>JAVFKF010000037.1:1515000-2715000 GCA_036926295.1 Pachydiplax longipennis
AAATTGACCTCTATTTTTTAAAATTGATAAAAATTTTTTTACTTGCGTACTTATATGGTAAAAGTTTTATGCCAAAGTTTCAGCTCAAAAATTTATTTTGCAAAGTTATTAATTTTAAAATTTTTGCAAAAATTGGTGATCAAGGGTCATTTTGAAGGGCTATAACTTTTTAATAAAATGTGTCATTGGAATAGTAGTTTCAGTTTTGGATAGTGATTGAATGTATCTTTGAAATTTTATCAATAAAATTTTCACATATTGTTTATAAAATTGTTTAAATTAGCAACATTTGACCGTGATGCCACCCAATCATCAGATTTTAAAATGTATTATCAGATTTATCTCTCTTTTATCTATAGAAAACATTTTTTGTAAAGTTGGACAACAATAAGAAGATATTGAGAAAATTAAAGAGTATTGAGTGGTACATGTCGGGCACCCCTCAGCCCCAAGTGTTCTATGGCTACATGCTCACTTAAGTTAATAATTAGATTTAAAAAAATGGAGGTCAATTTCTGTCCAATTACACATGAAATGGCCCATATATATATGTGTGTGTGTGTATGATAATGATCTGGGTGCTCACCCGAGCTGACTTTACCAACTAACACACCTTCCCGAATGCCTAACTTAAACACCCAGCCAGCACTTAATTGTTGCTCACCTGGCATTTAACATGGGACAGTCCTGGAAGGACGGTCAGCAGGGGTAAGCGAACCCAGGATGAACATCCAGGCCACGCCTTGTGGCAGCTCCTTTATTAGCTCCAAGATTATAGCTAGTACATTATAAGTCATTATTAATCAAAATTCCCAGACCTTGCGTCAAGGAATAAACAACAGACATGTTATCAGAATGGCAGATTATAGAATAATTTACATCTTTGAGTTTTTGTTCCAACAACATTTGGTGCTAATAAGGCCATAAAGCCTCCCGCCTTATATATAGGCATTTTTTGTCAAAGTCCATTCGATGTCCAAGTCAGGAATTCCAATGCACCTTTAACTGGGTTGGCGTTAATAAAGATTTCCTTCTTCTTTTCTTTCTACATGTTGAATGCTGTTTTGAGGAATTGTTTTGCATTGAATGCATTATT
This sequence comes from Pachydiplax longipennis, assembly GCA_036926295.1. Lineage (NCBI taxonomy): Eukaryota > Metazoa > Arthropoda > Insecta > Odonata > Libellulidae > Pachydiplax > Pachydiplax longipennis. Next base: position 1,516,097 of record JAVFKF010000037.1, read on the forward strand.
ACCCAGTAAATCTTAATTTGTGTATCTATTAACAGATACATGAAGGTGGATTTGTGGCTGCAGAAGATGAATCAGATAGTGATGTCTGTTATTCCATTGGATCCAATGAAAGGGAAGGAAATGAAAGAAGAGGTAGTGGGATTGAGGAGACAACTCTGTGGAGAATTGGAACAAGTAGAGGTTCATAGGTAAGATGATGCAGTAAAATGAGTACTCCATCTTGTCTCAGTGAGTGAAAAGGAATTGAGATGCTTTGAAGTATAATAGTATTAGGCTACTGTTTAATTGTTTTTTGAAGCACTTTTTTATTAAAATATTCATTAACTGATGCAAAATTCCAATGAATTGATGGGTGACAATTCAGAAAGGTTTGAAATGAAAACAATCATAATGCAAGAACCCTCCCAGAAACTCTTTCTACATCAACACAACATCTACAGCAACACACTGCAAGATGCTCTTTGGGAAATGGCTAGGGGAATCGCACCTTGAATGAAGGAATTAAGAACAACGCGATTGTTAAGCCAAGTCTCATCTACTCATGAGCTTGTTATGAGGAGATGATGGACTTGGTTGAAGTCACTGTCAATGAGCCACCACTTACAGCCTCTTCTCTGAGGATCTTTAAAACATTAAAGATGATGCCAAGGAACCTATAAAGCAGCTCGCTACATTGTTTGCCATACCAAATAAAACTCAAGTTGAACAAACCGCAAAAGAAGTCATGGAGGGCTCATAGTCAGTCTACAGCCATGATGCAAGAGACGGGTTCATAGGAGAGAGGATCCTCTTGTGAGTACCAAACCAGAACAAAAGAAGCCTATAAGATATCAGTTAGATATCTGGTATGTATCCATGGGTGGGTAGGCAGGCAGGAGTTGATTAACAGGCACCACCTTGTGATGAGTCATGGGTAGTTCACTGCAGCTGAACCAGAAAAGAGCTGCCACTTTCCATGGTGTTTCCTAAAACTTTAAGTCTTGTCAGAATCAGTTAAAATGCCTCAGTGTAGTTGTCCTTCAATCAAAGCACATTAAAACAGCCATTTGATCCAACCTATTTATGATCCAACAAAAAATTAAATTACCTAAGAAAAGGCAGTTTTCACTAAAATTTCGAATTTTTGAGCTATTTGGTCAGGCCCAAAATGAACTTTGTCAGAGCTGTGCTTTTGCACTCTTATTATTGAACCTAAAAGGCAACTTTTCCAACCTATTATGTTTCCGCTACTAAAATTTTTGTAATTTGATCCCTGATGTACAGGCATGCAGTATTTGACAATATACTTACAGTAGAACCTCACTTATGAAACTTTCAGTGGACCACCAAAAAAAAATCATAAATCAGGAGTTGAGGTTTTATGGCAATGGAGCTTGAAGCCCCTTTCAGCTGTCCAATTTGGTCTGTTTGCTTCCTGGCTGCAATTACTCATTTGGAGGCAGGAAAATGAAACCTAATACTCTAATTTACTACAGGCAACACCACAAATGTTCATGTTACCAAAAAAGAAATACAAATTTGCATTCCTGAAGAATGTTTCCAAGGTTGAATATCTTGGTCCAATTGTTAGTTTCAATTCACTTTAGGGAAATTTTGTGACAATGACGCTAAATGAGTGCAGAGGAGCCAGTTTTAATTTGGAAATTAAAATCTTGTTCTTTGCTGACTATGTACAACTTTTAAACGAAATTCTACCATTAATATTAGGCTATTTAGTATACTAATATAATGGCAATGATGTAGCATAATTCTTGCATGGTAATATAGTAAATACCTTAATATTAACAGTAGAATTTTGTTTAAAAGTTGTACATAGTCAGCAAAGAATAAGATTTTAATTGCCAAATTAAAATAGACAATTACTGCTAAAAGAAACTTTCACAAAACTGTTTCAATAACATTTGATTTGCTGCAGCACCATGCTGTGAAATGTGTTATGAATGACTCCAGATGCTGAGTTTCCTCTGTGTGGTGTAGAAGGAAAGGTCAGAAATCCCCCAGAAAAGGTTCAGAATGGTAAGATTATAATACCCCAATCCTCTGAAACTGCATCCCCCTGCCATTTATACCTGCGTCATCTATAGATGACATTGGTTTGTTTGTGTAGGAAAAACTCCGTCATGTGTACACGACAACAGTAGTTAAGATTAAGAAAATCTCCTACTATAGCTGAGAACAGTCTCAAAAGGGTTAATCATTGCTGATATTTCTGTTGAACCAAACTGCATATGCCCTGTACATCATAAGGATTCCAAATGATGCAATTATGAATGGTATTGAACATGATATTTTAAGTATTCTCAGATAATTTCCTCATTTTAATATGGAAAGAATGCTAATAAATTATTTTATGAAGAAATATTTGTATGAGGAAGTGAGAAAAGTGAAAGGTAATATCAAAATTTTAATTAGTAAAAGTATTGATTTTCAAGTGATTTAGTTTTTAAGTGCTTTAAGTTGAAGAAATTCACTCATTGAATGTCTGGCTTTCAATAGCTTAAGATTTGTTAATTTAGTCAATCATATTTTATTTAGATGAAAAATTGAAAATTATTTTCACTTTTTTATAACTTATCAATGTCTTTTGAGAAGATGAATAATCTTATAAGATCAAATTTTGCTCTATTGTTAATAAATTAAAATTACTTCATATATTACAAATACATTATTGTATTGAAATTAAATTATGTAAAATAATGTCTTTGTTCCATGACAATAGAGTGTGATAATTGTGCGTATCTGACATGAGTGCAACTGAGCGGGGACAACCAGGCACTACAACAGAGTACTTGTACAACTGAGTGCTACGACAACAGAGTCCTAATACAACTGAGGGCTACTGCAACCGAGCCTTAAAACAACAGACCGTTATGACAATTGAGCACATCTTATTTTCATGTGGCATTAATTGGACTACTATACACAATTTAATACTAAAGTTTGAATACTGAATCATTTAAGCTATAGTCTCATTACCAATTAATGACTAAAATTTCTTAAATATAAAGACATCTTTTATGCTCTTTCATTATTCTACTCTATATCTAAAGTGGTACTAAAGGTGCAGTGAAATGTATACAGCTCTTAATTTCCTACTGAAACTCAACCGAAGAAACTCCATGGAGGTACAGCTAGTTCCAAAAAAAACTTACCACCTAAGCCGCAACCCGCATAACAGGCAGTGAATTTCCTCCGAGCGAGCCTTAAGAAGTGTGAGAGAGAGAGAGAGGAAAAACATGGCGGAAATGGTCTGCTTGAGTCATAACTCCGCCTGCAGAGTTGAAATGGATTTATTTGCTTTGTTAATATTGCAAAGATTTATTAGTATCCTGAGTTTGGTGGCATTGGCCTAGCAGAATAGTATTATAACAATACGGATGTCGTAATGCAAGAATTCAGTTATTATAAAATGATTATAACGAATCAGTATATATTCTAGCATTGCTTCTCGCACAGAGGGAAACGTCGCACACAAGGTCCCGTTATTCCTAGGAAACCAAGGCAAACCCCCTTCCCCTAATAAAATTTGAGTCTGAGGGCGAAAGGCACGAGCAAGTCGAAGGAAATTTTCGCAAAATCTGCCTCTGAGCCGCTCTGAGCTTATGTTTAGGACTGAGATGGGAGAAAGAAAATTTCCGCGCAGTTTGAATCGGTGTCGGACCAAAAATGTATAGACCTCGAATTCGACGCCTTCGCTTGCAAAACTCTGCAGTTATAATGGGTGGTATTATATAATATAATACTAGCTAATATTATGCATCGTTCAAGAGAGCAGTTATTAGCCTTTAAAATTATATACCAAAGGAGTCTATATCGATCACCAGTTTTATCACAGCCTGTGTGAATGCAATCTACACAAGTAAAGTAAGGCACACTCATGGCCATATCTAGGCTGTTACATTAATATGCTACATTAAAAAACAATAAGTAAATATATAGTATGAAGTCTTGAGGCATTCTCTGCGTATTTTAGATACATTTTGTTTCATTTGATAAGCATCGAAATTAAAATTCGATCGGTAAAAAATCAGTAAATTTTATCATCTATGCAGTTGGAATTTTTACTATACCGTCCAAATCAATTGAGAGAAAATGTGCTAGAATCGATTTTCCTCAATGAATAAAGATGACGGACACGAGACTACCGTCTTTCACATTAATTTTGAATTAATTAATTAATTTTTTTCGGTGTCATTGAAGTGTGAATCGAATAAACTTGATTTCTTCTGTGGATTCCTCTTGAAATGGTTGCAGTCACAAACCATTACGTTCTTAAAGATTCTTCTCGCTATATTTATCACCTTTAAAAGTTCTAAAATACACAAAAAGATAGTGCGAATGAGGTTTGGTCATAATGCTCATTGAATGCTACTGTTAGCTATGAATGTAAAATTTTCAATTAATTTTGAATGTATACAAAACTACCTACATTATTTATATTTCAATTGTTTATTATAACGTTTACAATTATTATAATGTAGAAAACGTTAAAAATATGCAAAATAATAGGGACTTGGTGAAATAGTTTTTCCCAGGGCCTTTTTACCTGTAATTCCAACCCTATAATATCACATGGGGAAGCGCATATGAGGCTCATGTTGAAATTTTGCTCCCCTCGGTTGGTGGCTGGCCCTGCGTAACTCATATTTTTCGACAGAATTTTAATGATTGAGATGAATGGGTGGTGGTTTGGTATGGCTAGTCTATCTACATATTTATCGATTGGTGATATTGAAAATATTCCTTCGTATTTAAAATGTATTGACTATGAGAAACTTTTCATCTCTCCACATTCCGTGACAAATTTGAAAAGCAAGATACAGGAGTGATTGGAAGAAGTGAATAAAGCAATGATTTCACCAGGACTTCAAGAGGGGGACTGTTTTGATAGAGACAGGGAAGTTAGAAGCAACGGCAACAGTAATACATACACTCACATGAATTTAACCACCGAAAGTGTAAGAGGTATGTTAATTCCAGATTTTTGGATGAATCACAATAGGTAGGCGCATTTTTTGCTTTCCTAGTCGACCAATTGTTTACTTTGAGTAGGAGGAACGACCTCTTTTAAAAGTGTAACCCACTCGCTCACCTTCTCAATTTTCTCATCCAACATATATTTTTTCCGTTTATGACTGCCTCCAGAGAAACTACTCATTTATCCAATTTAAGTAATATCTTAGTCAAAAATGATTAACATTCAAATATACAAGATATAACATCGATGGCTCATCATACTTTCAGAAATTTACTTCTCATGCATCAGTTTATTCCCAGGATCTCCGAAATTGTATACTATATCGATGTTCAATGTTTTATAGCAACCTTCTCTTAATTCTATAAGAAAGTTCGAGTAGTTCACTAAGCCAGTAACTAAACCATCATCTTATCAGCAATTTATTTTGGAAAGAGATTTCGAGGTTTTTTAAACCAATAGAAATCGCTAACATTAGTATTACTACCTATGCAAGCCAATGTTTTCTTCTAAATAACTTTAGAGATATTATTTATCGGTATTCGGCGTATAAACTTCAAGTTTCTGCGACATTGAATATGCGGAGTGTCTACAATTCCGTATTTACGTTTCAATTCATATTTTAGTGACATTATAATAGAAACTTTAGTCGATCTAGTAAGATCATCTTCAACGCTCTATCTACTTTGTATCATAGATGTTGTAAGAGAAGTTAAACGATTTGGTTCTCGTAAGCGTAAAGAATACATATTAGGTGGTATTTCTCTAATTAATTTTTCAAGTAATTTCCAACTACGAAATTTTGAGCTCAATATAGAGACAAAATAAAGCATAAAAAACAATATTCATAAATAAACAATCATTGACGAGGAGCTTGATTTATATAAATTGACGATAGGCACATTACTTATTTTTTCGTTTTTGTCGTTGAATTAGTTATTTAGAATAAGCTAATACAGTTTATGCCATTCACTTTAAAAGCAGAATATAGAGATACTAATTCAGATATGATGCACCCAAACATTTTCAACTTTATGTTATCATTCAGATTTTCCGAAGGTCCTATTTCAACTAGAATGATCTTCCTTGCATTACCATTAAAAAAATTCAAAACATCTTCGCAAAATTCGTAGAGAATTATGATGTGCCTAGGATGAAGGATGATGCTACGAAGGTCCTTGGAGTGAATGTTGGAATAATGGATTACATATAGAACCAAGAATATTTTAACAGCTAAGGTATGAATCATGAGAATTAGAGGAATATTCTCATGTAAGTCTGGTTACCATCCGTTGGTTTATATTTTTAGCGTATTCTTCCATGACTCATATTACCCATCATTCATAATTATTGACCGTGATTTTTCTTTTAATCATTATACACCATTCAAACAATTCGGGTTATATAGTTTACTTGAGGCATTCAGAAGCCGAAGCAGCGATCATTAATCATTAGTCTCACTTTCACCTAGCACATAGTTCTGAAAATCATTTCAGTATAACAATGGAAATCGTGTTGTGGGTGTTTTCACACCCCCTGACATACGTCATACGGCGGCTCGCGGGGTATTAATGTAAATGTAAATAAACCAGATGTTAACGTGTAAACCTGCAATATGCAAGTATACAAAAACCTGGTATTTATCTGCAATACGCAAATCAGTCTTAAGGTTCTGATTTGCCATACTAACTGTTGTTTCTTAACCATCTGGATTCCTTGCAAGAAGTCCTAAAAGGTCGTCTACCTCAAAAATAGAGTTGAATATCTTCATTCCCTAAGGGAATACCCGCGGCGAAGATAACAAATCGCGGATCTACCATTTCCCACCTTACTTGTGATCGGTCGCCGCCACCATACCCTAACCTTTGATACCTGCTCAGCAGGGGTGCGGTCGGGAATCCTCATTAGCGCTTTCAAATTCGCTACCCTGGATACATACGACCATCCACAATATGCCGAAAAGGGGGTTTTCTTTTTCAGAGCGGAGTTCACCTTCACCCATCGGCCGTTTTATGGCTCCTTTGAGAAAATAGATAATACCTTTCGATGGACGAAACAAAAGAAAAAGAAACGACAAAGGAATGAATAGGGGATACTCCTAGGGCCAGGGTGGAGGTCCTCCGCTCTCTCTGAAAGACTCGGTAAAACTTCAGACGCGAATTTGTCAGAAACAGCCAAATCTCATCTCAAAATCATAATGCTTCATCTGATACTGTCATCACGAATGCCTGATGGAAGTAAGAACAGAATGGCATGTTGATGCATATATTCTGAATTACCTAATGCTCTGTTAATTGTAGTATCAAGCAAATTTTATACCTCTCTGTATTGCAGAATAATTCAACTGCGAAGAAATCGAGTCAAAATTTGCACCACGGGGCAAGAAAGAGATTTAGCATCAGATAAAAGTTGGGACAGCATAATTTTCCAAGGAACATGAACTTGATTTAATTAAAGGGATGGTTTTTCTGGGACTGGCAATGAACAATATGTTCGGAAAAGTGTTACGAAATGCTGGCGTTAATTTCGTCGTAAATTAATTTTTTATTCGATACGTGAAAAAAAATTGTAGTCCTCAGTATTTGAATTAAGAGTGCTACTATTCTAATATCTATGTTATTTTCTAAAATACTAAATTAGCAATTTGAATTTTAAGCGATTACCTTAGAAAATGATGATATCACAGCAATTAATATTTTACTTTCTATCATATGATTTGGTGGTATTTAAAATTTTTATAATATTTGATGTAATTATCTGATGTAGTTGATCGTAATTTACTTGGTTTACTTTATTGTAATATGTTTTGGGTCTAATTTTCAGAGCTCTTTACCAGGTTGACTTAAAATGATTCTTTCTCAGTGTATTCGTCCAGATTAAGTTTCTTTTCATCTTTGCTTTCATTAGTAGGTTTCGCAGTTTTTTCATGCTCTCCTTCTCGATAGCATTTCTTCTGCAACATAAATTAGTTGAAATACAGTTGATTGTGTTCATATACCTAAGTATTCTTTATCTCCTTGCAGAGTTTTCGTTCATGTTTCTATTTGCGTCATAGTCGTGAAGTTCCTCTAAATAAATTTAAAAGTTCCTCCTGTAGTCATCAAGAGCATAAAAAACGTAATAATAGAATCCTTTTCAATCTTGCAATGACATAATTTTTTATTGGATAATTGAAGCAGCTAAAGTAAGTTTACCCGATGTCTCCAGAAAAAGGTGAATTACGCAGAAGTTTCAGGCCGAAATAAGGAAATCTGATGTTTATTCATTTTTTAATACTATGCTGCTGACATAGTAAAAAGTAACACTAAATTTAAACAAGATTTCATGCTAGTAAAGACGATACAAATACGTTCAACGCGTTTCACAATGTTTAAAAAAGCGCCGTCTGAATGCTCCTCCTTCCAAGAGCCAATAGAATGCATGGAAAACTCTAGACTCGCTCTCATCGAGCTTCAGGTCTGTTATGCGGGTTGCGGCTTAGGTGGTAAGTTTTTTTTGGAACTAGCTGTACATCAATGTACAGTGATACCTCGAGATACGAGTTTAATTCGTTCCGTAACCTCGCTCGTATGTCAAATTGCTCGTATCTCAAAGCAATTTTCCCCATTGAAATTAATTGAAATGCCATTAATTCGTTCCAGGTCCCAAAATGCCACCCCAGTTGTTCTTGTTACGTGTTTTTGAATAGGAAAAATGTATTTATAAATGACAAATATTGTATAAAAACATAATAAAAGATAACGTAAAGAAATAAACTGGCTTTATAAAGTGTATTTGTATTTTGGTCACTAAAATGCAACTTACACACAACTTAAATGCTGCTTTATGCTTAATTTTCGTTACTGCTTTTTTCTTCACTGGTATTTGCCTTTTTTCGCCGGATTAAAAAAAAAACTGTCCAAGGAGGTTTGTTCCTTCTTCCCTTTCAGAATGTTGTGGAAATGAGTTAGGCGATTAATCTTCTCCTCTGTTGTTATTTAAGTCCTATTCGGCATCTTCTTCCAGAAAAGCTCCGTTTCATCACAGTTGAAGACTTGCTGGGGGATGTGTCCTTTGGCTTCTATCGGTTCGGGAAAAGTTTTGAGATAATCCTCAGCTGCCTTCAGATCCGAACTTGCAGCCTCACCATGCCTGACAACGGAGTAAATGACGGTCCTTTTCCTAAAGTTGTCAAATCAGCCTCGACTGGCTTTAAGCGAGACGACGCCGTGAAAGTGTGTGGGGTCTGATTCAGCAAATCACTGTAAATTGCTGTCTAGCATATGATGCTCTGTGTTAAAATATCGCCTTTAAGCTGCTTCTCCGTCACTCAAACCATCAGCAGTTTCTCCATCTTTTCATGGAGAGAGCTCCGGAGCTTAGAAATATTGTAACGGCCTTAGCTGGCGTTATACCCTTTATTGACTCCTTCTGTTTAAGCACAGTACATATTGTTGAAGTATTATGCCCGTGCTACCTCGACAAGAAAGCTACTCGCACATCTCGCTCATTTTTTCTATGATTTCACGCTTTAATTCAATTGATATCATCTTTTGAGCATTGACCTTTCCACTCACTTTCTTTGGACCCAAGGTTATAAAAAGAAATGTGATTTTAAGAAGTATTTAATTGCACAAAAAGCACAAAGCCCTAGAAAAACTTATCAAAGATGCTTCCACAGCGAGGTAAACAAGTATACTGGGGGGATGCGAGGGATAATGCGAGACGCACGAGGCACAGTAAACTGGTGGGTCGTGTGTAGTCAGCCGTTCCTCATATCTCAAATTTTGCTCGTATTTGAAAGCAAAACTTCGCTCGCTCGACAGCTCGTATCTCAAAAAACTCGTGTTAGGGCACTCGTATCTCGAGGTACCACTGTAGTACCATGTTTTCAATTGGAAATTATAATGTAGTCATATAAAAGGTTCACTTAATTCTTAACTTTGAAATACAGAAAACCGGACTGGAAGGAATAGCATTGTTGTAATTTTAGATAATAATATAAATACAATAAATAATATATAAGAGATACTACTATTTCCTTAGTGACACCTCCACCATATACCAAAAACTAACTTATTCTTTTTATTATACAAGTATTCATCAGATTGCCCCAATCTCCTTACTTTGTGTCCCCATAAATACGCCTATCATCTTCTTACATTAATTTTTATAACAGCCAAAATTCTCAATTATGAATGTACCATCAAGTGATGGAATGGACGCTGGATAAAGAAGTTTGAAATGTGCTTGGCTGAAATCTGACCCAGGACAACTTCACTTCATGATGAGCTTCTCAATTTAAGGAAAATACATGGACTAGGTTTCAACAATTTCATTCCTCATCATCAAGGAGAGGTTGTTTACATCCCAATATTTTATAATATAATTGCTTATTTACTAAAACTAATATCTTCCTTCAATTTCCCTTTTAGTTTCTGGTTCCAACTTTCTATGTAATTCTACGAGAGTTGTTCATAAAGTAAGTTTCCCTGACCTACAGAAAATAAAATCTCTATCCTTAAATCATAAAAACAATTAATTCATTAATTTTCATCTTTTCTCTATTTCTCGATGCAATCCCCTTCTTTTTGTATGCCTTTGTGATGTATTGGTAACATTTTAAAAATTTAAGTTCACGCCATTCCCCTGCCAGATTTCTTTTCCTACAATCCCATTCATTTTTGAGTTCATAATCGCCAGCCTCCATGATAATTTTTCTGCATTGGGAATAGGTGGCAACCAGTGGGGGAAGGTCAAGTGATTACCCTGGATGGCCAAAGACATCCCAAGAAAGGTTTTCCAGCATTTGCACAGTTCCATGAGCAGAATGTGCCCACGTGTTCTAGTGACCGATTGCTAGCATGGCACCCACCTTGCACAAACTTCCCTGTCCTACAAGGATAATGCTCTGCAGTGATGACAGGCTTATTCCAAACTCAAGTGGAAGGTTAGCAAGAATTTTGTAGAAAAGTGAAGCGTTTATCAAGTGCTATCACAAAGGTGTCGTTTAAATCAACTTGATGATTCGTCATTTGCCTGCTGCTATGCTCTTTGTCACAAGCAGTTTGTCTACCTCTTATGAACAATCTACGCCAGCAATGAACCATTTCAATACATATTACATCTTAGTCATTGACGACTGAGGATGTCTGTCTATAAATTAACACTACTGTGCATTTTTATCTGTCAAAAATAGAACAGCAATCCGGATTTCACAGCTGGCGGGAATGTGCTAAGGTGTCTCCATGAAAATCATTGTCGTACTAACATCCAGTGAGTCGAGAGATCTTGAGCATTACTCAGTAGTATTGCAACATCTGTATCAACATTCCATACAAATGGTTCTCTCCTACCTAAATCCTACACAGAGAAAAAATATGTTAATGTTATCTAATGTTATTTTTAAATATATAAAGCTTGCAACCTATGCATATTACCTTACCCCCTGCCACATGCCAAAAGGTGGCTTGTAGGGTATTTATGTAGATGTAGAGGTATGCATATGAAGTTAATGATTACTCTTTGATTCTTATGGCATCGAATCTTGGGCATAAATAAAAAGTAGCTTGTTTAATAAATAATTAAATATTTTATTGTTTAATTATCTATATTTCATAAATGATGCTTGTAATAAAATGAGATTGCTATTCTAAACATTTATACAGATGCACATTTGAAACAATTAATGATTTAAATTTCTAACCTAGTTTAATCAGTAGTCAGTAAGAAGACTCCTCAATTTTTTCAACATTCAAAATTTAATGTTATTTTGCATGTAGTTGTTCAATTCATGCCATCTGAAAGTGAGATACTCAGTTGTCTTAGTACTCAGTTGTCACACGCTCTATTGTTGGGTCATGTTCTTAGATTGGCAGATATCTGTGAAAACAAATAATTGAAAATCAAACCATTTCATGGATACAAAGGCTGATAAGTATAAATGATGATATTTTATTGGAAAGGCTGCTCAAAGTACCTTTGCCTCTATTATTTCTTCTTGTACATAGAAACAATATTTCATACAAATAGTAGTATCATTGGAATATAACCATAATGAAATGAAGTGAAGCCAGACATTAAATATTTTTTTTGGAAAATTCCATTGTGTCTACAACTGCTATTAATGTACTCTTGAATTGTTAAATGCATTGGCTGAACGGTTTCTTTCTTTTCTAGGAAGTACCTCCTGGAAGCTGAAAACTTGTTGTCTGAGTTAAAATTGAGCTTTGATACTCTTCTAGCTCAAGCTGAATCTGTCCAAACAGTTGAAAAGGTAAAAGGAATGAGGCCATAAATGCATCACAATAAGCACCATTTGTATTAATTTTATTTGTCATCTTGTTCAATTCTGATTAATCATTTTTCAATGTTGAATTTCTTTGTAATGTGAAGCTAAACATTTTTACCTTTAGTTACATCTATAAAGTTCTTAACTAATCACTTGAGGGGCAAAAGTACTCTAATTTTACTTGAATTTTTATAACACAAGTATGGTGATTCAATCTATTAGTAGATATCAGTAGACATCTACATAAACTGATATAACTTTTTACCATATATTTGAAAGCTGATGTTTACTTTTCCACATATTGTTTTATTTGCAAACTACCGGTTTCGGTGTTAAACCATCATCAGGTTCGCACAGTCTGTGCAAACCTGATTTCAATTAGTTATTTCCACCACATCACGGCCAAGACTATTGAGTATATTTTACCATATAATTTGTTTAAATTTTAGTCAAATAAAATGTCTACTACAAATTTGCAGTAAGATTTTTTGTTGAAATTCTTTGCTGTTGCTTAATTTTTGAATTTAGCAAATTTTGGATTATGTAATATAAAGTCATAATAATCATTTAAAATTTGTAAACTTTGAGTTTTGTGATGCCATCTGAAAGAAAACAGAAAGCTGCTTTTGGGCAGCTTTCTGTCCCAGAAGGAATGCCTGAAATTAGGGTGAAAATTTTGAATAATTGTTTTGAATCTTTCCTTTGATTTAGAATTATTTGCAACTCGAAAAATGATTAATTTGCAGGGACACCATGAATTTTACTAATTTTTGAAATCCTCTTTCGATTACTTTTCCAGGTAAATTTGGAGTGTATTTCCAGGTAAATTTAGTAAATATATCTTGAGTTAATCACCTTTCATGTATAATTGAGATTCTTTAACAAAAATGCTGACCTCAAAAGGCCAAATGTCTGAATCAATAATATTTGTAAAAATAATTGGATTTCTGGAAGATCATTTTGAAATCCCCAATTAGGAGGAAAGACTTAGAATGAATCTTATGATCCATCAATCTTATGATCCATCAAGCAAACATTGCTATTGGAAACTAAATATATTAAAAATGATTTGTTTTTCAGATTGGGGCATTCAGCTCAAAAACACTGTTACTATGATATCCTATTAACATATGTGAGAAATCCACTTCTTGGGACAAAAATTAGTTGTACATGTTTACCATTAAATAAATCGCCTACTACTTCTACACTCTTAAAGCAAATGAAAGTGAAGATACTTCAGCAAGTAGTTAGGAGTTGACCACCCCAAGTTACGACCAACATTTTGTAACCTTTGCTACCAACTTTAGTTATTTTGCTATGCACCCCTATTCCATCTTTTATTTTTATATAATTATGTTTTTGGATTCATTTCTTTACCAAATAAATGCAATAAATAGATAGAGATAGATGAGTGTTAGAAAAGTTTCGGTAAATTTCTAAACATACCCTAAACCAGAATTCCAAATACGTAAATTTCAGGCTCGGAAACATTGCTATTTAGAAGGCCTTCTGCTCAACTGTGTGTTTTTTTTATATATCTATTTATATATTTTATTTATAAAAATTACTTAAAATACCTAAAATGAGGTATTATAACACCTTCTAAAAATAGAAAAATTCATTAATGAATAGTGAATATTCTAGCTCCTCGCAATGATATCCCAATGATCTTTGGGTGGGTTACACTATCTGACTTTTGAGGTATCCTGACATCTGCACCAATGACAATCATTTCCAAAGAGTCAAGCGGCTGCCTCGATGGGAAGGGTTTCGGTTGCTTCAAAGAATATTTTATAATGAAAGAGCTTAGAAAAGTTGGTTTTATTAACGTAAGTGAAATAGCCTCTTAGTTTCCCTCCCATGTCCACCCTCTGAACTTCCTCTCATCCCGTCTGCCCTCTTCTTCCATTTTCACTCCCTTATTTATCTTCCATGCTTCCCCCCTCCTTCAGTCAGGGTCATATACTCCAGTGTAGGTCCATGGTACAGCATCCTTTGGAACACGTTGTTATCTTGGTGCATTAATCTGGCATCTCCAGAACATGTGGTTCTCTATGCGCCTCTCTAAATTTATCGTTATACCCTTGCCCTGTCCTTATCCTTATATCCTACGAGTAAAAGTTGCTTGCGTACTGCAAGCTAATTAGTACAAATTTAACAATAAGTTCCCCTTACGGGTATCATCTTCGAAGCTTATCAAGCAAAATTCTTAAAAATTGCCGCAATACATTTCTTACGTGAGAAATTTTCATCCATGTGGCATCGAACTCACGGTCATATGCAACCTTTCTTCCACTGGTTCTATAGAAAATAGAGGAAAGAAAGAGAAAGGCCTCAAAACAATTTTTAAAAACTTAGTGTAAATGACCGCCTGGCATCGAACACAGGACCCGTTCGTGAGAGACAATGGCATGGAAATGTTAGATAAGTGCCACTCTCACGTGTTTCAAATTTTCAATTCAGTATCTTATCAGGAAGGTCCTAAAATGAGATTCCGTTCTTCCCGCTTGAAATGCATGGTAGAATCGGAATGATGCTCTAGCATCGAACCAAGGACCACTAGAGAAGCAGTGGACGTCATGAAAGAATCTTCTCAAACGCCTCTGTCATCATTCCGGGTTTTATCTTTAAAGCTTATCGGGAAGGCATTTAAAAAAATCGTCCAAAATTTCACCAATGCATTTCTTAAGGAATCATTTCGGACCCACCTGGCGTCGAACATACGGCCATTGGTAACATTTCTTCCTAAAGTACTATGTAAGACCATCTCATCTGCAAAGACTGTAATTTTGATTGCTCTATCTCATCGAGAACGGCCTCAAAACAGATTGCAAAAATATGTGCAAAAGACCGCCCAGCGTCAAACTCAGGACCCTTCCGTGAGAGAAGATAGCAAAATAATATTAGATAAGTGCCATCCTTACTTGTTCCAAAGTTTCGATTCAATATCTTATCGGGAAGGTCCCACGCCTCTGTCACCATTCCGGGTTTTATCTTTCCAGCTTATCGGGAAGGCATTTAAAAAATCGTCAAAGATTTCAGCAATGCATTTCTTATGGAAGAATTTTGCATCCTCCTGGTGTCGAACTCACTGTCAATCGGCTACATTTTTTCCATGAGAAGCATAGAAGACTACCTCAACTTCAACCTCCGAGATTTTGGTTACTCTATCTTAACGATAAGTGCCTCAAAATAATTTTAAAAAATCCGCGCAATGCATTCTTATGGGAAAATTGCGATTTTTGGGAATTTCTGACATCGAATTCATGATAGCTAGCGTTGATGTCTGAATTATTCTGGCATCTAGAGTGTGGGGCCAGTACGTCGAAAAAATCTGAAGTCGACGGCGCTTGTGGAACATGGTCAGAATTCGTATCCCCTATAAATATATATATAGGTATATCCGGAGAGTTAGCTATATATAATAGATACTATAACACATGTGACATTCTTTAACCATACTCTGCCAGATGCGACAGGTACCCTTAACTATAATAAATGCGACAATTTTAACCATACATTGCCAGATATGCATACATTGCCAGATCTGACAGTTCTCAGAATATATACTGTTTGCAAGGAAGTGACTGTAGTTAAGAAATTTTTTATAAGAGGGGTGTTTAAATGAAAAAGTACTAAATAACACTGTAGGTATAATTGAAGCTGTATTCAAAAGTAATCACCAGAGCCTCGGGCACAAGTATCCCACTGTTCAAGGAGCTGAAAGATTCCCTGCTCCAAGAATTCCTGTATCTTTGGCAAGAGCTAGTCCTTCACTATGTCCTTCAGTTTGTCATCCGAGTTGAAGCACTTCCCTTTGAGATGTTTTTTTAGCAGACCAAACAGATGGAAGTTGCAGGGTGACATGTTCAGGCTGTAGGGTGGATGTTCAAGCCACTTGGACTTGGCCAATGCACTTTGTGTGACCCTGGAGACGTGTGGACGTGCATTATCCTGGAGCGGAATCACTCCCTCTGTAAGCAGCCCTGGCTGTTTGCTTTTGATGTACAGTCGTCCAAGAAAAAATCGAACGGTGTAGTCCGTGGTGCATAAGATTGAGGGGTTTCAAATTTCACTCTTTACCCCTTCCATCCGCCCTTCTATTACATTTTGGCAACACCGGAATTTTACCTTTGCCGCGGCTTGGCCGGTGCGTACCCATGTGCCTACGCTCCGTCCGATGAGGAGGGCTGCTATCGTGAGTTCTAAAGGAAAGCGATTGTTGGGAATTTTTCGGTAGATCGTAAGGAATTATATTTTAAAAGGGCAATGGCCTTAAGTTAGAAACAGACTCCTCTTTATTCTTTACGAGAACCAATATTTTCCACCCTGACATAATTTCCAGCTCCCTTGAATATTGAGGACTACAACTGATTTATATAATAATATTAATCGTTAAATCGAAGAAAAGGAATTAAGATTCTGATTCGAACAAATTGCCCTTGGATGTCCTGACTCAGGCTTTCAAATAGCAGGAAGAGAATCCTGAAATGTCATATTTAAATTGAGTTAAATTCGACAGAATTGAGAAAAGCATCCATAAAGGTTCAATCTGTAGGAACCCATCATTTTTACAATGACGTTCGTCGTAGTTAAAAGACAATGTCATAAAATGCATGAGGACTATGAGCTTGCTGAAACCACATTTACACAAATGCAGCAAAATATTTATGCTACGATTATCCCAAGAAATCACAATCATGCAAGTAATATCGATAACTAAACTTTCATTATTTCTTGCTTTTATGAGTTGTATTGTTAAAAGACATTCCACTGCGGAGGTCATTTCGAACGTGGTCTCCCACCGGGAATCGAACCCGGGACCGCTTTCATCCAAGTAGAACGCGCTGCTAATATGACTATCCGGAAGCCTCTCTTTTATTTTGGCATTAAAAGCCCTCGAGTGCTCTGCTCTGACTGGCCCAATCATTACAATAAATATCCAAGTTGGTAACATATCTTCCGCAATAATTTATTTTCATCTTCGAGCTTTTCTCATACAAACCTTTTCATGCCTTGATTAAAGTTGTTTTTAACCACAAGTGGTTTACCTCGCCCTCACGGTTTACCGTATGGGCGATCTCATAAATGAATCTTGGAAAAATTCTTTTTATAATACATGTTTTTACTTTATTCTTCTTATTCCAGTTCTGTAGATGAATCCCCTTAAACACTTTAACTCCCTTCCGACAGTCTCTCCTTTTCCCGATGCTTATTTCGTTTAAGTCATTTAAATCATGAACCATTTGCCATTAGATACAGTTGACTTTATCCTTCATTATGTATCACTTCGTATGCATAATCATAACACATCTCTGGGACTTTATTTAGAGCTCTTATTTCAGTCGAAATATCGCTATGCCTAAAAATAAAATTTTCATTAGGGTCTTAAATTGTTTACGAATTACCGTAGTTTTTAACTACTATTTATTTGATTTCAAAGGTTTTTTAAATGTTCAGTACGAATAACCCTATTTTTACGCTTCCTTTTATACCATACTTATTTTTATATACTATATTTTTAACTATAACTTGAGGTCGAATATCCCATGCATCAGTCTTTTTACACAGTGTTTTTTATGTATGTAGGGTTACTTACTTTAGAAAAGATACCGGGAAACGAATTTCGGAAAATCTATCATTTAAGACCTACTAGTAGCTTATTTAATTAATAAGGTGTAAGTAGCTTAAGCATCACAATATCGATTACATTCAGTCTTCTACTTATTTCAGTCACATATATTTCACTTCATCGGAGTTATCCATCCAGAACGGAACAATATAGAGAATTGATTAGAGACGGAAATTATAGTGGTAGAGAAAGAGTAATACCACTCGAAACGGTAAAGGGTTAGAATGTTCTTTAGGATATCGGTATCCCTCAGTAAATGAGTGAATTATTCTAAGCAAATATTCCTTTCATGATTGAAACGCTGATAATCATCGGGATAAGGTAAAAGAGGAAAAGGATTTTGGGGAATGGGAAATTCAAGAACTCTTCAATTGCTGTATGCCGGGAACCATCGGGCGCAATTCCTAAGAAAAGGATTAACCCCAGGTGCGGCGGCCAGTTTTCAGAAACACCTAATGCGCATTTTGGAGGAAATGCCTTTCTCATCAAGGGGAGTTAAATGCATAATGAAAAGAAAGTGTGGAGATTGAGGTATATGCAACTGTTTGTCGTGCGAGAGGGGTTTTGGGGTGGGGAATTTTAGTGTCACTTATGGGAAGAAGGTAGTGAACGGGGATTCCAGGATTAACTCCTTTAAGGAAGCGGTTTCCAGAAGAGAGTGTAATGAAGAAGTTGGTTTGGGACCATTTCAAAGCAGTCTTTCTGCCATATTGCATAAAATTTTCTAGTAGAATTCCTAACAAATCAGCCAGCGAGCCAGACGCTATATATATATATATATATATATATATATATATATATATATATATATATATATATATATATATATATATATATTATATATAGCTAACTCTCCGGATATACCTATATATATATAGGGGATACGAATTCTGACCATGTTCCACAAGCGCTGTCGACGTCAGATTTTTTCGACGTACTGGCCCTACACTCTAGATGCCAGAATAATGCAGACTTCGACGCTAGCTATCATGGGTTCGATGCCAGAAATTCCCAAAAATCGCAATTTTCCAATAATAATGCATTGCGCGGATTTTTGAAAATTATTTTGAGGCACTTATCATTAAGATAGAGTAACCAAAATTTCGGAGGTTGAAGTTGAGGTAGTCTTCTATGCTTCTCACGGAAAAAATGTAGCCAAATGACTGTGAGTTCGACGCCAGGTGGATGCAAAATTCTTCCATAAGAAATGCATTGCGGAAATCTTTGACGATTTTTTTTCAATGCCTTCCCGATAAGCTGGAAAGATAAAACCCGGTGTGGCGACAGAAGCGTTTGAAAAAATTCATTCATGAATTTCACCGTTCGTCCAGTGGTCCATGGTTCGATGCAAAAGAGTCATTCCGATTCCACCATGCATTTCAAACGGGGAAAACGGAATCTTATTTTAGGACGATTCCGATAAGATATTGAATCGAAACTTTGGAATTAGTGAGAATGGCACTCATCTAATATTAATTTGCTATTCCCTCTCACAGAAGGGTCCTGAGTTCGACGCTAGGCGGTCTTTTACGCGAATTTTTGCAATCTGTTTTGAGGCCGTTCTCGATGCGATAGAGCAATCAAAATTACGGTGTTTGCAGATGAGATGGTCTTCCATAGTACCAAAGGAAGAAATGTTAGCAAATGACCGTGTGTTCGACGCCAGGTGGGTTCGAAATGCTTCCGTAAGAAATGCATTGCTGAAATCTTGGATGATTTTTTTATAATCCTTCCCGATAAGCTGGAAAGATAAAACCCGGAATGGTGACAGAGGCGTTTGAGAACATTCTTTCATGTTATTCGCCGTTTCTACAGTGGTCCTTGGTTCGATTCAAGAGGGTCATTCTGATTCCACCATGCATTTCCATCGGGAATAACGGAATCTTATTTTAGGACCTTCCTGATAAGATACTGAATTGAAACTTTGAAACACGTTAGAGTGGCACTTATCTAAGATTTGTATGCCATTGTCTCTCACAATCGGGTCCTGTGTTCGACGCCAGGCGGTCATTTACGAAAATTTTTAAAAATTGTTTTGAGGCCTTTCTCAATGCAGGAGACTATTCAAAATCACAGCCTTTGCGATTGAAGTACTTTTCTATAGAACCAGTGGAAGAAAGGTTACATATGACTGTGAGTTCGATACCAGATGGATGAATAATTCTCACGTGCGAAATGCATTGCGGCAAGTTTTAAGAATATTGCTGGATAAGCTTCGAAGATGACACCCGTAAGGGAAACTTATTGTAAATTTTCACCAATTAGCTTGCAGTATGCAAGCAACTTTTACTCGTATTATATATATGTATGTATGTATGTATCTATATATATATATATATATATATATATATATATATATATATATATATATATATATATATATATATATATATATATATATATGTATATATATATATGTATATATATGTATATGTATATATATATATGTATATATATCTATTATATATATCTATTATATATAACTAACTCTCCGGATATACCTATATAGATATATATATATATAGATATAGGGGATACGAATTCTGACCATGTTCCACAAGCGCCGTCGACGTCAGATTTTTACGACATACTGACCCCACACTCTAGATGCCAGAATAATGCAGACATCGACGCTAGGTGTCATCGGTTCGATGCCAGAAGGTCCCAAAAATCGCAATTTTCCCATAAGAATGCATTGCGCGGATTTTTGAAAAATTTTTTGAGGCACTTATTGGTAAGATAGAGGAACCAAAATCTCGGAGGTTGAAGTTGAGGTAGTCTTCTATAATACGAATGGAGGAAATGTTACAAAATGACCGTGAGTTCGACTCCAGGTGGGTGCAAAATTCTTCCATAAGAAATGCATTGCTGCAATTTTTGACAAATTTTTTGATTGCCTTCCCGATAAGCTGGAAAGATAAAACCCGGAATGGCGACAGAGGCGTAGGAAAACTTTCTTTCATGAATTTCATCGTTCGTCTAGTGGTCCTTGGTTCGATGCAAGACGGTCATTCCGATTCTACCATGCATTTCAAACCGGGAAAAAACGGAATCTTATTTTAGGACCTTCCCGATAAGATATTGAATCGAAACTTTGAAAGAAGTCAGAATGGCACATATCTAATATTATTTTGCTATTTTATCTTACGTAAGGGTCCTGAGTTCGACGCTAGGCGGTCTTTTGCGCAAATTTTTGCAATCTGTTTTGAGACCGTTCTCGATGTGATAGAGGAATCAAAATAACAGTGTTTGCAGATGACATGGTCTTACATAGTACTTTAGGAAGAAATGTTACCAATGGCCGTATGTTCGATGCCAGGTGGGTCCGAAATGATTCCGTAAGAAATGCATTGGTGAAATTTCGGACGATTTTTGTAAATGCCTTCCCGATAAGCTTCAAAGATAAAACCCGGAATGGTGACAGAAGAGTTTGAGAGGATTCTTTCATGACATCCACTGCTTCTCTAGTGGTCCTTGGTTCGATGCTAGAGCGTCATTCCGATTCTACCATGCATTTCAAGCGGTAAGAGCGGAATCTCATTTTAGGACCTTCCCGATAAGATACTGAATTGAAACTTTGAAACACGTGAGAGTGGCACTTATCTAACATTCATATGCCATTGTCTCTCTTCTATTGAACCAGCGGAAGAAAGGTTACATTTGACCGTTAGTTCGATGCCAGATGGATGAAAATTTCGCATGTAGGAAATGCATTGCGGAAATTTTTAAGAATTTTGCTGGATAAGCTTCGAAGATGACACCCGTAAGGGGAACTTATTGTAAATTTTTACCAATTAGCTTGCAGTATGCAAGCAACTTTTACTCATATATCTATATAGGTATATCCGGAGAGTTAGCTATATATAATAGATATATATATATATATATATATATATATATATATATATATATATATATATATATATATATAATATTATTTTTTGAATTTCATTGCTAATGGAATGATGTAGAATCAAAAGTTTTAGGGAATTTTCCGGTTATCATAATCTTAATTGAAAATCTTGCATCAACTGTTTTTAGTGCACTTATTGAATCATAACGAATAGTGCTTGCTGCTTCGATATTATACGATTAATAATAACGATTATATTTTGTTACATGTTATTTGGATTGAAAAGGGATTCTTGAAGATTATTCCTCGAAAATAAAAGAAAGAATCCGAGCAGTGGAGCACAGAGAAAAATATTCAATCTGCATATGATAAGGGTACTATTGATCTGGAATAGTCGTATACAGAAAATGAGCGATAAGGAAGAACTTCCTAGGAAGGGAAGGCGATTTAAAAAGCACTTTCACGACTGGCATCCGTCACATCCCCCGCTGTTTACTTTGTATCTCTTTAGACCTTTCCATTCTTTCCGAGGTCCTTCAGTTCTATTCACCCATTTTCCTCCCTATTCATAACTCAGTATATGCGGAATTCAGTGAACCCCTTTTGTATACCTGCCACCTACCTAAGCTACCCCCCTACCCATTATATTATCTGCATATCTTTCTCTCCTTAGTCCCACACGTGATTTTGGATGTTTCTTAATGTCTTCCACAAGCAGCCATTAGTGAAAGCTTTCAAAATGATTTTCAGTACATTTTGGCAAAATTCATCTTCTCAGAAATTTCACTTTCACGTTTCCGAAAACACTGTTTAGAGGTAAGTAATTGTTTCGGAAAAAAACATGGTGTAAGGTAACTACATATGACCGAACAAATCTTTGTCTCTATTTGTTTGTGAATTGCAGCATTAACTTTCTTAGTATGGACCTTAGTCTAAGGTGCCCTTCGACCCCGAGACGGGGTGTTTTGTATGACTATTTTGTATGTGACACTTCAGCTAGTTTATGTAGAAATATAATGATTTAGTTCGTTGAAAGCTACAAAACTACTGTCCTCAAATCCATTTCTAAATTTTTTTTAGCAATTTAGCAATATATTAGCAATAAAAAAGCCTCTCTGTTAACTAGATATGTAATGAAGAAGTTTCTATGTTAGTTGGAGAAAGAGGATGATGGATTTGAAAATTGTCTAAGATTTCATTGTTTATACCTGCAACCACCTATCTGGCGCGCACAGCTGTTGGCGTACATGTTAAAAATCGTCGAGTAACTAACAGAACCGCAGCTGATTCTTTGTTATCCTCTTGTTAATAGATATTCAAATCAATCAAAATCTTTTTCATTTACTGTGAATTGGAGTTAATGCAGTGATATACTGTTTTTAATATAGAAAAGAATACGTTAATGCTTTCAAATAACTTTCGTAGCAAATGAAGCAATTATACTGAGGAAATCTTTAGAGCGAATATGGGGAAAAATTTTACGTAATTACGCCCATCTATATCATTCAAGTTTGAACCCCAAATTTTTCTGCAAATTTATCAAAGAGGAAAAATGTCCGTTTTCGATCGAAATGGACTTGTCTCTTCTACACCAGTAAGTTTTTGAGTCCTTACAAAAACATTTTGGAAATCTTTTCTTGGCCGCAGAGACTCCAGTCCACTGTGCGCTTAACCTCACCATAAAACCTATTGTTTCCTCCCTTCCGCTCACTGCGAGGCCCATGGTTGGATAGAAGGGAAGGCTTCAGACTATTCCGGAGTTGCCAAAATGTAATAGAAAGGCGGGTGGAAGGGGTAAAGACTGAAATTTGAAACCCCTCAATCTTATGCACCACGGAATACACCGTTTGATTTTTTCTTGGAGGACTGTACTTAGGGACATGCAGTCTCCCCTGTTCACAGCCACCATCTAATGATGGATATTGGCCAGTTTAACACCTTCTGCAGCCAGAAATCTGATGACCCCTTGCTACTCTTAGTTGTTGATAACAGTTGTCCTGGCAAGTGAGAGATGTGGGTTTGAGTTCCAGCTTCTCCTTCATTTCCTTAATTCATTCATGTATTTTTCATTGCTTTTGAATGTAGCTTTGATAGAAAATTATAAAGTTTTTACATTCAAACGATAAACCTCAGAGAAATGTCTTCAATGATATATGTGTAATGGAAATGACTGATATTTAAAATATGTATCTAATAAATTTTGATAACATTCACAAAGAATGACCAATCAGCTGTGCTTCCTAGCCATATACTGTATTTAGGCATTCGTACATAATTTGCAAAACATTGTACCTTAAATTTGGTAGTTTTTGTCAAAATTGGGGTAAAGAATGAAAAAATAAAATGAATGTTCAAGTACAGAATGAAATATTTAAAAATTTCCATAAAGCAATCCAAGGAAATGATTTAAGATCCCACAGAATAAGTTGTGTAAGTTTGTAGGAATTATACTCTAGGATATAAGTCAGTGCATCAAGAGATTAAGGTGTAGAGTGCCATTTGAAGATTGATGATTCCCCTCAGTGTCAAGCATTTCTCAAAGGCAGACTTCCTTTGGCAAATAAACACTTAAAATTTCACTGAATCACATGTTACTATATCATGCAAGATGGTAAATAATTATCATTTTGACATAGAGGTCATATTCTGTTTTAAGAGTACTCAGGCCTTCTACAATTTTATCTGATTTACATCGTCCTTTTTTGTTTCTGATACCTGTTAACAGATGATTATTTTACTTTTCTCATAAATACTTTGTTACAAATAGGAAAATGCGCAAGCAGATTATCATGCAGCACAAGCTCGTGGGTATAGACAGAAGTTGGATGAAGTGTCAGCTCGTCTTGCACAAGCTGAGGAGTGCCTCAGCAATTCGCGCACCGAATGCTCTTCTCTCACCAGTAAACTCCGTAAAGCAGAACAGGATTTGGAGGCAATTCCAGTCTTAAAAACACAGGTGAAATTTCATTCTGATCTCATTGCTCTTTTTTTGTTAATTAAAAATTACTTTTTCCTCACAAAAGGTTTTTTTTTTCATTTATCAAAATCAATCTTTGTACTGTTTCTTCAAATATTGTGTTCTATGCAAAATTAGATTTTTCAGTGTTATGTAGTGTGATTGTGTGTTTCTTTCCAATTTATGGACCTAAACTGCCTCTTAAAGCATAGTTCTGGCCAAAAAAACTTACATGCTGTATGGATGAGAAGGCTAAGAAGGCCTCCAACAGCGGTTCAACTATTGTAAATCCTCCATCTCTGCCCAGTTGAGGAAATGAACAGTGTGAGGAGGTCATCCAAAAAATCAAATTTATTTATGCCCATGATGTAATTGTGGGAAATATTCTAAATTAGTGGAAGGTTGAAGAGAAATAAGGATTTTGAGAAAGATTAAATATATTAATATATTGAAGGAAGGTGTGTAGATAAGTTTCATTGGAAGAAAAACTGTTTTGGTTAATGAATAGTCAATTAAAAGAAATATTTTATATTAAAGAATTTTGGCTAAAGAACTCATTTTTACAGGAAATGTTGTTTTTCTATGGAATGTTTATTCTACAAATTCTTACCTCCAAATCTACTAGAAAAACTTATTTTACCATGAAATTTAAAATTCTAAATTCCATTTGTCTAAGTAGTTGAGGATATTTATTCTTTAAGGTGGAAGTGTATCAAGCTGACTTCAATACAGAAAGAGAAGAGAGGTCTCGTATGGCTGCAGAAAAGCAGCAGTTGAGGGAAGAGGTGCATAGACTTCGAGCTCGCAACCAACAGCTCTTAGAGGATTTGGAAAGTCTTGAAAGAAGAGCGAGTCAAGAAGGAAGACGACTCACTCCCGAAAGGAGCACTCATGGGTAAGGGATCTACTCATGACCACTTTTAGTTATCACCAACAAATTTTAAACCTTTAACTATATTGCTATCCACCCATTTTCTCTTATTTTCTAATATTTATATGTTTGAATTAGTTCTTTGATAAATAAATTGAATAAATAGGTATGAAATACAAGTGTCAGAGACATTTTCAAAACAATTGAGCTGCTGAGGTTTGTAGAAAAGTGGATTTTAGTGCTGTCACTTTCTTACATTATGTTTTAAACATATCTTACAATCTGAATTCCAAATAATAGGAACTAAAAAACTCCAAATCATATCATTTTGAAGGCCTTGTGCTTGAGTGTTTTGAAAGAAAGACTTGCAAATGTATGGATAAAGTCACATAAAATACATGAAGAAGTTGTTGTAATGCAACCCTTAAAATGTATTAACAAACATATTCATGAATGAAAAGTGAATATTCCAGTTCTTCTGGATACTATATAAAAGAACCTCCATCTGTGGGTGTGTTACCTCATTATCCAACTTGTGACCAATTTGAGATAGATGCTCAGAGTGTAGACTGTTTTGCGAGGGGAATGACTATATTAAAACCTTTATCAGGAAAATACTTGAGATTTTGTTGCTGATATGAGAAGAATATGCTAACTAACATGACAGCTTCTTCTTTTGGGTAACAGCGTGGTTGGCTTTCTCAGCTATGACATTTTGCCAGCAATGCTGCTGGCTTCTTCAGGTGATTCTATCCTCATTTCATCCTCTTTATATACCCTACTCCCTTTCACTTCTTTTTGACGTGGGCTCTTCTTATTTCTTAACATACTTCTTTTACCCTCCTGACTTTTATTTTGCTTACTTGGGGGATTCAGAAATCAAAAAAGTGATCAAATTATGATAATGAATTATTATTATCTCTTTTACTTAGTGCATAGTTCTGAAGGTCATTTTACTAATAGAATGGAAAATTTTGGTAATTGAGTTAACGTTTAATTTAATGGCACCTGATAGATTTTCATCACTTCTCAATTGTCCATTTGATGACTGAATATTTTTTCAGTTACATCTCTTTATCCCGTCAAGACTATATACTACAAGATAATGTCCAATTCTAAGCCATTGTTTCTGTCTGAAGAAAACCTTGAGAATATCAGGTACTTATTACTCAAATAGAAATGAAGAAATTGGAAATGTCCTTTCGAACCAGGAGTTAACTTATAAACCTGCAATATGCTAATATAGAACACCTAGAATTTAACTGCATTATGCATATCAGTCTAACTAGGTGAGACTCTCACTTTTGTCCGGGGATTTTGATGAAACTTTTTGCAGTGGTGCAGGAAGTAGAGTAATGAAAAATTTTAACGGTGTTTCTCTGAATGGGCCTTAGTTTCGCTGCAATAAATAATTGAAAATTGATAATCGGGGTATAGGCAACCCCGCAATACACGTCCATGCTAGCCGAGTATGCATGAAATAACGCGATGTTCTATGGTATATTTGACATTAAATTTTTCTTTTCATTCGTAAAATTCTTTCCTTGATACTTGCTATTTGACTTATTATTAATAATAAATAGTATACTCAATTAGTTATCCCGTTAAATAACCTTCGTGAGTGATATTTTTCCATTTAAGGTAGTTAACGACTATGCTAAGAACGTAAAAGGAGCTTGCATTCAAGTAATTTTACGATTCCACAATCATAAATAGCGATTGCTTTCTAATTTTATTTAATAAACACCATTGTCTATAGATTAATTAATTTATTTATCCAATTTAATCGGAGTACAGGCAACTCTGTAATACACATCCGAGCTAGTCGAGTTTGGAGGAAATAACGCATTGTTCTCTGGTATATCTTGCACCTTTTTTCAATTTCATTCATTAATAATTTCCTTGTTGTCTACTAATTGAATTATTGATAATAATAAATAGTAGACTAAATTATTAATCCCATAAAGAAGTTATATTACTTTCCAGGCCAGATTTACAGTGATTAGCAGTATTTTTTTTTAATTTTTGAGAGAAATACTCTTCTAGTAAGAGAAAACGGTTTTTCTGATATTTTTAGTATGATTATTAAGCATTGTATGGAAATATAAATACCTTTTGAAACTTTAACCTGAAAGTAAATATAATGGATGAAAAATTATCCTCACAAGAAAATACACACCTCGCTGGTTGACACGAATTTAATCATACACTATGTTAACTATAAAAATTTCTTACACTATAAATTTATTAATTACTTATTAATTCTCGTATGACAACAACAATGTTTGAAATTCAAAGATTTGGTATTCTGAGAATTGTTTAAACTAAAAAAATTAAGTTATTTGAAAAATCGGTGTTATTTTCGATATTTTTCTTAATTTTAATTATATTGAAAATCGCTCTTGTTGGACGATAATTAGTTTAATTTTATATATTTTCAACAATTTTCATTGCGATGAATAAAGTGAGTGAATAAAATGCTGTGTAAAAATAGAAACTCTTAAAGTTTCAGTAAAATATACAGGTAAAGTATATCAGTATTGAATTACTTTTCACTAACTCCATTTATAGATTCAGCCATTTCTACGAAACATCTGGATGTCATTTGGGATAAGTCTCCTGTTTGATGGTGTTATGCAATCTTCCGTGGGCTATGTTGCTCGCTCCTAGTCTTGTCTTTGGCAGTAGTCGATGTTTTCAGTCACTTTCACCTTAATTTACTTCATAACACTTATTAAAATGACATGGCTGTCATATACCATTTTATAATAACTGAATTCTTGCATTATGGCATCCATATTGTTATAATACTATTCTGCTATGCCAATGCCACCAAACTAACCATACTAATAAATCTTTGCAATATCAATAACGCAGATGGATCCATTTCAACTCTACTCTAGGTGGAGCTAGGACACAAGTAGACTATCTCCGCCATGTTTACGGTTCCTTTGAGAAAATAGACAATACCTTTTGATGGACGAAACAAAAGATATAGAAACAATGAAAGGAATGAATAGGGGATATTCCTAGGGCCAAGATGAAGGGGAAAGTCCTCCCTTCTCTCTGGAAGAATCAGTAAAATCTCAGATGCGAAGTTGTCAGAAACAGAGCCAAATCTCATCTCAAAATCATAATGCTTCATCTGATACCGTTATCATGAATGACCGGTGGAAGTAAGAATAGAATGGCATGTTGACACATGTCTGAAATACCTAACCCTCTGTTTAATAGTCATATCAAGCAAATTTTATACTTTTCTGTAATGCAGATTATTTCAACTGCGAAGAAATCGAGTTAAGGTTGCACCCCAGGGCAAGAGAGATATTTAGCATCAGATAAAAGTAGGGACAGTATAATTTTGGAAGGAACATGAACTTCATTTAATTAAAGGGATAGTTTTTCTGGGACTAGCAATGAATAATATTTTCAAAAAAGTATTACAAGAGAGTTGTTGAAAAAGATTTTGTAGCCCTCAGCATTGAAGTTAATTGTGCTATTATTCTAATATCTATGTCATTTTCTAAAATATTAAATTAGAGATATGAATTTTAAACAATTACCTTAGATATTAGTATGATGGCACGCCAATTAATATTTTACTTTATATCAACTGATTTGGTGGTATTCAAAATGTTTATAATATTTAATGCAATTTTCTGATGCAGTTGACTGTAATTTATTTGGTTTCCTTTGTTGTAATATATTTTGGATCTGATTTTCTGAGTTCTTTTCCAGGTTAACTTAAAACAATTATTTCTCAGTGTATTCTTCCAGATAACGTTTCTTTTCATCTTAGCTTTCCCTAGTAGGTTTCACAGTTTAATCATGCTTCCTCCTTTCTCGATAGCATTTTTCTGCAACATAAATTAGTTAAAATACAATTGATCGTGTTCTTATTCATTATTATTATTTATCTCCTTCATATGTTGCAGAGTTTTCGTTCATATTTCTATCTGAGCCCTTTTAGTGAGTTTCCCCTAAATAAATATAAAAGTTCATCCTGTGGACATCAAGAGCATAAAATATGTAATGATTTTTATTAGGGGATAATTGAAGCAGCTAAGGTAAGTTTACCTTGTACCTCCAGAATAGAGTGAAATACACAAATTTCATGCCAAAATAAGGAAATCCGATTTTCATTCGATTTTAATACTATACTGCTAACATAGTAATAAGCAACACTTAATCTTGACTAAAACTCATGTTAATAATAATGATACAGAGGCGTTCAACGTTTTTCACATGGTTTAAAAAGGCGCTGACATAGTGCTCCTCCTTCCAAGAGCCAATTGAATGCATAGAAAATTCTAGACTCACTCTCATCGAGTTTCACGTCTGTTATGCAGGTTGTGGCTTAGGTGGTAAGTTCTTTGTGGAACTAGCTTTACTATTGGTATGATATGGTAAAGCACTCATGATATTCAATACGTTTTGTATGATACATGCAATTTTTATATGAAACCACTATCTAAAAGAAAATGTTTCTATTTGGTTTTTGATTAGGAGTTATCCCTTCCTTTCATATATATTCATATCTATTCAATATAAAATTTTTCTAATCTTCATATATCATATCCAATTGATCATATATATATATATATATATATATATATTGTAACGATCCTGGATGTAAACGTTACCTTCCGAGCATCACAAATTCCGTTCGGAATTAAATAAAAACAAATATGTTTCTTCCAGCTTCTTTAATTGTACAACGGGTTACACACAGCTATTGTACACCACCGCGACCGGCCACCGAATGCCCTCCCGGCACAGTCCTCTTCCCTGCCTTTACCTTTTACAGGTAGGGGCCCCTTTAGCCCCTCCTTCGAGTCCTCCCTGAACCCACATTCCGATGTGTTTCGTCACAATATATATATATATTATAAGTATTGAATGTATATACAAGTAAAATTGCTTGCATACTGCAAGCTAATTGGTAAAAATTTTCAATAAGTTCCCCTTACGGGTATCATCTTTGAAGCTTATCCAGCAAAATTCTTAAAAATTGCAGCAATGCATTTCGAACGTGAGAATTTTTCATCCATCTGGCATCGAACTCATGGTCATATGTAACCTTTCTTCCACTGGTTCTATAGAAAACTACTTCAAACGCAAACACTGTGATTTCTCCTGTCTCCTGCTTCAAGAAAAACCTCAAAAGAATTTTTAAAAATTAGTGTAAATGACTGCCTGGCATCGAACACAGGACCCGTTCGTGAGAGACAATGGCATACGAATGTTAGAGAAGAAAAAAAATATATATATATATATATAAGCTCGTATATATATATATATATATATATATATATATATATATATATATATATATATATATATATATATATACATACATATATATATATATATATATATATATATATATATATATATATATATATACGAGCTTATATATATATATATATATATTTTTTTTTTTCTTCTCTATATATTATTTATATATTCTTCTATATATATTATTTATATATATATATATATATATATATATATATATATATATATATATATATATATATATATATATATATATATATATAAATAATATAAGCGCCTAAGCCTATATATATTTATATATTCTTCTATATATATTATTTATATATATATATATATATATATATATATAAATAATATATATAGAAGAATATATAAATATATATAGGCTTAGGCACCCGTTGAGAATCAACGGGTGCCTAAGCTCGTGTATATATATATATATATATATATATATATATATATATATATATATATATATATACACGAGCTTAGGCACCCGTTGATTCTCAACGGGGATATATAAATTAGCAGTAGATAATATATTAGGTAATAACTTGTGAAGTGGAAAATCTAACATCTCTCACTTAGCTTGGATCAATGAAAATGTTATCCTAAATGAAAATGTTTTATATTTTCTAACTTCTTATCATTTGAATGTAAATCTAGAATCCACAATAAAAAAGGGTCTTAGATTCTCTTTCTTTAGGAGTTTCCCAACTGTGTAGGATGATTCTTCCTTGGGATTTTTCCTGGGTGCACGTCGTCTCATGTAATAATTACCCATTTCCTTATGTTTCTTTTAAATTTACTTATTAAGATAGTATTGCTTAGCTTCACTTTAAATCCTGTACGGGAGAAAATTTTGATGGAATCAATACTACTTGCTCACGAATACAAAAGATCGCCAGTGTAAAAAATGAGGCGTTTGATTAAGTTAACATTTACTCGAAATGCTAATGTAATATGCGGTATTAGACGATTAGGGAAGTAGATTCATGGTTCAAGCACCCACTGCCACATGCCAAGAGGCTGCACACAGTATACATTAATCAATTAAAGTTTTTCCAGTGTAAATCACACATAGTAGCTTCATTATTTTCAAATAGAGTTGGCAAAATCGAGGTGATAAAGAAACTTTCCCTAAATGATCGTACGATGCCTCCTGTGAATCAACGCTGCAAAATGATCGTAAATACAAATGCTGAAATTTCAGAATATTGCTTGCTAAGTACATATACTATCATCCGTTTTTAATGATTACTTTCACATGGACCCGTGCATTCTTATGGGAAAATGCAATACCTCGGTTTCAACAATCGCATTCGTCGTCAAGGGGACTCGTTGTTTATAGCCTCAAAATTTCATGAAATTTCCATTTATTTTAACCGAATTCTCACCATTTCGACTCGATAACGATATTTCACAACCAAAATAAGACTCTCTATTCATTTCTCTTTCTTTTGGTGCTTGTCTCGATTTCGTAAGCCTATTATTTCTAATTTAATTTTGCAAAATAAATGTAGCCTGCAACCGATAAAACTGAGGTTTACGTGCATTTCTTATGAGAACGGTTTTTCTTGTCTGGGTTCGAACTGGGGACCATCAGATAAATTAAAAGTAGCCTATTATCTGTGCAGGGAGTACATTTAACAATCGTGAAAGTTTGAAAGTTGTGCCATTTATGGTTCTCGAGTTTTAGGCAAACATACATACACACACACCTTATTATATTTGATATATAATCATCATCATAATCAGCCATTTTCAATCCGATGTCGGATGTAGGCCTCCCCAAGCGCTTTCCAATTCTCTCTATTCTGAGCTTCTCTTTGCCATGTCACACCTAAGTACTTAATGATGTCTCTGTTCCATCGGTCCTTTGGTCTTCTTCTTGGTCTCTTCACATCTCTGGGTGTCCAGTTCAGAACCGCTCTTGTCCAACGGTTGTCGTTTCTTCTCGCCACATGGCCTGCCCACATCCATTTCAGTGACCTTACTTTATCTATGACGTCTGTCACTCCGGTCTTCATCCTCACCCAGGTGTTGTGTTTCCTGTCTCTTCTTGTGATCCCAAGTATACACCTTTCCATACTTCTTTGCGTTGTCTGAAGTCGCTGGGTTATTGCTGCGTTTAACACCCAGGTTTCACTTCCATATGTCAACACTGGTAGAATGCATTGGTTGAAGACCTTTCTCTTCAAGACCATTGGCATTTGTGACTATAGAATGTTTGCATTTCTTCCGAAGGCACTCAAGCCGAGTTTGATTCTTCTGTTTACTTCGTTAATCCTGTTGTTCTCTCCTGTGGTTACTAGTTGTCCTAGGTATGTGTATTCTGAGCAGACATCCAAGGGTGTCCCTTCAAATTTGATTGTTTCTTGTGCTGCAAAAGAGTTATACATTACCTTTGTTTTTGTTAAATTTATCCTGAGTCCTATCTTCTGTCCTGCTGTGTTCAGTTCATGAAGTCTTGAAGCTAGATCTTCTCCGTTGGTTGCGAAGAGTACTATATCATCTGCTAAGCGCAGATGACTGATGTGTTCCCCATTAATCCGCAGACCTTTCTGCTCCCAGTCCAAGGTTTTAAAAACTTCCTCCAGAGCAGCTGTGAAAAGAATTGGGGAAAGGCAATCTCCTTGTCTAACTCCCTTCTCAATCTTGAATTCTTCAGTAACTTCGTGTAGCATTACTGAGGCTGTGGCATTTTTATAAATGCTGCGTAGGAGACGGATGTACTCTGCATCAACTCCTTGTTTCTCCAGAGCTTCTAGTGTAGAGGAGGTACTTACCGAGTCGAAGGCCTGAGCATAGTCCACAAAGCATAGTACTAGTGGCATCTCATATTCATTCGTCCTGCTGATTATTTCTTGTAGTGTGTGGATGTGGTCCATAGTACTGAAGCCCTTCCAGAATCCTGCTTGTTCTCTAGGCTGGGCAGATGATAGAATAATCTTTATCCGTTCAGCTATTATCCTCATGAATGTTTTGTAAACAACAGGAAGGAGACTGATGGGGCGGTAATTCTTCAGCTCTTCCTTGCTTCCTTTCTTGTGCAAAAGGACTATTCTTGCATGATTCCAGTCCTGGGGGATTCTTCCTTGTTTCAGGCAAGTAGTGAATAACTGCGCTAAAACGTGTGCAACTTCTGTTCCACCAAGTTTTAAATATTCTGCTAACACTCCATCTATGCCTCCTGATTTTCCGTTCTTCTTCTGCATTATTGCTGCAATTACTTCTTCTGGGAGAAGAGAGAGGGGATCTCGTTGGTTTTGGCTTTTTTCTTGGTTTTCCTCTTTAGCATTTTTTCTTCTTGTATAGGTTAAAAAGTATTCTGCTACCGTCCTTAGATTTGCTTGTCTGTTGCAAGTTCTTGTACTATCTTCCTTCTGTATGGCTAAAATCTGTTTTCTTCCAATTGCTAGGCGTTGTCTGGTCTTCTTCATACTTTTGCTATTTTCTATAGCATCTTGCACAATTCTCTCATTGAATTATCTCATGTCTTCCTTAATTGCTCTTCTGATAGCCTTACAAAGCTCGACGTATTCGATGTTATCCTTTTGTGTATCTGAATTCTTCAGTTCCTTACGTCGTTTCATCATTTGTCGGGTGCTGTCACTTAGCTTTCTATCTTTAGCTTTTCTTGGTGTGCTTGCCACTTCTTCTGCTGCTTCCTTAACAGCTTGCATGACTTTGGTTTCCAGTTCTTCTTCTTTAAGTGCTGAGAATCTATTATTTAGCTCCAGCTGGAATTTAGTCTTGTTTTCTTCTTGTTTTTTGATGCTTATTTCATGTTTCTTGCATGAAATAAACTTCTTGCATTCCCTTAGGAGATTAATCTTCAATCTGCATCTTACGATCCTGTGGTCACTTCCAGTGCTAAAGTTATTCAAGACTTCACAGTCTGTTACTGCGTAGAGTTTATTAACCAATATATAATATATTTCATTTTTTACTACGTTGGGGCCTCTCCAAGTTCACTTCCTTTTTGGGTTCTTCTTGTAATATGTATTTGTTCTGTACATATTAGTGCATTCAGCAAACTCTACCAAGCGGTGGCCACGTTCGTTTCAACGGGCCAGTCCGTATTGTCCTGCGACGGTGTCATCGGCTTCCTGTTGATCTACCCGGGCATTAAAATCGCCTAAAATTATTTTATAATAGTGGGCTTCCTTATCATGCTCAGTGCCCAGAGTCTGGTAAAATTTTTCAATTTCTTCTTCGCTGCTTGCTG
This sequence comes from Pachydiplax longipennis, assembly GCA_036926295.1. Taxonomy (NCBI): domain Eukaryota; kingdom Metazoa; phylum Arthropoda; class Insecta; order Odonata; family Libellulidae; genus Pachydiplax; species Pachydiplax longipennis. Next base: position 1,551,183 of record JAVFKF010000037.1, read on the forward strand.
CTGTTGGTGCGTAGACATGTATGATCTGAACAGAGTGACGCTCATTTATCTTGAGTATGAGCTTGCAAATTCTCTCAGATATACTTTCTATCTTCTGTACATTGTTTTTCTATCTCTTGTTGATCAGGAACCCGACACCTCCTAGTCTTCCATCCTTAGCACATCTGCAATAAAATAAATTACCTTCATTGAGTGTAATCAAGTCTTCTGATTTTCTTCTAACTTTGCTGAGACCGATGACGTCCCAATTTATCTTCTCTGCTTCATTCAGTAGTTCCAGTAGTCTGCCTTCACTCTTCAAGCTGCGGCAATTGTAAGTCGCAAAATGGAGGATGGTAGCTCTTTTCCTCATGATGGACCTCTGTAATGCCACCACCTCCCGGATATCCGAATGGGTGGTGCTTTTACGTCCGGATAAATTTCCATTACAGAAGCTCATCATGAAAATTGTATTTGCATTTGGGGGATGAAGGACAATAATTCACCAGGCTGTCCTACTGCCAGTTGGTGAATACCACTTTCACAATTTGGTCGGAGATATTGTTGAAGCCTTCTTAGCATAGGTGAATAGATATATACATACATACACACACGCACACACACGCACACATACGTATCTATCTATTATATATAGCTAACTCTCCGGATATACCTATATATATATATATTTATAGGGGATACGAATTCTGACCATGTTCCACGAGCGCCGTCGACGTCAGATTTTTACGACATACTGGCCCCACACTCTAGATGCCGGAATAATGCAGACATCGACGCTAGGTGTCATGGGTTCGATACTAGAATGTCCCAAAAATCGCAATTTTCCAGTAAGAATGCATTGCGTGGATTTTAAAAAATTATTTTGAGGCACTTATCGGTTAGATAGAGGAACCAAAATCTCGGAGGTTGAAGCTGAGGTAGTCTTCTATGGTTCTTATGGTAGAAATGTTGCCAAATGACCGTGACTTCGACTCCAGGTGGGTCCGAAATTCTTCCATAAGAAATGCATTGCTGCAATTTTTGAAAATTTTTTTCATTGTCTTCCTGATAAGCTGGTAGGATAAAACCCGGAATGGTGACAGAGGCGTTTGAGAACATTCTTTCATGAGGGTCAACTTTTCTCCTGTGGTCCTTGGTTCGATGCAAGAGCGTCATTCCGATTCTACCATGCATTTCAAACGGAAATTACGGAATCTTATTTTAGGACCTTCCCGATAAGATACTGAATTGAAACTTTGAAACACGTCAGAGTGGAATTTATCTAACATTTCCATGCCATTGTCTCTCACGAATGGGTCCTGAGTTCGACGCTAGGCGGTCTTTTGCGCATTTTTTGCAAACTGTTTTGAGACCGTTCTAGGTGCGATAGAGCAATCAAAATTACGGGGTTTGCAGATTAGATGTTTATCTATTATACTAACTGAAGAAATGTTACCAAATGACCATGAGTTCGACGCCAAGTGAGTACAAAATTCTCCAGTATAAAATGCATGGCGGTCAATCATGAAATTATTTTGAATGCATATCCGATTACCAGGAATGATATAAAATGCAATGTAGATAGAAGCATGTCATATAATTCATATATACTCTCCGCCCTTACTCTGACGGTTCTTGGTTCGATGCCAGAGCGTCATTTCTATTCTACCATGTATTGTAAAGGGGGATAGCGTAATCTTATTATATGACCTTCTTTATAAGATATTGAATTGAAACTTTGGAACAGGTCAGATTGGCACTTATCTTACATTAATATGCAATTGTGTCGCACGATCGGGTCCTTAGTTCGTCGCCAGGCGGTCTTTTGCGCGAAGTTTTCAAATTGATTTGAGGCATTACTTGGTACGATACTGCATTCAACTGATAGCTGTATGCAAGCAACTTTTACTCGTCTATTATATATAGCTAACTCTCCGGATATACCTATTTATAGGGGATACGAATTCTGACCATGTTCCACAAGCGCCGTCCACGTCAGATTTTTACGACGTGCTGGCCCCACCCTGTAGATGCCAGAATAATGCTGGCATCGACGCTAGGTGTCATGGGTTCGATACTAGAATGTCCCAAAAATCGCAATTTTCCCATAAGAATGCATTGCGCGGATTTTAAAAAATTATTTTGAGGCACTTATCGCTAAGATAGTGGAACCAAAATCTAGGACGTTGAAGTTGAGGTAGTCTTCTATATTACGAATGGAAAAAATGTTGCCAAATGACCGTGAGTTCGACGCCAGGTGGGTGCAAAATTCTTCCATAAGAAATGCATTGCTGAAATATTTGACGATTTTTTAAAATGCCTTCCCGATAAGCTGGAAAGATAAAACCCGGAATGGCGACAGAGGCGTTTAAGAAGATTCTTTCATGTTATTCGCCGTTTCTACAGTGGTCCTTGGTTCGATGCAAGAGCGTAATTCCGATTTCACCATGCATTTCAAACGGGGAAAACGGAATCTTATTTTGGGACCTTCCCGATAAGTTATTGAATCGAAACTTTGGAACAAGTAAGGATGGCACTCATCTAACATTCCCATGCTATTGTCTCTCACGAATGGGTCCTGAGTTTGATGCTAGGCGGTCTTTTGCGCGAATTTTTGCAATCTGTTTTGAGGCCGTTCTCGATGCGATAGAGCAATCAAAATCTCGGTGTTTGCAGATAAGATGGTCTTCCATCGTACCAAAGGAAGAAATGTTACCAAATGTCCGTGTGTTCGACTCCAGGTGGGTCCGAAATGCTTCCTTAAGAAATGCATTGCTGATATCATCGACGATTTTTGACGAAGAGGGTCATTCCGATTCTACAATTCATTTCAAACGGGAATATCGGAATCTTATTTTAGGACCTTCCCGATAAGATACTGATTTTTTTTCTTTCGCGCGAATTTTCGAAAATGGTTTTGAGTCCTTACTCGGAGCGATAGAACGGTGAAAATTTCGGAGGTTGGATATGCTGTGGTTATCTATTGTACATACTAATTGAAGAAATACTACCAAAAGACCGAGAGTTCGACGGCATTTGGGTGCATAGTTCTCCGGTATAAAGTGCATGGCGGTCAATTTTGACAATTATTGTGAATGCATATCCTATAACCTGGAATGATATAAAATGGAATGTATATAGAGGCATGTCATATGTTTCATATACGCTGTTCGAGGTTCCTCTGACGGTTCTTTCTTCGATGCCTGAGCGTCATTTCTATTCTACCATGTATTTCAAAGGAGTATAGCGTAATTTTTATTCAGGAACTTCCCGATAAGATATTGGATGAAAACATTGGAACAGGTCAGAATGGCACTTATCTAATATTAATATCCATTTGTTTCGCACGATGGGTCCTTAGTACGACGCCAGGCGGTCATTTGTGCAAAGTTTTGAACATTGTTTTGAGGCATTACTTGGTACGATACTGCATTCAACTGATGACTTGCAGTATGCAAGCTTCTCTTACTCGTATTATATATAGCTAACTCTCCGGATATACCTATATAGATATACTAGTATGGATGGCACTTGTCTAATATTATTTTGCTGTCTTCTCTCACGATCGGGTTCTTAGTTCGTCACTAGGCGGTCTTTGGCGCGAAGTTTTAAATTTGAACTGAGGCAGTACTTGGTATGATACTGTATTCAACGGACAGCTTGCAGTATGCAAGCAACTTTTACTCGTATATATATATATATATATATATATATATTATATCCGGAGGTATATCCGGGAGTTAGCTATATATAATACGAGTAAAAGTTGCTTGCATACTGCAAGCTAATTGGTACAAATTTAACAATAAGTTCCCCTTACGGGTGTCATCTTCGAAGCTTATCCAGCAAAATTCTTAAAAATAGACCGCAATGCATTTCGCACATGAGAATTATTCATCCATCTGGCATCGAACTCACAGTCATATGTAACCTTTCTTCCACTGGTTCTATAGAAAAGTACTTCAATCGCAAAGGCTGTGATTTTGAATAGTCTCCTGCATTGAGAAAGGCCTCAAAACAATTTTTTTAAATTTGCGTAAATGACCGCCTGGCGTCGAACACAGGACCCATTTGTGAGAGACAATGGCATACGAATAATAGATAAGCGCCACTCTGACGTGTTTCAAAGTTTCAATTCAGTATCTTATCGGGAAGGTCATAAAATAAGATTCCGTTATTCCCGTTTGAAATGCATGGTAGAATCGGAATGACACTCTTGCATCGAACCAAGGACCACTGCAGAAACGGCGAATAACATGAAAGAATGTTCTCAAACGCCTCTGTCACCATTCTGGGTTTTATCTTTCCAGCTTATCGGGAAGGATTTAAAAAAAATCATCGAAGATTTCACCAATGCATTTCTTACGGAGGCATTTCGGACCCACCTGGCGTCGAACACACGGACATTTGGTATCATTTCTTCGTTTGGTACGATAGAAGACCATCTCTTCTGTAAACACCGAGATTTTGATTGCTCTATCGCATCGAGAACGGCCTCAAAACAGTTTGAAAAAATTCGCGCAAAAGACCGCCTAGCGTCGAACTCAGGACCCTTCCGTGAGAGAAGATAGCAAAATAATATTAGATAAGTGCCATCCTTACTTGTTCCAAAGTTTCGATTCAATATCTTAATGGGAAGGTCCCAAAATAAGATTCCGCTTTCCCCATTTGAAATACATGGAGGAATCGGAATGACCGTCTTGCATCGAACCAAGGACCACTAGACGAACGTTGATATTCATGGAAGAAAGGTTTCAAACGCTTCTGTCACCATTCAGGGTTTTATCTTTCAAGCTTATCGGGAAGGCATTTAAAAAAATCTTCAAAAATTGCAGCAATGCATTTCTTATGGAAGAATTTTGTATCCACCTGGCGTCGAACTCACGGTCATTTTATAACATTTCTTCCATTCGTAATATAGAAGACTACCTCAACTTCAACCTCCGAGATTTTGGTTCCTCTATCTTAACGATAAGTGCCGCAAAATAATTTTCAAAAATCCGCGCAATGCATTCTTATGGGAAAATTGCGATTTTTGGGACATTCTAATATCGAACCCATGATAGCTAGCGTCGATGTCTGCATTATTCTGGCGTCTAGAGTTAGGGCCAGTACGTCGAAAAAATCTGACGTCGATGGCGCTTGTGGAACATGGTCAGAATTCGTATCCCCTATATATATATATCTATATATATAGGTATATCCGGAGAGTTAGCTATATATAATAGATATATATATATATATATATATATATATATATATATATATATATATATATATATACACATATCTATTATATATAGCTAACTCTCCGGATATACCTATATAGATATATATATAGGGGATAGGAATTCTGACCATGTTCCACAAGCGCCGTCGACTTCAGATTTTTTCGACGTACTGGCCCTACACTCTAGACGCTAGAATAATTCAGACATCGATGCTAGCTATCATGGGTTCGATACCAGAATATCCCAAAAATTGCAATTTTCCCATAAGAATGCATTGCGTGGATTTTTGAAAATTATTTTGAGACACTTATCGTTAAGATAGAGAAACCAAAATCTCGGAGGTTGAAATTGAGGTAGCCTTCTATGGTTCTTGTGGAAGAAATGTTGCCAAATTACCGTGAGTTGGACGCCAGGTGGGTGCGAAATTCTTCCATAAGAAATGCATTGCTGCAATTTTTTAAAATTTTTTTCAATGCCTTCCTGAAAAGCTGGAAAGATCAAGATCAAACCCTGTGTGGTGACGGAGGCGTTTGAAAACATTCTTTTATGAATTTCACCGTTCGTCTAGTGGTCCTTGGTTCGTTGCTAGAGGGCCATTCCGATTCCACCATGCATTTCATACGGGGAAAACAGAATCTTATTTTGGGACCTTCCCGATAAGATATTGAATCGAAACTTTGGAACTAGTGAGAATGGTACTTATCTAATATTTATTTGCTATTTTTTCTTGCAAATGGGTCCTGAGTTCGACGCTACACAGTCTTAGGCGCGAATTTTTCCAATCTGTTTTGAGGCCGTTCTGGATGCGATAGAGCAATCAAAATCACGGTGTTTGCAGATGAGATGGTCTTCCATAGTAGCAAAGGAAAAAATGTTAGCAAGGACCGTGTGTTGATGCCAGATGGGTTCGAAATGCTTCCGTAAGAAATGCATTGTAAAATTTTGGATGATTTTTATAAATGCCTTCCCGGTAAGGTGGAAAGATAAAACCCGGAATGGTGATGGCGGCGTTTGAAATCCTTTTTCAGGAGGTGCACCGTTTCTCCAGTGGTCCTTGGATCGAAGCAAGAGTGTCACCCAGATTCTACCATGCATTTGAAACGGGAATAACGGAATCTTATTTTATTACCTTCCCGATAAGATACTGAATTGAAACTGTGAAACACGTCCGAGTTGCAATTCTCTAACATTCGTATGCCATTGTCTCTGACAAACGGGTCCTGTGTTCGACGTCAGGCGGTCATTTATGCTAATTTTTAAAAATTCTATTAGGCCTTTCTCTATGCAGGAAGAGTATTCTAAATCACAGCGTTTGCGTTTGAAGTAGTTTTCTATAGAACCAGTGGAAGAAAGGTTACATATGACTATGAGTTTGCTGCCAGATGGATGAAAATTTCTCACATAAGAAATGCATTGCGGTAATTTTTAAGAATTTTGCTGGTTAAGCTTCGAAGATGATACCTGTAAGGGGAACTTATTGTAAATTTCTACTAATTAGCTTGCAGTATGCAAGCAACTTTTACTAGTGTATGTATATATATATATATATATATATATATATATTTTTTTTTTTTTTTGGCATATCGGCACAATGTGCTCTTAATATAAGGTTGAATTTCTGTTTCCAGATCTTTCACTACCAACTTCAGTACATTGCCTGCTCCTGGTAGAGGAAGTTCATCACCTGCCCATGAAGCTGTTAATGTACCAGAAAGAACAATAAGAGTGAGTTTCTAGTATTCATTTAAAATTAAGTCAAATATATTTGAGCATTTAAAGAAACTTTTCATTTTTCCTTAAAATTGAGTTTTCTTGAACTTTCTTGATTTTGCTATGTATAATGAAGTGTAAAGTACCTCTAGATTTCAATTTTGAAACTTATAATTTATTATCGTAAGGGCTAAAATTACTATTCTACTTTCTTTACAATTAAAGAATCCTGTATTAAAGATAGCCGCTGTAAAATCATTACTAGGTCAATATTGATATTTAAGGGCAATGCTTTAGCTATTTAATGTATTTATTCGATAAATTATATTTTTGAAATACCATATGCTCAGCTAGCTCCAAATGAAACTTACCACCTAAGCCACAACCCGCATAACAGGCAGTGAGTTTCCTGCAAGCGAGCCTTAAGGAGTGAGAGAGAGGGAAAACATGGTGGATATAGTCTGCTTGTGTCCTGACTCCTCTTGCAGAGTTGAAATGGATTTATTTGCATTATTGATATTGCAAAGATTTATTAGTATGATTCATTTAGTGGCATTGGCATAGCGGAATAGTATTATAACAATATGGATGTTGTAATGCAAGAATTCATTTGTTATAAAATGGTTATTTCGAATCAGTACATATTCTAGATTTGCTTCTCTCACAGGGGAAAATTTCGCACATGAGGTCCTGTTATTCTGAGGAAACAGAGACAAACCCCCTTCCCTTCCTCTTATAAAATTTGAGTCCGAGGGGAAAGGCAAGAGCAGGATGAAGGAAATTTTTGCAAAACCTGCCTCTGAACCGCTCTGTGCTTATGTTTAAGACTGAGATGGGAGAAAGAAAATTTCTGTGCAGTTTGAATCGGTGTCGGACCAAAAATGTATAGACCTCAAATTGGACACCTTCGCTTACAAAGCTCTGTGATTATAATTGGTCATATTATACAGAGTTCAAGAGAGCAGTTATATACCCTTAAAATGGTATGCATAAGGAGTCCATATCGATCACCTGTTTTATCACAGCCTGTGTGAATGCAATTTACACAAGTAAACACGAGCGGCACGGTGCCTTGACCTAGAGGTAAATCATGTTTTTTTTAGTTATATCTAATATCAGATTGCCGTTTTTATACTTTGACCACTTAAAGAAAATTCAATGAAAATTTTGGTGATATTTTTTTTAACGTGGCAGAGGTGGATATTTTTAGGTTAAAACCTATTCAAAAAGTTTCATTGCCTAAAAGTAGGTATTGTCTCCTAGAAACGGAAACAAATTCCATATTTAATGAAAACACTGTTTAAGGGCTTTAGAATGAGCGTATTTAAAGCATCGTACGTTTTAAGCTCTCTGAGAAATGGGCGTTCAACTGAGAGTACGCGCCCCGGATTTCAAAGTTTTCTGCGAACTTTGTTTAGCCGCCATTTTGTAATTATTAGGATTATTGGTCTAAAAATTGGTAAAGGTGACTTAATTGTTACTACCAATAATGTAGCAAAGTTTTAGGAAGATACGAAAATGTGATGTTGTTTTGTTCGATTTGGTGTGGAATGACCCAGGTGTGAACTTGTAAACCTGCACAGAACACCCAAAATTTATATGCAATACGAAAATCAGTCTTAAAGTTGTAATTTGCCATACTGAACTGTTGTTTCTTAACCAGCTTAAACCTGATTCCCTGCAAGAGGTCCTGAAAGGTTGTTTACATCGGAAATAGAGAGTTGAATATCTTCATTCCCTTAAGGAACACCCCTGGTGAAGATTACAAATCCTGGATTCACCATTTCCCATCTTACTTGTGATGGTCGCCACCATACCCTAACCTTAAATACCTGCTCAGTAGGGGTGCGGTCAGGAATCCTCATTAGCGCTTTCAAACATTCCCTACCTCGGATAAATATGACCATCCTCAGCATCCTGAAAAGCTGGTTTTTCTTCTCAGAATTCACCTACACCCATCGGCAGTTATATGGTTCCTTTGAGAAAATAGACTATACATGAAAGCATAGAAAGCTCTAGACTCGCTCTCATCGAGCTTCACACCTGTTATGGGGGTTGTGGCTTAAGTGGTAAGTTTATTTTGGAACTAGCTGTACAAAAAAATTACATGCACTTTTTTGGTCTTATTTTGATTAAAAAATCAGGGTGCTTGTTAAAATTGATGGTGTACTTGATCTGGGCGCAAATCTACTGGTCCCTTAGTGGATCCTCTGCTCACCATGCAACTTTTGAAACATTTTCATGCACTGTTTATGCTTTGCCTGTAAGAGCTCCTGAATACTCCCGACAAAACAGTTGGCCAATGATTTTTAATTGAAAGGGCCTGCCCAACAAATATTTAAATTGGCAGATTTTAAGTTGGTGAATGTGTGCACATAGGTAATATCCATGATATAATATAATGATTAATTTAATGTTACTGTAGTGTGTATGTAAATATTGGTTAATCAAATCAGTAATTGGTTAATGTGTGCATTTAAGTGAGGATTTATATAATTCGTTTCTATAAATTCCCTATTCAAGGTATTGTCATGGATGGCTACTTGTGTTCCATACACACTTAAGTGGTACTGCGAATGATGCGATTGCATATCTTGAGATGCATATTAGATTTGCAGGAAAATGATTTTTCCATTTTAGATGCTCCGATTCTAGGGTGTGAATTACATTCATTGATGCATTATTTTTGAGTAAAACAGTATATAAGAAACAGGAAGGGCTCTGGTATGAAATGCTAGCTACTTATAAGAATGTGACATTAAATAATACATGAGTTTATTAAAGTAAAGTAATGATATTTTACACGAGTAATCCCTATGAAATATCTAGCTGAGGATGAGGAAGATAATGTGTTTTATGGATAGAGACTAATGAGAGAACAAATTGACTTGTCTCTCTTCCTTAAGAAATCAATCATTTTAGTCTTGTCAATTTTTTGTGCTTTGGTTACAGTATTGATATCAACCCCAATGGGGATGTGAATCATATCAGTAACACTGTCAATTAGAAGTGCAAAAATGAATTAACTTATGCAGTGTTAAAGAAAGTGGCCCACAGAGTTGAATTATCATACAACCCAAGGAAGATTATAATAATTTCTGAGTTAATGTATTCTCATATCATAAAATACTTCATTTTTCTTGCTCCTCAATCACTAATGTAATTTTAATGGACTGTATTTCTGGTGAATTTGTTCACTAAAATCTAATAAGAGTTAATTGATTACACAGGCCTACTAAATTGCACTTTTTGAAAAAAATTTCAATATTTTTGTGCATTTTGTATTGTTTTTAGTGCTGATTTTAATATTCTTCAATATTTTGTCGGATCCCCCTCTTGCTTAAATAAGAATTTTTGCATCTCTCTTTAAACAGAGTTAAAGCAGATAATATTTCTCAATATTTTTTCCTTATCACATAGCTTTTAAGAAAATTGACATTAAAACTAATTTTATGATTTCAGGGGTCTTCAGAGCCAAAACAGTTCACTTGTCCCAAGTGTTACCGGTCTTTCTTGGAGTTAGGTCCCCTTGAGTTGCATGTTAATCAGTGCCTGGACACTCCATGAATTTTTACTAATTGAAGGATATTTTCAGAATAAGTTAACCAAGAGATATATTGTGCCATGTTGCCCTCTATTGCTTTCTTGAGTTCTATTCTCATTTATATGTCATAAATATTCTCAATGTCGAGAATGTTGATTTCAGCTTTAACATGTGATTCAAATTGTAAGTTTTCTGAATGAAAGTTGTATGTATAGAATGTGTATATGTATACTTGTACACATATACATAAAATGCATAAAATAATTGTATTTTTTCCCGTGGTAAATCAGAATTCTACTTGCACACACTACTGTTATGTATTTATAGTTTTACACAAGAACCATAAAATATTTGTGCAATTTATGTTATTAAGTTTTCATTTTGTCAAACATTGAATTTAGGAAATGCGGAATTCTTGAGTTTGATGCATAAAATTAAGAAGGTGACAATTTGTGATATTTTCCTTCTGGTCTAAAAGATCTTGTCATGGCCATGTCTGTTTTTGTGTTATCCAAATGCTTTCTAAATTAGTAAAATAAAATTATTAAATGTTATATTAAGAGTTCAGTCTACTTTGTGTCCATTAAAAGCAGGTATTTTCAAGAGCTTTATAAAGATCTAAAGAACATCTAAACCATTCCTTTTGGACATTCATTATCATCATTCATCCTTTTGTCATGGTAGGGTGTTTATGGACTGCCCACATCACTCTTTGTCTTTTTTAATCATGTCCTTCCTCTTTTCCCTTTATTCTTCTCTTCAAATACTCTTCTTGGTAGCTGCCAATTCATTCATTCTCATCATATGGCCAAACTATTTTAATCTCATTTTCTCAGTCTGCATTTTGTCTGAGCTTCTATGTCCAAAATTGATTATCTTACAAATTAAGGAGATGTTCGCCCAAAAAGTTGCTTATTTAACAAAATATTTGGAAAATCTTCCAAATAAAGGGAAATTCTCTTCGAAAACAGGTTACTTAGAGATATATCTTCCAAATGAAGGCAAAATTTCCTCTAAAAACGGATTATTTAGCCAGATATTTGAAAGATCTTCCAAAATCAGGTGAAATTTCCTCCAATAATGCTTTGTTTAGGTAGATATTTGAGAAATCTTCCATTATATGCCGGAATTCGTTCATAGAACCGATTATTAAGCAAGATATTAGAAAAATTGTAAAAAATGCAGCCAAAATTTGCTTCAGTAACGACTTATATTTCCAGATATTACAAAAATCTTTCAAATTAAGGCGAAAGTCGCACCAAAACGGCTTACCATGCCGAATATTTGAAAATGTTCCAAATTATGCCAAAATTTACACTTAAAACGTCTTATTTTTACAGATATTTAAAAATTATTCAAAATTAAATTAAATATTAATTAAAAATTACTTATTTAGCTAGATACTTTAAAAATCTTATCAATCCAGGCAAAATTCGATCCTAAAACGGCATATTTTGACAGGATTCTTTCCAAAAACAGCTTATTTAGCCCGATATTAAAAAAATCCAAATTAAGGGAAAATTCGCTCATAAAAAGGGTTATTTTCCTAGTTATATAACAATAGTTTCAAAATTAAGGCAAATTTCGCCCAAAAGACAGCCTATTTTGCAAGATATTTGAAAATCTTCCTAAAAATTCCTAATATCAAACAAATGAAAGTCAAATCCGCTCCGAAAATCGTTAATTTTTCCAGATAATTGAAAATAAATCGTATTTTCGCTCAAAAATGACATATATATCGTGATATTTCGTAATAACGTATAGTTTCGCTCCAAAGGGGGGTTGATTTGCCAAATGAGTAATAAATGAAGGTGTATCCGCTACGAAAATGGCATATTTATCCAGATATTTGAAAAATAATGTGTAAATTCGCTCCAGAAAATGCTCATTTTGTGAGATATATGTAATATCTAACAAATTTAGCCGAAATACGCTCCGAAAACGTTTTTTTTCTAGATATTTCATAAAATAAAGAAAAATTGGCATCAGGAACAACATATTTTTCGTGATATTTCTAAAATAATGTGCAGTTTCGCAGCAAAAACAGCTCATTTTGTGAGAATCTTCTAAAATCTAGCAAATGAAGGCTATATCAGCTGCGAAAACGTCTTATTTTCCCTGACAGTTCATATATTAAGGGAATATTTGCTCTAAAAACAACATATTTTTCGTGATATTTAAAAAATAACGTGTAGTTTCGCTATAAAATCAGCTCATTTTGACATATATACCTAGAATCTAAGAAATGAAGGCGAAATCTGCTACGGATATGTCATATTTTTCCAGAATTTCGTAAATTTATGGAAAATTAGCTCCGGAAACACCATATTTTACGTGATTATAAAAAATAACGTGTAGTTTCGCTACAAAATGAAGTAACTTTTTTATATATACGTAGGAGCTAACAAAAGAAGTTGAGAACCGCTCCGAAAACTTCTTATTTTTTTGATCTTTCATAAATTAAGGGAAAGTTGGCTTCAGGAACCACATATTTTTCGTGATTGTTAAAAACTAACGTGTAGTTTCGCTGAAAAATCAGCTCACTTTTGGAGATATAAGTAGAATCTAACAAATTATGGCAAAATCCGCTCCGTAAATCTCTTATTTTTGCAGATATTACATAAAAGAAATGAAAATTGGCTGCAGAAACCACATTTTTTTGTGATATCAATAAAATAACATGTATTTTCGCTGAAATACAGCTAATTAAGTGAGATATACCTAAAAAAATGAGAAATGCGCTCCGCAAACGTCTTTATTTACCAGATTTGTCGTAAATGAAGTGAGAATATTTCCAGAATATTCATATATTATGTAAAAATTGGCAACAGAAGCCACATTTTTCGTAATATTTCAAAATTAACGTGCACATTCTTTGCAAAATTTTCTCATATCAAGAGATATATCCAAAAATAAGGCAAATTAAGCCAAAATCTTCTCGAAAAACGGCAACTTTATCCAGATATTTCATAACTTATGAAAAATTGGCACCAAAAAATAGGTACATTGTTTTCGTCATATTTCAAAAAGAACGTCCACTTTCGATGCAAAATCATCCCATTTCAAGAGATATACATAATATCTAACAAATAAAGTAGAAATCCTCTCGGAAAACGTCAAATTTTTCCTGATGTTTGATAAATTATGGAAAAATTGGCACCAGAAAATATATTTTTTGGTCATATTTAAAAAATAACGTCCAACTTCGTTGCATTTTCATTTCATTTTTTGAATAATATTTGAAAAATCTTCCAAAATAAGCCTCAAATTCCGCAAAATCCAGCTATTTTAGCAAGATATTCGATAATTCTACCAAAAGAACGACCAAATCCCCCGAAATTCGACCATTTGGGCAAAATATTTGAAAAATCTTCCAATATATCGCTCAAAACCCGGAAAATTGAGCTATTTTAGCAAGAAATTTGAAAAATCTTCATAAATAATGCACGAATCCCGCAAAATTCGGCTATTTTAGAAAAATATTTGAATGATCATCCAAATTAACGCTCAAATCCAGCGAAGTTAACTCTTTTTTGCAAGATATTTGAAAAATCTTCCTAATTAACTCTCAAATTCCAGAAAATTAGGTTATTTTAGAAAGATATTGTAAAAATCTTCCAAAAAAACGCTCAAATCCCGCGAAATTAAACTATTGGCAAAATATTTCAAAAATCTTCCAAAATAACGCTCAAAATTGAAATGTTATAGAAATATTTTCCAAAAAAACGCTTAAATCTCGCGAAATTCGTCCTTTTGTGCAAAATAATAGTAAAAGCTTCCAAATAAAGCAAAAATCCCGCCAAATTCGGCTATTTAACCAAGTTTTCTCAAATATCTTCCAAAATAATTATTCGCGGATGACTGCATTATTTACAGAGAAATGAAATCGAATGGTGATTGCAGTGAGTTACAGAATGATATTGATAGATTAAACAATTGGGTCTCTTTAAACAAACTTGACATCAATATCGATAAATGTAAGATTATTAGCTTTAACAAGACCAAATTTCAGAATTCTTATAATTTAGGAGGAGTTGTTCTGGCGAAGGAAAGTAAGATAAAATACTTATGTTAGGTGTAACTTTTAGTAGCGATTTGAAATGGAACGCTCATATACAAAATATTTTAGGTAAAGCCAACAAAACATTCGATTTTGTAGCACGTACTCTTAAAAGATCATGCAAGAAAGTTAGAGAAAATGCGTATAAGTCGTTGGTTAGGCCTCTATTAGAATACGGGGAATGCTTGTGGGATCCTTATCGTATAGGATCTATAAAAGAAGTAGAAAAGGTGCAAAGAAGGGCGGCGAGATTTGTGTTAGGGAGGTATGATAAACGTGGGTCTAGGACAACTCGCCGCCGCCAGCTCGTCGCCGCCGACTCGCCGCGGGGCCAACTCGCCGCGAGACCAACTCGCCGCGGGGACAACTCGCCGCGGGCATATTTTAAATACGTTTAGAACTATGAAATCACTCATTCTTCGCAAGGGTTTTAATTATCTTATATCATAGAAAGAAGAAACTAAGAGATCTGCTAAATTTTACGGTAAGACCATAGCACCACTTCATAGAAGCAATTAATCCTTATTAACCCTTGATTGGTTTCGTGGGGTCGATATAACCCCAGGCGATATACTTCCTTTGATAAAACATAAGCTATTTAAGATATTTATATGCCAATGTTTTACTTATATAAATAATTTTGCACTACATTTATGATCTGATAATTTCGTTAATTTTGAGAAACGAAAGGTATGCAATTAATGCGGTGTTAACAAATTACAAAAATTAATTTAAATAATTATTTAATAAGCATTATATTTATTTTAAGCGATGATTAATGAACTAATTCATAGTCAGTAATGAGTAATTCATAGTAAGTACCAGGCGCAGAATGAAAAATACTATCCGAGAGTTAATGGACTACTAGAATTTTGCTATATAATGATATGACAAACCAGTTTTGTCAATTCCACTGATAAAAAGCACTTAATTTTAGCAGTTAACAAATTTACAAATTTAATAAAAAATCATTATTTAATAAACATATTACTGCTTTTTGCAAGTGCCCAAATGTAAAGTAATTCATTAGTAAGTAAAATGTTAAGAATTAGTTTAATAATAATAATAATCGTCTTTTTTTGGGCGAGATTGAGACTAAAAGTTTCTTCCTCCGTCCAACCGATGAACCCTACAAATCAATTCATGCTGATCACCAACTAAAAATAATTTCCGAAACAAATATTTTGGTCTATATTTCTATCTCTCCCTAATATTTTTATGTTATATAAATATAGCTATTCTGCTCACTTTAAACATTCAGAATCACAGTTTTCAAGTTAATAAAAATAATTTTTTAAATATTTTCTCAATGTTTAAATCAGGACAAACACAATTACGAAAAAAACATTTTTCTAATACGAGAAATCGATTCTTATCTTATATTTCACATTATAATAAATAAACATTTATATTTCATTATTGACGAGTAAGATTATGGTAAATCTTACTTCTTTATTACATTCGGGATTTGATTATTTTCCGCATTAATTGTCTCATAGAAATGTATCCTTATCTCATTTCTGCTTTCCAACCAAAGGTGAAGTAAGCTGAATAAAAATATTGAAAACGGTTGTAAATAATAATAGTTATATATTTATTAAAATTGTTGTCAACAATTAATATTTTTAAAAATTCAATTACAAAATGGGGTATCAGTTCCCAAAGGCAAGATTATGCCGATAGATCTACCACTGTAGTGCATCGTAGAGCATGTATTAATAAAATAATATATTTTATGGGTTGGTGACATTGATAAGGAGTGATTTTACGATGTTTAAATATTACTAACCGATTCCGTGGTTGAAAACCATTAAATAAAATGTTCGATATATTTCTGTATGAAACTTACAGTTAGGGGGTTTCGACCATGGCAGATCGATCATAGCACGTTTCAAAATTCCAGTCAGAATGGAGAACTTACAGGGGAATAACTCAATGTAATTTGCCGTAAGTGAAGAAGTTAGCCTCGCGCAGGTTCGCCTTTACGTGGAGCTACGGATTCGTACGGGTATAATTAAGATTCGTAGTTTACATTTATCGATTCAAACTTAAATTCCGATGAAATTGGAATAAAAATAACTTTTTCAACACAACAGTGAAAATTTCATGCTTTTATAGAAAAACAACAAAGTTAAAAGCAAAAATTGAATGAATTGCCGATCACCCGTGAACATTTTTGAAACTGCCATTTCTCTCTCACAATTCAACATAAAATGCTGATTTTTTCTTCAATTGCTCACTGTATCATCTGAATGCATAAACATTACGTAAGATTAATTTCAGAGTAACCACATCTTAGTAAAAAATTATTTAGTTGGAACGGAACTCCAGAAAAATTCGTCGTGCAGTCCAATTTATACGTCGCCTAAAAGTTTTTGTTTTCTCACGTGAGGAAGAACTTGTCTCGAGAGAAATCGAGATAAATGTTGTAATTTTCATTTGCAGTTTGTTTTGATGCGATATCTTGAACAGAACTTTAGTTTTTGACTTTTATATCAAAGAGCGTATTCCGCTTCGGGCCTCGAATCGCCGGGGCTTCGGAACCTATAATGTAAAATACTCGTATATGCAAGATATATTTTATTATTCATAGTTCATTATTTTTCTGGTACTTAGCAATAGGTTATGTCATGTATAGGCGCTTAAAAAGTATTGAAATACTGTTTGAAAATTATTCAAATTTATTTTTGGAAATCTGGTGAAACTGCCAAAATTGCTTACTTTTGATTGCTTAAAATTAACAAAATCCTCAGATTATCTTAAGAAGGTAAAAATCTTTTCAAAACAAAATTTGGTTAAAATATCTTGATTAGTTTTTGTTTTACCGAGGGAATTACACCACCTGGGGTCACATTCACCCCACGAGACTAATTAAGGGTTAATTACGTTTACTGTATTACGTAAAGATCAGTTAGGAAGGAATATCTTTCTGTGAAATCTTTTTATGAAAAGTTAATTTGTATGTAACTATCGGTATGCATGATCTGATTTTGTTCTTTACATGGTACTTACAAATGAATTACTTAATATAGGGGCACTTAAAAACCATGATCTGTTTATTATATAATTATTTACATTTATTTCGTAGATATGGTAACACTACTAAAATGTAATGAATTTTATCGGTTGAATCAATAAAATTGATTCGTCATAGCATTGTATAGCAAAATTCTGGTGATATTTTAACTCCCAAATATTATTTTTCATTTGCACCTGATATTTACTGCTGAATTACTTTGTAGATCACCGCTAAAAATAAATAATATGCTTATTAAATAATTATTTAAATTAATTTTTGTAATTTGTTAACACCGCATTAATTGCATACCTTTCGTTTCTCAAAATTAACGAAATTATCAGATCATAAATGTAGTGCAAAATTATTTATATAAGTAAAACATTGGCATATAAATATCTTAAATAGCTTATGTTTTATCAAAGGAAGTATATCGCCTGGGGTTATATCGACCCCACGAAACCAATCAAGGGTTAATAAGGATTAATTGCTTCTATGAAGTGGTGCTATGGTCTTACCGTAAAATTTAGCAGATCTCTTAGTTTCTTCTTTCTATGATATAAGATAATTAAAACCCTTGCGAAGAATGAGTGATTTCATAGTTCTAAACGTATTTAAAATATGCCCGCGGCGAGTTGTCCCCGCGGCGAGTTGGGCCCGCGGCGAGTTGGGCCCGCGGCGAGTTGGCGGCGGCGAGTCGGCGGCGGCGAGTTGAGCCATTCCCGATAAACGTAGCAGTGTAACGCAGATGCTAAAGGAATTAGATTGGGGAAGTCTGGAAACTAGGAGGAAGAAAAAGAGGTTATCGGTTTTCTACAAGACTTACGCTGGCATGCCTGCGTTCAAAGAAATAGGCAATAGAGTTAGGGAAGCAGATTACTTGGGTAGGCGCGATCACAAGCATAAAGTTAGATATATTCGACAGAAAACTGATAATCAGAAGTATTCATTTTTAAATAGAAGTATTAAAGAATGGAACAGTCTACCTGCAGACGTCTTCGAGCCCTTCCCAAAGAACACTAAAAGCTTTGTAAATAGTATAAGTAAAGTAAATAATTTGACGTGTGAGCCGGGTAATTACAAAATGTGAGTCGAGTAGGGGATTGCCTGGTGGGGTGATGTACGGTTGGGACTTGTGTGCCCCGTGGCCGCTTCGGTAGCCGTGAAGGCCTACCAGGAACCCTGAAAAGTCTTACATGATCGGTATTAACAAGGGCTACTGCTGCCCGAGAGTATTTTTCTTTTCTTTAATTTAACATTTCAATTATGTTCATATTGTTGCAGTGATCTAAATAGGTATTTAAATGTTAAATGTTTGTGTATATATGTGTAAATTGAATTCTTTTAGTGGATGTACCATATAAACGTCCCACCTGACATAACGTCTATCTGCGACGGTTTTGTATAATAGATAAATAGATAAATAACGCTGAAATCCCGTAAAATTCGACCATTTTGGAAAGATATTCGAAATATCTTCCAAAATATTGCTGAATTCCCGCAAAATTTGGCTTTATTAGCAAGATAAATGAAAAATCATCCAAAATAACTCTCAAATCCGGGAAAATCGGGAATTTTAGCAAGATATTTGAAATATCTTCCAGAATAATACTCAAATCCCGCAAAATTAGTCTATTTTAAGCATTTTGTTTAAAAATCTTCAAAAATAAGGCTAAAATTTCGCCAAATTCGGCAATTTAAGCATGTTTTTCATAAATCTTCCTAAATAACGTTGAAATCCAGTAAAATTCGACCATTTTGGAAAGATATTCGAAATATCTTCCAAAATATTGCTGAATACCCGCAAAATTTGGCTATTTTAGCATTTTACTGTGAAATTCTTCCAAAATAACGCTTGAAAACCGCAAAATTCGCCTATTTATTTGGGATTTTATTTAGAAAATCATTTAAATTAACGCTGTAATCCCTCAAAATTTAACCCTTTTTGCAAGATAATTAAAAAAACGCTCAAATCCCGCGAAATTAAACCATTGGGCAAAATATTTCAAAAATCTTCCAAAATAGCGCAGAAATGCCGCCGAAATTGGCTATTTTAGCAAGATATTGTAAGAATATTCAAAAATAATGCTAAAATACCGCAATATTAGCGGTATTACTATTTTAGCATATTATTTGAAAAATCATCCAAAATATCGCTCAAATCCCTGAAAATGCGGCTATTTCAATAGAACATATAAAAAATCTTCCAAAATAACGCTCGAATCCCGAGAAATTCGACCATTTTGGCAAGATAATTGAAAAAACTTTCAAGATATCACTCGATTCTTGCGAAATTCGGCTATTTTAGAAAAAGAATTGCAAAATCTTCCAAATTAAGCCGAAATTCGATCCAAAAACGGAATATTTAGTAAGATGTTTGCAAAATCTTCTAAATAATGCCGAAATCTGCTCAATAAACGGTTTGTTATGAATATATTTAAATATCTTCCAAACAAGAAGAAACACGTTCAAAAAACGGCTTACTTAGCAAAACATTTGCAAAATCTTCCAAATTAAGCCAAAATTAGATCCAAAAACGGTATATTTACCAAGATATTTGCAAAATTTTACAAATTAAGCCGAAATTATTTGGAAAAACGCAATGTTTAGCAGGATATTTGCAAAATCTTCCAAATTAAGCCTAAATCCTACCAAAAAACGACTTTTTTTAGCTAGATATTTGCAAAATCTTCCGAATTAAACATTAATTGGCTAAAAAACGGCTTATTAAGCAATATATTTACTAAATCTTCCAAATTAAGCAAAAATTCGATCCAATAACGGAATATTTAGCAAGATGTTTGAAAAATCTACCAAATTAGGCCGCAACTCACTCAAAAAACAGCATATTTAGCAAGATATTTCCAAAAGCTTCTAAATTAAGCCGTGATTCGAACCAAAAACGGAATATTTAGCACGATATTTGTAAAATCTTCCATATTAAGCCAAAATCCGCTCAAAGAACGGCTTTTTTAGCAAGATATTTCCAAAATCTCCCAAATTAAGCCGAAATTCGTTCCAAAAACGGAGTCTTTAACATTATATAGCATAATATAAATCTTTAAAATTATCCGAAATTTGATCCAAAAACGGAATATATAGCACGATATTTTCAAAATCTTCCATATTAAGCAGCAATCCGCTCAAGAACGAATATTTAGCAAGATATTCAAAAAGGCTTCAAAATTAAGCGGAAATCCGCTCAAAACAAGCTAATTTCACAAGATATGAAAAATCTACCGATTTAAGCCGAAATTAGGTGGAAAAACAGCTTATTTAGAAGGATATTAGAATTATCTTCCAAATGAAGCCGAAATTCGGTCAATAAACGGCTTATATAGAAGGATATTCGAAAGATCTTCCTAATTTAGCCGAAATTCGGTCAAAAAAAGGCTTATTTAGCAAGATATTCGAAAAATCTTCCAAATTAATCCGAAATTCGGTCAAAAAAAGGCTTATATAGAAGGATATTTTAAAGATCTTCCTGATTTAGCCGAAATTCGGTCAAAAAAAGGCTTATTTAGCAAGATATTCGAAAAATCTTCCAAATTAAGCCGAAATTCGGTCAATAAACGGCTTATATAGAAGGATATTTGAAAGATCTTCCTAATTTAGCCGAAATTCGGTCAAAAAAAGGCTTATTTAGCAAGATATTCGAAAAATCTTCCAAATTAAGCCGAAATTCGGTCAATAAACGGCTTATATAGAAGGATATTTGAAAGATCTTCCTGATTTAGCCGAAATTCGGTCAAAAAAGGCTTATTTAACAAGATATTCGAAAAATCTTCCAAATTAAGCCGAAATTCGGTCAATAAACGGCTTATATAGAAGGATATTTGAAAGATCTTCCAAATTAAGCCGAAATTCGGTCAATAAACGGCTTATATATAAGGATATTCGAAAGATCTTCCTGATTTAGCCGAAAATCGGTCAAAAAAGGCTTATTTAGCAAGATATTCGAAAAATCTTCCAAATTAAGCCGAAATCCATCAATAAACGGCTTATATAGAAGGATATTTGAAAGATCTTCCTGATTTAGCCGAAATTCTGCCAAAAAAAGGCTTATTTAGCAAGATATTCGAAAAATCTTCCACAATAAGCCGAAATTCGGACAATAAACGGCTTATATAGAAGGATATTTGAAAGATCTTCCTGATTTAGCCGAAATTTGGTAAAAAAAAGGCTTATTTAGCAAGATATTCAAAAATTTCCAAATTAAGCCGAAATTCGATCAATAAACGGCTTATATAGAAGGATATTAGAACTATCTTCCTGATTTAGCCGAAATTCGGTCAAAAAAAGGCTTATTTAGCAAGATATTCGAAAAATCTTCCAAATTAAGCCGAAATTCGATCAATAAACGGCTTATATAGAAAGATATTCGAAGAATCTTCCTGATTAAGCCGAAATTCGGTCAAAAAAAGGCTTATTTAGCAAGATATTCGAAAAATCTTCCAAATAAAGCCGAAATTCGGTCAATAAACGGCTTATATAGAAGGATATTTGAATGATCTTCCTGATTTAGCCGAAATTCGGTCAAAAAAAGGCTTATTTAGCAAGATATTCGAAAAATCTTCCAAATTAAGCCGAATTTCGGTCAATAAACGGCTTATATGGAAGGATATTTGAAAGATCTTCCTGATTTAGCGAAATTCGGTCAAAAAACGGCTTATATAGAAGGATATTTGAATGATCTTCCTGATTAAGCCGAAATTCGGTCAAAAAAAGTCTTATTTAGCTAGATATTCGAAAAATCTTCCAAATTAAGCCGAAATTCGGTCAATAAACGGCTTATATAGAAGGATATTTGAAAGAACTTCCTGATTTAGCCGAAAATCTGTCAAAAAAAGGCCTATTTAGCAAGATATTCGAAACATCTTCCAAATTAAGCCGAAATTCGGTCAATAAACGGCTTATATAGAAGGATATTTGAACGATCTTCCTGATTTAGCCGAAATTCGGTCAAAAAAAGGCTTATTTAGCAAGATATTCGAAAAATCTTCCAAATTAAGCCGAAATTCGGTCAAAGAACGGCTTATATAGAAAGATATTTGAATGATCTTCCTGATTTAGCCGAAATTCGGTCAAAAAAAGGCTTATTTAGCAAGATATTCGAAAAATCTTCCAAATAAAGCCGATATTCGGTCAATAAACGGCTTATATAGAAGGATATTCTAAAGATCTACCTGATTTAGCCGAAATTCGGTCAAAAAAAGGCTTATTTAGCAAGATATTCGAAAAATCTTCCAAATTAAGCCGAAATTCAGTCAAAAAAAGGCTTATTTAGCAAGATATTCGAAAAATCTTCCAAATAAAGCCGATATTCGGTCAATAAACGGCTTATATAGAAGGATATTCGAAAGATCTACCTGATTTAGCCGAAATTCGGTCAAAAAAGGCTTATTTAGCAAGATATTCGAAGAATCTTCCTGATTAAGCCGAAATTCGGTCAAAAAAAGGCTTATTTAGCAAGATATTCGAAAAATCTTCCAAATTAAGCCGATATTCGGTCAATAAACGGCTTATATAGAAGGATATTTGAATGATCTTCCTGATTTAGCCGAAATTCGGTCAAAAAAAGGCTTATTTAGCAAGATATTCGAAAAATCTTCCAAATTAAGCCGAAATTCGGTCAATAAACGGCTTATATAGAAGGATATTTGAATGATCTTCCCGATTTAGCCGAAATTCGGTCAAAAAAAGGCTTATTTAGCAAGATATTAGAAAAATCTTCCAAATTAAGCCGATATTCGGTCAATAAACGGCTTATATAGAAGGATATTTGAATGATCTTCCTGATTTAGCCGAAATTCGGTCAAAAAAAGGCTTATTTAGCAAGATATTCGAAAAATCTTCCAAATTAAGCCGAAATTCGGTCAATAAACGGCTTATATAGAAGGATATTTGAACTATCTTCCTGATTTAGCCGAAATTCGGTCAATAAACGGCTTATTTAGCAAGATATTCGAAAAATCTTCCAAATTAAGCCGAAATTCGGTCAATAAACGGCTTATAAGAAGGATATTTGAATGATCTTCCTGATTTAGCCGAAATTCGGTCAAAAAAAGGCTTATTTAGGAAGATATTCGAAAAATCTTCCAAATTAAGCCGAATTTCGGTCAATAAACGGCTTATATGGAAGGATATTTGAAAGATCTTCCTGATTTAGCGAAATTCGGTCAAAAAACGGCTTATATAGAAGGATATTTGAATGATCTGCTGATATTGCTGAATACCCGCAAAATTTGGCTATTTTAGCATTTTACTGTGAAATTCTTCCAAAATAACGCTTGAAAACCGCAAAATTCGCCTATTTATTTGGGATTTTATTTAGAAAATCATTTAAATTAACGCTGTAATCCCTCAAAATTTAACCCTTTTTGCAAGATAATTAAAAAAACGCTCAAATCCCGCGAAATTAAACCATTGGGCAAAATATTTCAAAAATCTTCCAAAATAGCGCAGAAATGCCGCCGAAATTGGCTATTTTAGCAAGATATTGTAAGAATATTCAAAAATAATGCTAAAATACCGCAATATTAGCGGTATTACTATTTTAGCATATTATTTGAAAAATCATCCAAAATATCGCTCAAATCCCTGAAAATGCGGCTATTTCAATAGAACATATAAAAAATCTTCCAAAATAACGCTCGAATCCCGAGAAATTCGACCATTTTGGCAAGATAATTGAAAAAACTTTCAAGATATCACTCGATTCTTGCGAAATTCGGCTATTTTAGAAAAAGAATTGCAAAATCTTCCAAATTAAGCCGAAATTCGATCCAAAAACGGAATATTTAGTAAGATGTTTGCAAAATCTTCTAAATAATGCCGAAATCTGCTCAATAAACGGTTTGTTATGAATATATTTAAATATCTTCCAAACAAGAAGAAACACGTTCAAAAAACGGCTTACTTAGCAAAACATTTGCAAAATCTTCCAAATTAAGCCAAAATTAGATCCAAAAACGGTATATTTACCAAGATATTTGCAAAATTTTACAAATTAAGCCGAAATTATTTGGAAAAACGCAATGTTTAGCAGGATATTTGCAAAATCTTCCAAATTAAGCCTAAATCCTACCAAAAAACGACTTTTTTTAGCTAGATATTTGCAAAATCTTCCGAATTAAACATTAATTGGCTAAAAAACGGCTTATTAAGCAATATATTTACTAAATCTTCCAAATTAAGCAAAAATTCGATCCAATAACGGAATATTTAGCAAGATGTTTGAAAAATCTACCAAATTAGGCCGCAACTCACTCAAAAAACAGCATATTTAGCAAGATATTTCCAAAAGCTTCTAAATTAAGCCGTGATTCGAACCAAAAACGGAATATTTAGCACGATATTTGTAAAATCTTCCATATTAAGCCAAAATCCGCTCAAAGAACGGCTTTTTTAGCAAGATATTTCCAAAATCTCCCAAATTAAGCCGAAATTCGTTCCAAAAACGGAGTCTTTAACATTATATAGCATAATATAAATCTTTAAAATTATCCGAAATTTGATCCAAAAACGGAATATATAGCACGATATTTTCAAAATCTTCCATATTAAGCAGCAATCCGCTCAAGAACGAATATTTAGCAAGATATTCAAAAAGGCTTCAAAATTAAGCGGAAATCCGCTCAAAACAAGCTAATTTCACAAGATATGAAAAATCTACCGATTTAAGCCGAAATTAGGTGGAAAAACAGCTTATTTAGAAGGATATTAGAATTATCTTCCAAATGAAGCCGAAATTCGGTCAATAAACGGCTTATATAGAAGGATATTCGAAAGATCTTCCTAATTTAGCCGAAATTCGGTCAAAAAAAGGCTTATTTAGCAAGATATTCGAAAAATCTTCCAAATTAATCCGAAATTCGGTCAAAAAAAGGCTTATATAGAAGGATATTTTAAAGATCTTCCTGATTTAGCCGAAATTCGGTCAAAAAAAGGCTTATTTAGCAAGATATTCGAAAAATCTTCCAAATTAAGCCGAAATTCGGTCAATAAACGGCTTATATAGAAGGATATTTGAAAGATCTTCCTAATTTAGCCGAAATTCGGTCAAAAAAAGGCTTATTTAGCAAGATATTCGAAAAATCTTCCAAATTAAGCCGAAATTCGGTCAATAAACGGCTTATATAGAAGGATATTTGAAAGATCTTCCAAATTAAGCCGAAATTCGGTCAATAAACGGCTTATATAGAAGGATATTCGAAAGATCTTCCTGATTTAGCCGAAAATCGGTCAAAAAAGGCTTATTTAGCAAGATATTCGAAAAATCTTCCAAATTAAGCCGAAATCCATCAATAAACGGCTTATATAGAAGGATATTTGAAAGATCTTCCTGATTTAGCCGAAATTCTGCCAAAAAAAGGCTTATTTAGCAAGATATTCGAAAAATCTTCCACAATAAGCCGAAATTCGGACAATAAACGGCTTATATAGAAGGATATTTGAAAGATCTTCCTGATTTAGCCGAAATTTGGTAAAAAAAAGGCTTATTTAGCAAGATATTCAAAAATTTCCAAATTAAGCCGAAATTCGATCAATAAACGGCTTATATAGAAGGATATTAGAACTATCTTCCTGATTTAGCCGAAATTCGGTCAAAAAAAGGCTTATTTAGCAAGATATTCGAAAAATCTTCCAAATAAAGCCGAAATTCGGTCAATAAACGGCTTATATAGAAGGATATTTGAATGATCTTCCTGATTTAGCCGAAATTCGGTCAAAAAAAGGCTTATTTAGGAAGATATTCGAAAAATCTTCCAAATTAAGCCGAATTTCGGTCAATAAACGGCTTATATGGAAGGATATTTGAAAGATCTTCCTGATTTAGCGAAATTCGGTCAAAAAACGGCTTATATAGAAGGATATTTGAATGATCTTCCTGATTAAGCCGAAATTCGGTCAAAAAAAGTCTTATTTAGCTAGATATTCGAAAAATCTTCCAAATTAAGCCGAAATTCGGTCAATAAACGGCTTATATAGAAGGATATTTGAAAGAACTTCCTGATTTAGCCGAAAATCTGTCAAAAAAAGGCCTATTTAGCAAGATATTCGAAACATCTTCCAAATTAAGCCGAAATTCGGTCAATAAACGGCTTATATAGAAGGATATTTGAACGATCTTCCTGATTTAGCCGAAATTCGGTCAAAAAAAGGCTTATTTAGCAAGATATTCGAAAAATCTTCCAAATTAAGCCGAAATTCGGTCAAAGAACGGCTTATATAGAAAGATATTTGAATGATCTTCCTGATTTAGCCGAAATTCGGTCAAAAAAAGGCTTATTTAGCAAGATATTCGAAAAATCTTCCAAATAAAGCCGATATTCGGTCAATAAACGGCTTATATAGAAGGATATTCTAAAGATCTACCTGATTTAGCCGAAATTCGGTCAAAAAAAGGCTTATTTAGCAAGATATTCGAAAAATCTTCCAAATTAAGCCGAAATTCAGTCAAAAAAAGGCTTATTTAGCAAGATATTCGAAAAATCTTCCAAATAAAGCCGATATTCGGTCAATGAACGGCTTATATAGAAGGATATTCGAAAGATCTACCTGATTTAGCCGAAATTCGGTCAAAAAAGGCTTATTTAGCAAGATATTCGAAGAATCTTCCTGATTAAGCCGAAATTCGGTCAAAAAAAGGCTTATTTAGCAAGATATTCGAAAAATCTTCCAAATTAAGCCGATATTCGGTCAATAAACGGCTTATATAGAAGGATATTTGAATGATCTTCCTGATTTAGCCGAAATTCGGTCAAAAAAAGGCTTATTTAGCAAGATATTCGAAAAATCTTCCAAATTAAGCCGAAATTCGGTCAATAAACGGCTTATATAGAAGGATATTTGAATGATCTTCCCGATTTAGCCGAAATTCGGTCAAAAAAAGGCTTATTTAGCAAGATATTAGAAAAATCTTCCAAATTAAGCCGATATTCGGTCAATAAACGGCTTATATAGAAGGATATTTGAATGATCTTCCTGATTTAGCCGAAATTCGGTCAAAAAAAGGCTTATTTAGCAAGATATTCGAAAAATCTTCCAAATTAAGCCGAAATTCGGTCAATAAACGGCTTATATAGAAGGATATTTGAACTATCTTCCTGATTTAGCCGAAATTCGGTCAATAAACGGCTTATTTAGCAAGATATTCGAAAAATCTTCCAAATTAAGCCGAAATTCGGTCAATAAACGGCTTATATAGAAGGATATTTGAAAGATCTTCCTGATTTAGCCGAAATTCGGTCAAAAAAAGGCTTATTTAGGAAGATATTCGAAAAATCTTCCAAATTAAGCCGAATTTCGGTCAATAAACGGCTTTTATAGAAGGATATTTGAATGTTCTTCCTGATTTAGCCGAAATTCGGTCAAAAAAAGGCTTATTTAGGAAGATATTCGAAAAATCTTCCAAATTAAGCCGAATTTCGGTCAATAAACGGCTTATATGGAAGGATATTTGAAAGATCTTCCTGATTTAGCGAAATTCGGTCAAAAAACGGCTTATATAGAAGGATATTTGAATGATCTTCCTGATTAAGCCGAAATTCGGTCAAAAAAAGTCTTATTTAGCTAGATATTCGAAAAATCTTCCAAATTAAGCCGAAATTCGGTCAATAAACGGCTTATATAGAAGGATATTTGAAAGAACTTCCTGATTTAGCCGAAAATCGGTCAAAAAAAGGCCTATTTAGCAAGATATTCGAAACATCTTCCAAATTAAGCCGAAATTCGGTCAATAAACGGCTTATATAGAAGGATATTTGAAAGAACTTCCTGATTTAGCCGAAATTCGGTCATAAAAAGGCTTATTTAGCAAGATATTCGAAAAATCTTCCAAATTAAGCCGAAATTCGGTCAAAGAACGGCTTATATAGAAAGATATTTGAATGATCTTCCTGATTTAGCCGAAATTCGGTCAAAAAAAGGCTTATTTAGCAAGATGTTCGAAAAATCTTCCAAATTAAGCCGAAATTCGGTCAAAGAACGGCTTATGTAGAAGGATATTTGAATGATCTTCCCGATTTAGCCGAAATTCGGTCAAAAAAAGGCTTATTTAGCAAGATACTCGAAAAATCTTCCAAATTAAGCCGAAATTCGGTCAATAAACGGCTTATATAGAATGATATTTGAAAGATCTTCCTGATTTAGCCGAAATTCGGTCAAAAAAAGGCTTATTTAGCAAGATATTCGAAAAATCTTCCAAATTAATCCGAAATTCGGTCAATAAACGGCTTTTATAGAAGGATATTTGAATGTTCTTCCTGATTTAGCCGTAATTCGGCCAAAAAAAGGCTTATTTAGCAAGATATTTGAAAAATCTTCCAAATAAAGCCGAAATTCGGTCAATAAACGGCTTATATAGAAGGATATTTGAAAGATCTTCCCGATTTAGCCGAAATTCGGTCAAAAAAATTCTTATTTAGCAAGATATTCGAAAAAACTTCCAAATTAAGCCGAAATTCGGTCAAAATACGGCTTATATAGAAGGATATTTGAAAGATCTTCCTGATTTAGCCGAAATTCGGTCAAAAAAAGGCTTATTTAGCAAGATATTCGAAAAATCTTCCAAATTAAGCCGAAATTCGGTGAAAAAACGGCTTATATAGAATGATATATGAAAGATCTTCCTGATTTAGCCGAAATTCGGTCAAAAAAAGGCTTATTTAGCAAGATATTCGAAAAATCTTCCAAATTAAGCCGAAATTCGGTCAAGAAAAGGCTTATTTAGCAAGATATTCGAAAAATCTTCCAAATTAAGCCGAAATTCGGTCAATAAACGGCTTATATAGAAGGATATTTTAAAGATCTTCCTGATTTAGCCGAAATTCGGTCAAAAAAAGGCTTATTTAGCAAGATATTCGAAAAATCTTCAAAATTAAGCCGAAATTCGGTCAATAAACGGCTTATATAGAAGGATATTTGAATGATCTTCCAAATTAAGCCGAAATTCGGTCAAAAAAATGCTTATTTAGCAAGATATTCGAAAAATCTTCCAAATTAATCCGAAATTCGGTCAATAAACGGCTTTTATAGAAGGATATTTGAAAGTTCTTCCTTATTTAGCCGTAATTCGGCCAAAAAAGGCTTATTTAGCAAGATATTTGAAAAATCTTCCAAATTAAGCCGAAATTCGGTCAATAAACGGCTTATATAGAAGGATATTTGAAAGATCTTCCTGATTTAGCCGAAATTCGGTCAAAAAAGGGCTTATTTAGCAAGATATTCAAAAAATCTTCCAAATTAATCCGAAATTCGGTCAATAAACGGCTTTTATAGAAGGATATTTGAAATTTCTTCCTGATTTAGCCGTAATTCGGCCATAAAAAGGCTTATTTAGCAAGATATTTGAAAAATCTTCCAAATAAAGCCGAAATTCGGTCAATAAACGGTTTATATAGAAGGATATTTGAAAGATCTTCCTGATTTAGCCGAAATTCGGTCAAAAAAAGGCTTATTTAGCAAGATATTCGAAAAAACTTCCAAATTAAGCCGAAATTCGGTCAATAAACGGCTTATATAGAAGGATATTTGAAAGATCTTCCTAATTTAGCCGAAATTCGGTCAAAAAAGGCTTATTTAGCAAGATATTCGAAAAGTTTTCCAAATTAAACCGAAATTCGATCAAAGAACGGCTTATATAGAAGGATATTTGAAAGATCTTCCTGATTTAGCCGAAATTCGGTCAAAAAAAGGCTTATTTAGCAAGATATTCGAAAAATCTTCCAAATTAAGCCGAAATTCGGTCAATAAACGGCTTATATAGAAGGATATTTGAAAGATCTTCCTAATTTAGCCGAAATTCGGTCAAAAAAGGCTTATTTAGCAAGATATTCGAAAAATCTTCCAAATTAAGCCGAAATTCGATCAAAGAACGGCTTATATAGAAGGATATTTGAAAGATTTTCCTGATTTAGCCGAAATTCGGTCAAAAAAAGGCTTATTTAGCAAGATATTCGAAAAATCTTCCAAATTAAGCAGAAATTCGGTCAATAAACGGCTTATATAGAAGGATATTTGAATGATCCTCCTGATTTAGCCGAAATTCGGTCAAAAAAAGGCTTATTTAGCAAGATATTCGAAAAATCTTCCAAATTAAGCAGAAATTCGGTCAATAAACGGCTTATATAGAATGATATTTGAAAGATCTTCCAAATTAAGCCGAAATTCGGTCAAAAAAAGGCTTATTTAACAAGATATTCGAAAAATCTTCCAAATTAAGCCGAAATTCGGTCAATAAACACCTTATATAGAAGGATATTTGAAAGATCTTCCTGATTTAGCCGAAATTCGGTCAAAAAAAGGCTTATTTAGCAAGATATTCGAAAAATCTTCCAAATTAAGCCGAAATTCGGTGAAAAAACGGCTTATATAGAATGATATATGAAAGATCTTCCTGATTTAGCCGAAATTCGGTCAAAAAAAGGCTTATTTAGCAAGATATTCGAAAAATCTTCCAAATTAAGCCGAAATTCGGTCAAGAAAAGGCTTATTTAGCAAGATATTCGAAAAATCTTCCAAATTAAGCCGAAATTCGGTCAATAAACGGCTTATATAGAAGGATATTTTAAAGATCTTCCTGATTTAGCCGAAATTCGGTCAAAAAAAGGCTTATTTAGCAAGATATTCGAAAAATCTTCAAAATTAAGCCGAAATTCGGTCAATAAACGGCTTATATAGAAGGATATTTGAATGATCTTCCAAATTAAGCCGAAATTCGGTCAAAAAAATGCTTATTTAGCAAGATATTCGAAAAATCTTCCAAATTAATCCGAAATTCGGTCAATAAACGGCTTTTATAGAAGGATATTTGAAAGTTCTTCCTTATTTAGCCGTAATTCGGCCAAAAAAGGCTTATTTAGCAAGATATTTGAAAAATCTTCCAAATTAAGCCGAAATTCGGTCAATAAACGGCTTATATAGAAGGATATTTGAAATTTCTTCCTGATTTAGCCGTAATTCGGCCATAAAAAGGCTTATTTAGCAAGATATTTGAAAAATCTTCCAAATAAAGCCGAAATTCGGTCAATAAACGGTTTATATAGAAGGATATTTGAAAGATCTTCCTGATTTAGCCGAAATTCGGTCAAAAAAAGGCTTATTTAGCAAGATATTCGAAAAAACTTCCAAATTAAGCCGAAATTCGGTCAATAAACGGCTTATATAGAAGGATATTTGAAAGATCTTCCTAATTTAGCCGAAATTCGGTCAAAAAAGGCTTATTTAGCAAGATATTCGAAAAGTTTTCCAAATTAAACCGAAATTCGATCAAAGAACGGCTTATATAGAAGGATATTTGAAAGATCTTCCTGATTTAGCCGAAATTCGGTCAAAAAAAGGCTTATTTAGCAAGATATTCGAAAAATCTTCCAAATTAAGCCGAAATTCGGTCAATAAACGGCTTATATAGAAGGATATTTGAAAGATCTTCCTAATTTAGCCGAAATTCGGTCAAAAAAGGCTTATTTAGCAAGATATTCGAAAAATCTTCCAAATTAAGCCGAAATTCGATCAAAGAACGGCTTATATAGAAGGATATTTGAAAGATTTTCCTGATTTAGCCGAAATTCGGTCAAAAAAAGGCTTATTTAGCAAGATATTCGAAAAATCTTCCAAATTAAGCAGAAATTCGGTCAATAAACGGCTTATATAGAAGGATATTTGAATGATCCTCCTGATTTAGCCGAAATTCGGTCAAAAAAAGGCTTATTTAGCAAGATATTCGAAAAATCTTCCAAATTAAGCAGAAATTCGGTCAATAAACGGCTTATATAGAATGATATTTGAAAGATCTTCCAAATTAAGCCGAAATTCGGTCAAAAAAAGGCTTATTTAACAAGATATTCGAAAAATCTTCCAAATTAAGCCGAAATTCGGTCAATAAACACCTTATATAGAAGGATATTTGAAAGATCTTCCTGATTTGGCCGAGATTCGGTCAAAAAAAGGCTTATTTAGCAAGATATTCGAAAAATCTTCCAATTTAAGCCGAAATTCGGTCAATAAACGGCTTATATAGAAGTATATTTGAGAGATCTTCCTGATTTAGCCGTAATTCGGCCATAAAAAGGCTTATTTAGCAAGATATTTGAAAAATCTTCCAAATAAAGCCGAAATTCGGTCAATAAACGGTTTATATAGAAGGATATTTGATAGATCTTCCTGATTTAGCCGAAATTCGGTCAAAAAAAGGCTTATTTAGCAAGATATTCGAAAAAACTTCCAAATTAAGCCGAAATTCGGTCAATAAACGGCTTATATAGAAGGATATTTGAAAGATCTTCCTAATTTAGCCGAAATTCGGTCAAAAAAAGGCTTATTTAGCAAGATATTCGAAAAATCTTCCAAATTAAGCCGAAATTCGGTCAATAAACGACTTATATAGAAGGATATTTGAAAGATCTTCCTGATTTAGCCGAAATTCGGTCAAAAAAGGCTTATTTAGCAAGATATTTGAAAAATCTTCCAAATAAAGCCGAAATTCGGTCAATAAACGGCTTATATAGAATGATATTTGAAAGATCTTCCAGATTTAGCCGAAATTCGGTCAAAAAAAGGCTTATTTAGCAAGATACTTGAAAAATCTTCCAAATTAAGCCGAAATTCGGTCAAAAAAAGGCTTATTTAACAAGATATTCGAAAAATCTTCCAAATTAAGCCGAAATTCGGTCAATAAACACCTTATATAGAAGGATATTTGAAAGATCTTCCTGATTTAGCCGAAATTCGGTCAAAAAAAGGCTTATTTAGCAAGATATTCGAAAAATCTTCCAAATTAAGCCGAAATTCGGTCAATAAACGGCTTATATCGAAGGATACTTGAAAGATCTTCCTGATTTAGCCGAAATTCGGTCATAAAAAGGCTTATTTAGCAAGATATTCGATAAATCTTCCAAATTAAGCCGAAATTCGGTCAATAAACGGCTTATATAGAAGGATATTTGAAAGATCTTCCTGATTTAGCCGAAATTCGGTCAAAAAAAGGCTTATTTAGCAAGATATTCGAAAAATCTTCCAAATTAAGCCGAAATTCGGTCAATAAACGGCTTATATAGAAGGATATTTGAAAGATCTTCCTGATTTAGCCGAAATTCGGTCAAAAAAAGGCTTATTTAGCAGGATATTCGAAAAATCTTCCAAAATGAGTCGAAATTCGGTCAATAAACGGCTTATATAGAAGGATATTTGAAAGATCTTCCTGATTTAGCCGAAATTCGGTCAAAAAAAGGCTTATTTAGCAAGATATTCGAAAAATCTTCCAAATTAAGCCGAAATTCGGTCAATAAACGGCTTATATAGAAGGATATTTGAAAGATCTTCCTGATTTAGCCGAAATTCGGTCAAAAAAAGGCTTATTTAGCAGGATATTCGAAAAATCTTCCAAAATGAGTCGAAATTCGGTCAATAAACGGCTTATATAGAAGGATATTTGAAAGATCCTCCTGATTTAGCCGAAATTCTGTCAAAAAAGGCTTATTTAGCAAGATATTCGAAAAATCTTCCAAATAAAGCCGAAATTCGGTCAATAAACGGCTTATATAGAAGGATATTTGAAAGATCTTCCCGATTTAGCCGAAATTCGGTCAAAAAAATTCTTATTTAGCAAGATATTCGAAAAAACTTCCAAATTAAGCCGAAATTCGGTCAAAATACGGCTTATATAGAAGGATATTTGAAAGATCTTCCTGATTTAGCCGAAATTCGGTCAAAAAAAGGCTTATTTAGCAAGATATTCGAAAAATCTTCCAAATTAAGCCGAAATTCGATCAATAAACGGCTTATATAGAAGGATATTTGAAAGATCTTCCTGATTTAGCCGAAATTCGGTCAAAAAAAGGCTTATTTAGCAAGATATTCGAAAAATCTTCCAAATTAAGCCGAAATTCGGTCAAAAAAGGCTTATATAGAAAGATATTCGAAGAATCTTCCTGATTAAGCCGAAATTCGGTCAAAAAAAGGCTTATTTAGCAAGATATTCGAAAAATCTTCCAAATAAAGCCGATATTCGGTCAATAAACGGCTTATATAGAAGGATATTCTAAAGATCTACCTGATTTAGCCGAAATTCGGTCAAAAAAAGGCTTATTTAGCAAGATATTCGAAGAATCTTCCTGATTAAGCCGAAATTCGGTCAATAAACGGCTTATATAGAAGGATATTTGAATGATCCTCCTGATTTAGCCGAAATTCGGTCAAACAAAGGCTAATTTAGCAAGATATTCGAAAAATCTTCCAAATTAAGCCGAAATTCGGTCAATAAACGGCTTATATAGAAGGATATTTGAAAGATCTTCCTGATTTAGCCGAGATTCGGTCAAAAAAAG
This sequence comes from Pachydiplax longipennis, assembly GCA_036926295.1. NCBI lineage: Eukaryota > Metazoa > Arthropoda > Insecta > Odonata > Libellulidae > Pachydiplax > Pachydiplax longipennis. Next base: position 1,586,050 of record JAVFKF010000037.1, read on the forward strand.
GCTTATTTAGCAAGATATTCGAAAAATCTTCCAATTTAAGCCGAAATTCGGTCAATAAACGGCTTATATAGAAGGATATTTGAATGATCTTCCTGATTTAGCCGAAATTCGGTCAAAAAAAGGCTTATTTAGCAAGATATTCGAAAAATCTTCCAATTTAAGCCGAAATTCGGTCAATAAACGGCTTATATAGAAGGATATTTGAATGATCTTCCTGATTTAGCCGAAATTCGGTCAAAAAAAGGCTTATTTAGCAAGATATTCGAAAAATCTTCCAAATCAAGCCGAAATTCGGTCAATAAACGGCTTATATAGAAGGATATTTGAAAGATCTTCCTGATTTAGCCGAAATTCGGTCAAAAAAGGCTTATTTAGCAAGATATTCGAAAAATCTTCCAAATTAAGCCGAAATTCGATCAAAAAAAGGCTTATTTAGCAAGATATTCGAAAAATCTTCCAATTTAAGCCGAAATTCGGTCAATAAACGGCTTATATAGAAGGATATTTGAATGATCTTCCTGATTTAGCCGAAATTCGGTCAAAAAAAGGCTTATTTAGCAAGATATTCGAAAAATCTTCCAAATTGAGTCGAAATTCGGTCAATAAACGGCTTATATAGAAGGATATTTGAAAGATCTTCCTGATTTAGCCGAAATTCGGTCAAAAAAAGGCTTATTTAGCAAGATATTCGAAAAATCTTCCAAATTAAGCCGAAATTCGGTCAATAAACGGCTTATATAGAAGGATATTTTAAAGATCTTCCTGATTTAGCCGAAATTCGGTCAAAAAAGGCTTATTTAGCAAGATATTCGAAAAATCTTCCAAATTAAGCCGAAATTCGATCAAAAAAAGGCTTATTTAGCAAGATATTCGAAAAATCTTCCAAATTAAGCCGAAATTCGGTCAATAAACGGCTTATATAGAAGGATATTTGAAAGATCTTCGTGATTTAGCCGAAATTCGGTCAAAAAAGGCTTATTTAGCAAGATATTCGAAAAATCTTCCAAATTAAGCCGAAATTCGGTCAATAAACGGCTTATATAGAAGGATATTTGAAAGATCTTCCTGATTTAGCCGAAATTCGGTCAAAAAAAGGCTTATTTAGCAAGATATTCGAAAAATCTTCCAAATTAAGCCGAAATTCGGTCAATAAACGGCTTATATAGAAGGATATTCGAAAAATCTTCCAAATTAAGCCGAAATTCGGTCAATAAACGGCTTATATAGAAGGATATTTGAAAGATCTTCCTGATTTAGCCGAAATTCGGTCAAAAAAAGGATTATTTAGCAAGATATTCGAAAAATCTTCCAAATTAAGCCGAAATTCGGTCAATAAACTGCTTATTTAGAAGGATATTTGAAAGATCTTTCTTATTTAGCCGAAATTCGGTCAAAAAACGGCTTATATAGAAGGATATTCGAAAAATCTTCCAAATTAAGCCGAAATTTGGTCAATAAACGGCTTATATAGAAGGATATTTGAAAGATCTTCCTGATTTAGCCGAAATTCGGTCAAAAAACGGCTTATATAGAAGGATATTCGAAAAATCTTCCAAATTAAGCCGAAATTCGGTCAATAAACGGCTTATATAGAAGGATATTTGAAAGATCTTCCAGATTTAGCCGAAATTCGGTCAAAAAAAGGCTTATTTAGCAAGATATTCGAAAAATCTTCCAAATTAAGCCGAAATTCGGGCAATAAACGGCTTATATAGAAGGATATTTGAAAGATCTTCCTGATTTAGCCGAAATTCGGTCAAAAAAAGGCTTATTTAGCAAGATATTCGAAAAATCTTCCAAATTAAGCCGAAATTCGGTCAATAAACGGCTTATATAGAAGGATATTTTAAAGATCTTCCTGATTTAGCCGAAATTCGGTCAAAAAAGGCTTACTTAGCAAGATATTCGAAAAATCTTCCAAATTAAGCCGAAATTCGATCAAAAAAAGGCTTATTTAGCAAGATATTCGAAAAATCTTCCAAATTAAGCCGAAATTCGGTCAATAAACGGCTTATATAGAAGGATATTTGAAGGATCTTCCTGATTTAGCCGAAAATCGGTCACAAAAAGGCTTATTTAGCAAGATATTCGAAAAATCTTCCAAATTAAGCCGAAATTCGATCAAAAAAAGGCTTATTTAGCAAGATATTCGAAAAATCTTCCAAATTAAGCCGAAATTCGGTCAATAAACTGCTTATATAGAAGGATATTTGAAAGATCTTCCTGATTTAGCCGAAATTCGGTCAAAAAAAGGCTTATTTAGCAAGATATTCGAAAAACCTTCCAAATTAAGCCGAAATTCGGTCAATAAACTGCTTATATAGAAGGATATTTGAAAGATCTTCCTGATTTAGCCGAAATTCGGTCAAAAAACGACTTATATAGAAGGATATACGAAGTATCTTCCAAATTAAGCCGAAATTCGGTCAATAAACGGCTTATATAGAAGGAAATTTGAAGAATCTTCCTGATTTAGCCGAAAATCGGTCATAAAAAGGCTTATTTAGCAAGATATTCGAAAAATCTTCCAAATTAAGCCGAAATTCGGTCAATAAACGGCTTATATAGAAGGATATTTGAAAGATCTTCCTGATTTAGCCGAAATTCGGTCACAAAAAGGCTTATTTAGCAAGATATTCGAAAAATCTTCCAAATTAAGCCGAAATTCGGTCAATAAACGGCTTATTTAGCAAGATATTCGAAAAATCTTCCAAATTAAGCCGAAATTCGGTCAATAAACTGCTTATATAGAAGGATATCTGAAAGATCTTCCTGATATAGCCGAAATTCTGTCAAAAAAAGGCTTATTTAGCAAGATATTCGAAAAATCTTTCAAATTAAGCCGAAATTCGGTCAATAAACGGCTTATATAGAAGGGTATTTGTAAGATCTTCCTGATTTAGCCGAAATTCGGTCAAAAAAAGGCTTATTTAGCAAGATATTCGAATAATCTTCCAAATTAAGCCGAAATTCGGTCAATAAACGGCTTATATAGAAGGATATTTGAAAGATCTTTCTGATTTAGCCGAAATTCGGTCAAAAAACGGCTTATATAGAAGGATATTCGAAAAATCTTCCAAATTAAGCCGAAATTTGGGTCAATAAACGGCTTATATAGAAGGATATTTGAAAGATCTTCCTGATTTAGCCGAAATTCGGTCAAAAAAAGGCTTATATAGCAAGATATTCGAAAAATCTTCCAAATTAAGCCGAAATTCGGTCAATAAACGGCTTATATAGCAAGATATTCGAAAAATCTTCCAAATTAAGCCGAAATTCGGTCAATAAACGGCTTATATAGAAGGATATTTGAAAGATCTTCCTGATTTAGCCGAAATTCGGTCACAAAAAGGCTTATTTAGCAAGATATTCGAAAAATCTTCCAAATTAAGCCGAAATTCGGTCAATAAACGGCTTATTTAGCAAGATATTCGAAAAATCTTCCAAATTAAGCCGAAATTCGGTCAATAAACTGCTTATATAGAAGGATATCTGAAAGATCTTCCTGATTTAGCCGAAATTCTGTCAAAAAAAGGCTTATTTAGCAAGATATTCGAAAAATCTTTCAAATTAAGCCGAAATTCGGTCAATAAACGGCTTATATAGAAGGGTATTTGTAAGATCTTCCTGATTTAGCCGAAATTCGGTCAAAAAAAGGCTTATTTAGCAAGATATTCGAATAATCTTCCAAATTAAGCCGAAATTCGGTCAATAAACGGCTTATATAGAAGGATATTTGAAAGATCTTTCTGATTTAGCCGAAATTCGGTCAAAAAACGGCTTATATAGAAGGATATTCGAAAAATCTTCCAAATTAAGCCGAAATTTGGTCAATAAACGGCTTATATAGAAGGATATTTGAAAGATCTTCCTGATTTAGCCGAATTTCGGTCAAAAAACGGCTTATATAGAAGGATATTCGAAAAATCTTCCAAATTAAGCCGAAATTCGGTCAATAAACGGCTTATTTAGCAAGATATTCGAAAAATCTTCCAAATTAAGCCGAAATTCGGTCAATAAACGGCTTATATAGAAGGATATTTGAAAGATCTTCCTGATTTAGCCGAAATTCGGTCAAAAAACGGCTTATTTAGCAAGATATTCGAAAAATCTTCCAAATTAAGCCGAAATTCGGTCAATAAACGGCTTATATAGAAGGATATTTGAAAGATCTTCCTGATTTAGCCGAAATTCGGTCAAAAAAAGGCTTATTTAGCAAGATATTCGAAAAATCTTCCAAATTAAGCCGAAATTCGGTCAATAAACGGCTTATATAGAAGGATATTTGAAAGATCTTCCTGATTTAGCCGAAATTCGGTCAAAAAAAGGCTTATTTAGCAAGATATTCGAAAAATCTTCCAAATTAAGCCGAAATTCGGTCAATAAACGGCTTATATAGAAGGATATTTGAAAGATCTTCCTGATTTAGCCGAAATTCGGTCAAAAAAAGGCTTATTTAGCAAGATATTCGATAAATCTTCGAAATTAAGCCGAAATTCGGTCAATAAACTGCTTATATAGAAGGATATTTGAAAGATCTTCCTGATTTAGCCGAAATTCGGTCAAAAAAAGGCTTATTTAGCAAGATATTCGAAAAATTTTCCAAATTAAGCCGAAATTCGGTCAATAAACGGCTTATATAGAAGGATATTTGAAAGATCTTCCTGATTTAGCCGAAATTCGGTCAATAAACGGCTTATATAGAAGGATATTCGAAAAATCTTCCAAATTAAGCCGAAATTCGGTCAAAAAAAGGCTTATTTAGCAAGATATTCGAAAAATCTTCCAAATTAAGCCGAAATTCGGTCAATAAACGGCTTATATAGAAGGATATTTGAAAGATCTTCCTGATTTAGCCGAAATTCGGTCAAAAAACGGCTTATATAGAAGGATATTCGAAAAATCTTCCAAATTAAGCCGAAATTCGGTCAAAAAAAGGCTTATTTAGCAAGATATTCGAAAAATCTTCCAAATTAAGCCGAAATTCGGTAAAAAAAAGGCTTATTTAGCTAGATATTCGAAAAATCTTCCAAATTAAGCCGAAATTCGGTCAATAAACGGCTTATATAGAAGGATATTTGAAAGATCTTCCTGATTTAGCCGAAATTCGGTCAAAAAAAGGCTTATTTAGCAAGATATTCGAAAAATTTTCCAAATTAAGCCGAAATTCGGTCAATAAACGGCTTATATAGAAGGATATTCGAAAGATCTTCCTGATTTAGCCGAAATTCGGTCAAAAAAAGGCTTATTTAGCAAGATATTCGAAAAATCTTCCAAATTAAGCCGAAATTCGGTCAATAAACGGCTTATATAGAAGGATATTTGAAAGATCTTCCTGATTTAGCCGAAATTCGGTCAAAAAACGGCTTATATAGAAGGATATTCGAAAAATCTTCCTAATTAAGCCGAAATTCGGTCATTAAACGGCTTATATAGAAGGATATTTGAAAGATCTTCCTGATTTAGCCGAAATTCGGTCAAAAAAAGGCTTATTTAGCAAGATATTCGAAAAATCTTCCAAATTAAGCCGAAATTCGGTAAAAAAAAAGGCTTATTTAGCAAGATATTCGAAAAATCTTCCAAATTAAGCCGAAATTCGGTCAATAAACGGCTTATATAGAAGGATATTTGAAAGATCTTCCTGATTTAGCCGAAATTCGGTCAAAAAACGGCTTATATAGAAGGATATTCGAAAAATCTTCCAAATTAAGCCGAAATTTGGTCAATAAACGGCTTATATAGAAGGATATTTGAAAGATCTTCCTGATTTAGCCGAAATTCGGTCAAAAAACGGCTTACATTGAAGGATATTCGAAAAATCTTCCAAATTAAGCCGAAATTCGGTCAATAAACGGCTTATATAGAAGGATATTTGAAAGATCTTCCTGATTTAGCCGAAATTCGGTCAAAAAAAGGCTTATATAGCAAGATATTCGAAAAATCTTCCAAATTAAGCCGAAATTCGGTCAATAAACGGCTTATATAGAAGGATATTTGAAAGATCTTCCAAATTAAGCTGAAATTCGGTCAAAAAAAGGCTTATATAGCAAGATATTCGAAAAATCTTCCAAATTAAGCCGAAATTCGGTCAATAAACACCTTATATAGAAGGATACTTGAAAGATCTTCCTCATTTAGCCGAAATTCGGTCAAAAAACGGCTTATATAGAAGGATATTCGAAAAATCTTCCAAATTAAGCCGAAATTCGGTCAATAAACGGCTTATATAGAAGGATATTTGAAAGATCTTCCTGATTTAGCCGAAATTCGGTCAAAAAACGGCTTACATAGAAGGATATTCGAAAAATCTTCCAAATTAAGCCGAAATTCGGTCAATAAACGGCTTATATAGAAGGATATTTGAAAGATCTTCCTGATTTAGCCGAAATTCGGTCAAAAAAAGGCTTATTTAGCAAGATATTCGAAAAATCTTCCAAATTAAGCCGAAATTCGGTCAATAAACGGCTTATATAGAAGGATATTTGAAAGATCTTCCTGATTTAGCCGAAATTCGGTCAAAAAAAGGCTTATTTAGCAAGATATTCGATAAATCTTCGAAATTAAGCCGAAATTCGGTCAAAAAAAGGCTTATTTAGCAAGATATTCGAAAAATCTTCCAAATTAAGCCGAAATTCGGTCAATAAACTGCTTATATAGAAGGATATTTGAAAGATCTTCCTGATTTAGCCGAAATTCGGTCAAAAAACGGCTTATATAGAAGGATATTCGAAAAATCTTCCAAATTAAGCCGAAATTCGGTCAATAAACGGCTTATATAGAAGGATATTTGAAAGATCTTCCTGATTTAGCCGAAATTCGGTCAAAAAAAGGCTTATTTAGCAAGATATTCGAAAAATCTTCCAAATTAAGCCGAAATTCGGTAAAAAAAAGGCTTATTTAGCAAGATATTCGAAAAATCTTCCAAATTAAGCCGAAATTCGGTCAATAAACGGCTTATATAGAAGGATATTTGAAAGATCTTCCTGATTTAGCCGAAATTCGGTCAAAAAAAGGATTATTTAGCAAGATATTCGAAAAATCTTCCAAATTAAGCCGAAATTCGGTCAATAAACTGCTTATATAGAAGGATACTTGAAAGATCTTCCTCATTTAGCCGAAATTCGGTCAAAAAACGGCTTATATAGAAGGATATTCGAAAAATCTTCCAAATTAAGCCGAAATTTGGTCAATAAACGGCTTATATAGAAGGATATTTGAAAGATCTTCCTGATTTAGCCGAAATTCGGTCAAAAAACGGCTTATATAGAAGGATATTCGAAAAATCTTCCAAATTAAGCCGAAATTCGGTCAATAAACGGCTTATATAGAAGGATATTTGAAAGATCTTCCTGATTTAGCCGAAATTCGGTCAAAAAAAGGCTTATTTAGCAAGATATTCGGAAAACCTTCCAAATTAAGCCGAAATTCGGTCAATAAACTGCTTATATAGAAGGATATTTGAAAGATCTTCCTGATTTAGCCGAAATTCGGTCACAAAAAGGCTTATTTAGCAAGATATTCGAAAAATCTTCCAAATTAAGCCGAAATTCGGTCAATAAACGGCTTATTTAGCAAGATATTCGAAAAATCTTCCAAATTAAGCCGAAATTCGGTCAATAAACTGCTTATATAGAAGGATATCTGAAAGATCTTCCTGATTTAGCCGAAATTCGGCCAAAAAAAGGCTTATTTAGCAAGATATTTGAAAAATCTTCCAAATTAAGCCGAAATTCGGTCAATAAACTGCTTATATAGAAGGATATTCGAAAGATATTCCAAATTAAGCCGAAATTCGGTCAATAAACGGCTTATATAGAAGGATATTTGAAAGATCTTCCTGATTTAGCCGAAATTCGGTCAAAGAAAGGCTTATATAGCAAGATATTCGAAAAATCTTCGAAATTAAGCCGATATTCGGTCAATAAACTGCTTATATAGAAGGATATTTGAAAGATCTTCCTGATTTAGCCGAAATTCGGTCAAAAAACGGCTTATATAGAAGGATATTCGAAAAATCTTCCAAATTAAGCCGAAATTCGGTCAATGAACGGCTTATTTAGCAAGATATTCGAAAAATTTTCCAAATTAAGCCGAAATTCGGTCAATAAACGGCTTATATAGAAGGATATTTGAAAGATCTTCCTGATTTAGCCGAAATTCGGTCAAAAAAAGGCTTATTTAGCAAGATATTCGAAAAATCTTCCAAATTGAGACGAAATTCGGTCAAAAAAAGGCTTATTTAGCAAGATATTCGAAAAATTTCCAAATTAAGCCGAAATTCGGTCAATAAACGGCTTATATAGAAGGATATTCGAAAGATCTTCCTGATTTAGCCGAAATTAGGTCAAAAAAGTCTTATTTAGCAAGATATTCGAAAAATCTTCCAAATTAAGCCGAAATTCGGTCAATAAACGGCTTATATAGAAGGATATTTGAGAGATCTTCCTGATTTAGCCGAAATTCGGTCAAAAAAATTATTTAGCAAGATATTCGAAAAATCTTCAAAAACTAAGCCGAAGTTCGGTCAATAAACGGCTTATATAGAATGATATTCGAAAAATCTTCCAAATTAAGCCGAAATTCGGTCAATAAACGGCTTATATAGAAGGATATTTGAAAGATCTTCCTGATTTAGCCGAAATTCGGTCAAAAAAAGGCTTATTTAGCAAGATATTCGAAAAATCTTCCAATTTAAGCCGAAATTCGGTCAATAAACGGCTTATATAGAAGGATATTTTAAAGATCTTCCTGATTTAGCCGAAATTCGGTCAAAAAAGGCTTACTTAGCAAGATATTCGAAAAATCTTCCAAATTAAGCCGAAATTCGATCAAAAAAAGGCTTATTTAGCAAGATATTCGAAAAATCTTCCAAATTAAGCCGAAATTCGGTCAATAAACGGCTTATATAGAAGGATATTTGAAAGATCTTCCTGATTTAGCCGAAATTCGGTCAAAAAAAGGCTTATTTAGCAAGATATTCGAAAAATCTTCCAAATTAAGCCGAAATTCGGTCAATAAACGGCTTATATAGAAGGATATTTTAAAGATCTTCCTGATTTAGCCGAAATTCGGTCAAAAAAGGCTTACTTAGCAAGATATTCGAAAAATCTTCCAAATTAAGCCGAAATTCGATCAAAAAAAGGCTTATTTAGCAAGATATTCGAAAAATCTTCCAAATTAAGCCGAAATTAGGTCAATAAACGGCTTATATAGAAGGATATTTGAAAGATCTTCCTGATTTAGCCGAAATTCGGTCAAAAAACGGCTTATTTAGCAAGATATTCGAAAAATCTTCCAAATTAAGCCGAAATTCGGTCAATAAACGGCTTATATAGAAGGATATTTGATAGATCTTCCTGATTTAGCCGAAATTCGGTCAAAAAAAGGCTTATTTAGCAAGATATTCGAAAAATCTTCCAAATTAAGCCGAAATTCGGTCAATAAACGGCTTATATAGAAGGATATTTGAAAGATCTTCCTGATTTAGCCGAAATTCGGTCAAAAAAAGGCTTATTTAGCAAGATATTCGAAAAATCTTCCAAATTAAGCCGAAATTCGGTCAAAAAAAGGCTTATTTAGCAAGATATTCGAAAAATCTTCCAAATTAAGCCGAAATTCGGTCAATAAACGGCTTATATAGAAGGATATTTGAAAGATCTTCCTGATTTAGCCGAAATTCGGTCAAAAAAAGGCTTATTTAGCAAGATATTCGAAAAATCTTCCAAATTAAGCCGAAATTCGGTCAATAAACTGCTTATATAGAAGGATATTTGAAAGATCTTCCTGATTTAGCCGAAATTCGGTCAAAAAAACGGCTTATATAGAAGGATATTCGAAAAATCTTCCAAATTAAGCCGAAATTCGGTCAATAAACGGCTTATATAGAAGGATATTTGAAAGATCTTCCTGATTTAGCCGAAATTCGGTCAAAAAAAGGCTTATTTAGCAAGATATTCGAAAAATCTTCCAAATTAAGCCGAAATTCGGTCAATAAACGGCTTATATAGAAGGATATTTGAAAGATCTTCCTGATTTAGCCGAAATTCGGTCAAAAAAAGGCTTATTTAGCAAGATATTCGAAAAATCTTCCAAATTAAGCCGAAATTCGGTCAATAAACGGCTTATATAGAAGGATATTCGAAAAATCTTCCAAATTAAGCCGAAATTCGGTCAATAAACTGCTTATATAGAAGGATACTTGAAAGATCTTCCTCATTTAGCCGAAATTCGGTCAAAAAACGGCTTATATAGAAGGATATTCGAAAAATCTTCCAAATTAAGCCGAAATTTGGTCAATAAACGGCTTATATAGAAGGATATTTGAAAGATCTTCCTGATTTAGCCGAAATTCGGTCAAAAAACGGCTTATATAGAAGGATATTCGAAAAATCTTCCAAATTAAGCCGAAATTCGGTCAATAAACGGCTTATATAGAAGGATATTTGAAAGATCTTCCTGATTTAGCCGAAATTCGGTCAAAAAAAGGCTTATTTAACAAGATATTCGAAAAATCTTCCAAATTAAGCCGAAATTCGGTCAATAAACGGCTTATATAGAAGGATATTTTAAAGATCTTCCTGATTTAGCCGAAATTCGGTCAAAAAAGGCTTACTTAGCAAGATATTCGAAAAATCTTCCAAATTAAGCCGAAATTCGATCAAAAAAAGGCTTATTTAGCAAGATATTCGAAAAATCTTCCAAATTAAGCCGAAATTCGGTCAATAAACGGCTTATATAGAAGGATATTTGAAGGATCTTCCTGATTTAGCCGAAAATCGGTCACAAAAAGGCTTATTTAGCAAGATATTCGAAAAATCTTCCAAATTAAGCCGAAATTCGGTCAATAAACTGCTTATATAGAAGGATATTATAAATATCTTCCTGATTTAGCCGAAATTCGGTCAAAAAAAGGCTTATTTAGCAAGATATTCGGAAAACCTTCCAAATTAAGCCGAAATTCGGTCAATAAACTGCTTATATAGAAGGATAATTGAAGTATCTTCCAAATTAAGCCGAAATTCGGTCAATAAACGGCTTATATAGAAGGAAATTTGAAGAATCTTCCTGATTTAGCCGAAAATCGGTCATAAAAAGGCTTATTTAGCAAGATATTCGAAAATCTTCCAAATTAAGCCGAAATTCGGTCAATAAACGGCTTATATAGAAGGATATTTGAAAGATCTTCCTGATTTAGCCGAAATTCGGTCACAAAAAGGCTTATTTAGCAAGATATTCGAAAAATCTTCTAAATTAAGCCGAAATTCGGTCAATAAACGGCTTATATAGAAGGATATTTGAAAGATCTTCCTGATTTAGCCGAAATTCGGTCACAAAAAGGCTTATTTAGCAAGATATTCGAAAAATCTTCCAAATTAAGCCGAAATTCGGTCAATAAACTGCTTATATAGAAGGATATCTGAAAGATCTTCCTGATTTAGCCGAAATTCGGCCAAAAAAAGGCTTATTTAGCAAGATATTCGAAAAATCTTCCAAATTAAGCCGAAATTCGGTCAATAAACTGCTTATATAGAAGGATATTCGAAAGATATTCCAAATTAAGCCGAAATTCGGTCAATAAACGGCTTATATAGAAGGATATTTGAAAGATCTTCCTGATTTAGCCGAAATTCGGTCAAAGAAAGGCTTATATAGCAAGATATTCGAAAAATCTTCGAAATTAAGCCGATATTCGGTCAATAAACTGCTTATATAGAAGGATATTTGAAAGATCTTCCTGATTTAGCCGAAATTCGGTCAAAAAACGGCTTATATAGAAGGATATTCGAAAAATCTTCCAAATTAAGCCGAAATTCGGTCAATGAACGGCTTATATACAAGGATATTTGAAAAATCTTCCTGATTTAGCCGAAATTCGGTCAAAAAAAGGCTTATTTAGCAAGATATTCGAAAAATCTTCCAAATTAAGCCGAAATTCGGTCAATAAACGGCTTATTTAGCAAGATATTCGAAAAATTTTCCAAATTAAGCCGAAATTCGGTCAATAAACGGCTTATATAGAAGGATATTTGAAAGATCTTCCTGATTTAGCCGAAATTCGGTCAAAAAAAGGCTTATTTAGCAAGATATTCGAAAAATCTTCCAAATTGAGTCGAAATTCGGTCAAAAAAAGGCTTATTTAGCAAGATATTCGAAAAATCTTCCAAATTAAGCCGAAATTTGGTCAAAAAAAGGCTTATTTAGCAAGATATTCGAAAAATCTTCCAAATTAAGCCGAAATTCGGTCAATAAACGGTTTATATAGAAGGATATTCGAAAAATCTTCCAAATTAAGCCGAAATTCGGTCAATAAACGGCTTATTTAGCAAGATATTTGAAAAATTTTCCAAATTAAGCCGAAATTCGGTCAATAAACGGCTTATATAGAAGGATATTCGAAAAATCTTCCAAATTAAGCCGAAATTCGGTCAATAAACGGCTTATATAGAAGGATATTTGAAAGATCTTCCTGATTTAGCCGAAATTCGGTCAAAAAAAGGCTTATTTAGCAAGATATTTGAAAAATTTTCCAAATTAAGCCGAAATTCGGTCAATAAACGGCTTATATAGAAGGATATTCGAAAAATCTTCCAAATTTAGCCGAAATTCGGTCAATAAACGGCTTATATAGAAGGATATTTGAAAGATCTTCCTGATTTAGCCGAAATTCGGTCAAAAAAAGGCTTATTTAGCAAGATATTTGAAAAAGTTTCCAAATTAAGCCGAAATTCGGTCAATAAACGGCTTATATAGAAGGATATTTGAAAGATCTTCCTGATTTAGCCGAAATTCGGTCAAAAAAAGGCTTATTTAGCAAGATATTCCAAAAATCTTCCAAATTAAGCCAAAATTCGGTCAAAAAACGGCTTATATAGAAGGATATTTTGAAGATCTTCCTGATTTAGCCGAAATTAGGTCAAAAAAGGCTTATTTAGCAAGATATTCGAAAAATCTTCCAAATTAAGCCGAAATTCGGTCAATAAACGGCTTATATAGAAGGATATTTGAGAGATCTTCCTGATTTAGCCGAAATTCGGTCAAAAAAATTATTTAGCAAGATATTCGAAAAATCTTCAAAAACTAAGCCGAAGTTCGGTCAATAAACGGCTTATATAGAATGATATTTGAAAGATCTTCCTGATTTAGCCGAAATTCGGTCATAAAAAGGCTTATTTAGCAAGATATTCGAAAAATCTTCCAAATTAAGCCGAAATTCTGTCAAAAAAAGGCTTATTTAGCAAGATATTCGAAAAATCCTCCAAATTAAGCCGAAATTCGGTCAATAAACGGCTTATATAGAAGGATATTTGAAAGATCTTCCTGATTTAGCCGAAATTCGGTCAAAAAAAGGCTTATTTAGCAAGATATTCGAAAAATCTTCCAAATTAAGCCGAAATTCGGTCAATAAACGGCTTATATAGAAGGATATTTGAAAGATCTTCCTGATTTAGCCGAAATTCGGTCAAAAAAATTATTTAGCAAGATATTCGAAAAATCTTCCAAATTAAGCCGAAGTTCGGTCAATAAACGGCTTATATAGAAGGATATTTGAGAGATCTTCCTGATTTAGCCGAAATTCGGTCATAAAAAGGCTTATTTAGCAAGATATTCGAAAAATCTTCCAAATTAAGCCGAAATTCGGTCAATAAACGGCTTATATAGAAGGATATTTGAGAGATCTTCCTGATTTAGCCGAAATTCGGTCAAAAAAAGGCTTATTTAGCAAGATATTCGAAAAATCTTCCAAATTAAGCCGAAATTCGGTCAATAAACGGCTTATATAGAAGGATATTTGAAAGATCTTCCTGATTTAGCCGAAATTCGGTCAAAAAAAGGCTTATTTAGCAAGATATTCGAAAAATCTTCCAAATTAAGCCGAAATTCGGTCCAAAAAAGGCTTATTTAGCAAGATATTCGAAAAATCTTCCAAATTAAGCCGAAATTCGGTCAATAAACGGCTTATATAGAAGGATATTTGAATGATCTTCCTGATTTAGCCGAAATTCGGTCAAAAAAAGGCTTATTTAGCAAGATATTCGAAAAATCTTCCAAATTAAACCGAAATTCGGTCAATAAACGGCTTATATAGAAGGATATTTGAAAGATCTTCCTGATTTAGCCGAAATTCGGTCAAAAAAAGGCTTATTTAGCAAGATATTCGAAAAATCTTCCAAATTAAGCCGAAATTCGGTCAATAAACGGCTTATATAGAAGGATATTTGAAAGATCTTCCTGATTTAGCCGAAATTCGGTCAAAAAAAGGCTTATTTAGCAAGATATTCGAAAAATCTTCCAAATTAAGCCGAAATTCGGTCAAAAAAAGGCTTATTTAGCAAGATATTCGAAAAATCTTCCAAATTAAGCCGAAATTCGGTCAATAAACGGCTTATATAGAAGGATATTTGAAAGATCTTCCTGATTTAGCCGAAATTCGGTCAAAAAAGGCTTATTTAGCAAGATATTCGAAAAATCTTCCAAATTAAGCCGAAATTCGGTCAAAAAAAGGCTTATTTAGCAAGATATTCGAAAAATCTTCCAAATTAAGCCGAAATTCGGTCAATAAACGGCTTATATAGAAGGATATTTGAAAGATCTTCCTGATTTAGCCGAAATTCGGTCAAAAAAAGGCTTATTTAGCAAGATATTCGAAAAATCTTCCAAATTAAGCCGAAATTCGGTCAATAAACGGCTTATATAGAAGGATATTTTAAAGATCTTCCTGATTTAGCCGAAATTCGGTCAAAAAAGGCTTATGTAGCAAGATATTCGAAAAATCTTCCAAATTAAGCCGAAATTCGATCAAAAAAAGGCTTATTTAGCAAGATATTCGAAAAATCTTCCAAATTAAGCCGAAATTCGGTCAATAAACGGCTTATATAGAAGGATATTTGAAAGATCTTCCTGATTTAGCCGAAATTCGGTCAAAAAAGGCTTATTTAGCAAGATATTCGAAAAATCTTCCAAATTAAGCCGAAATTCGGTCAATAAACGGCTTATATAAGGATACTTGAAAGATCTTCCTGATTTAGCCGAAATTCGGTCAAAAAAAGGCTTATTTAGCAAGATATTCGAAAAATCTTCCAAATTAAGCCGAAATTCGGTCAATAAACGGCTTATATAGAAGGATAAATAGATCTACAGATGTAGATGTAGATGTAGATATTTGAAAGATCTTCCTGATTTAGCCGAAATTCGGTCAAAAAAAGGCTTATTTAGCAAGATATTCGAAAAATCTTCCAAATTAAGCCGAAATTCGGTCAATAAACGGCTTATATAGAAGGATATTCGAAAAATCTTCCAAATTAAGCCGAAATTCGGTCAATAAACGGCTTATATAGAAGGATATTTGAAAGATCTTCCTGATTTAGCCGAAATTCGGTCAAAAAAAGGATTATTTAGCAAGATATTCGAAAAATCTTCCAAATTAAGCCGAAATTCGGTCAATAAACTGCTTATTTAGAAGGATATTTGAAAGATCTTTCTTATTTAGCCGAAATTCGGTCAAAAAACGGCTTATATAGAAGGATATTCGAAAAATCTTCCAAATTAAGCCGAAATTTGGTCAATAAACGGCTTATATAGAAGGATATTTGAAAGATCTTCCTGATTTAGCCGAAATTCGGTCAAAAAACGGCTTATATAGAAGGATATTCGAAAAATCTTCCAAATTAAGCCGAAATTCGGTCAATAAACGGCTTATATAGAAGGATATTTGAAAGATCTTCCTGATTTAGCCGAAATTCGGTCAAAAAAAGGCTTATTTAGCAAGATATTCGAAAAATCTTGCAAATTAAGCCGAAATTCGGGCAATAAACGGCTTATATAGAAGGATATTTGAAAGATCTTCCTGATTTAGCCGAAATTCGGTCAAAAAAAGGCTTATTTAGCAAGATATTCGAAAAATCTTCCAAATTAAGCCGAAATTCGGTCAATAAACGGCTTATATAGAAGGATATTTTAAAGATCTTCCTGATTTAGCCGAAATTCGGTCAAAAAAGGCTTACTTAGCAAGATATTCGAAAAATCTTCCAAATTAAGCCGAAATTCGATCAAAAAAAGGCTTATTTAGCAAGATATTCGAAAAATCTTCCAAATTAAGCCGAAATTCGGTCAATAAACGGCTTATATAGAAGGATATTTGAAGGATCTTCCTGATTTAGCCGAAAATCGGTCACAAAAAGGCTTATTTAGCAAGATATACGAAAAATCTTCCAAATTAAGCCGAAATTCGATCAAAAAAAGGCTTATTTAGCAAGATATTCGAAAAATCTTCCAAATTAAGCCGAAATTCGGTCAATAAACTGCTTATATAGAAGGATATTTGAAAGATCTTCCTGATTTAGCCGAAATTCGGTCAAAAAAAGGCTTATTTAGCAAGATATTCGAAAAACCTTCCAAATTAAGCCGAAATTCGGTCAATAAACTGCTTATATAGAAGGATATTTGAAAGATCTTCCTGATTTAGCCGAAATTCGGTCAAAAAACGACTTATATAGAAGGATATACGAAGTATCTTCCAAATTAAGCCGAAATTCGGTCAATAAACGGCTTATATAGAAGGAAATTTGAAGAATCTTCCTGATTTAGCCGAAAATCGGTCATAAAAAGGCTTATTTAGCAAGATATTCGAAAAATCTTCCAAATTAAGCCGAAATTCGGTCAATAAACGGCTTATATAGAAGGATATTTGAAAGATCTTCCTGATTTAGCCGAAATTCGGTCACAAAAAGGCTTATTTAGCAAGATATTCGAAAAATCTTCCAAATTAAGCCGAAATTCGGTCAATAAACGGCTTATTTAGCAAGATATTCGAAAAATCTTCCAAATTAAGCCGAAATTCGGTCAATAAACTGCTTATATAGAAGGATATCTGAAAGATCTTCCTGATTTAGCCGAAATTCTGTCAAAAAAAGGCTTATTTAGCAAGATATTCGAAAAATCTTTCAAATTAAGCCGAAATTCGGTCAATAAACGGCTTATATAGAAGGGTATTTGTAAGATCTTCCTGATTTAGCCGAAATTCGGTCAAAAAAAGGCTTATTTAGCAAGATATTCGAATAATCTTCCAAATTAAGCCGAAATTCGGTCAATAAACGGCTTATATAGAAGGATATTTGAAAGATCTTTCTGATTTAGCCGAAATTCGGTCAAAAAACGGCTTATATAGAAGGATATTCGAAAAATCTTCCAAATTAAGCCGAAATTTGGTCAATAAACGGCTTATATAGAAGGATATTTGAAAGATCCTCCTGATTTAGCCGAAATTCGGTCAAAAAAAGGCTTATATAGCAAGATATTCGAAAAATCTTCCAAATTAAGCCGAAATTCGGTCAATAAACGGCTTATATAGAAGGATATTTGAAAGATCTTCCAAATTAAGCTGAAATTCGGTCAAAAAAAGGCTTATATAGCAAGATATTCGAAAAATCATCCAAATTAAGCCGAAATTCGGTCAATAAACGGCTTATATAGAAGGATATTTGAAAGATCTTCCTGATTTAGCCGAAATTCGGTCACAAAAAGGCTTATTTAGCAAGATATTCGAAAAATCTTCCAAATTAAGCCGAAATTCGGTCAATAAACGGCTTATTTAGCAAGATATTCGAAAAATCTTCCAAATTAAGCCGAAATTCGGTCAATAAACTGCTTATATAGAAGGATATCTGAAAGATCTTCCTGATTTAGCCGAAATTCTGTCAAAAAAAGGCTTATTTAGCAAGATATTCGAAAAATCTTTCAAATTAAGCCGAAATTCGGTCAATAAACGGCTTATATAGAAGGGTATTTGTAAGATCTTCCTGATTTAGCCGAAATTCGGTCAAAAAAAGGCTTATTTAGCAAGATATTCGAATAATCTTCCAAATTAAGCCGAAATTCGGTCAATAAACGGCTTATATAGAAGGATATTTGAAAGATCTTTCTGATTTAGCCGAAATTCGGTCAAAAAACGGCTTATATAGAAGGATATTCGAAAAATCTTCCAAATTAAGCCGAAATTTGGTCAATAAACGGCTTATATAGAAGGATATTTGAAAGATCTTCCTGATTTAGCCGAAATTCGGTCAAAAAAAGGCTTATATAGCAAGATATTCGAAAAATCTTCCAAATTAAGCCGAAATTCGGTCAATAAACGGCTTATATAGAAGGATATTTGAAAGATCTTCCAAATTAAGCTGAAATTCGGTCAAAAAAAGGCTTATATAGCAAGATATTCGAAAAATCTTCCAAATTAAGCCGAAATTCGGTCAATAAACGCCTTATATAGAAGGATATTTGAAAGATCCTCCTGATTTAGCCGAAATTCGGTCAAAAAAAGGCTTATTTAGCAAGATATTCGAAAAATCTTCCAAATTAAGCCGAAATTCGGTCAATAAACACCTTATATGGAAGGATATTTGAAAGATCTTCCTGATTTAGCCGAAATTCGGTCAAAAAAAGGCTTATATAGCAAGATATTCGAAAAATCTTCCAAATTAAGCCGAAATTCGGTCAATAAACGGCTTATATAGAAGGATATTTGAAGGATCTTCCTGATTTAGCCGAAATTCGGTCAAAAAAAGGCTTATTTAGCAAGATATTCGAAAAATCTTCCAAATTAAGCCGAAAGTTGGTCAAAAAACGGCTTATTTAGCAAGATATTCGAAAAATCTTCCAAATTAAGCCGAAATTCGGTCAATAAACGGCTTATATAGAAGGATATTTGAAAGATCTTCCTGATTTAGCCGAAATTCGGTCAAAAAACGGCTTATTTAGCAAGATATTCGAAAAATCTTCCAAATTAAGCCGAAATTCGGTCAATAAACGGCTTATATAGAAGGATATTTGAAAGATCTTCCTGATTTAGCCGAAATTCGGTCAAAAAAAGGCTTATTTAGCAAGATATTCGAAAAATCTTCCAAATTAAGCCGAAATTCGGTCAATAAACAACTTATATAGAAGGATATTTGAAAGATCTTCCTGATTTAGCCGAAATTCGGTCAAAAAAAGGCTTATTTAGCAAGATATTCGAAAAATCTTCCAAATTAAGCCGAAATTCGGTCAATAAACGGCTTATATAGAAGGATATTTGAAAGATCTTCCTGATTTAGCCGAAATTCGGTCAAAAAAAGGCTTATTTAGCAAGATATTCGATAAATCTTCGAAATTAAGCCAAAATTCGGTCAATAAACTGCTTATATAGAAGGATATTTGAAAGATCTTCCTGATTTAGCCGAAATTCGGTCAAAAAAAGGCTTATTTAGCAAGATATTCGAAAAATTTTCCAAATTAAGCCGAAATTCGGTCAATAAACGGCTTATATAGAAGGATATTTGAAAGATCTTCCTGATTTAGCCGAAATTCGGTCAAAAAAAGGCTTATTTAGCAAGATAATCGAAAAATCTTCCAAATTAAGCCGAAATTCGGTCAATAAACGGCTTATATAGAAGGATATTTTAAAGATCTTCCTGATTTAGCCGAAATTCGGTCAAAAAAGGCTTACTTAGCAAGATATTCGAAAAATCTTCCAAATTAAGCCGAAATTCGATCAAAAAAAGGCTTATTTAGCAAGATATTCGAAAAATCTTCCAAATTAAGCCGAAATTCGGTCAATAAACGGCTTATATAGAAGGATATTTGAAAGATCTTCCTGATTTAGCCGAAATTCGGTCAAAAAACGGCTTATTTAGCAAGATATTCGAAAAATCTTCCAAATTAAGCCGAAATTCGGTCAATAAACGGCTTATATAGAAGGATATTTGATAGATCTTCCTGATTTAGCCGAAATTCGGTCAAAAAAAGGCTTATTTAGCAAGATATTCGAAAAATCTTCCAAATTAAGCCGAAATTCGGTCAAAAAAAGGCTTATTTAGCAAGATATTCGAAAAATCTTCCAAATTAAGCCGAAATTCGGTCAATAAACGGCTTATATAGAAGGATATTTGAAAGATCTTCCTGATTTAGCCGAAATTCGGTCAAAAAAAGGCTTATTTAGCAAGATATTCGAAAAATCTTCCAAATTAAGCCGAAATTCGGTCAATAAACTGCTTATATAGAAGGATATTTGAAAGATCTTCCTGATTTAGCCGAAATTCGGTCAAAAAACGGCTTATATAGAAGGATATTCGAAAAATCTTCCAAATTAAGCCGAAATTCGGTCAATAAACGGCTTATATAGAAGGATATTTGAAAGATCTTCCTGATTTAGCCGAAATTCGGTCAAAAAAAGGCTTATTTAGCAAGATATTCGAAAAATCTTCCAAATTAAGCCGAAATTCGGTCAAAAAAAAGGCTTATTTAGCAAGATATTCGAAAAATCTTCGAAATTAAGCCTAAATTCGGTCAATGAACGGCTTATGTAGAAGGATATTTGAAGGATCTTCCTGATTTAGCCGAAATTCGGTCAAAAAAAGGATTATTTAGCAAGATATTCGAAAAATCTTCCAAATTAAGCCGAAATTCGGTCAATAAACTGCTTATATAGAAGGATACTTGAAAGATCTTCCTCATTTAGCCGAAATTCGGTCAAAAAACGGCTTATATAGAAGGATATTCGAAAAATCTTCCAAATTAAGCCGAAATTTGGTCAATAAACGGCTTATATAGAAGGATATTTGAAAGATCTTCCTGATTTAGCCGAAATTCGGTCAAAAAACGGCTTATATAGAAGGATATTCGAAAAATCTTCCAAATTAAGCCGAAATTCGGTCAATAAACGGCTTATATAGAAGGATATTTGAAAGATCTTCCTGATTTAGCCGAAATTCGGTCAAAAAAAGGCTTATTTAGCAAGATATTCGAAAAATCTTCCAAATCAAGCCGAAATTCGGTCAATAAACGGCTTATATAGAAGGATATTTGAAAGATCTTCCTGATTTAGCCGAAATTCGGTCAAAAAAAGGCTTATTTAGCAAGATATTCGAAAAATCTTCCAAATTAAGCCGAAATTCGGTCAATAAACGGCTTATATAGAAGGATATTTTAAAGATCTTCCTGATTTAGCCGAAATTCGGTCAAAAAAGGCTTACTTAGCAAGATATTCGAAAAATCTTCCAAATTAAGCCGAAATTCGATCAAAAAAAGGCTTATTTAGCAAGATATTCGAAAAATCTTCCAAATTAAGCCGAAATTCGGTCAATAAACGGCTTATATAGAAGGATATTTGAAGGATCTTCCTGATTTAGCCGAAAATCGGTCACAAAAAGGCTTATTTAGCAAGATATTCGAAAAATCTTCCAAATTAAGCCGAAATTCGGTCAATAAACTGCTTATATAGAAGGATATTATAAATATCTTCCTGATTTAGCCGAAATTCGGTCAAAAAAAGGCTTATTTAGCAAGATATTCGGAAAACCTTCCAAATTAAGCCGAAATTCGGTCAATAAACTGCTTATATAGAAGGATATTTGAAAGATCTTCCTGATTTAGCCGAAATTCGGTCAAAAAACGGCTTATATAGAAGGATAATTGAAGTATCTTCCAAATTAAGCCGAAATTCGGTCAATAAACGGCTTATATAGAAGGAAATTTGAAGAATCTTCCTGATTTAGCCGAAAATCGGTCATAAAAAGGCTTATTTAGCAAGATATTCGAAAAATCTTCCAAATTAAGCCGAAATTCGGTCAATAAACGGCTTATATAGAAGGATATTTGAAAGATCTTCCTGATTTAGCCGAAATTCGGTCACAAAAAGGCTTATTTAGCAAGATATTCGAAAAATCTTCCAAATTAAGCCGAAATTCGGTCAATAAACGGCTTATATAGAAGGATATTTGAAAGATCTTCCTGATTTAGCCGAAATTCGGTCACAAAAAGGCTTATTTAGCAAGATA
The DNA here is from genome assembly GCA_036926295.1 of Pachydiplax longipennis. Classification (NCBI taxonomy): domain Eukaryota; kingdom Metazoa; phylum Arthropoda; class Insecta; order Odonata; family Libellulidae; genus Pachydiplax; species Pachydiplax longipennis. The sequence continues at coordinate 1,607,856 of JAVFKF010000037.1, forward strand.
TTCGAAAAATCTTCCAAATTAAGCCGAAATTCGGTCAATAAACTGCTTATATAGAAGGATATCTGAAAGATCTTCCTGATTTAGCCGAAATTCGGCCAAAAAAAGGCTTATTTAGCAAGATATTCGAAAAATCTTCCAAATTAAGCCGAAATTCGGTCAATAAACTGCTTATATAGAAGGATATTCGAAAGATATTCCAAATTAAGCCGAAATTCGGTCAATAAACGGCTTATATAGAAGGATATTTGAAAGATCTTCCTGATTTAGCCGAAATTCGGTCAAAGAAAGGCTTATATAGCAAGATATTCGAAAAATCTTCGAAATTAAGCCGATATTCGGTCAATAAACTGCTTATATAGAAGGATATTTGAAAGATCTTCCTGATTTAGCCGAAATTCGGTCAAAAAACGGCTTATATAGAAGGATATTCGAAAAATCTTCCAAATTAAGCCGAAATTCGGTCAATGAACGGCTTATATACAAGGATATTTGAAAAATCTTCCTGATTTAGCCGAAATTCGGTCAAAAAAAGGCTTATTTAGCAAGATATTCGAAAAATCTTCCAAATTAAGCCGAAATTCGGTCAATAAACGGCTTATTTAGCAAGATATTCGAAAAATTTTCCAAATTAAGCCGAAATTCGGTCAATAAACGGCTTATATAGAAGGATATTTGAAAGATCTTCCTGATTTAGCCGAAATTCGGTCAAAAAAAGGCTTATTTAGCAAGATATTCGAAAAATCTTCCAAATTGAGTCGAAATTCGGTCAAAAAAAGGCTTATTTAGCAAGATATTCGAAAAATCTTCCAAATTAAGCCGAAATTCGGTCAAAAAAAGGCTTATTTAGCAAGATATTCGAAAAATCTTCCAAATTAAGCCGAAATTCGGTCAATAAACGGCTTATATAGAAGGATATTTGAAAGATCTTCCTGATTTAGCCGAAATTCGGTCAAAAAAGGCTTATTTAGCAAGATATTCGAAAATCTTCCAAATTAAGCCGAAATTCGGTCAATAAACGGTTTATATAGAAGGATATTCGAAAAATCTTCCAAATTAAGCCGAAATTCGGTCAATAAACGGCTTATTTAGCAAGATATTTGAAAAATTTTCCAAATTAAGCCGAAATTCGGTCAATAAACGGCTTATATAGAAGGATATTCGAAAAATCTTCCAAATTAAGCCGAAATTCGGTCAATAAACGGCTTATATAGAAGGATATTTGAAAGATCTTCCTGATTTAGCCGAAATTCGGTCAAAAAAAGGCTTATTTAGCAAGATATTTGAAAAATTTTCCAAATTAAGCCGAAATTCGGTCAATAAACGGCTTATATAGAAGGATATTCGAAAAATCTTCCAAATTAAGCCGAAATTCGGTCAATAAACGGCTTATATAGAAGGATATTTGAAAGATCTTCCTGATTTAGCCGAAATTCGGTCAAAAAAAGGCTTATTTAGCAAGATATTTGAAAAAGTTTCCAAATTAAGCCGAAATTCGGTCAATAAACGGCTTATATAGAAGGATATTTGAAAGATCTTCCTGATTTAGCCGAAATTAGGTCAAAAAAGGCTTATTTAGCAAGATATTCGAAAAATCTTCCAAATTAAGCCGAAATTCGGTCAATAAACGGCTTATATAGAAGGATATTTGAGAGATCTTCCTGATTTAGCCGAAATTCGGTCAAAAAAATTATTTAGCAAGATATTCGAAAAATCTTCAAAAACTAAGCCGAAGTTCGGTCAATAAACGGCTTATATAGAATGATATTTGAAAGATCTTCCTGATTTAGCCGAAATTCGGTCATAAAAAGGCTTATTTAGCAAGATATTCGAAAAATCTTCCAAATTAAGCCGAAATTCTGTCAAAAAAAGGCTTATTTAGCAAGATATTCGAAAAATCCTCCAAATTAAGCCGAAATTCGGTCAATAAACGGCTTATATAGAAGGTTATTTGAAAGATCTTCCTGATTTAGCCGAAATTCGGTCAAAAAAAGGCTTATTTAGCAAGATATTCGAAAAATCCTCCAAATTAAGCCGAAATTCGGTCAATAAACGGCTTATATAGAAGGATATTTGAAAGATCTTCCTGATTTAGCCGAAATAGGGTCAAAAAAAGGCTTATTTAGCAAGATATTTGAAAAATTTTCCAAACTAAGCCGAAATTCGGTCAATAAACGGCTTATATAGAAGGATATTTGAAAGATCTTCCTGATTTAGCCGAAATTCGGTCAAAAAAAGGCTTATTTAGCAAGATATTCGAAAAATCTTCCAAATTAAGCCAAAATTCGGTCAAAAAACGGCTTATAAAGAAGGATATTTTGAAGATCTTCCTGATTTAGCCGAAATTCGGTCAAAAAAGGCTTATTTAGCAAGATATTCGAAAAATCTTCCAAATTAAGCCGAAATTCGGTCAATAAACGGCTTATATAGAAGGATATTTGAGAGATCTTCCTGATTTAGCCGAAATTCGGTCAAAAAACGGCTTACATAGAAGGATATTCGAAAAATCTTCCAAATTAAGCCGAAATTCGGTCAATAAACGGCTTATATAGAAGGATATTTGAAAGATCTTCCTGATTTAGCCGAAATTCGGTCAAAAAACGGCTTACATAGAAGGATATTCGAAAAATCTTCCAAATTAAGCCGAAATTCGGTCAATAAACGGCTTATATAGAAGGATATTTGAAAGATCTTCCTGATTTAGCCGAAATTCGGTCATAAAAAGGCTTATTTAGCAAGATATTCGAAAAATCTTCCAAATTAAGCCGAAATTCGGTCAATAAACGGCTTATATAGAAGGATATTTGAGAGATCTTCCTGATTTAGCCGAAATTCGGTCAAAAAAAGGCTTATTTAGCAAGATATTCGAAAAATCTTCCAAATTAAGCCGAAATTCGGTCAATAAACGGCTTATATAGAAGGATATTTGAAAGATCTTCCTGATTTAGCCGAAATTCGGTCAAAAAAAGGCTTATTTAGCAAGATATTCGAAAAATCTTCCAAATTAAGCCGAAATTCGGTCCAAAAAAGGCTTATTTAGCAAGATATTCGAAAAATCTTCCAAATTAAGCCGAAATTCGGTCAATAAACGGCTTATATAGAAGGATATTTGAAAGATCTTCCTGATTTAGCCGAAATTCGGTCAAAAAAAGGCTTATTTAGCAAGATATTCGAAAAATCTTCCAAATTAAGCCGAAATTCGGTCAAAAAAAGGCTTATTTAGCAAGATATTCGAAAAATCTTCCAAATTAAGCCGAAATTCGGTCAATAAACGGCTTATATAGAAGGATATTTGAAAGATCTTCCTGATTTAGCCGAAATTCGGTCAAAAAAGGCTTATTTAGCAAGATATTCGAAAAATCTTCCAAATTAAGCCGAAATTCGGTCAAAAAAAGGCTTATTTAGCAAGATATTCGAAAAATCTTCCAAATTAAGCCGAAATTCGGTCAATAAACGGCTTATATAGAAGGATATTTGAAAGATCTTCCTGATTTAGCCGAAATTCGGTCAAAAAAAGGCTTATTTAGCAAGATATTCGAAAAATCTTCCAAATTAAGCCGAAATTCGGTCAATAAACGGCTTATATAGAAGGATATTTTAAAGATCTTCCTGATTTAGCCGAAATTCGGTCAAAAAAGGCTTATTTAGCAAGATATTCGAAAAATCTTCCAAATTAAGCCGAAATTCGGTCAAAAAAGGCTTATTTAGCAAGATATTCGAAAAATCTTCCAAATTAAGCCGAAATTCGATCAAAAAAAGGCTTATTTAGCAAGATATTCGAAAAATCTTCCAAATTAAGCCGAAATTCGGTCAATAAACGGCTTATATAGAAGGATATTTGAAAGATCTTCCTGATTTAGCCGAAATTCGGTCAAAAAAGGCTTATTTAGCAAGATATTCGAAAAATCTTCCAAATTAAGCCGAAATTCGGTCAATAAACGGCTTATATAGAAGGATACTTGAAAGATCTTCCTGATTTAGCCGAAATTCGGTCAAAAAAAGGCTTATTTAGCAAGATATTCGAAAAATCTTCCAAATTAAGCCGAAATTCGGTCAATAAACGGCTTATATAGAAGGATATTTGAAAGATCTTCCTGATTTAGCCGAAATTCGGTCAAAAAAAGGCTTATTTAGCAAGATATTCGAAAAATCTTCCAAATTAAGCCGAAATTCGGTCAATAAACGGCTTATATAGAAGGATATTCGAAAAATCTTCCAAATTAAGCCGAAATTCGGTCAATAAACGGCTTATATAGAAGGATATTTGAAAGATCTTCCTGATTTAGCCGAAATTCGGTCAAAAAAAGGATTATTTAGCAAGATATTCGAAAAATCTTCCAAATTAAGCCGAAATTCGGTCAATAAACTGCTTATTTAGAAGGATATTTGAAAGATCTTTCTTATTTAGCCGAAATTCGGTCAAAAAACGGCTTATATAGAAGGATATTCGAAAAATCTTCCAAATTAAGCCGAAATTTGGTCAATAAACGGCTTATATAGAAGGATATTTGAAAGATCTTCCTGATTTAGCCGAAATTCGGTCAAAAAACGGCTTATATAGAAGGATATTCGAAAAATCTTCCAAATTAAGCCGAAATTCGGTCAATAAACGGCTTATATAGAAGGATATTTGAAAGATCTTCCTGATTTAGCCGAAATTCGGTCAAAAAAAGGCTTATTTAGCAAGATATTCGAAAAATCTTCCAAATTAAGCCGAAATTTGGGCAATAAACGGCTTATATAGAAGGATATTTGAAAGATCTTCCTGATTTAGCCGAAATTCGGTCAAAAAAAGGCTTATTTAGCAAGATATTCGAAAAATCTTCCAAATTAAGCCGAAATTCGGTCAATAAACGGCTTATATAGAAGGATATTTTAAAGATCTTCCTGATTTAGCCGAAATTCGGTCAAAAAAGGCTTACTTAGCAAGATATTCGAAAAATCTTCCAAATTAAGTCGAAATTCGATCAAAAAAAGGCTTATTTAGCAAGATATTCGAAAAATCTTCCAAATTAAGCCGAAATTCGGTCAATAAACGGCTTATATAGAAGGATATTTGAAGGATCTTCCTGATTTAGCCGAAATTCGGTCAAAAAAAGGCTTATTTAGCAAGATATTCGAAAAATCTTCCAAATTAAGCCGAAATTCGACAAAAAAAGGCTTATTTAGCAAGATATTCGAAAAATCTTCCAAATTAAGCCGAAATTCGGTCAATAAACGGCTTATATAGAAGGATATTTGAAGGATCTTCCTGATTTAGCCGAAATTCGGTCAAAAAAAGGCTTATTTAGCAAGATATTCGAAAAATCTTCCAAATTAAGCCGAAATTCGATCAAAAAAAGGCTTATTTAGCAAGATATTCGAAAAATCTTCCAAATTAAGCCGAAATTCGGTCAATAAACTGCTTATATAGAAGGATATTTGAAAGATCTTCCTGATTTAGCCGAAATTCGGTCAAAAAAGGCTTATTTAGCAAGATATTCGAAAAACCTTCCAAATTAAGCCGAAATTCGGTCAATAAACTGCTTATATAGAAGGATATTTGAAAGATCTTCCTGATTTAGCCGAAATTCGGTCAAAAAACGACTTATATAGAAGGATATACGAAGTATCTTCCAAATTAAGCCGAAATTCGGTCAATAAACGGCTTATATAGAAGGAAATTTGAAGAATCTTCCTGATTTAGCCGAAAATCGGTCATAAAAAGGCTTATTTAGCAAGATATTCGAAAAATCTTCCAAATTAAGCCGAAATTCGGTCAATAAACGGCTTATATAGAAGGATATTTGAAAGATCTTCCTGATTTAGCCGAAATTCGGTCACAAAAAGGCTTATTTAGCAAGATATTCGAAAAATCTTCCAAATTAAGCCGAAATTCGGTCAATAAACGGCTTATTTAACAAGATATTCGAAAAATCTTCCAAATTAAGCCGAAATTCGGTCAATAAACTGCTTATATAGAAGGATATCTGAAAGATCTTCCTGATTTAGCCGAAATTCTGTCAAAAAAAGGCTTATTTAGCAAGATATTCGAAAAATCTTTCAAATTAAGCCGAAATTCGGTCAATAAACGGCTTATATAGAAGGGTATTTGTAAGATCTTCCTGATTTAGCCGAAATTCGGTCAAAAAAAGGCTTATTTAGCAAGATATTCGAATAATCTTCCAAATTAAGCCGAAATTCGGTCAATAAACGGCTTATATAGAAGGATATTTGAAAGATCTTTCTGATTTAGCCGAAATTCGGTCAAAAAACGGCTTATATAGAAGGATATTCGAAAAATCTTCCAAATTAAGCCGAAATTTGGTCAATAAACGGCTTATATAGAAGGATATTTGAAAGATCTTCCTGATTTAGCCGAAATTCGGTCAAAAAAAGGCTTATATAGCAAGATATTCGAAAAATCTTCCAAATTAAGCCGAAATTCGGTCAATAAACGGCTTATATAGAAGGATATTTGAAAGATCTTCCAAATTAAGCTGAAATTCGGTCAAAAAAAGGCTTATATAGCAAGATATTCGAAAAATCTTCCAAATTAAGCCGAAATTCGGTCAATAAACGGCTTATATAGAAGGATATTTGAAAGATCTTCCTGATTTAGCCGAAATTCGGTCACAAAAAGGCTTATTTAGCAAGATATTCGAAAAATCTTCCAAATTAAGCCGAAATTCGGTCAATAAACGGCTTATTTAGCAAGATATTCGAAAAATCTTCCAAATTAAGCCGAAATTCGGTCAATAAACTGCTTATATAGAAGGATATCTGAAAGATCTTCCTGATTTAGCCGAAATTCTGTCAAAAAAAGGCTTATTTAGCAAGATATTCGAAAAATCTTTCAAATTAAGCCGAAATTCGGTCAATAAACGGCTTATATAGAAGGGTATTTGTAAGATCTTCCTGATTTAGCCGAAATTCGGTCAAAAAAAGGCTTATTTAGCAAGATATTCGAATAATCTTCCAAATTAAGCCGAAATTCGGTCAATAAACGGCTTATATAGAAGGATATTTGAAAGATCTTTCTGATTTAGCCGAAATTCGGTCAAAAAACGGCTTATATAGAAGGATATTCGAAAAATCTTCCAAATTAAGCCGAAATTTGGTCAATAAACGGCTTATATAGAAGGATATTTGAAAGATCTTCCTGATTTAGCCGAAATTCGGTCAAAAAAAGGCTTATATAGCAAGATATTCGAAAAATCTTCCAAATTAAGCCGAAATTCGGTCAATAAACGGCTTATATAGAAGGATATTTGAAAGATCTTCCAAATTAAGCTGAAATTCGGTCAAAAAAAGGCTTATATAGCAAGATATTCGAAAAATCTTCCAAATTAAGCCGAAATTCGGTCAATAAACGCCTTATATAGAAGGATATTTGAAAGATCCTCCTGATTTAGCCGAAATTCGGTCAAAAAAAGGCTTATTTAGCAAGATATTCGAAAAATCTTCCAAATTAAGCCGAAATTCGGTCAATAAACACCTTATATGGAAGGATATTTGAAAGATCTTCCTGATTTAGCCGAAATTCGGTCAAAAAAGGCTTACTTAGCAAGATATTCGAAAAATCTTCCAAATTAAGTCGAAATTCGATCAAAAAAAGGCTTATTTAGCAAGATATTCGAAAAATCTTCCAAATTAAGCCGAAATTCGGTCAATAAACGGCTTATATAGAAGGATATTTGAAGGATCTTCCTGATTTAGCCGAAATTCGGTCAAAAAAAGGCTTATTTAGCAAGATATTCGAAAAATCTTCCAAATTAAGCCGAAATTCGATCAAAAAAAGGCTTATTTAGCAAGATATTCGAAAAATCTTCCAAATTAAGCCGAAATTCGGTCAATAAACTGCTTATATAGAAGGATATTTGAAAGATCTTCCTGATTTAGCCGAAATTCGGTCAAAAAAGGCTTATTTAGCAAGATATTCGAAAAACCTTCCAAATTAAGCCGAAATTCGGTCAATAAACTGCTTATATAGAAGGATATTTGAAAGATCTTCCTGATTTAGCCGAAATTCGGTCAAAAAACGACTTATATAGAAGGATATACGAAGTATCTTCCAAATTAAGCCGAAATTCGGTCAATAAACGGCTTATATAGAAGGAAATTTGAAGAATCTTCCTGATTTAGCCGAAAATCGGTCATAAAAAGGCTTATTTAGCAAGATATTCGAAAAATCTTCCAAATTAAGCCGAAATTCGGTCAATAAACGGCTTATATAGAAGGATATTTGAAAGATCTTCCTGATTTAGCCGAAATTCGGTCACAAAAAGGCTTATTTAGCAAGATATTCGAAAAATCTTCCAAATTAAGCCGAAATTCGGTCAATAAACGGCTTATTTAACAAGATATTCGAAAAATCTTCCAAATTAAGCCGAAATTCGGTCAATAAACTGCTTATATAGAAGGATATCTGAAAGATCTTCCTGATTTAGCCGAAATTCTGTCAAAAAAAGGCTTATTTAGCAAGATATTCGAAAAATCTTTCAAATTAAGCCGAAATTCGGTCAATAAACGGCTTATATAGAAGGGTATTTGTAAGATCTTCCTGATTTAGCCGAAATTCGGTCAAAAAAAGGCTTATTTAGCAAGATATTCGAATAATCTTCCAAATTAAGCCGAAATTCGGTCAATAAACGGCTTATATAGAAGGATATTTGAAAGATCTTTCTGATTTAGCCGAAATTCGGTCAAAAAACGGCTTATATAGAAGGATATTCGAAAAATCTTCCAAATTAAGCCGAAATTTGGTCAATAAACGGCTTATATAGAAGGATATTTGAAAGATCTTCCTGATTTAGCCGAAATTCGGTCAAAAAAAGGCTTATATAGCAAGATATTCGAAAAATCTTCCAAATTAAGCCGAAATTCGGTCAATAAACGGCTTATATAGAAGGATATTTGAAAGATCTTCCAAATTAAGCTGAAATTCGGTCAAAAAAAAGGCTTATATAGCAAGATATTCGAAAAATCTTCCAAATTAAGCCGAAATTCGGTCAATAAACGGCTTATATAGAAGGATATTTGAAAGATCTTCCTGATTTAGCCGAAATTCGGTCACAAAAAGGCTTATTTAGCAAGATATTCGAAAAATCTTCCAAATTAAGCCGAAATTCGGTCAATAAACGGCTTATTTAGCAATATATTCGAAAAATCTTCCAAATTAAGCCGAAATTCGGTCAATAAACTGCTTATATAGAAGGATATCTGAAAGATCTTCCTGATTTAGCCGAAATTCTGTCAAAAAAAGGCTTATTTAGCAAGATATTCGAAAAATCTTTCAAATTAAGCCGAAATTCGGTCAATAAACGGCTTATATAGAAGGGTATTTGTAAGATCTTCCTGATTTAGCCGAAATTCGGTCAAAAAAAGGCTTATTTAGCAAGATATTCGAATAATCTTCCAAATTAAGCCGAAATTCGGTCAATAAACGGCTTATATAGAAGGATATTTGAAAGATCTTTCTGATTTAGCCGAAATTCGGTCAAAAAACGGCTTATATAGAAGGATATTCGAAAATCTTCCAAATTAAGCCGAAATTTGGTCAATAAACGGCTTATATAGAAGGATATTTGAAAGATCTTCCTGATTTAGCCGAAATTCGGTCAAAAAAAGGCTTATATAGCAAGATATTCGAAAAATCTTCCAAATTAAGCCGAAATTCGGTCAATAAACGGCTTATATAGAAGGATATTTGAAAGATCTTCCAAATTAAGCTGAAATTCGGTCAAAAAAAGGCTTATATAGCAAGATATTCGAAAAATCTTCCAAATTAAGCCGAAATTCGGTCAATAAACGCCTTATATAGAAGGATATTTGAAAGATCCTCCTGATTTAGCCGAAATTCGGTCAAAAAAAGGCTTATTTAGCAAGATATTCGAAAAATCTTCCAAATTAAGCCGAAATTCGGTCAATAAACACCTTATATGGAAGGATATTTGAAAGATCTTCCTGATTTAGCCGAAATTCGGTCAAAAAAAGGCTTATTTAGCAAGATATTCGAAAAATCTTCCAAATTAAGCCGAAATTCGGTCAATAAACGGCTTATATAGAAGGATATTTGAAGGATCTTCCTGATTTAGCCGAAATTCGGTCAAAAAAAGGCTTATTTAGCAAGATATTCGAAAAATCTTCCAAATTAAGCCGAAAGTTGGTCAAAAAACGGCTTATTTAGCAAGATATTCGAAAAATCTTCCAAATTAAGCCGAAATTCGGTCAATAAACGGCTTATATAGAAGGATATTTGAAAGATCGTCCTGATTTAGCCGAAATTCGGTCAAAAAACGGCTTATTTAGCAAGATATTCGAAAAATCTTCCAAATTAAGCCGAAATTCGGTCAATAAACGGCTTATATAGAAGGATATTTGAAAGATCTTCCTGATTTAGCCGAAATTCGGTCAAAAAAAGGCTTATTTAGCAAGATATTCGAAAAATCTTCCAAATTAAGCCGAAATTCGGTCAATAAACGGCTTATATAGAAGGATATTTGAAAGATCTTCCTGATTTAGCCGAAATTCGGTCAAAAAAAGGCTTATTCAGCAAGATATTCGAAAAATCTTCCAAATTAAGCCGAAATTCGGTCAATAAACGGCTTATATAGAAGGATATTTGAAAGATCTTCCTGATTTAGCCGAAATTCGGTCAAAAAAAGGCTTATTTAGCAAGATATTCGATAAATCTTCGAAATTAAGCCGAAATTCGGTCAATAAACTGCTTATATAGAAGGATATTTGAAAGATCTTCCTGATTTAGCCGAAATTCGGTCAAAAAAAGGCTTATTTAGCAAGATATTCGAAAAAATTTCCAAATTAAGCCGAAATTCGGTCAATAAACGGCTTATATAGAAGGATATTTGAAAGATCTTCCTGATTTAGCCGAAATTCGGTCAAAAAAAGGCTTATTTAGCAAGATATTCGAAAAATCTTCCAAATTAAGCCGAAATTCGGTAAAAAAAAAGGCTTATTTAGCAAGATATTCGAAAAATCTTCCAAATTAAGCCGAAATTCGGTCAATAAACGGCTTATATAGAAGGATATTTGAAAGATCTTCCTGATTTAGCCGAAATTCGGTCAAAAAAAGGCTTATTTAGCAAGATATTCGAAAAATCCTCCAAATTAAGCCGAAATTCGGTCAATAAACGGCTTATATAGAAGGATATTCGAAAGATCTTCCTGATTTAGCCGAAATTCGGTCAAAAAAAAGCTTATTTAGCAAGATATTCGAAAAATCTTCCAAATTAAGCCGAAATTCGGTCAATAAACGGCTTATATAGAAGGATATTTGAAAGATCTTCCTGATTTAGCCGAAATTCGGTCAATAAACGGCTTATATAGAAGGATATTCGAAAAATCTTCCAAATTAAGCCGAAATTCGGTCAAAAAAAGGCTTATTTAGCAAGATATTCGAAAAATCTTCCAAATTAAGCCGAAATTCGGTCAATAAACGGCTTATATAGAAGGATATTTGAAAGATCTTCCTGATTTAGCCGAAATTCGGTCAAAAAACGGCTTATATAGAAGGATATTCGAAAAATCTTCCAAATTAAGCCGAAATTCGGTCAATAAACGGCTTATATAGAAGGATATTTGAAAGATCTTCCTGATTTAGCCGAAATTCGGTCAAAAAAAGGCTTATTTAGCAAGATATTCGAAAAATCTTCCAAATTAAGCCGAAATTCGGTAAAAAAAAAGGCTTATTTAGCAAGATATTCGAAAAATCTTCCAAATTAAGCCGAAATTCGGTCAATAAACGGCTTATATAGAAGGATATTTGAAAGATCTTCCTGATTTAGCCGAAATTCGGTCAAAGAATGGCTTATTTAGCAAGATATTCGAAAAATCTTCCAAATTAAGCCGAAATTCGGTCAAAAAAAAGGCTTATTTAGCAAGATATTCGAAAAATCTTCCAAATTAAGCCGAAATTCGGTCAAAAAACGGCTTATATAGAAGGATATTTGAAAGATCTTCCTGATTTAGCCGAAATTCGGTCAAAAAAAGGCTTATTTAGCAAGATATTCGAAAAATCTTCGAAATTAAGTCGAAATTCGGTCAATAAACTGCTTATATAGAAGGATATTTGAAAGATCTTCCTGATTTAGCCGAAATTCGGTCAAAAAAAGGCTTACTTAGCAAGATATTCGAAAAATCTTCCTAATTAAGCCGAAATTCGGTCAATAAACGGCTTATATAGAAGGATATTTGAAAGATCTTCCTGATTTAGCCGAAATTCGGTCAAAAAAAGGCTTATTTAGCAAGATATTCGAAAAATCTTCGAAATTAAGTCGAAATTCGGTCAATAAACTGCTTATATAGAAGGATATTTGAAAGATCTTCCTGATTTAGCCGAAATTCGGTCAAAAAAAGGCTTACTTAGCAAGATATTCGAAAAATCTTCCTAATTAAGCCGAAATTCGGTCAATAAACGGCTTATATAGAAGGATATTTGAAAGATCTTCCTGATTTAGCCGAAATTCGGTCAAAAAAAGGCTTATTTAGCAAGATATTCGATAAATCTTCGAAATTAAGCCGAAATTCGGTCAATAAACTGCTTATATAGAAGGATATTTGAAAGATCTTCCTGATTTAGCCGAAATTCGGTCAAAAAAAAGGCTTATTTAGCAGGATATTCGAAAAATCTTCCAAATTAAGCCGAAATTCGGTCAAAAAACGGCTTATTTAGCAAGATATTCGAAAAATCTTCAAAATTAAGCCGAAATTCGGTCAATAAACGGCTTATATAGAAGGATATTTGAATGCTCTTCCTGATTTAGCCGAAATTCGGTCAAAAAAAGGCTTATTTAGCAAGATATTCGAAAAATCTTCCAAATTAAGCCGAAATTCGGTCAAAAAAAGGCTTATTTAGCAAGATATTCGAAAAATCTTCCAAATTAAGCCGAAATTCGGTCATTAAACGGCTTATATAGAAGGATATTTGAAAGATCTTCCTGATTTAGCCGAAATTCGGTCAAAAAAAGGCTTATTTAGCAAGATATTCGAAAAATCTTCCAATTTGAGTCGATATTCGGTCAAAAAAAGGCTTATATAGAAGGATATTTGAAAGATCTTCCTGATTTAGCCGAAATTCGGTCAAAAAAAGGCTTATTTAGCAAGATATTCGAAAAATCTTCCAAATTAAGCCGAAATTAGGTCAATAAACGGCTTATATAGAAGGATATTTGAAAGATCTTCCTGATTTAGCCGAAATTCGGTCAAAGAATCCAAATTAAGCCGAAATTCGGTCAAAAAAAGGCTTATTTAGCAAGATATTCGAAAAATCTTCCAAATTAAGCCGAAATTCGGTCAATAAACGGCTTATATAGAAGGATATTTGAAAGATCTTCCTGATTTAGCCGAAATTCGGTCAAAAAAGGCTTATTTAGCAAGATATTCGAAAAATCTTCCAAATTAAGCCGAAATTCGGTCAATAAACGGCTTATATAGAAGGATATTTGAAAGATCTTCCCGATTTAGCCGAAATTCGGTCAAAAAAAGGCTTATTTAGCAAGATATTTGAAAAATCTTCCAAATTAAACCGAAATTCGGTCAATAAACGGCTTATATAGAAGGATATTTGAAAGATCTTCCTGATTTAGCCGAAATTCGGTCAAAAAAAGGCTTATTTAGCAAGATATTCGAAAAATCTTCCAAATTAAACCGAAATTCGGTCAATAAACTGCATATATAGAAGGATATTCGAAAGATCTTCCTGATTTAGCCGAAATTCGGTCAAAAAACGGCTTATATAGAAGGATATTTGAAAGATCTTCCAAATTAAGCCGAAATTCGGTCAATAAACGGCTTATATAGAAGGATATTTGAAAGATCTTCCTGATTTAGCCGAAATTCGGTCAAAAAAAGGCTTATTTAGCAAGATATTCGAAAAATCTTCCAAATTAAGCCGAAATTCGGTCAATAAACGGCTTATATAGAAGGATATTTGAGAGATCTTCCTGATTTAGCCGAAATTCGGTCAAAAAAATTATTTAGCAAGATATTCGAAAAATCTTCAAAAACTAAGCCGAAGTTCGGTCAATAAACGGCTTATATAGAATGATATTTGAAAGATCTTCCTGATTTAGCCGAAATTCGGTCAAAAAAAGGATTATTTAGCAAGATATTCGAAAAATCTTCCAAATTAAGCCGAAATTCGGTCAATAAACTGCTTATATAGAAGGATATTTGAAAGATCTTCCTGATTTAGCCGAAATTCGGTCATAAAAAGGCTTATTTAGCAAGATATTCGAAAAATCTTCAAAATTAAGCCGAAATTCGGTCAATAAACGGCTTATATAGAAGGATATTTGAATGCTCTTCCTGATTTAGCCGAAATTCGGTCAAAAAAAGGCTTATTTAGCAAGATATTCGAAAAATCTTCCAAATTAAGCCGAAATTCGGTCAAAAAAAGGCTTATTTAGCAAGATATTCGAAAAATCTTCCAAATTAAGCCGAAATTCGGTCATTAAACGGCTTATATAGAAGGATATTTGAAAGATCTTCCTGATTTAGCCGAAATTCGGTCAAAAAAAGGCTTATTTAGCAAGATATTCGAAAAATCTTCCAATTTGAGTCGATATTCGGTCAAAAAAAGGCTTATATAGAAGGATATTTGAAAGATCTTCCTGATTTAGCCGAAATTCGGTCAAAAAAAGGCTTATTTAGCAAGATATTCGAAAAATCTTCCAAATTAAGCCGAAATTAGGTCAATAAACGGCTTATATAGAAGGATATTTGAAAGATCTTCCTGATTTAGCCGAAATTCGGTCAAAAAAAGGCTTATTTAGCAAGATATTCGAAAAATCTTCCAAATTAACCCGAAATTCGGTCAAAAAAAGGCTTATTTCGCAAGATATTCGAAAAATCTTCCAAATTAAGCCGAAATTCGGTCAATAAACGGCTTATATAGAAGGATATTTGAAAGATCTTCCTGATTTAGCCGAAATTCGGTCAAAAAAAGGCTTATTTAGCAAGATATTCGAAAAATCTTCCAATTAAGCCGAAATTCGGTCAATAAACGGCTTATATAGAAGGATATTTGAAAGATCTTCCTGATTTAGCCGAAATTCGGTCAAAAAACGGCTTATATAGAAGGATATTCGAAAAATCTTCCAAATTAAGCCGAAATTTGGTCAATAAACGGCTTATATAGAAGGATATTTGAAAGATCTTCCTGATTTAGCCGAAATTCGGTCAAAAAACGGCTTATATAGAAGGATATTCGAAAAATCTTCCAAATTAAGCCGAAATTCGGTCAATAAACGGCTTATATAGAAGGATATTTGAAAGATCTTCCTGATTTAGCCGAAATTCGGTCAAAAAAAGGCTTATTTAGCAAGATATTCGAAAAATCTTCCAAATTAAGCCGAAATTCGGGCAATAAACGGCTTATATAGAAGGATATTTGAAAGATCTTCCTGATTTAGCCGAAATTCGGTCAAAAAAAGGCTTATTTAGCAAGATATTCGAAAAATCTTCCAAATTGACTCAAAATTCGGTCAAAAAAAGGCTTATTTAGCATGATATTCGAAAAATCTTCCAAATCAAGCCGAAATTCGGTCAATAAACGGCTTATATAGAAGGATATTTGAAAGATCTTCCTGATTTAGCCGAAATTCGGTCAAAAAAAAGGCTTATTTAGCAAGATATTCGAAAAATCTTCCAAATTAAGCCGAAATTCGGTCAATAAACGGCTTATATAGAAGGATATTTTAAAGATCTTCCTGATTTAGCCGAAATTCGGTCAAAAAGGCTTACTTAGCAAGATATTCGAAAAATCTTCCAAATTAAGCCGAAATTCGATCAAAAAAGGCTTATTTAGCAAGATATTCGAAAAATCTTCCAAATTAAGCCGAAATTCGGTCAATAAACGGCTTATATAGAAGGATATTATAAATATCTTCCTGATTTAGCCGAAATTCGGTCAAAAAAAGGCTTATTTAGCAAGATATTCGGAAAACCTTCCAAATTAAGCCGAAATTCGGTCAATAAACTGCTTATATAGAAGGATATTTGAAAGATCTTCCTGATTTAGCCGAAATTCGGTCAAAAAACGGCTTATATAGAAGGATAATTGAAGTATCTTCCAAATTAAGCCGAAATTCGGTCAATAAACGGCTTATATAGAAGGAAATTTGAAGAATCTTCCTGATTTAGCCGAAAATCGGTCATAAAAAGGCTTATTTAGCAAGATATTCGAAAAATCTTCCAAATTAAGCCGAAATTCGGTCAATAAACGGCTTATATAGAAGGATATTTGAAAGATCTTCCTGATTTAGCCGAAATTCGGTCACAAAAAGGCTTATTTAGCAAGATATTCGAAAAATCTTCCAAATTAAGCCGAAATTCGGTCAATAAACGGCTTATTTAGCAAGATATTCGAAAAATCTTCCAAATTAAGCCGAAATTCGGTCAATAAACTGCTTATATAGAAGGATATCTGAAAGATCTTCCTGATTTAGCCGAAATTCGGCCAAAAAAAAGGCTTATTTAGCAAGATATTCGAAAAATCTTCCAAATTAAGCCGAAATTCGGTCAATAAACTGCTTATATAGAAGGATATTCGAAAGATATTCCAAATTAAGCCGAAATTCGGTCAATAAACGGCTTATATAGAAGGATATTTGAAAGATCTTCCTGATTTAGCCGAAATTCGGTCAAAGAAAGGCTTATATAGCAAGATATTCGAAAAATCTTCGAAATTAAGCCGATATTCGGTCAATAAACTGCTTATATAGAAGGATATTTGAAAGATCTTCCTGATTTAGCCGAAATTCGGTCAAAAAACGGCTTATATAGAAGGATATTCGAAAAATCTTCCAAATTAAGCCGAAATTCGGTCAATAAACGGCTTATTTAGCAAGATATTCGAAAAATTTTCCAAATTAAGCCGAAATTCGGTCAATAAACGGCTTATATAGAAGGATATTTGAAAGATCTTCCTGATTTAGCCGAAATTCGGTCAAAAAAAGGCTTATTTAGCAAGATATTCGAAAAATCTTCCAAATTAAGCCGAAATTCGGTCAAAAAAAGGCTTATTTAGCAAGATATTCGAAAAATCTTCCAAATTAAGCCGAAATTCGGTCAAAAAAAGGCTTATTTAGCAAGATATTCGAAAAATCTTCCAAATTAAGCCGAAATTCGGTCAATAAACGGTTTATATAGAAGGATATTCGAAAAATCTTCCAAATTAAGCCGAAATTCGGTCAATAAACGGCTTATTTAGCAAGATATTTGAAAAATTTTCCAAATTAAGCCGAAATTCGGTCAATAAACGGCTTATATAGAAGGATATTCGAAAAATCTTCCAAATTAAGCCGAAATTCGGTCAATAAACGGCTTATATAGAAGGATATTTGAAAGATCTTCCTGATTTAGCCGAAATTCGGTCAAAAAAAGGCTTATTTAGCAAGATATTTGAAAAATTTTCCAAATTAAGCCGAAATTCGGTCAATAAACGGCTTATATAGAAGGATATTCGAAAAATCTTCCAAATTAAGCCGAAATTCGGTCAATAAACGGCTTATATAGAAGGATATTTGAAAGATCTTCCTGATTTAGCCGAAATTCGGTCAAAAAAAGGCTTATTTAGCAAGATATTTGAAAAATTTTCCAAATTAAGCCGAAATTCGGTCAATAAACGGCTTATATAGAAGGATATTTGAAAGATCTTCCTGATTTAGCCGAAATTCGGTCAAAAAAAGGCTTATTTAGCAAGATATTCCAAAAATCTTCCAAATTAAGCCAAAATTCGGTCAAAAAACGGCTTATATAGAAGGATATTTTGAAGATCATCCTGATTTAGCCGAAATTAGGTCAAAAAAGGCTTATTTAGCAAGATATTCGAAAAATCTTCCAAATTAAGCCGAAATTCGGTCAATAAACGGCTTATATAGAAGGATATTTGAGAGATCTTCCTGATTTAGCCGAAATTCGGTCAAAAAAATTATTTAGCAAGATATTCGAAAAACCTTCAAAAACTAAGCCGAAGTTCGGTCAATAAACGGCTTATATAGAATGATATTTGAAAGATCTTCCTGATTTAGCCGAAATTCGGTCATAAAAAGGCTTATTTAGCAAGATATTCGAAAAATCTTCAAAATTAAGCCGAAATTCGGTCAATAAACGGCTTATATAGAAGGATATTTGAATGCTCTTCCTGATTTAGCCGAAATTCGGTCAAAAAAAGGCTTATTTAGCAAGATATTCGAAAAATCTTCCAAATTAAGCCGAAATTCGGTCAAAAAAAGGCTTATTTAGCAAGATATTCGAAAAATCTTCCAAATTAAGCCGAAATTCGGTCATTAAACGGCTTATATAGAAGGATATTTGAAAGATCTTCCTGATTTAGCCGAAATTCGGTCAAAAAAGGCTTATTTAGCAAGATATTCGAAAAATCTTCCAAATTAAGCCGAAATTCGGTCAATAAACGGCTTATATAGAAGGATATTTGAAAGATCTTCCTGATTTAGCCGAAATTCGGTCAAAAAAAGGCTTATTTAGCAAGATATTCGAAAAATCTTCCAAATTAAGCCGAAATTCGGTCAATAAACGGCTTATATAGAAGGATATTTGAAAGATCTTCCTGATTTAGCCGAAATTCGGTCAAAAAAAGGCTTATTTAGCAAGATATTCGAAAAATCTTCCAAATTAAGCCGAAATTCGGTCCAAAAAAGGCTTATTTAGCAAGATATTCGAAAAATCTTCCAAATTAAGCCGAAATTCGGTCAATAAACGGCTTATATAGAAGGATATTTGAAAGATCTTCCTGATTTAGCCGAAATTCGGTCAAAAAAAGGCTTATTTAGCAAGATATTCGAAAAATCTTCCAAATTAAACCGAAATTCGGTCAATAAACGGCTTATATAGAAGGATATTTGAAAGATCTTCCTGATTTAGCCGAAATTCGGTCAAAGAATGGCTTATTTAGCTAGATATTCGAAAAATCTTCCAAATTAAGCCGAAATTCGGTCAAAAAAAGGCTTATTTAGCAAGATATTCGAAAAATCTTCCAAATTAAGCCGAAATTCGGTCAATAAACGGCTTATATAGAAGGATATTTGAAAGATCTTCCTGATTTAGCCGAAATTCGGTCAAAAAAGGCTTATTTAGCAAGATATTCGAAAAATCTTCCAAATTAAGCCGAAATTCGGTCAAAAAAAGGCTTATTTAGCAAGATATTCGAAAAATCTTCCAAATTAAGCCGAAATTCGGTCAATAAACGGCTTATATAGAAGGATATTTGAAAGATCTTCCTGATTTAGCCGAAATTCGGTCAAAAAAAGGCTTATTTAGCAAGATATTCGAAAAATCTTCCAAATTAAACCGAAATTCGGTCAATAAACGGCTTATATAGAAGGATATTTGAAAGATCTTCCTGATTTAGCCGAAATTCGGTCAAAGAATGGCTTATTTAGCAAGATATTCGAAAAATCTTCCAAATTAAGCCGAAATTCGGTCAAAAAAAGGCTTATTTAGCAAGATATTCGAAAAATCTTCCAAATTAAGCCGAAATTCGGTCAATAAACGGCTTATATAGAAGGATATTTGAAAGATCTTCCTGATTTAGCCGAAATTCGGTCAAAAAAGGCTTATTTAGCAAGATATTCGAAAAATCTTCCAAATTAAGCCGAAATTCGGTCAATAAACGGCTTATATAGAAGGATATTTGAAAGATCTTCCCGATTTAGCCGAAATTCGGTCAAAAAAAGGCTTATTTAGCAAGATATTTGAAAAATCTTCCAAATTAAACCGAAATTCGGTCAATAAACGGCTTATATAGAAGGATATTTGAAAGATCTTCCTGATTTAGCCGAAATTCGGTCAAAAAAAGGCTTATTTAGCAAGATATTCGAAAATCTTCCAAATTAAACCGAAATTCGGTCAATAAACTGCATATATAGAAGGATATTCGAAAGATCTTCCTGATTTAGCCGAAATTCGGTCAAAAAACGGCTTATATAGAAGGATATTTGAAAGATCTTCCAAATTAAGCCGAAATTCGGTCAATAAACGGCTTATATAGAAGGATATTTGAAAGATCTTCCTGATTTAGCCGAAATTCGGTCAAAAAAAGGCTTATTTAGCAAGATATTCGAAAAATCTTCCAAATTAAGCCGAAATTCGGTCAATAAACGGCTTATATAGAAGGATATTTGAGAGATCTTCCTGATTTAGCCGAAATTCGGTCAAAAAAATTATTTAGCAAGATATTCGAAAAATCTTCAAAAACTAAGCCGAAGTTCGGTCAATAAACGGCTTATATAGAATGATATTTGAAAGATCTTCCTGATTTAGCCGAAATTCGGTCAAAAAAAGGATTATTTAGCAAGATATTCGAAAAATCTTCCAAATTAAGCCGAAATTCGGTCAATAAACTGCTTATATAGAAGGATATTTGAAAGATCTTCCTGATTTAGCCGAAATTCGGTCATAAAAAGGCTTATTTAGCAAGATATTCGAAAAATCTTCAAAATTAAGCCGAAATTCGGTCAATAAACGGCTTATATAGAAGGATATTTGAATGCTCTTCCTGATTTAGCCGAAATTCGGTCAAAAAAAGGCTTATTTAGCAAGATATTCGAAAAATCTTCCAAATTAAGCCGAAATTCGGTCAAAAAAAGGCTTATTTAGCAAGATATTCGAAAAATCTTCCAAATTAAGCCGAAATTCGGTCATTAAACGGCTTATATAGAAGGATATTTGAAAGATCTTCCTGATTTAGCCGAAATTCGGTCAAAAAAAGGCTTATTTAGCAAGATATTCGAAAAATCTTCCAATTTGAGTCGATATTCGGTCAAAAAAAGGCTTATATAGAAGGATATTTGAAAGATCTTCCTGATTTAGCCGAAATTCGGTCAAAAAAAGGCTTATTTAGCAAGATATTCGAAAAATCTTCCAAATTAAGCCGAAATTAGGTCAATAAACGGCTTATATAGAAGGATATTTGAAAGATCTTCCTGATTTAGCCGAAATTCGGTCAAAAAAAGGCTTATTTAGCAAGATATTCGAAAAATCTTCCAAATTAACCCGAAATTCGGTCAAAAAAAGGCTTATTTCGCAAGATATTCGAAAAATCTTCCAAATTAAGCCGAAATTCGGTCAATAAACGGCTTATATAGAAGGATATTTGAAAGATCTTCCTGATTTAGCCGAAATTCGGTCAAAAAAAGGCTTATTTAGCAAGATATTCGAAAAATCTTCCAAATTAAGCCGAAATTCGGTCAATAAACGGCTTATATAGAAGGATATTTGAAAGATCTTCCTGATTTAGCCGAAATTCGGTCAAAAAAAGGCTTATTTAGCAAGATATTCGAAAAATCTTCCAAATTAAGCCGAAATTCGGTCAATAAACACCTTATATAGAAGGATATTTGAAAGATCTTCCTGATTTAGCCGAAATTCGGTCAAAAAAAGGCTTATTTAGCAAGATATTCGAAAAATCTTCCAAATTAAGCCGAAATTCGGTCAATAAACGGCTTATATAGAAGGATATTCGAAAGATCGTCCTGATTTAGCCGAAATTCGGTCAAAAAACGGCTTATATAGAAGGATATTTGAAAGATCTTCCTGATTTAGCCGAAATTCGGTCAAAAAAAGGCTTATTTAGCAAGATATTCGAAAAATCTTCCAAATTAAGCCGAAATTAGGTCAATAAACGGCTTATATAGAAGGATATTTGAAAGATCTTCCTGATTTAGCCGAAATTCGGTCAAAAAAAGGCTTATTTAGCAAGATATTCGAAAAATCTTCCAAATTAAGCCGAAATTCGGTCAATAAACACCTTATATAGAAGGATATTTGAATGCTCTTCCTGATTTAGCCGAAATTCGGTCAAAAAAAGGCTTATTTAGCAAGATATTCGAAAAATCTTCCAAATTAAGCCGAAATTCGGTCAAAAAAAGGCTTATTTAGCAAGATATTCGAAAAATCTTCCAAATTAAGCCGAAATTCGGTCATTAAACGGCTTATATAGAAGGATATTTGAAAGATCTTCCTGATTTAGCCGAAATTCGGTCAAAAAAAGGCTTATTTAGCAAGATATTCGAAAAATCTTCCAATTTGAGTCGATATTCGGTCAAAAAAAGGCTTATATAGAAGGATATTTGAAAGATCTTCCTGATTTAGCCGAAATTCGGTCAAAAAAAGGCTTATTTAGCAAGATATTCGAAAAATCTTCCAAATTAAGCCGAAATTAGGTCAATAAACGGCTTATATAGAAGGATATTTGAAAGATCTTCCTGATTTAGCCGAAATTCGGTCAAAAAAAGGCTTATTTAGCAAGATATTCGAAAAATCTTCCAAATTAACCCGAAATTCGGTCAAAAAAAGGCTTATTTCGCAAGATATTCGAAAAATCTTCCAAATTAAGCCGAAATTCGGTCAATAAACGGCTTATATAGAAGGATATTTGAAAGATCTTCCTGATTTAGCCGAAATTCGGTCAAAAAAAGGCTTATTTAGCAAGATATTCGAAAAATCTTCCAAATTAAGCCGAAATTCGGTCAATAAACGGCTTATATAGAAGGATATTTGAAAGATCTTCCTGATTTAGCCGAAATTCGGTCAAAAAAAGGCTTATTTAGCAAGATATTCGAAAAATCTTCCAAATTAAGCCGAAATTCGGTCAATAAACACCTTATATAGAAGGATATTTGAAAGATCTTCCTGATTTAGCCGAAATTCGGTCAAAAAAAGGCTTATTTAGCAAGATATTCGAAAAATCTTCCAAATTAAGCCGAAATTCGGTCAATAAACGGCTTATATAGAAGGATATTCGAAAGATCGTCCTGATTTAGCCGAAATTCGGTCAAAAAACGGCTTATATAGAAGGATATTTGAAAGATCTTCCTGATTTAGCCGAAATTCGGTCAAAAAAAGGCTTATTTAGCAAGATATTCGAAAAATCTTCCAAATTAAGCCGAAATTAGGTCAATAAACGGCTTATATAGAAGGATATTTGAAAGATCTTCCTGATTTAGCCGAAATTCGGTCAAAAAAAGGCTTATTTAGCAAGATATTCGAAAAATCTTCCAAATTAAGCCGAAATTAGGTCAATAAACGGCTTATATAGAAGGATATTTGAAAGATCTTCCTGATTTAGCCGAAATTCGGTCAAAGAATGGCTTATTTAGCAAGATATTCGAAAAATCTTCCAAATTAAGCCGAAATTCGGTCAAAAAAAGGCTTATTTAGCAAGATATTCGAAAAATCTTCCAAATTAAGCCGAAATTCGGTCAAAAAACGGCTTATATAGAAGGATATTTGAAAGATCTTCCTGATTTAGCCGAAATTCGGTCAAAAAAAGGCTTATTTAGCAAGATATTCGAAAAATCTTCGAAATTAAGTCGAAATTCGGTCAATAAACTGCTTATATAGAAGGATATTTGAAAGATCTTCCTGATTTAGCCGAAATTCGGTCAAAAAAAGGCTTACTTAGCAAGATATTCGAAAAATCTTCCTAATTAAGCCGAAATTCGGTCAATAAACGGCTTATATAGAAGGATATTTGAAAGATCTTCCTGATTTAGCCGAAATTCGGTCAAAAAAAGGCTTATTTAGCAAGATATTCGAAAAATCTTCGAAATTAAGTCGAAATTCGGTCAATAAACTGCTTATATAGAAGGATATTTGAAAGATCTTCCTGATTTAGCCGAAATTCGGTCAAAAAAAGGCTTACTTAGCAAGATATTCGAAAAATCTTCCTAATTAAGCCGAAATTCGGTCAATAAACGGCTTATATAGAAGGATATTTGAAAGATCTTCCTGATTTAGCCGAAATTCGGTCAAAAAAAGGCTTATTTAGCAAGATATTCGATAAATCTTCGAAATTAAGCCGAAATTCGGTCAATAAACTGCTTATATAGAAGGATATTTGAAAGATCTTCCTGATTTAGCCGAAATTCGGTCAAAAAAAAGGCTTATTTAGCAGGATATTCGAAAAATCTTCCAAATTAAGCCGAAATTCGGTCAAAAAACGGCTTATTTAGCAAGATATTCGAAAAATCTTCAAAATTAAGCCGAAATTCGGTCAATAAACGGCTTATATAGAAGGATATTTGAATGCTCTTCCTGATTTAGCCGAAATTCGGTCAAAAAAAGGCTTATTTAGCAAGATATTCGAAAAATCTTCCAAATTAAGCCGAAATTCGGTCAAAAAAAGGCTTATTTAGCAAGATATTCGAAAAATCTTCCAAATTAAGCCGAAATTCGGTCATTAAACGGCTTATATAGAAGGATATTTGAAAGATCTTCCTGATTTAGCCGAAATTCGGTCAAAAAAAGGCTTATTTAGCAAGATATTCGAAAAATCTTCCAATTTGAGTCGATATTCGGTCAAAAAAAGGCTTATATAGAAGGATATTTGAAAGATCTTCCTGATTTAGCCGAAATTCGGTCAAAAAAAGGCTTATTTAGCAAGATATTCGAAAAATCTTCCAAATTAAGCCGAAATTAGGTCAATAAACGGCTTATATAGAAGGATATTTGAAAGATCTTCCTGATTTAGCCGAAATTCGGTCAAAGAATGGCTTATTTAGCAAGATATTCGAAAAATCTTCCAAATTAAGCCGAAATTCGGTCAAAAAAAGGCTTATTTAGCAAGATATTCGAAAAATCTTCCAAATTAAGCCGAAATTCGGTCAATAAACGGCTTATATAGAAGGATATTTGAAAGATCTTCCTGATTTAGCCGAAATTCGGTCAAAAAAGGCTTATTTAGCAAGATATTCGAAAAATCTTCCAAATTAAGCCGAAATTCGGTCAATAAACGGCTTATATAGAAGGATATTTGAAAGATCTTCCCGATTTAGCCGAAATTCGGTCAAAAAAAGGCTTATTTAGCAAGATATTTGAAAAATCTTCCAAATTAAACCGAAATTCGGTCAATAAACGGCTTATATAGAAGGATATTTGAAAGATCTTCCTGATTTAGCCGAAATTCGGTCAAAAAAAGGCTTATTTAGCAAGATATTCGAAAAATCTTCCAAATTAAACCGAAATTCGGTCAATAAACTGCATATATAGAAGGATATTCGAAAGATCTTCCTGATTTAGCCGAAATTCGGTCAAAAAACGGCTTATATAGAAGGATATTTGAAAGATCTTCCAAATTAAGCCGAAATTCGGTCAATAAACGGCTTATATAGAAGGATATTTGAAAGATCTTCCTGATTTAGCCGAAATTCGGTCAAAAAAAGGCTTATTTAGCAAGATATTCGAAAAATCTTCCAAATTAAGCCGAAATTCGGTCAATAAACGGCTTATATAGAAGGATATTTGAGAGATCTTCCTGATTTAGCCGAAATTCGGTCAAAAAAATTATTTAGCAAGATATTCGAAAAATCTTCAAAAACTAAGCCGAAGTTCGGTCAATAAACGGCTTATATAGAATGATATTTGAAAGATCTTCCTGATTTAGCCGAAATTCGGTCAAAAAAAGGATTATTTAGCAAGATATTCGAAAAATCTTCCAAATTAAGCCGAAATTCGGTCAATAAACTGCTTATATAGAAGGATATTTGAAGGATCTTCCTGATTTAGCCGAAATTCGGTCATAAAAAGGCTTATTTAGCAAGATATTCGAAAAATCTTCAAAATTAAGCCGAAATTCGGTCAATAAACGGCTTATATAGAAGGATATTTGAATGCTCTTCCTGATTTAGCCGAAATTCGGTCAAAAAAAGGCTTATTTAGCAAGATATTCGAAAAATCTTCCAAATTAAGCCGAAATTCGGTCAAAAAAAGGCTTATTTAGCAAGATATTCGAAAAATCTTCCAAATTAAGCCGAAATTCGGTCATTAAACGGCTTATATAGAAGGATATTTGAAAGATCTTCCTGATTTAGCCGAAATTCGGTCAAAAAAAGGCTTATTTAGCAAGATATTCGAAAAATCTTCCAATTTGAGTCGATATTCGGTCAAAAAAAGGCTTATATAGAAGGATATTTGAAAGATCTTCCTGATTTAGCCGAAATTCGGTCAAAAAAAGGCTTATTTAGCAAGATATTCGAAAAATCTTCCAAATTAAGCCGAAATTAGGTCAATAAACGGCTTATATAGAAGGATATTTGAAAGATCTTCCTGATTTAGCCGAAATTCGGTCAAAAAAAGGCTTATTTAGCAAGATATTCGAAAAATCTTCCAAATTAACCCGAAATTCGGTCAAAAAAAGGCTTATTTCGCAAGATATTCGAAAAATCTTCCAAATTAAGCCGAAATTCGGTCAATAAACGGCTTATATAGAAGGATATTTGAAAGATCTTCCTGATTTAGCCGAAATTCGGTCAAAAAAAGGCTTATTTAGCAAGATATTCGAAAAATCTTCCAAATTAAGCCGAAATTCGGTCAATAAACGGCTTATATAGAAGGATATTTGAAAGATCTTCCTGATTTAGCCGAAATTCGGTCAAAAAAAGGCTTATTTAGCAAGATATTCGAAAAATCTTCCAAATTAAGCCGAAATTCGGTCAATAAACACCTTATATAGAAGGATATTTGAAAGATCTTCCTGATTTAGCCGAAATTCGGTCAAAAAAAGGCTTATTTAGCAAGATATTCGAAAAATCTTCCAAATTAAGCCGAAATTCGGTCAATAAACGGCTTATATAGAAGGATATTCGAAAGATCGTCCTGATTTAGCCGAAATTCGGTCAAAAAACGGCTTATATAGAAGGATATTTGAAAGATCTTCCTGATTTAGCCGAAATTCGGTCAAAAAAAGGCTTATTTAGCAAGATATTCGAAAAATCTTCGAAATTAAGTCGAAATTCGGTCAATAAACTGCTTATATAGAAGGATATTTGAAAGATCTTCCTGATTTAGCCGAAATTCGGTCAAAAAAAGGCTTACTTAGCAAGATATTCGAAAAATCTTCCTAATTAAGCCGAAATTCGGTCAATAAACGGCTTATATAGAAGGATATTTGAAAGATCTTCCTGATTTAGCCGAAATTCGGTCAAAAAAAGGCTTATTTAGCAAGATATTCGATAAATCTTCGAAATTAAGCCGAAATTCGGTCAATAAACTGCTTATATAGAAGGATATTTGAAAGATCTTCCAAATTAAGCCGAAATTCGGTCAATAAACGGCTTATATAGAAGGATATTTGAAAGATCTTCCTGATTTAGCCGAAATTCGGTCAAAAAACGGCTTATTTAGCAAGATATTCGAAAAATCTTCCAAATTAAGCCGAAATTCGGTCAATAATCGGCTTATTTAGCAAGATATTCGAAAAATCTTCCAAATTAAGCCGAAATTCGGTCAATAAACGGCTTATATAGAAGGATATTTGAGAGATCTTCCTGATTTAGCCGAAATTCGGTCAAAAAAATTATTTAGCAAGATATTCGAAAAATCTTCAAAAACTAAGCCGAAGTTCGGTCAATAAACGGCTTATATAGAAGGATATTTGAAAGATCTTCCTGATTTAGCCGAAATTCGGTCAAAAAAAGGCTTATTTAGCAAGATATTCGAAAAATTTTCCAAATTAAGCCGAAATTCGGTCAATAAACGGCTTATATAGAAGGATATTTGATAGATCTTCCTGATTTAGCCGAAATTCGGTAAAAAAAAGGCTTATTTAGCAAGATATTCGAAAAATCCTCCAAATTAAGCCGAAATTCGGTCAATAATCGGCTTATTTAGCAAGATATTCGAAAAATCTTCCAAATTAAGCCGAAATTCGGTCAATAAACGGCTTATATAGAAGGATATTTGAAAGATCTTCCTGATTTAGCCGACATTCGGTCAAAAAATGGCTTATTTAGCAAGATATTCGAAAAATCTTCCAAATTAAGCCGAATTTCGGTCAATAATCGGCTTATTTAGCAAGATATTGGAAAAATCTTCCAAATATAGCCGAAATTCGGTCAAAAAAAGGCTTATTTAGCAAGATATTCGAAAAATCTTCCAAATTGAGTCGAAATTCGGTCAAAAAAAGGCTTATTTAGCAAGATATTCGAAAAATCTTCCAAATTAAGCCGAAATTCGGTCAATAAACGGCTTATATAGAAGGATATTTGAAAGATCTTCCTGATTTAGCCGAAATTCGGTCAAAAAAAGGCTTACTTAGCAAGATATTCGAAAAATCTTCCTAATTAAGCCGAAATTCGGTCAATAAACGGCTTATATAGAAGGATATTTGAAGCATCTTCATGATTTAGCCGAAATTCGATCATAAAAAGGCTTATTTAGCAAGATATTCGATAAATCTTCCAAATTAAGCCGAAATTCGGTCAATAAACGGCTTATATAGAAGGATATTTGAAATATCTTCCTGATTTAGCCGAAATTCGGTCAAAAAAAGGCTTATTTAGCAAGATATTTGAAAAATCTTCCAAATTAAGCCGAAATTCGGTCAATAAACGGCTTATATAGAAGGATATTTGAAAGATCTTCCTGATTTAGCCGAAATTCGGTCAAAAAAAGGCTTATTTAGCAAGATATTCGATAAATCTTCGAAATTAAGCCGAAATTCGGTCAATAAACGGCTTATATAGAAGGATATTTGAAAGATCTTCCTGATTTAGACGAAATTCGGTCAAAAAAAGGCTTATTTAGCAAGATATTCGAAAAATCTTCCAAATTAAGCCGAAATTCGGTCAATAAACGGCTTATATAGAAGGATATTTGAAAAATCTTCCTGATTTAGCCGAAATTCGGTCAAAAAAAGGCTTATTTAGCAAGATATTCGAAAAATCTTCCAAATTAAGCCGAAATTCGGTCAATAAACGGCTTATATAGAAGGATATTTGAAAGATCTTCCCGATTTAGCCGAAATTCGGTCAAAAAAGGCTTATTTAGCAAGATATTCGAAAAATCTTCCAAATTAAGCCGAAATTCGGTCAATAAACGGCTTATATAGAAGGATATTTGAAAGATCTTCCTGATTTAGCCGAAATTCGATCAAAAATCGGCTTATATAGAAGGATATTCGAAAAATCTTCCAAATTAAGCCGACATTCGGTCAATAAACGGCTTATATAGAAGGATATTTGAAAGATCTTCCTGATTTAGCCGAAATTCGGTCAAAAAAACGCTTATTTAGCAAGATATTCGAAAAATCTTCCAAATTAAGCCGAAATTCGATCAAAAAAAGGCTTATTTAGCAAGATATTCGAAAAATCTTCCAAATTAAGCCGAAATTCGGTCAATAAACGGCTTATATAGAAGGATATTTGAAAAATCTTCCTGATTTTGCCGAAATTCGGTCAAAAAAAGGCTTATTTAGCAAGATATTCGAAAAATCTTCCAAATTAAGCCGAAATTCGGTCAATAAACGGCTTATATAGAAGGATATTTGAAAGATCTTCCTGATTTAGCCGAAATTCGGTCAAAAAAAGGCTTATTTAACAAGATATTCGAAAAATCTTCCAAATTAAGCCGAAATTCGGTCAATAAACGGCTTATATAGAAGGATATTTGAAAGATCTTCCTGATTTAGCCGAAATTCGGTCAAAAAAAGGCTTATTTAGAAAGATATTCGAAAAATCTTCCAAATTAAGCCGAAATTTGGTCAATAAACGGCTTATATAGAATGATATTTGAAAGATCTTCCTGATTTAGCCGAAATTCGGTCAAAAAACGGCTTATATAGAAGGATATTCGAAAAATCTTCCAAATTAAGCCGAAATTCGGTCAAAAAAAGGCTTATTTAGCAAGATATTCGAAAAATCTTCCAAATTAAGCCGAAATTCGGTCAATAAACGGCTTATATAGAATGATATTTGAAAGATCTTCCTGATTTAGCCGAAATTCGGTCAAAAAAAGGCT
Organism: Pachydiplax longipennis; assembly: GCA_036926295.1. Lineage (NCBI taxonomy): Eukaryota > Metazoa > Arthropoda > Insecta > Odonata > Libellulidae > Pachydiplax > Pachydiplax longipennis. Next base: position 1,637,610 of record JAVFKF010000037.1, read on the forward strand.
TATTTAGCAAGATATTCGAAAAATCTTCCAAATTAAGCCGAATTTCGGTCAATAAACGGCTTATATAGAAGGATATTTGAAAGATCTTCCTGATTTTGCCGAAATTCGGTCAAAAAAAGGCTTATTTAGCAAGATATTCGAAAAAACATCCAAATTAAGCCGAAATTCGGTCAATAAACTTCTTATATAGAAGGATATTTGAAAGATCTTCCTGATTTAGCCGAAATTCGGTCAAAAAACGGCTTATTTAGCAAGATATTCGAAAAATCTTCCAAATTAAGCCGAAATTCGGTCAATAAACGGCTTATTTAGCAAGATATTCGAAAAATCTTCCAAATATAGCCGAAATTCGGTCAAAAAAAGGCTTATTTAGCAAGATATTCGAAAAATCTTCCAAATTAAGCCGAAATTCGGTCAATAAACGGCTTATATAGAAGGATACTTGAAAGATCTTCCTGATTTAGCCGAAATTCGGTCAAAAAAAGGCTTACTTAGCAAGATATTCGAAAAATCTTCCTAATTAAGCCGAAATTCGGTCAATAAACGGCTTATATAGAAGGATATTTGAAGGATCTTCATGATTTAGCCGAAATTCGGTCATAAAAAGGCTTATTTAGCAAGATATTCGATAAATCTTCCAAATTAAGCCGAAATTCGGTCAATAAACGGCTTATATAAAAGGATATTTGAAAGATCTTCCTGATTTAGCCGAAATTCGGTCAAAAAAAGGCTTATTTAGCAAGATATTCGAAAAATCTTCCAAATTAAGCCGAAATTCGGTCAATAAACGGCTTATATAGAAGGATATTTGAAAGATCTTCCTGATTTAGCCGAAATTCGGTCAAAAAAAGGCTTATTTAGCAAGATATTCGATAAATCTTCGAAATTAAGCCGAAATTCGGTCAATAAACAGCTTATATAGAAGGATATTTGAAAGATCTTCCTGATTTAGCCGAAATTCGGTCAAAAAAAGGCTTATTTAGCAAGATATTCGAAAAATTTTCCAAATTAAGCCGAAATTCGGTCAATAAACGGGATATTTGATAGATCTTCCTGATTTAGCCGAAATTCGGTCATAAAAAGGCTTATTTAGCAAGATATTCGAAAAATCTTCCTAATTAAGCCGAAATTCGGTCAATAAACGGCTTATATAGAAGGATATTTGAAGGATCTTCCTGATTTAGCCGAAATTCGGTCATAAAAAGGCTTATTTAGCAAGATATTCGATAAATCTTCCAAATTAAGCCGAAATTCGGTCAATAAACGGCTTATGTAGAAGGATATTTGAAAGATCTTCCTGATTTAGCCGAAATTCGGGCAAAAAAAGGTTTATTTAGCAAGATATTCGAAAAATCTTCCAAATTAAGCCGAAATTTGGTCAATAAACGGCTTATTTAGCAAGATATTCGAAAAATCTTCCAAATTAAGCCGAAATTCGGTCCAAAAAAGGCTTATTTAGCAAGATATTCGAAAAATCTTCCAAATTAAGCCGAAATTCGGTCAAAAAAAGGCTTATTTAGCAAGATATTCGAAAAATCTTCGAAATTAAGCCGAAATTCGGTCAATAAACTGCTTATATAGAAGGATATTCGAAAAATCTTCCAAATTAAGCCGAAATTCGGTCAAAAAAAGGCTTATTTAGCAAGATATTCGAAAAATCTTCCAAATTAAGCCGAAATTCGGTCAAAAAAAGGCTTATTTAGCAAGATATTCGAAAAATCTTCCAAATTAAGCCGAAATTCGGTCAATAAACGGCTTATATAGAAGGATATTTGAAAGATCTTCCTGATTTAGCCGAAATTCGGTCAAAAAAAGGCTTATTTAGCAAGATATTCGAAAAATCTTCCAAATTAAGCAGAAATTCGGTCAAAAAACGGCTTATATAGAAGGATATTTTAAAGATCTTCCTGATTTAGCCGAAATTCGGTCTATAAACGGCTTAATTAGCAAGATATTCGAAAAATCTTCCAAATTAAGCCGAAATTCGGTCAATAAACGGCTTATGTAGAAGGATATTTGAATGATCTTCCTGATTTAGCCGAAATTCGGTCAAAAAAAAGGCTTATTTAGCAAGATATTCGAAAAATCTTCCAAATTAAGCCGAAATTCGGTCAATAAACTGCTTATATAGAAGGATATTCGAATAATCTTCCAAATTAAGCCGAAATTCGGTCAAAAAAAGGCTTATTTAGCAAGATATCCGAAAAATCTTCCAAATTAAGCCGAAATTCGGTCAATAAACGGCTTATATAGAAGGATATTTGAAGGATCTTCCTGATTTAGCCGAAATTCGGTCATAAAAAGGCTTATTTAGCAAGATATTCGATAAATCTTCCAAATTAAGCCGAAATTCGGTCAATAAACGGCTTATATAGAAGGATATTTGAAAGATCTTCCTGATTTAGCCGAAATTCGGTCATAAAAAGGCTTATTTAGCAAGATATTCGATAAATCTTCCAAATTAAGCCGAAATTCGGTCAATAAACGGCTTATATAGAAGGATATTTGAAAGATCTTCCTGATTTAGCCGAAATTCGGTCAAAAAAAGGCTTATTTAGCAAGATATTCGAAAAATCTTCCAAATTAAGCCGAAATTCGGTCAATAAACGGCTTATATAGAAGGATATTTGAAAGATCTTCCTGATTTAGCCGAAATTCGGTCAAAAAAAGGCTTATTTAGCAGGATATTCGAAAAATCTTCCAAATTAAGCCGAAATTCGGTCAATAAACGGCTTATATAGAAGGATATTCGAAAAATCTTCCAAATTAAGCCGAAATTCGGTCAAAAAAAGGCTTATTTAGCAAGATATTCGAAAAATCTTCCAAATTAAGCCGAAATTCGGTCAATAAACGGCTTATATAGAATGATATTTGAAAGATCTTCCTGATTTAGCCGAAATTCGGTCAATAAACGGCTTATTTAGCAAGATATTCGAAAAATCTTCCAAATTAAGCCGAAATTCGGTCAATAAACTGCTTATATAGAAGGATATTAGAAAGATCTTCCTGATTTAGCCGAAATTCGGTCAAAAAACGGCTTATATAGAAGGATATTCGAAAAATCTTCCTAGTTAAGCCGAAATTTGGTCAATAAACGGCTTATATAGAAGGATATTTGAAAGATCTTCCTGATTTAGCCGAAATTCGGTCAAAAAACGACTTATATAGAAGGATATTCGAAAAATCTTCCAAATTAAGCCGAAATTCGGTCAATAAACGGCTTATATAGAAGGATATTTGAAGGATCTTCCTGATTTAGCCGAAATTCGGTCATAAAAAGGCTTATTTAGCAAGATATTCGAAAAATCTTCCAAATTAAGCCGAAATTCGGTCAATAAACGGCTTATATAGAAGGATATTTGAAAGATCTTCCTGATTTAGCCGAAATTCGGTCAAAAAAAGGCTTATTTAGCAAGATATTCGAAAAATCTTCCAAATTAAGCCGAAATTCGGTCAATAAACGGCTTATATAGAAGGATATTCGAAAAATCTTCCAAATTAAGCCGAAATTCGGTCAAAAAAAGGCTTATTTAGCAAGATATTCGAAACATCTTCCAAATTAAGCCGAAATTCGGTCAATAAACGGCTTATATAGAATGATAATTTAAGGATCTTCCTGATTTATCCGAAATTCGGTCAAAAAAAGGCTTATTTAGCAAGATATTTGAAAAATCTTCCAAATTAAGCCGAAATTCGGTCAATAAACGGCTTATATAGAAGGATATTTGAAAGAACTTCCTGATTTAGACGAAATTCGGTCAAAAAACGGCTTATATAGAAGGATATTCGAAAAATCTTCCAAATTAAGCCGAAATTCGGTCAATAAACGGCTTATATAGAAGGATATTTGAAAGATCTTCCTGATTTAGCCGAAATTCGGTCAAAAAACGGCTTATATAGTAGGATATTCGAAAAATCTTCCAAATTAAGCCGAAATTCGGTCAATAAACGGCTTATATAGAAGGATATTTGAAAGATCTTCCTGATTTAGCCGAAATTCGGTCAAAAAACGGCTTATATAGAAGGGTATTTGAAAGATCTTCCTGATTTAGCCGAAATTCGGTCAAAAAAAGGCTTATTTAGCAAGATATTTGAAAGATCTTCCTGATTTAGACGAAATTCGGTCAAAAAACGGCTTATATAGAAGGATATTCGAAAAATCTTCCAAATTAAGCCGAAATTCGGTCAATAAACGGCTTATATAGAATGATATTTGAAAGATCTTCCTGATTTAGCCGAAATTCGGTCAATAAACGGCTTATTTAGCAAGATATTCGAAAAATCTTCCAAATTAAGCCGAAATTCGGTCAATAAACTGCTTATATAGAAGGATATTAGAAAGATCTTCCTGATTTAGCCGAAATTCGGTCAAAAAACGGCTTATATAGAAGGATATTCGAAAAATCTTCCTAATTAAGCCGAAATTTGGTCAATAAACGGCTTATATAGAAGGATATTTGAAAGATCTTCCTGATTTAGCCGAAATTCGGTCAAAAAACAACTTATATAGAAGGATATTCGAAAAATCTTCCAAATTAAGCCGAAATTCGGTCAATAAACGGCTTATATAGAAGGATATTTGAAAGATCTTCCTGATTTAGCCGAAATTCGGTCAAAAAAAGGCTTATTTAGCAAGATATTCGAAAAATCTTCCAAATTAAGCCGAAATTCGGTCAATAAACGGCTTATATAGAAGGGTATTTGAAAGATCTTCCTGATTTAGCCGAAATTCGGTCAAAAAAAGGCTTATTTAGCAAGATATTTGAAAAATCTTCCAAATTAAGCCGAAATTCGGTCAATAAACGGCTTATTTAGAAGGATATTTGAAAGATCTTCCTGATTTAGCCGAAATTCGGTCAAAAAAAGGCTTATTTAGCAAGATATTCGAAAAATCTTCCAAATTAAGCCGAAATTCGGTCAATAAACGGCTTATATAGAAGGATATTTGAAAGATCTTCCTGATTTAGCCGAAATTCGGTCAAAAAACGGCTTATATAGAAGGATATTCGAAAAATCTTCCAAATTAAGCCGAAATGCGGTCAATAAACGGCTTATATAGAAGGATATTTGAAAGATCTTCCAAATTAACCCGAAATTCGGTCAATAAACGGCTTATATAGAAGGATATTTGAAAGATCTTCCGGATTTAGCCGAAATTCGGTCAAAAAAAGGCTTATTTAGCAAGATATTCGAAAAATCTTCCAAATTAAGCCGAAATTCGGTCAATAAACGGCTTATATAGAAGGATATTTGAAAGATCTTCCTGATTTAGCCGAAATTCGGTCAAAAAAAGGCTTATTTAGCAAGATATTCGAAAAATTTTCCAAATTAAGCCGAAATTCGGTCAATAAACGGCTTATATAGAAGGATATTTGAAAGATCTTCCGGATTTAGCCGAAATTCGGTCAAAAAAAGGCATATTTAGCAAGATATTTGAAAAATCTTCCAAATTAAGCCGAAATTCGGTCAATAAACGGCTTATATAGAAGGATATTTGAAAGATCTTCCTGATTTAGCCGAAATTCGGTCAAAAAAAGGCTTATTTAGCAAGATATTCGAAAAATTTTCCAAATTAAGCCGAAATTCGGTCAATAAACGGGATATTTGATAGATCTTCCTGATTTAGCCGAAATTCGGACAAAAAAAGGCTTATTTAGCAAGATATTCGAAAAATCCTGCAAATTAAGCCGAAATTCGGTCAATAAACGGCTTATATAGAAGGATATTTGAAAGATCTTCCTGATTTAGCCGAAATTCGGTCAAAAAAAGGCTTATTTAGCAAGATATTCGCAAAATCTTCCAAATTAAGCCGAAATTCGGTCAATAAACGGCTTATATAGAAGGATATTTGAAAGATCTTCCTGATTTAGCCGAAATTCGGTCAAAAAAAGGCTTATTTAGCAAGATATTCGAAAAATCTTCCAAATTAAGCCGAAATTCGGTCAAAAAAAGGCTTATTTAGCAAGATATTCGAAAAATCTTCCAAATTAAGCCGAAATTCGGTCAATAATCGGCTTATTTAGCAAGATATTCGAAAAATCTTCCAAATTAAGCCGAAATTCGGTCAATAAACGGCTTATATAGAATGATATTTGAAAGATCTTCCTGATTTAGCCGAAATTCGGTCAAAAAAAGGCTTATTTAGCAAGATATTCGAAAAATCTTCCAAATTAAGCCGAAATTCGGTCAATAAACGGCTTATATAGAAGGATATTTGAAAGATCTTCCTGATTTAGCCGAAATTCGGTCAAAAAAAGGCTTATTTAGCAAGATATTCGAAAAATCTTCCAAATTAAGCCGAAATTCGGTCAAAAAAAGGCTTATTTAGCAAGATATTCGAAAAATCTTCCAAATTAAGCCGAAATTCGGTCAATAAACGGCTTATATAGAATGATATTTGAAAGATCTTCCTGATTTAGCCGAAATTCGGTCAAAAAAAGGCTTATTTAGCAGGATATTCGAAAAATCTTCCAAATTAAGCCGAAATTCGGTCAATAAACGGCTTATATAGAAGGATATTCGAAAAATCTTCCAAATTAAGCCGAAATTCGGTCAAAAAAAGGCTTATATAGAAGGATATTTGAAAGATCTTCCTGATTTTGCCGAAATTCGGTCAAAAAAAGGCTTATTTAGCAAGATATTCGAAAAATCTTCCAAATTAAGCCGAAATTCGGTCAATAAACGGCTTATATAGAAGGATATTTGAAAGATCTTCCTGATTTAGCCGAAATTCGGTCAAAAAAAGGCTTATTTAGCAAGATATTCGAAAAATCTTCCTAATTAAGCCGAAATTCGATCAATAAACGGCTTATATAGAAGGATATTTGAAAGATCTTCCTGATTTAGCCGAAATTCGATCATAAAAAGGCTTATTTAGCAAGATATTCGATAAATCTTCCAAATTAAGCCGAAATTCGGTCAAGAAACGGCTTTTATAGAAGGATATTTGAAAGATCTTCCTGATTTAGCCGAAATTCGGTCAAAAAAAGGCTTATTTAGCAAGATATTTGAAAAATCTTCCAAATTAAGCCGAAATTCGGTCAATAAACGGCTTATATAGAAGGATATTTGAAAGATCTTCCTGATTTAGCCGAAATTCGGTCAAAAAAAGGCTTACTTAGCAAGATATTCGAAAAATCTTCCTAATTAAGCCGAAATTCGGTCAATAAACGGCTTATATAGAAGGATATTTGAAGGATCTTCCTGATTTAGCCGAAATTCGGTCATAAAAAGGCTTATTTAGCAAGATATTCGATAAATCTTCCAAATTAAGCCGAAATTCGGTCAATAAACGGCTTATATAGAAGGATATTTGAAAGATCTTCCTGATTTAGACGAAATTCGGTCAAAAAAAGGCTTATTTAGCAAGATATTCGAAAAATCTTCCAAATTAAGCCGAAATTCGGTCAATAAACGGCTTATATAGAATGATATTTGAATGATCTTCCTGATTTAGACGAAATTCGGTCAAAAAAAGGCTTATTTAGCAAGATATTCGAAAAATCTTCCAAATTAAGCCGAAATTCGGTCAATAAACGGCTTATATAGAATGATATTTGAATGATCTTCCAAATTGAGTCGAAATTCGGTCAAAAAAAGGCTTATTTAGCAAGATATTTGAAAAATCTTCCAAATTAAGCCGAAATTCGGTCAATAAACGGCTTATATAGAAGGATATTTGAAAGATCTTCCTGATTTAGCCGAAATTCGGTCAAAAAACGGCTTATATAGAAGGATATTCGAAAAATCTTCCAAATTAAGCCGAAATTCGGTAAATAAACGGCTTATATAGAAGGATATTTGAAAGATCTTCCCGATTTAGCCGAAATTCGGTCAAAAAAGGCTTATTTAGCAAGATATTCGAAAAATCTTCCAAATTAAGCCGAAATTCGGTCAATAAACGGCTTATATAGAAGGATATTTGAAAGATCTTCCTGATTTAGCCGAAATTCGATCAAAAATCGGCTTATATAGAAGGATATTCGAAAAATCTTCCAAATTAAGCCGAAATTCGGTCAATAAACGGCTTATATAGAAGGATATTTGAAAGATCTTCCTGATTTAGCCGAAATTCGGTCAAAAAAACGCTTATTTAGCAAGATATTCGAAAAATCTTCCAAATTAAGCCGAAATTCGATCAAAAAAAGACTTATTTAGCAAGATATTCGAAAAATCTTCCAAATTAAGCCGAAATTCGGTCAATAAACGGCTTATATAGAAGGATATTTGAAAGATCTTCCTGATTTAGCCGAAATTCGGTCAAAAAACGGCTTATATAGAAGGATATTCGAAAAATCTTCCAAATTAAGCCGAAATTCTGTCAAAAATCGGCTTATATAGAAGGATATTTGAAAGATCTTCCTGATTTAGCCGAAATTCGGTCAAAAAAAGGCTTATTTAGCAAGATATTCGAAAAATCTTCCAAATTAAGCCGAAATTCGGTCCAAAAAAGGCTTATTTAGCAAGATATTCGAATAATCTTCCAAATTAAGCCGAAATTCGGTCAATAAACGGCTTATATAGAAGGATATTTGAAAGTTCTTCCTGATTTAGCCGAAATTCGGTCAAAAAAAGGCTTATTTAGCAAGATATTCGAAAAATCTTCCAAATTAAGCCGAATTTCGGTCAATAAACGGCTTATATAGAAGGATATTTGAAAGATCTTCCTGATTTTGCCGAAATTCGGTCAAAAAAAGGCTTATTTAGCAAGATATTCGAAAAATCTTCCAAATTAAGCCGAAATTCGGTCAATAAACGGCTTATATAGAAGGATATTTGAAAGATCTTCCCGATTTAGCCGAAATTCGGTAAAAAAAAGGCTTATTTAGCAAGATATTCGAAAAAACATCCAAATTAAGCCGAAATTCGGTCAATAAACTTCTTATATAGAAGGATATTTGAAAGATCTTCCTGATTTAGCCGAAATTCGGTCAAAAAACGGCTTATTTAGCAAGATATTCGAAAAATCTTCCAAATTAAGCCGAAATTCGGTCAATAATCGGCTTATTTAGCAAGATATTCGAAAAATCTTCCAAATATAGCCGAAATTCGGTCAAAAAAAGGCTTATTTAGCAAGATATTCGAAAAATCTTCCAAATTGAGTCGATATTCGGTCAAAAAAAGGCTTATTTAGCAAGATATTCGAAAAATCTTCCAAATTAAGCCGAAATTCTGTCAAAAATCGGCTTATATAGAAGGATATTTGAAAGATCTTCCTGATTTAGCCGAAATTCGGTCAAAAAAAGGCTTACTTAGCAAGATATTCGAAAAATCTTCCAAATTAAGCCGAAATTCGGTCAATAAACGCCTTGTATAGAAGGATATTTGAAAGATCTTCCTGATTTAGCCGAAATTCGGTCAAAAAAAGGCTTACTTAGCAAGATATTCGAAAAATCTTCCTAATTAAGCCGAAATTCGGTCAATAAACGGCTTATATAGAAGGATATTTGAAGGATCTTCATGATTTAGCCGAAATTCGGTCATAAAAAGGCTTATTTAGAAGATATTCGATAAATCTTCCAAATTAAGCCGAAATTTGGTCAATAAACGGCTTATATAGAAGGATATTTGAAAGATCTTCCTGATTTAGCCGAAATTCGGTCAAAAAATGGCTTATTTAGCAAGATATTCGAAAAATCTTCCAAATTAAGCCGAAATTCTGTCAAAAATCGGCTTATATAGAAGGATATTTGAAAGATCTTCCTGATTTAGCCGAAATTCGGTCAAAAAAAGGCTTATTTAGAAAGATATTCGAAAAATCTTCCAAATTAAGCCGAAATTCGGTCCAAAAAAGGCTTATTTAGCAAGATATTCGAAAAATCTTCCAAATTAAGCCGAAATTCTGTCAAAAATCGGCTTATATAGAAGGATATTTGAAAGATCTTCCTGATTTAGCCGAAATTCGGTCAAAAAAAGGCTTATTTAGAAAGATATTCGAAAAATCTTCCAAATTAAGCAGAAATTCGGTCAATAAACGGCTTATATAGAAGGATATTTGAAAGATATTCCTGATTTAGACGAAATTCGGTCAAAAAAAGGCTTATTTAGCAAGATATTCGAAAAATCTTCCAAATTAAGCCGAAATTCGGTCAATAAACGGCTTATATAGAAGGATATTTGAAAGATCTTCCTGATTTAGCCAAAATTCGGTCAAAAAAAGGCTTATTTAGCAAGATATTCGAAAAATCTTCCAAATTAAGCAGAAATTCGGTCAAAAAACGGCTTATATAGAAGGATATTTTAAAGATCTTCCTGATTTAGCCGAAATTCGGTCTATAAACGGCTTAATTAGCAAGATATTTGAAAAATCTTCCAAATTAAGCCGAAATTCGGTCAATAAACGGCTTATATAGAAGGATATTTGAATGATCTTCCTGATTTAGCCGAAATTCGGTCAAAAAAAAGGCTTATTTAGCAAGATATTCGAAAAATCTTCCAAATTAAGCCGAAATTCGGTCAAAAAAAGGCTTATTTAGCAAGATATTCGAAAAATTTTCCAAATTAAGCCGAAATTCGGTCAAAAAAAGGCTTATATAGAAGGATATTTGAAGGATCTTCCTGATTTAGCCGAAATTCGGTCATAAAAAGGCTTATTTAGCAAGATATTCGATAAATCTTCGAAATTAAGCCGAAATTCGGTCAATAAACTGCTTATATAGAAGGATATTTGATAGATCTTCCTGATTTAGCCGAAATTCGGTCAAAAAAAGGCTTATTTAGCAAGATATTCGATAAATCTTCGAAATTAAGCCGAAATTCGGTCAATAAACTGCTTATATAGAAGGATATTTGAAAGATCTTCCTGATTTAGCCGAAATTCGGTCAAAAAAAGGCTTATTTAGCAAGATATTCGAAAAATCCTCCAAATTAAGCAGAAATTCGGTCAATAAACGGCTTATATAGAAGGATATTTGAAAGATCTTCCTGATTTAGCCGAAATTCGGTAAAAAAAAGGCTTATTTAGCAAGATATTTGAAAAATCTTCCAAATTAAGCAGAAATTCGGTCAATAAACGGCTTATATAGAAGGATATTTGAAAGATCTTCCTGATTTAGCCGAAATTCGGTAAAAAAAAGGCTTATTTAGCAAGATATTCGAAAAATCTTCCAAATTAAGCAGAAATTCGGTCAATAAACGGCTTATATAGAAGGATATTTGAAAGATATTCCTGATTTAGACGAAATTCGGTCAAAAAAAGGCTTATTTAGCAAGATATTCGAAGAATCTTCCAAATAAAGCCGAAATTCGGTCAATAAACGGCTTATATAGAAGGATATTTGAAAGATCTTCCTGATTTAGCCGAAATTCGGTCAAAAAAAGGCTTATTTAGCAAGATATTCGAAAAATCTTCCAAATTAAGCCGAAATTCGGTCAATAAACGGCTTATATAGAAGGATATTTGATAGATCTTCCTGATTTAGCCGAAATTCGGTCAAAAAAAGGCTTACTTAGCAAGATATTCGAAAAATCTTCCAAATTAAGCAGAAATTCGGTCAATAAACGGCTTATATAGAAGGATATTTGAAAGATATTCCTGATTTAGACGAAATTCGGTCAAAAAAAGGCTTATTTAGCAAGATATTCGAAGAATCTTCCAAATTAAGCCGAAATTCGGTCAATAAACGGCTTATATAGAATGATATTTGAAAGATCTTCCTGATTTAGCCGAAATTCGGTAAAAAAAAGGCTTATTTAGCAAGATATTTGAAAAATCTTCCAAATTAAGCCGAAATTCGGTCAATAAACGGCTTATATAGAAGGATATTTGAAAGATCTTCCTGATTTAGCCGAAATTCGGTAAAAAAAAGGCTTATTTAGCAAGATATTTGAAAAATCTTCCAAATTAAGCCGAAATTCGGTCAATAAACGGCTTATATAGAAGGATATTTGAAAGATCTTCCTGATTTAGCCGAAATTCGGTCAAAAAAAGGCTTATTTAGCAAGATATTCGAAAAATCTTCCAAATTAAGCCGAAATTCGGTCAATAAACGGCTTATTTAGCAAGATATTCGAAAAATCTTCCAAATTAAGCCGAAATTCGGTCAATAAACGGCTTATTTAGCAAGATATTCGAAAAATCTTCCAAATTAAGCCGAAATTCGGTCAATAAACGGCTTATATAGAATGATATTTGAAAGATCTTCCTGATTTAGCCGAAATTCGGTCAAAAAAAGGCTTATTTAGCAAGATATTCGAAAAATCTTCCAAATTAAGCCGAAATTCGGTCAATAAACGGCTTATATAGAATGATATTTGAAAGATCTTCCTGATTTAGCCGAAATTCGGTCAAAAAAAGGCTTATTTAGCAAGATATTCGAAAAATCTTCCAAATTAAGCCGAAATTCGGTCAATAAACGGCTTATATAGAATGATATTTGAAAGATCTTCCTGATTTAGTCGAAATTCGGTCAAAAAAAGGCTTATTTTGCAAGATATTCGAAAAATCTTCCAAATTAAGCCGAAATTCGGTCAATAAACGGCTTATTTAGCAAGATATTCGAAAAATCTTCCAAATTAAGCCGAAATTCGGTCAATAAACGGCTTATATAGAATGATATTTGAAAGATCTTCCTGATTTAGCCGAAATTCGGTCAAAAAAAGGCTTATTTAGCAAGATATTCGAAAAATCTTCCAAATTAAGCCGAAATTCGGTCAATAAACGGCTTATATAGAATGATATTTGAAAGATCTTCCTGATTTAGTCGAAATTCGGTCAAAAAAAGGCTTATTTTGCAGAATATTTGAAAAATCTTCCAAATTAAGCCGAGATTCGGTCAATAAACGGCTTATATAGAAGGATATTTGAAAGATCTTCCTGATTTAGACGAAATTCGGTCAAAAAACGGCTTATTTAGCAAGATATTCGAAGAATCTTCCAAATTAAGCCGAAATTCGGTCAATAAACGGCTTATATAGAAGGATATTTGAAAGATCTTCCTGATTTAGCCGAAATTCGGTCATAAAAAGGCTTATTTAGCAAGATATTCGATAAATCTTCCAAATTAAGCCGAAATTCGGTCAATAAACGGCTTATATAGAAGGATATTTGAAAGATCTTCCTGATTTAGCCGAAATTCGGTCAAAAAAAGGCTTATTTAGCAAGATATTCGAAAAATCTTCCAAATTAAGCCGAAATTCGGTTAATAAACGGCTTATATAGAAGGATATTTGAAAGATCTTCCTGATTTAGCCGAAATTCGGTCAAAAAAAGGCTTATTTAGCAGGATATTCGAAAAATCTTCCAAATTAAGCCGAAATTCGGTCAATAAACGGCTTATTTAGCAAGATATTCGAAAAATCTTCCAAATTAAGCCGAAATTCGGTCAATAAACGGCTTATATAGAATGATATTTGAAAGATCTTCCTGATTTAGCCGAAATTCGGTCAAAAAAAGGCATATATAGAATGATATTTGAAAGATCTTCCTGATTTAGCCGAAATTCGGTCAAAAAAAGGCTTATTTAGAAAGATATTTGAAAAATCTTCCAAATTAAGCCGAAATTCGGTCAATAAACGGCTTATATAGAAGGATATTTGAAAGATCTTCCTGATTTAGACGAAATTCGGTCAAAAAACGGCTTATATAGAAGGATATTTGAAGGATCTTCCTGATTTAGCCGAAATTCGGTCATAAAAAGGCTTATTTAGCATGATATTCGAAAAATCTTCCAAATTAAGCCGAAATTCGGTCAATAAACGGCTTATATAGAAGGATATTTGAAAGATCTTCCTGATTTAGCCGAAATTCGGTCAAAAAAAGGCTTATTTAGCAAGATATTCGAAAAATCTTCCAAATTAAGCCGAAATTCGGTCAATAAACGGCTTATATAGAAGGATATTTGAAAGATCTTCCTGATTTAGCCGAAATTCGGTCAAAAAAAGGCTTATTTAGCAAGATATTCGAAAAATCTTCCAAATTAAGCCGAAATTCGGTCAATAAACGGCTTATATAGAATGATATTTGAAAGATCTTCCTGATTTAGTCGAAATTCGGTCAAAAAAAGGCTTATTTTGCAAGATATTCGAAAAATCTTCCAAATTAAGCCGAAATTCGGTCAATAAACGGCTTATTTAGCAAGATATTCGAAAAATCTTCCAAATTAAGCCGAAATTCGGTCAATAAACGGCTTATATAGAATGATATTTGAAAGATCTTCCTGATTTAGCCGAAATTCGGTCAAAAAAAGGCTTATTTAGCAAGATATTCGAAAAATCTTCCAAATTAAGCCGAAATTCGGTCAATAAACGGCTTATATAGAATGATATTTGAAAGATCTTCCTGATTTAGTCGAAATTCGGTCAAAAAAAGGCTTATTTTGCAAGATATTTGAAAAATCTTCCAAATTAAGCCGAGATTCGGTCAATAAACGGCTTATATAGAAGGATATTTGAAAGATCTTCCTGATTTAGACGAAATTCGGTCAAAAAACGGCTTATATAGAAGGATATTCGAAAAATCTTCCAAATTAAGCCGAAATTCGGTCAATAAACGGCTTATATAGAATGATATTTGAAAGATCTTCCTGATTTAGCCGAAATTCGGTCAATAAACGGCTTATTTAGCAAGATATTCGAAAAATCTTCCAAATTAAGCCGAAATTCGGTCAATAAACTGCTTATATAGAAGGATATTAGAAAGATCTTCCTGATTTAGCCGAAATTCGGTCAAAAAACGGCTTATATAGAAGGATATTCGAAAAATCTTCCTAATTAAGCCGAAATTTGGTCAATAAACGGCTTATATAGAAGGATATTTGAAAGATCTTCCTGATTTAGCCGAAATTCGGTCAAAAAACGACTTATATAGAAGGATATTCGAAAAATCTTCCAAATTAAGCCGAAATTCGGTCAATAAACGGCTTATATAGAAGGATATTTGAAGGATCTTCCTGATTTAGCCGAAATTCGGTCATAAAAAGGCTTATATAGCAAGATATTCGAAAAATCTTCCAAATTAAGCCGAAATTCGGTCAATAAACGGCTTATATAGAAGGATATTTGAAAGATCTTCCTGATTTAGCCGAAATTCGGTCAATAAACGGCTTATATAGAAGGATATTTGAAAGATCTTCCTGATTTAGCCGAAATTCGGTCAAAAAACGGCTTATATAGAGGGGTATTTGAAAGATCTTCCTGATTTAGCCGAAATTCGGTCAAAAAAAGGCTTATTTAGCAAGATATTTGAAAAATCTTCCAAATTAAGCCGAAATTCGGTCAATAAACGGCTTATATAGAAGGATATTTGAAAGATCTTCCTGATTTAGCCGAAATTCGGTCAAAAAAAGGCTTATTTAGCAAGATATTCGAAAAATCTTCCAAATTAAGCCGAAATTCGGTCAATAAACGGCTTATATAGAAGGATATTTGAAAGATCTTCCTGATTTAGCCGAAATTCGGTCAAAAAAAGGCTTATTTAGCAAGATATTCGAAAAATCTTCCAAATTGAGTCGAAATTCGGTCAATAAACGGCTTATATAGAAGGATATTTGAAAGATCTTCCTGATTTAGCCGAAATTCGGTCAAAAAAAGGCATATTTAGCAAGATATTTGAAAAATCTTCCAAATTAAGCCGAAATTCGGTCAATAAACGGCTTATATAGAAGGATATTTGAAAGATCTTCCTGATTTAGCCGAAATTCGGTCAAAAAACGGCTTATATAGAAGGATATTTGATAGATCTTCCTGATTTAGCCGAAATTCGGTCAAAAAAAGGCTTATTTAGCAAGATATTTTAAAAATCTTCCAAATTAAGCCGAAATTCGGTCAATAAACGGCTTATTTAGAAGGATATTTGAAAGATCTTCCTGATTTAGCCGAAATTCGGTCAAAAAAAGGCTTATTTAGCAAGATATTTGAAAAATCTTCCAAATTAAGCCGAAATTCGGTCAATAAACGGCTTATATAGAAGGATATTTGAAAGATCTTCCTGATTTAGCCGAAATTCGGTCAAAAAAAGGCTTATTTAGCAAGATATTCGAAAAATCTTCCAAATTAAGCCGAAATTCGGTCAATAAACGGCTTATACAGAAGGATATTTGAAAGATCTTCCTGATTTAGCCGGAATTCGGTCAAAAAAAGGCTTATATAGAAGGATATTTGAAAGATCTTCCTGATTTAGCCGAAATTCGGTCAAAAAAAGGCTTATTTAGCAAGATATTCGAAAAATCTTCCAAATTAAGCCGAAATTCGGTCAATAAACGGCTTATATAGAAGGATATTTGAAAGATCTTCCTGATTTAGCCGAAATTCGGTCAAAAAAAGGCTTATTTAGCAAGATATTTGAAAAATCTTCCAAATTAAGCCGAAATTCGGTCAATAAACGGCTTATATAGAAGGATATTCGAAGAATCTTCCAAATTAAGCCGAAATTCGGTCAAAAAAAGGCTTATTTAGCAAGATATTTGAAAAATCTTCCAAATTAAGCCGAAATTCGGTCAATAAACGGCTTATATAGAAGGATATTTGAAAGATCTTCCTGATTTAGCCGAAATTCGGTCAAAAAAAGGCTTATTTAGCAAGATATTCGATAAATCTTCCAAATTAAGCCGAAATTCGGTCAATAAACGGCTTATATAGAAGGATATTTGAAAGATCTTCCTGATTTAGCCGAAATTCGGTCAAAAAAAGGCTTATTTAGCAAGATATTCGAAAAGTCTTCCAAATTAAGCCGAAATTCGGTCAATAAACGGCTTATATAGAAGGATATTTGAAAGATCTTCCTAATTTAGCCGAAATTCGGTCAATAAACGGCTTATAGAGAAGGATATGTAAAAAATCTCTAAAATTAAGGCGATATTCGCCCAAAAAACGGCTTATTTTACAAGATTTTCAGAAAATAGTCGAAAGTAAGCCCTAAATTAGGTCAAAAAACGGCTTATTTAGCATGGCATTTAATAATCTTCCAAATTAAGCCGAAATTCGGTCAATGAACGGCTTATTAAAAGGATATTTGAAAGATCTTCCAAATTAAGCCGAAATTTGGTCAAAAAACGGCTTACAGTGATTCCTCGTGATAAGGGTTTAATCCTTTCTGTATCCTTGCTCGTATGTCAAATTTCTCGTATCTTAAAGCAATTTTCCCCATTGAAATTAATTGAAATGCCATTAATTCGTTCCTGGCCCCAATATGCCACCCCAGTTGTTCTTATTACGTGTTTTTGAATAGGAAAATTTTATTTATAAATGATAAATATTGTATAAAAACATAATAAAAGATAACGTAAAGAAATAAACTGGCTTTATAAAGTGTATTTGTATTTTGGTCACTAAAATGTAACTTACACACAACTTAAATGCTGCTTTATGCTAAATTTTAGTTACTGCTTTTTCCTTCACTGGTATTTGCCTTTTTTCGCCGGATTAAAATAAAAAACATGTCCAAGGAGGTTTGTTCCTTCTTCCCTTTCAGAATGTTGCGGAAATGAGTTTAAGCGATTAATCTTCTCCTCTGTTGTTATGTAAGTCCTATTCGGCATCTTCTTACAGAAAAGCTCCGTCTCTTCACAGTTGAAGAGTTGCTGGGGGATGTGTCCTTTGGCTTCTATCGGTTCGGAAAAAGTTTTGAGGTAATCCTCAGCTGCCTTCAGATCCGAACTTGCATCCTCACCATGCATGACAACGGAGTAAATGACGGTCCTTTTCCTAAAGTTGTCAAATCAGCCTCGACTGGCTTTAAGCGAGCCTTACGATGCCTCGTCCGTGGAAGTGCACGGGGTCTGATTCAGCAAATCACCGTAAATTGCTCGTGCTTTCTCGCATATGATGCCCTGTGTTGAAATATCGCCTTTAAGCTGCTTCTCCGTAACTCAAACCATCAGCAGTTTCTCCATCTTTTCATTGAGAGAGCTCCGGAGCTTAGAAATTATTGTAACGCGTTACTTGTCTGGCGTCATACCCTTTATTGACTCCTTCTGTTTATGCACAGTACATATCGTTGAAGTATTACGCCCGTTCTGCCTCACCAAGTAAGCTACTCGCACATCTCGCTCATTTTTTCTATGATTTCATGCTTTAATTCAATAGACGTCATCTTCTTTTGAGCATTGACCTTTCCACTCATTTTCTTCGGACCCAAGGTTACAAAAAGAAATGTGATAAAGTATTTAAATGCACAAAAAGCACAAAGCCCTAGAAAAACTTATCAAAGATGCTTCCACAGCGAGGTAAACAAGTATACTGGGGGGATGCGAGGGATAATGCGAGACGCACGAGGCACAGTAAACTATTGGGTCGTGTGCAGCCGGCCGTTCCTCGTATCTCAAAATGTTGCTCGTATTTCAAAGCAAAACTTCGCTCGCTCGACGGCTCGTATCTCAAATATCTCGTAAATTAGGGCACTCGTATCTCGAGGTGCCACTGTATTTAGAAGGATATTTGAAATATTTAGCCGACATTTGCTCCGATATTTGCTTATTTAGCAAAATTTTCGAAAAATCTTCCAGATTAAGCCAAAATATGCCCGGAAAGGGGTTATCTAGCAAGTTTTAAGAAAAATCTTCCGAATTCAGCCGAAATTTGCTCCCATATCTGCTTATTTAGCAATATTTTCGAAAAATCTTCAAAATTCTGACGAAATTTGCTCCGAAAATGGCTTATTTAGCATGATTTTCGAAAAATCTTCCAGATTAATCCTAATTTAATTCGAAAACGGCTTATCTAGCAAGATTAAAAAAAATCATCCGAACTCAGCCGAAATTTTCTCCCAAAACGGCTTATTTAGGATGATTTTCGAAAAATATTCCAAATTAAGTCGAAATTTGCTCCGGAAACAGCTTATTTAGCAACATTTTTGAAAATTCTTCAAAAATCATCCAAAATTTGCTCCGATATCTGCTTAGTTAGCAAGATTTTCGAAATTCTTCAAAAATCAACCAAATTTTCCTCCGATATCTGCTTATATATCATGATTTTGAAAAATCTTCCAAATGAAACCGAAGTTTGCTCCGAGATCGGCTTTCGAAAAATCTTCCAAATTTAGACGAAATTTTCGCCGAAAACGGCTTATTTACCAAATATTCGAATAATCTTCCAAATTAAGCCTAAGTTTCCTCCGAAATGGCTTATTTAGAAGGATTATCGGAAAATCTTCCAAATACAGACGAAATTTGCTCTGGAAACGGCTTATTTTTGAAGATTTTCGAAAAATCTTCCAGTTTAAGCCGGAATTTGCACCGAGAATGGCTTATTTAGCAATATTTTAGTCCTAATTTGGAAGATTTAAAAAATCTTCCAAATTAGGACGAAACTTGCTCCGAAAATGGTTTTTTTAGCAAGATTTTCGAAAAATCTTCCACATTAAGCCAAAATTTACTACGAAAACGTCTCTTTTAGAGGGATCTTCTAAAAATCTTCCGAATTCAGCCAAAATTTGGTCCGAAAACTGCTTATTTAGCAAGATTTTCGATAAAATCTTCAAGATTAAGCCAAAATTTCCTCCGAAAACGGCTTATTTAGCAAGATTTTCGAAAATTCTACCAAATTAAGCCAACATTTGCTCCGAAAAGGATTTTCGAAAAATTTTCCGAATTCAACCGAAATTTGCTACAAAAACGGATTATTTGGCAAGATTTTCCGAAAATAATTCAAAAATATACCAAATTTTGCTCCGATATCTGCCTATTAGCAAGATCTTCGAAAATACTTTAAAATCAACCAAAATATTCTCCGATAACTGCTTATTTAGCAAGATTTTAGAAAAATCTTCCGAATTCAGCCGAAATTTGCACCAGAAAGGGAACAATTAGCAAAATTTCGAAAAATCTTCCAAATTCGGCCGAAGTTTGCTCTGAAAACGGCTTATTTAGCAAGATTTTCGAAAATTCTACCAAATTAATCCGAAATTTTCTCCGATATCTTATATAATAGCAAGATTTTGAAAAATATTGCAAATGAAGCCGAAATTTGCTCAGACATCGGCTTATTCAAAAAGATTCTCGAAAATTCTTCAAAATTTAGACAATTTTTGCCATGAAAACGGCTTTTAGCAATATTTTGGAAGAATCTTCCAAATTAAGCCAAAATTTGCCCTCGAAAACGTCTCTTTTAGAAGGATCTTCTAAAAATCTTCCGAATTCAGCCGAAATTAGCCCCGATATCTGCTTATTTAGCAAGATTTTCGAAAAATCTTCGAAATTCAGCGAAAATTCGCTCCGAAAACGGCTTATTTAGCAAAATATCCGAAAATTCTTCCAAATACAGCCGAAATTTGCTCCGATATATGCTTATTTGGCAAGATTTTCGAAAAATCTTCCAGTTTAAGCCGGAATTTGCTCCAAGAGGGGCTTATTAAGAACGATTTTCGAAATATCTTACAAATTCAGACGTAATTGACTCCAAAGAAGGCTTAATTAGGAAGATTTTCGAAATATCTTCCAAATTAAGCCAAATTTTCTCGATATCTGCTTATTTAGCAAGATTTTAAAAAATATTCCAAATGAAGCCGAAATTTGGTCCGAAAATTCCTTATTTAGTTTATTTTCGGAAAATCTTCAAGATTAAGCCGAAACATGCTTCGATATCGGATTATTTACAGAGATTTTTGAAAATCCTTCTATATTTAGACGAAATTTGCTCCGAAAACGGCCTATTTAGCAAGTTTTTCGAAAAATCTTACAAATTAAGCCAAAATTTGCTCCGAAAACGGCTTATTTATTAAGATTTACGAAAAATCTTCCAGATAAAGACGAAATTTGCTCCAATATCTGCTTATATAGCATGATTTTCGAAAATTCTTCCATATTCAGCCGATATTTACTCCAAAAACGGTTTATTTAGCAAAATATTGGAAACATCTTAGGAATTTAGCCGTAACTCGCTCCGATATTAGCTTATTTAGCAAGAATTTCGAAAAATCTTCCAGTATAAGCCGAAAAGATTATCGAATATCCTTCCAAATTAAGGCAAAATATGCTCCGAATATGTCTTTTTGCAATTTTTGGCAAAAAACGTCAAAATCGTCGCAAAAAGACGAAAAAAGCGTTTTTAGCTCAATTTTTAGCAAAACACGTGAAAGTGGTCGTAAAATAGTGGAAGAAAGCGTTTTTAGCTCAATTTTTGTAAAAACCGTAAAAATCGTCGCGAAGATGTCGAAAAAAGCGTCCTTAGCTCATTTTGGGACGGAAATGGTCAAAATCGTCGCCAAAAAGTCGAAAAAAGCGTTTATAGCTTAATTTTGGGGAATGAAACGTCAACATCGTCGCGAATACGTCATATAATGCGTTTTAGCTTTTTTTGGACAAAAAACGTTAATATCGTTGCGAATAAGTCGAAAAAAGCGTTTTTAGCTTAATCTTTGGCAACACAAGTGAAAATGGTCGCGAAAAGATGGAAAAAAGCGTTTTTAGCTCAAATTTGGAGAAAAAACGTCAAAATCAGCGCGAAAACGTCGAAAAATGCGTTTTTAACTGAAATTCGGTCAAAAACGTAGAAGTCGTAGAGGAAAAGTCGAAAAACGCATTTTTGCTCAATTTTTGACAAAAAACATCAAAATCGTCGTGAAAAAGTCGGAAAAAGCGTTTTTAGCTCAAACTTGGACAAAATACGTCAAAATACTCGCGTATACTTCGAAAAATGCTTGTTTAGCTCAATTTTGGCGAAAAAATTCAAAATCGTCGCGAAAAAGTCGAAAATAGCGTATTAACTCCAAGTTGGACTAAAAACTTAAAAATCCTGGAGAAAAAGGATGAAAAAAGCGTTTTTAGCTCAATTTTGGACAAAAATGTAAACTTCCAGGAGAAAAAGTCAAGAAAGCCTTTTTAGCTCAATTTTGGTGAAAAACGTAAAATCATCGTGAAAAAGTCTAAGAAAGCGTTTTTAGCTCAATTTTTAGCAAAAACTGTCAAGATCGTCGCATTAACGTCGAAAAAAGCTTTTTTAGCTTAATTTTGGAAAAAAAAACGTCAATATCGTCGCAAAAACGTCGAAAAAAGCGTTTATTAGCTCAAATTTGGACAAAAATCTTCAAAATCGTCCCGAAAATGTCGAAAAAAGCGATTTTAGCTCAATTTCGGACAAAAAAAAAAACGTCAAAATCATCGCGAAAACGTCGATGAAAGCATTATTAGATCAATTTTGGAGAAGGAAAAGTCAAAATATTCGGGAAAACGTCGCAATCGCAAAAAACAAAAAAGTCGCAAAAAACGGGAAAAAACAAGTCGCAAAAAACGGGAAAAGTCAAAATCTTCGGGAAATCGTCGCAAAAACGTCGAAAAAAGCGTTAATTAGCTCAAATTTGGAGAAAAAACGTCAAGATCGTCGCAATAACGTCGAAAAAAGCTTTTTCGGCTCAAATTTGGAGAAAAATCGTCCAAATCGTCGCGGAAAAGTCGAAAAAAGCGTTTTTAGCTTAATTTTGGACAAAAAACGTAGAAATCTTCGCGGAAACGTCGAAAAAAGCGTTTTTAGCTCAATTTTGGACAAAAAACGTAGAAATCGTCGCGAAAACGTCGAAAAAAGCGTTTTTAGCTCAATTTTGACTTAAAACTTCAAAATCGTCCCGAAAACGTCGTAAAAAGCGTTTTTAGCTCCATTTTGGACAAATAACGTAGCAATCGTCGCGAAAACGTCGAAAAAAGCATATTTAGCTCAATTTTGGAGAAGGAAAAGTTAATATCGTCGCGAATGCGTTTTTAGCTCAATTTATGAAAAAACAAGTTCAAAATCGACGCAAAAAAAGTCGAAATAAGCTTTTTTAACTTATTTTTAGACAACAATCGTCGACATCGTAGCGAAAATGTCGAAAAAAGGGTTTTGCTCAAGCTCAATTTGGAGAAGGAAATGTGAAAATCGTCGCGAAAACGTCGAAAAAAGCGTTTTTAGCTCAATTTTCTTAAAAAAAACGTGAAAATCGTCGCAAAAACGTCGAAGAAAGCTTAATAAGCTCAATTTTTTGCAAAAAACGTCCAAATCGTCGCAAAGAAGTTGAAAGAAGCGTTTTCGGCTCAAATTTGGAGGAAAAACAGTCAAAATCATAGCGTAAACGTCGAAAAAGCGTTTTAAGCTCAAATGTGGACAAGAAACGTAAAATCGTCACGAAAAAGTTGAAAAAGCGTTTCTAACTCAATTTTTTACAGAAAACGTCAAAATCGTCCCGAAAACGTCGAAAAAAGTGTTTTTAATTCAAATTTGAACAAAAAACGTCAAAATCGTCGCGAATAAGGCGCGAAGAGCGTTTTTAGCTCAGTTTTTGGCAAAAAACGACTGAATCTTGCCGAAAAAGTCGAAAAAAGCGTTTTTTGCGCAATTTTGAACTAAAAACGTCAAAATCGTCCAGGAAACGTCGAAAAAAGCGTTTTTAGCTCAATTTTGGAGATAAAACGTAGAAATCGTCGCGAACACGTCGAAAAAAGCGTTTTTATCTCAATTTTGGACCAAAAACGTAAAAATCGTCCCGAAAACGTCGAAGAAACCGTTTTTAGCTCAATTTTGAACAAAAGCGCAGAAATCGTCGCGAAAACGTCGAAAAAAGCATATTAAGCTCAATTTTGGAGAAAAAAGTCAAAATCGTCGCGAAAACGTCGAAAAAGTGTTTTTAATTCCAATTTGAACAAAAAACGTCAAAATCGTCGCGAATAAGGCGAGAAGAGCGTTTTTAGCTCAGTTTTTGGCAAAAAACGAAGAAATCTTGCCGAAAAAGTCGAAAAAAGCGTTTTTAGCTCAATTTTGGAGATAAAACGTAGAAATCGATGCGAAAACGTCGAAAAAAGCATATTTAGAACAATTTTGGAGAAAAAACGTCAAGATCGTCGAAATAACGTCGAAAATAAGCGTTTTTAGCTTAATTTTGGGTAAAAAAACGTCAAGTTCGTCGCAAAAACGTCGAAAAAAGCGTTTATTAGCTCAAATTAGTACAAAAATCTTCAAAATCGTCCTGAAAATTTCGAAAAAAGCGTTTTTAGTTCAATTTTGGACAAAAAACGTAGAAATCATCGCAAAAACGTCGAAAAAAGCGTTTTTAGCTCAAATTTGGACGAAAATCTTCAAAATCGTCCCGAAAACGTCGATGAAAGTATTATTAGCTCATTTTTGGATAAGGAAAATTCAAAATCGTCGCAAAAAAGTTGAAAGAAGCGTTTTCGGCTCAACTTTGGAGGAAAAAAGGAAAAATCATAGCAAAAACGTCGACAAAAGCGTTATTAGCTCACTTTTTGGCAAAAAACGTCAAAATCGTCGCGAAAAAGTCGAATAAAGAGTTTATAGCACAATTTCTGGCAAAAAACGTCGAAATCGGCGCGAAAACGTCGAAGAAAGCGTTTATTAGTTCAAATTAGGACAAACAATACTCAGAGCTGAAGTTTGGACAAAAGCGTCAATAGCGCGAGTAAACGTAGAAAAAGCGTTTTTAGGTCAAATTTTGGAGAAGGAAAAGTCAAAATCGGCGCGATAACGTCGAAAAAAGTTTTTTTAATTCAAATTTGGACAAAAATGGTAAAACCGTCGGGAATAAGGCAAGAAGAGCGTTTTTAGCTCGGTTCTTGGCAAGAAACGTCGAAATCGTGCCGGAAAAGTCGAAAAAAGCGTTTTTTCCTCAATTTTGGACTAAAAACGTCAAAATCGTCGCGAAAACGTCGAAAAATGCATGTTAAGCTCAATTTTGGAGAATAAACGTCATGATCGTCGCAAAAACGTCGAAAAAAGCATTCATTAGCTCTAATTAGTAGAAAACTCTTCAAAATCGTCCGGAAAACGTCGAAAAAAGCGTTTTTTGCTCAATTTTGGACAAAAAACGTAGAAATCGTCGCGAAAACGTCGAAAAAAGCATATTTAGCTCAATATTGGAGTAGGAACGTCAAGATCGTCGCAAAAACCTCGAAAAAAGCGTTTATTCAAGCTCAAATTAGGACAAAAAGCTTCAAAATCGTCCCGAAAAAGTGGAAAAGAGTGTTTCTAACTCAATTTTACAGAAAACGTCAAAATTGTCTTGAAAACGTCGAAAACTGCGTTTTTAGCTCAAATTTGGAGAAAAAACGTAAAAATCGTCGCGAAAAAGTTGAAAAAAGCGTTTTTAGCTCAATTTTTGGCAAAAAAAGTCATATTTCGGTCATTCAGTTATTAGCCATATTTCGGAGAAAAAAACGTCAAGATCATCGCAAAAACGGCGAAAAAAGAGTTTATTCGCTCAAATTTGGACGAAAATCTTCAAAATCATCCCGAAAAAGTGGGAAAAAGCGATTCTAACTCAATTTCTTTACAGGAAACATCAAAATCATCCGAAATACGTCGATGAAAGTATAATTAGCTCAACTTGGATAAGGAAAATTCAAAATCGTCCCGAAAACGTTGAAAAAAGCGTTTTTAGCTCAATTTTGGACCAAAAACGTCAAAATCGTCGCGAAAACATCGAAAAAATCGTTTATTAGCTCAAATATTGACGAAAAACTTCAAAATCGTCCCGAAAAAGTGGAAAAAAGTGTTTCTAACTCAATTTTTTACAGAAAACGTCAAAATTGTCCCGAAAACGTCGAAAACTGCGTTTTTAGCTCAAATTTGGAGAAAAAACGTCAAAATCTTCGGAAAAAGTTGAAAAAAGCGTTTTTAGCTCAATGTTTGGCAAAAAAAGTCGAAATCGTCGCGAAAAAGTCGAAAAAAGCGTTTTTAGCTCAATTTTTGGCAAAAAACGTCGAAATCGTCGCGAAAAAGTCGAAAAAAGCATTTTTAGCTCAAGCTGGGAAAAAAACGTCAAGATCGTCGCGAAAAAGTAGAAAAAATCGTTTATTAGCTCAAATTTTGACGAAAATCTTCAAAATCGTCCCGAAAACGTCGACAAAAAGTATTATTAGCCATATTTCGGAGAAAAAAACGTCAAGATCATCGCAAAAACGTCGAAAAAAGCGTTTATTCGCTCAAATTTGGACGAAAATCTTCAAAATCGTCCCGAAAAAGTGGGAAAAAGCGATTCTAACTCAATTTCTTTACAGGAAACGTCAAAATCATCCCAAATACGTCGATGAAAGTATAATTAGCTCAACTTGGATAAGGAAAATTCAAAATCGTCCCGAAAACGTCGTAAAAAGCGTTTTTAGCTCCATTTTGGACAAATAACGTAGAAATCGTCGCGAAAACGTCGAAAAAGTGTATTTAGCTCAATTTTGGAGAAAAAACGTAGAAATCGTCGCGAAAACGTCGAAAAAAGCGTTTTTAGCTCACATTTGGAGAAAAAACGTCAAAATCGTCGCGAAAACGTCGTAAAAAGCGTTTTTAGCTCCATTTTGGACAAATAACGTCGAAATCGTCCCGAAAACGTGGAAAAAATCGTTTATTAGCTCAAATTTGGACAAAAATCTTAAAAATCGTCCCGAAAAAGTGGAAAAAAGTGTTCATAACTCAATTTTTTTACAGAAAACGTCAAAATCATCGCAAAGACGTCGATAAAAGTATTATTAGCTCAATTTTGGATAAGGAAAATTAAAAATCGTCGCGATAACGTCGAAAAAAGCGTTTTCGGCTCAAATTTGGAAAAAAATCGTCCAAATCGTCGCGAAATAGTCGAAGAAAGGGTTTATAGCAAAATTCTTGGAAAAAAACGTCGAAATCTTCGCGAAAAAGTCGAATAAAGCGTTTATTAGGACAATTAGGACAAACAATACTCAGAGCTGAAGCTTGGACAAAAATCGTCAATAGCGCGAGTAAACGTAAAATCTACGCAAAAAGTCGAAAAAATTTTCTTAATTTAGTTATAGGCAAAAAACGTCAAAATCGTCCTGAAAAACTCCAGAAGAACGTTTTTAGCTCAGTTTTTGGCAAAAAAAACGTCGACATCGTGCTGAAGAAGACGAAAATAGCGCTTTTAGCTCAATTTTGGACTAAAAACGTCAATATCGTCCCGAAACGTCGAAATAGGGTATTTAGCTCAATTTTGGAGTAGAAACGTCAAGCTGGTCGCAAAAACTTCGAAAAATCGTTTATTAGCTCAAATTTGGACAAAAATCTTCAAGATCGTCCCAAAAACGTCGAAAAAAGCGTTTATTAGCTCAAGTTAGGACGAAAATCTTCAAAATCGTCCCGAAAACGTCGACAAAAAGTATTATTAGCTCCATTTTGGAGAAAAAAACGTCAAGATCATCGCAAAACGTCGATGAAAGTATTATTAGCTCAACTTGGATAAGGAAAATTCAAAATCGTCGCGTCGTCAAAAAAAGCTTTTTTAGCTAATGTTTGGACAATAATCGTCAATATGGTCGCAATAACGTCGAAAAAAGGGTTATTAGCTCACTTTTTGGCTAAAAACGTCAAAATCGTCGCGAAAAAGTTGAAAAAAGCCTTTTTAGCTCAATTTTTGGTAAAAAACGTCGAAATCGTCCCGAAAAACTCAAAAAAAGCGTTTTTAGCTCAATTTGGGAGAAAAAACAGCAAGATCGTCCCGAAAAAGTCGAAAAAAGCGTTTTTAATGCAATTTTCGAAAAAAAAATTCAAAATCGTCCCGAAAACGTCGAAAAAAGCGTTTATTAGCTCAAATTGGGACGAAAATCTTCGAAAACGTCGAAAAAAGCGTTTATTAGCTCAAATTGGGACGAAAATCTTCGAAAACGTCGAAAAAAGCGTCTTTAGCTCAAATTTGGTGAAAAGCAGTCAAAATCGTCGGGAAAAATTGAAAAAAAGCGTTTTATACTCAATTTTGGCCAAAAAACGTAAAAATCCTGGGGAAAAAGTCGTAGGAAGCGTTCTTTCCTCAATTTTTGTCAAAAACCGTGAAAATCTTTGCGAAAAACTCGATAGAAGCATTTTTAGCTCAATTTTGGACAAAAATTTTGGAGAAAAAACGTCAAAATCGTCGCGATAACGTCGAAAAAAGCTTTTTCAGCTGAAGTTTGGAAAATAATCGTCAATATCGTCGCGAAAACGTATAAAAAAGCGTTTTAAGCTCAAATTTGTTAAAAAAAACGTGAACATCGTCGCAAAAACGTCGGAAAAAGCGTTTTTAGTTCAAATTTGGACAAAAAATTCAAAATCGTCCCGAAAACGTCGATAAAAGCGTTTTTCGCTCAATTTTGGACAAAAAAACGTCAAAATCATCGGAAAACGTCTGTTGTAGTGACATAGGGTAAAATAAACAATTACTGATTCGACAATAAGAAACGGATATTTATTATCCAACAAAACCAAGACTGAATCCCACACAACTCTTACGTGGCTCGACTCCCTAACTCACGGAGGGTGTAGCTACGCCGGGCTCCTCCTGCTCCGGGGCTGCCGCCGCTCGCTGGGTTGAGATGACGTTGGTCGGTGACTGCAACTTGCGGGGGTTGTATGAACTCCGAACCGCACGCTGGGGTTGCAGTAACTCCGGACAGCGGGAGGCTCTCGACACACGGGGTTGTATAACCCGTCACGTTAGAGAGTAACTCCCCGATTCCCAAAAAGTGCAGTCCTTATATACCGATCCTGGCCCAAGGATTTTCCCGCACTTTCTCTGTGATTCTTGGAAAGGGTCGGCGTGATGCTGCCTCCGGATGGTGTAATGCAGGTCGGAAGTAGGGTGTAAAAAAAGGACGGAAGTAACTCATTCGCTGTACTTTGTTACTCTCTGTACCCCACCGCTCCTTCCGCCGTCCTTCGTCCCTTCCTGACCCTTAGCCTTTCGTCCTGGCAGCATCCCGATACTTTTGGGTCCAACCCTATCCCCTGCGGCTCCGATGTCCTTGGCCAGGACGGTGGCCGAACCCTTGGGTCAGCGATCTTCCTCTGACCAAGGGTCGTTTTACTACACTTTGTCCCCTTGGGAATCGGGGAAACTCATTGCACTCCAACACGTCGATAAAAGCGTTTATTAGCTCAAATTTGGACGAAAATCTTCGAAATCGTCCCGGAAACGTCGAAAAAAGCGTTTTTAGCCCAATTTATGACAAAAGATCAAAATTGACGCAAAAAAGTCGAAGAAAGCGTTTATACCTCCATTTCTGGCAAAAACGTGGAAATCGTCGCAATAACGTCGAAAAAACCGTTTAAGCTAAATTTGGGATAGAAAACGTCAAAATCGTCGCTAAAAAGTCGAAAAATGCGTCCTTAGCTCACTTTTGGACAAAAAACGTCAAAATTGTCGCGAAGAAGTCGAAATAATAATTTTTAGCTCAATTTTAGAGAAAGAAAGGTTAAAATCGTCGCAAAAACGTCGAAAAAAGCGTTTTTAGTTCAATTTTGGACAAAAACCTCAAAATCGACGCAAAAAAGTCGAAATAAGCTTTGTTAGCTCATTTTTAGACAAAAAACGTAAAAATCGTCAAAAAAAGGCGAGAAATGCGTTTTAAGCTCGATTTTGTACAAAAATCGTCAAAATCGTGGGGGAAACATCGAAAAAAGTGCTTTTAGCTCAATTTTGGACAAAAATCGTCAAAATCGTCGAGAAAACGTCGAAAAAAGCGTTTTTAGCTCAATTTTGGATAAAAAAAATATGACAACCGTGGAGATAATTTCGAAAAAGTTTGTATTTAGGTCCATTTTTGTCAAAAAACGTCAATATAGTCGCGAAAAATAAAAAAGGCGTTTTCGGCTCGATATTGGACAAAAAACGTAAAAATCCTGGAGAAAAAGTCGAAGAAAGCGTTTTCAGCTCAATATTTCGTAAAAACGGTTAAAAGTGCCACGAAAAAGTCGAAAAATGAGTTTTTAGCTCTATCTTGGATAGAAAACGTCAAAATCATCGCCAAAAAGTCGAAAAAAGCGTCCTTAGCTAACTTTTGGACAAAAAAAGTCAAAATCATCGCGATAATGTCACAAAAAGTGTTTTTGGCTCAATTTGTGGCAAAAAACGTCCAAAAAGTCACGAAGAGGTCGAAATAAACGGTTTTGCTCAATTTTGGAGAATGAAACGTCGAAATCGTCGCAAAAAAGTCGAAAAAAGCGTTTTTATCTCTATTTTCAAAAAAAAGTCAAAATCGTATCGAAAACGTCAAAAAAGGGTTTCTAGCTCATTTTTGGAAAAAAAACTTCAAAATCATCGCAATAACTTCGAAAAAAGCATTCAGAGCTCAATTTTGGAAGAAAACGAAAAAATCGTGGAAAAAGGTCAAAAAAGCGTTTTTTGCTGTATTTTTTGCAAAAATGAAAAAAAGCGTTTTAAACTCAATTTTGGCCAAAAAACGTAAAAATCCTGGGAAAAAAGTCGTAAGAAGCGTTCTTTGCTTAATTTTTGTCAAAAACCGTGAAAATCTTTGCGAAGAACTCGAAAGAAGCATTTTTAGCTCAATTTTGGACAAAAATTTTGGAGAAGAAACGTCAAAATCGTCGCAAAAACGTCGAAAAAAGCGTTTTTAGCTGTATTTTTTGCAAAAACCGTGAAAATCGTCGGAAAAACTTCGGAAAAAGCGTGTTTAGCTCAATTTTGGACAAGGAACGTCATAATCGTCGCGAAAACGTCGAAAAAAGTGTTTTTCGCTCAATTTTGGAGAAAGAAAGGTCAAAATCGTCGCAAAAGGGTCGAAAAAAGCGTTTTTCGCTCAATTTTGGATTTAAAAAAACATGGAAACCGTGGCGAAAAAGTCGAAAAAATTGTTTTTAGCTCCATTTTTGTCAAAAAACGTCAATATATAAATAGTAAAAAAGCGTTTTCGGCTCAATTTTGGACAAAAAAATGTCAAAATCGTCGCGAAAACTTCGAAAAGAACTTTTTTAGCTTAATTTTGGACAAAAAACGTAAAAATCGTGGAGAAAACCTCGAAGAAAGCGTTTTTAGTTCATTTTTATACAAAAAACGTCAAAATCGTCGCAAAAAGGTCGATAAAAGCGTTTTTAGCTCACTGTTTGGCATAAAACGTCAAAATCGTCGCGAAAAAGTGGACAAAGCGTTTTCGACTCAATTTTAAATAAAATTACTCGAAATCTTCGAAAAAAGGAAATATAGCTCAATTTTGGACAAAAAACGTAAAAATCGTCGCAAAGAAATGGTAAAAATCGTTTTTCTTTCAATGTTTCGGAAAAAAAGTCAAAATCATCGCGAAAAAGTGGACAAAGGGTTTTCGGCTAAATTTTGAACTTAATTCGTCAAAATCGTCGCCAAACTTCGAAAAAAGACTACTTAGCTCAATTTTGGACAAAAAACGTAAAAATCCTGGAGAAAAGTCAAAAAAGCGTTTTTTGCTCAATTTTTTGCAAAAACCGTGAATATCGTCGCGAAAACTTTCGCCGAAAAAAGCGCATTTAGCTTATTTTTGGACAAGGATCGTCAAAATCGTCACGAAAAAGTCGAATAAAGCGTTTTATCTCAGTTTTGTACAAATAAACGTCAAAATCGTCGGGAAAAAGTAGAAAAAATCGTTCTAGTTCAATTAAGGACAAAAACGTCAAAATCGACGAAAAAAGTCGAAAAAAGGATTTTTAGCTCAATTTTGAGCAAAAAATATAAAAACCGTGGAGAAAAAGTCGAAAAAATTGTTTTTAGCTCCATTTTGGGAAAAAACGTAAAACTCGTCGCGAAAACTTCGAAAAGAGCATTTTTAGCTCAATTTTGGACAAACCGTTAGTAGATTTTGGATTCTCGAAAAGTCTTCCAAATTAAGCCTAAATATGTTTCGTAAATGGGTTATTAAGCAAGATTCTATTTAGAAAGCTCATCTGAAAATCTTCCTAAGTCAGCCAAAATAAGCTCCGATATCTCCATATTTAGCAAGATTTTCGTAAAATCTTACAAATGCTGACGAAATTTGCTACGGAAACGGCTTATTTAGCAAGATTGTAGAATAACTTTTAAATTGAGCCGAAATTTTCTCCAATAACGGCCTATTTAGCGAGATTTTCGAAGAATCTTCCAAATTAAGTCGAACTTTGCTCCGACAACGGCTTATTTAGAAAAATTTTCGAATAATCTTACTAATTATGCAGAAATTTGCTTTGATATCTGCTTATTTTGCAAGATTTTTGAAGAATCTTCCAAATTAAGCCGAAATTTTTCTGAAAACGGCTTATTTAGCAAAATTTTCGAAAAATCTTCCTAATTAAGCCGAAATTTTCTCCGATATCTGCTTATTTAGCAGGATTTTCTAAAAATCTTCCAAATTTTAGACGAAATTTGCTCTGAAAACGTCTTTTTTTGCAAGTTTTTCGAAAAGCCTTCCAAATTAAGTCAATATTTTTTCCGAGAACGGCTTATTAAGAAAGATTTTCGAAAAATCTTCCAAATTCAGACGAAATTTGCTCAAAAATGGCTTAATTAGTAAGATTCTCGACAAATCTTCTAAATTCTTCTCCGAAAACGGCTTATTTTGAAGGTTTTTCGAAAAATCCTCCATATTAAACCGAAATGTGCTCCGAAAACAGATTATTTAGCAAGATTTTTCGAAAAATCTTCCAAATTTAGCCAAAATTTGCTCCGATATCTGCATATTTAGCAAGAATTTCGTAAAATCTTACAAATTTAGACGAAATTTGCAACGAAAACGGCTGATTTAGCAAGATTTTCGAAAAATCTTCCAAATTCAGACGAAATTTGCTCAAAAATCGTCTTATCGTGGAAGATTATCGATAAATCTTCTAAATTAAGCCAAAATTTCCTCTGAAAACGGATTATTTAGAAGGATCATCTAAAAATCTTCCAAAATCAGCCAAAATTTGCTCCGATATCTGCATATTTAGCAAGATTTTTGTAAAATGTTACAAAGTCAGACGGAATTTGCAAGGAAAACGGCTTATTTAGCATGATTGTCGAATAATTTTTTAAACTAAAGCGAAATTTTCTCCAATAACGGCCTATTTAGCGAGATATTCGAAAAATCTTCCAGATTAATAAGAACTTTGCTCCGCTAACGTCTCATTCAGTAAGATTTTCGAAAAATCTTCCAAATTAAGCCAAAATTTTCTCCGAAAACGGCTTCTATACAAAGATTTTGGAAAAATCTTCCAAATTCAGACGAAATTTGCTCCGAAATCGGCTTATTGAGCAAGATTATCGATAAATCTTCCAAATTGTGTCAAAATATCCTCTAGAAACTGCTTATTTAGAAGGATCATCGAAAACTCTTCCAAAATCAGGCAGAATTTGATCTGAAATCTGCATATTTAACAAAAATTTCGAAAAACCTTCCAAATTCAGCCGCAATTTGCTCTGGAAACGGTTTTTTTTACAAGATTTCCGAAAAATCTTCCAAAATCTGCTAAAATGTGCTCCGATATCTTCTTATTTAGCAAGATTTTCGTAAAATCTTATAAATTCAGACGAAATTTGCTCCGAGAACGGCTTCCAGATTTAGCCGAAATTAGGTCAAAAAAAGGCATATTTGGAAGATATTCGAAAAATCTTCCAATTTAAGCCAAAATCCACCCATAAAACGGCTTATTTAACAAGATTCTTGCAAAATTTTCCACATTTAGCCCAAATTCTTTCAGTTAAGGCTTATTTAGCAAAATATTTGCCAAATCAATCTTATAAAGCGGAAATTCGATCCACAAACGGAATATGTAGCAAGGTAATTGCAAAATATTCCAAATTTATGCAAAATACGCTCAGTAACGGCTTATTTAGCAAGGTAATTACAAAATCTTCCAAATTAAGCCCAAATTGGATCCAAAAACGGAATATTTATTTAGATATTTTCAAAATCTTTCAAATTAAGCGGCAATCCGCTAAAAACGGCTTTTAAGCATTTCATTTGCAAAATCTTCCAAATTAAGAAGAAAGTCGATCCAAAAACGTAATAATTAGCAAGATACTTGCAAAATCTTCCAATTTCTGCCGAAATTCGATCCAAAAACGGAATATGTAGCAAGATAATTGCAAAATATTCCAAACTTATCCGAAATCAACTCAAAAATGGCTTTTTTATCAAGATATTTGCAAAATATTTTAAATTTGGCCCAACTCCGCTCAAAAACGGTTTATTTAGCAAGATATTTGAAAAATCATCCAAATTAAGCCAAATTTCAATCAAAAAACGGAGTATTTATCAAGATATTTCCATAATCCTCCAATGATTGTCGAAATTTGATCCAAAAACGTAATAACTAGCAAAATATTTGCAAAATTGTACAATTTAATCCGAAATTCGTTCCATGAACGGAACATTTCTTATGATATTTGAAAAATCTTACAAATTGATCAGAAATCTGTTCAAAGAACGACTTATTTAGTAAGATATTTGCAATATCCTCCAAATAAAGCTGACATACGGAAAAAAACATTGTTTATGTAGGAGGATATTTACTACATTTTCCAAATTAACCAGAAATTCGTTCGAAAAACGCGCATCTTTAGCAAGATATTTGCAAAATCTTTCATATATACCCGTAATTCCATCGAAAGAAGAAAGATTTGGCATGTTATTTGCAAAATCTTCCAAATTAAGCCGAAATCCGCTCAAAAGCAGATATTTCAGCAAGATATTTGCGTAATCTTCCTAATTAAATCGAAGCTCAAAAAACAGCTTATTTATCACGATATTTGCAAAATCTTCCAAATTTGGCAGACACCCTGAATATAATATTTCTTCTTCAAAATTTTTTTACAGCCCCCTTCCTCATTACTATTGAATCTGAAATATTTTTCTGCATATGCCACAATTAAGTTGTAGAGGCAGGAGTTATCAGAGGCAAGGACAGGGAAGTTAACTCCTCAGGAAGGACTTTGGAATGCAGGGAAGTCATGAAAATAAGTACCAATCAACATAACTTAGACAAGGTGGGATTGAATGGAAACTGTGGTGAAGAAGTAAGTAAATCTCATTGGGAACTCCAAGTGGAAGTCCAGTATTTTTGCTATATGTTTTGTCTGCTGTGTGGTGTTGTGACCGTTAAAACAAAGTTACTTTAAAAGTTTTGAAATGTGGTAAAGAAAGCGAAAGATGAAATGGATTGATAGACAAAGAAATCGAAAGAAACTAATTAAAGAAATAAAAGAGAAAAAGTGCCATAATCTGAGAAGAGAGGAATGGAAGAAGTGGCAGGATAAAGCAATGGGACTGAAAGCTAATGGAACCCAAACATGTAACTCGGAAGGTTCCTTTTACTCAAAATTTACAAAATTAATATCTTTAGAAGAAATAAACAATTTTATTTGTAAATGCACCATACAATAGTTAATATCTTCAAGGAAATGCATTTTACCATGAATATGCTCTTTTTGTATAATCATTGGAATCCCTTAGATTTCTTTCAGTTAATATGTATGATTACATAAAGCAAAGGAAGGTTCAAACACAATCATCGCAATAATATTCCCTTTTACGCTGATTTTTTCACAATTTCAGTAAATAAACATTTCTAAATGATTCTAAAAATGATGGGAGCAACATATTTCTAATCTTAATTTTTAAGAGATGTTCTTTTCTCCTTTGCAACTAATAATTTGGAATTATTATTAACAAATTAATTAATTTAAAGGTAATGGTAATTTCAAATCATAAAAATATATGGAAATTTACTATTATGAATTTTCATTTTCGAATTTAATATCTGCTTAAAGCAGTAAGTTAGCATACAGTCACAAAACTTCTCTATTGCAGATTTGATAAAATTGTAGGTAATTGAATTTAAAAAAGATGACTATAATAATCAATTAATATTACAGTGTGTGTTCTTTGGATACTTTTTAATATTAATTAAACAATGCTTCTTAATTTTAACATTACAACAAGGTTTATTTAGAAGCTAAAGAAACAAGAACAAATACTCTACTACAATAACACCCGTTCCACACCCAAAGTATTGAAAAAAGTAAAGAGCCCAAAAGGAATAAATATTTGTTTTGTTAATGTAAATAATTTTCTAACAGAGGACTTCATCTAGTGATAAAGTTTTGAACCAATTTAAACTGAGCCAAAGGTAGTCTCAAAAGAAACTGCAGGAACAAATCCACTGATTTTGAGATCCAATTTGAGAAAGAATATTTATCAAGATACTGATAGATGACTGCACAAATATTAACATTTTACAAAAATATATGTAGATATAGATGCACAGAGAGCAACCATAGTTCAAACTCTGATATATTAAATAGATCAAAACATGGATTTCACAGCCTTTTCTTTCACAGAAAATATGCATTTTGGTCAAATTTCTTACTTATAAGTAAATCAACTGAATTACTTGATTTGTGCTTTAAGTTGTTTTGCTTATTTGGTATCCTTACCTTAGATGGGTATTAGGTTATCCTCAGGGACTTTGTGGAAATGAGAGAGCAAATTAATAAAATAGGAAGGATCCTTAGATTTCCTGAGGACCAGTTCAAGTTATGTACCAATTTTCAGTTACGTAAAATATGAAAATATGAAATGAAAAATGTGAAATCATTTCTACTGAATACTTTTCCCAATAAAGAAAATAGTGAAATCATCGAGTGGACAATAGCTTCCACCTAAGAAATACATAGGCAGCACAACGGAGAACAAAAAATATGACAACCAGAGCAATAATATCAATGGTGAAGTCTCCCTGAAGCATATCCAATTCTTCAAGAGTAGTTTCTGGGGATTTGAAGTGGCAGTATGCCTGAAACAAAAAAAACAGTACTTAGTTAACAATTGAAATTAGCAACAATTACAAGCATGTATCATAGAATATTTTCTCCACCATGACCACTTGCAAAGTAAATCAAAAAATATTTAAATTCAACATCAAATTACAACTGGTTAAATAAACAATACTTTAGTCATTTGTATAGCATTTATATGAATGTATTTCTTCCATGAAAATTTTTAAGCCAAAAACAGAAATTCCGTATATTAAACAAAACTGACACTAAATAATAAACAGAAAGGATTGTTCACTCTCTTATAAAATATCTTCAAGTATCCCTAAGTTATTACAATTTTTGCAGGTTTATGCACCAAGATGAATTTTCAAAGTTTGGTAAACTGTATCACATCTGTATTCTTTTGTAATGTAGTGGTGGAATCAATTAAATGCTGTATTGTATTTCTATAATATCTTTAATGTTCGCTGATGTAGATGAAGTATAATAAGGAATTACAAGAGGACAATCCATAATCGGATGAAATGAGTTCAAAATGAAAACAAAAGAAAAGAAGTTAAGCAGAGGGATGAAGGCAAGGAGATCTATAATACTGAATACACTGATATTTATTTTATATATGTAAACAAGCATCAAAATAGAGCAAGAGACCAATTACAATAGCTAGTCACTAATTCAACAGAGATATCATTTAATTATATTTCCATGTCCAAATTTACCTATTTTTGGCAGACTTGCAATTCAAGTCATGCTATGTGAAAGCAATTCACAATTCAACAGCAATTGATCAAATTGCTCTTAAATATCATGAGAATGATTCTTGGTGTTGATATATAAAACAACATGAATTCCTATATAAGATTCAATTGAAGTTGAATTCAAAGGAAGTTAAGATTGGACTCGTAGAGAAGGGGATTATTTTGCACACTCATTTTAAGATCTTTGGTACATAAGAAAGAGAGATAACTACACACTGAATTTTTTATCATCTACTCTAAATGGAAGATTAAGAGAGATAATATAATATACTTGGTGAGGTAAAATGTAACCTGGGAAATCACTTTATCCAAAAAGCCATATTTATAGCAACCAAATGAATTATTTTCAGCAGTAAATTGCAAGTAACTTACCTGATGGCACTTGAGTTTCTCTCTTCCGAATGCATAAGTAGCAAGAGCAGTGCCTTCAAATCCATATCGAATGTAACTAAGGTATGTGATCCAGCGCAGGTAAATTGGAATTGCATCAAAACTCACAAAGAAGCCAGAGAACAGGAGAAAGGGAACTGACATTACAGGTGCAAGGAACACTCCATTCTAAAACAGGAAACAAACACCAAGTATACCAGTATGTATATACTTTTTTATCCAATGTCAGTAACTCTCATAACAAATATATGGAAGCAATTTCTTGAAAATCAATTTCATGTATTGACAACAAGATAAGGTATGAAATTTGAGGATTAATTAGTGTCAATGGACCAATCAACATCATCCTTGGTTTGATAACACAATTTCCCTCTTGAGAAATTGTACTTCATTTTGACTGATTTCAGACTTTTTCTTTTTAAGAATCAAATTAGAAGTAATACTCCTACAAAATTAAGACACATGCCAAAGGAAAGGAAATTTTATAAAAACTTATTTTAGCACTCACAATAAAATAAACTTTCGAACAGACAAAATCAAAGGAGAATTTATTTATAAATAAAATACGTAGAAAAGCGATTGTGCAGGGTATTTAAATTAAAGATTTGAAAGGATATTTACCTGAACATTCATTGCAGCTCCAACCACCAATCCTATACTTTGCGCTACAAATGAAATCATAAGGCAAGCACTCAAGAACATGCCAAAACGGAAAGGCTCATTGGGCTGTGAAGTCAGGAAATACACGATTGTGACATATATCACACAAAATGCTGCCTGAAACAGAAAATTCATCTTTTCAAGACATTAATGCATTATTTCTGAAAGTTAAAAATAGGGTTTCCTCTCTACATTGGATTGTCAGATCTCAAGAATAATAATTTTAAAATAAAATAGCAAGATTCTAACTCCAGGATGACTTATTTAAAACTGAACTTTCTATTGCGTATCATGTAATGCATCAACTTACATAATTGCTTGGGACCATAATTTCAATAAAATTAGGTATTCAATTCCAATGAGATATCTTTCCAGCCAGTTGAGAAAATTCAGCAATGAAATAGATAAGTTTCAATTTTAGAGAACTGACTTAAGTTGTTGCATTCAAAATAAACACAGATACAAATTTCAGTAGATGGCATGCATCTTTGATATTGTATTAGATTAATACTTCAATTGGAAAAATTATTTTTCCTTTTTTCATTTTCATTGCTTTAGCATAAAACATCAAATATACATCAACTTTGATAAGAAAATGATGAAAAATTCAGAATTAAATATTAATTTCTGAAAAACAGACAAAGAATGACGACATGAAAATTTCCTGAAAAAAACTTCTCTTCTGAAAGGCACTATTATTAAAGAAAAAGAACTTGTAAACAGTTCAATTCATCAGATGATGATGAAACAGACTGAGTTTCTTCTAATATCTCATTTTCCATTATAAATACAATAAACGCAAGTTCATTATGTTTATTGTAAGCTGATCATCACAAAGATTTTGCATTTTAAACAACTTTGTAAAAATCTGACT
This sequence comes from Pachydiplax longipennis, assembly GCA_036926295.1. Taxonomy (NCBI): domain Eukaryota; kingdom Metazoa; phylum Arthropoda; class Insecta; order Odonata; family Libellulidae; genus Pachydiplax; species Pachydiplax longipennis. The sequence goes on from JAVFKF010000037.1 coordinate 1,676,680, forward strand.
ACAGCTTATGAATTTTGTATTACATTCTGATTAGGGTTAACAGAAATATCAGACTCCCTTTTTCTGATTTTGCCCAATGTTTAGCACTGTACTTGTATTGGAAGTTAATGGATATGTGACTAACATTAGATTTATTTTTAGCTACAAAATTTTATTATTATTATTAAGAGACTTTATTTGGTAAAATTTAGACTTTTCAGTCTCGTGTTCCATTTAACCAACAATAACACATACGAACAAAAAAAGTAACAATAAACTGACACATACAACCATTCCCTAACCGGAAAAATCCCGGTTACCTAGGTTTGAATGTGGGATGCTGGTGATGGAGCTTAATCATGTCAGCATGCTAACCACTCTGCCACTGAGGCCAGTAAATTTTAGACTTTCATCATCTTATATTCTTAAACTAATATCTCTTCTTAAATAATTTAGTGCTACCAAACAAACAATAAAAAACAGGTATTCCACTAAAGATTTCACAAAGAATGAAAGAGAAAAGGGGTTTCCAAAAATCTTGTGAAATCAGTTGACCTCAAATACAACACGTTTGGTGAGTTGCAATCCACCAATGACAAGAAAGTCCTTCATTTAGTACTCTTTTTACTCAATGGCTTTACAAAATGTTACTTTTTACATAAATCAATGAATTTTTTTATCAAGAAAAATTTAAACAGAAAATAAGAATTTGAAGTGGTATATAATTACCTGAAATGGAATATCAGAAACGGTGATGGCTAGATAATAAGACTTGAGAGAATACCAACGATTGAAATTTTCTTTGATCAACACGGGCATTTCCAATGGAACTGCAAAGTAGAATTATAATTACTCATTTTTTGAGGCAAAAATTCCTTTGTGAGACATTAAAAAGAAAAACAAGCTTCATACTTACAGGATAAAATAGTGATAGTCATGGAGGTATACATAAGGAAGAGCATGTTGAAAAACAGGAATCCAAGATTACTTAGCACTTTGGCACCATCATTTCCAATGTCATAGTAGAGAGCACCAATCAGAAAGCCAACCAATATGTGAGCAAAGAGTCGCAAATACATGAGTGTCTGCAATGAAAATTATAAGTTACTCTAAAAAGAAGTGGTCACTGAGATACACTCACAGATAAATTAAATCTTTTACATTCAATTAACATGATAACAAAAAATATTTACACTTAATTGCATTACTAGTAGATAACATTCGCCAAAAATTAACAGCTTTGATAGTTTCACCCTTTCTTTCATTCCACAGCTTACCATGTCAAACAATTACAGCCTGAATTTATATTATTTTTCAACCTAATCAAAATAAAACCAAAAGTTCAAAAATGCTCAAGATAGAAAAGAAATCACAAAAGACAAAATTATTGTAATTGATTTTGAGCTACTAATATTTAGCACATTAGAATAACCATTGAATACATACAAAGTCATTTCACAAGTACAATTTTGGTCCAGTATCCTGTACAACTTTACTATCTGGAACATTTTGCATTCCGGTTTTAGTTTGATTATTTCAATTGCTACATTTTGCCACCCAGTACAATGTTATTTCTATTCATAAATGGTAATTTATATTATTTTTCTTTTTTTAATTTTCTACATCAATATAATATGTTCCATCTTTTCTATAATTCTAGATTTCTATAGTTTTAGACTTTACTTAAAACTAGTGAATAAGTTTCCCTTGTCCATCATTCTTTAAAATTTTAGCTTCATTAAAGTAGCAGTAAAAAATTATAAAGATGCCATATTTATAAGTTTGTTTTGTTGCTTGAATATGAACTTGAGACCACTTGGATTATTACAGTAACCATCTCTCCCATTTTCATAATTTTTCCAATTATTATATTATTACGTTTTTAACGCTCTTGACAGCCACAGGACAAACTTTTAAATTTATTTAGAGGAAATTCGCAACTATGACTCTAATAGAATCATGAACGAAAACTCTACAAGGAGATAAAGAATAATTAAGAATAAGAGCACAATCAACTGTATTTTGTATACAATTTTGGAGATCCTGGGAATAAACTGATGCACCTAAAGGATATTTCTGAAAGTATGATTAAGCCATTAGCTTTATATCGTGTATTTTCCAGAATAATTGAGGAAATATCAGAGAAGTTGGCGAAAATATTCAGTTTTATGCTGATCCTGAACATTCATTAATCTATCAGTGATCATAGCCTCTCGTTATTACTACATCATAGAATTATAAATGAGTTTATCTGAATTTTAAGTATTATCGACAGACATATCTCCTAAATTGGATTCGGTTGTTAAATTCATGTGTGTGTATGTATTACTGCTGCCATCGCTTCTCACTTCCCAATCTCTATCAAACCAGTCTTCTTAAAGTCCTTGCGAAGTCATTGCTTCATTCTCTTCTTCCAATCAATTCTGTGTCTTGTTTTTCAAATTTGTCATGATTGATGTGAATGAATTACCACTGTATGATCCTACGGTATGTGGAGAGATGAAGAATTGCTCATAACCAATATATTTTAAATATGAAGGAAGTTCCTTTCAATATTACCGAGCAATAAATATATAGATAGGCTAATGCGTATTTTTAACATTTTCTACATTCCATAATTGTAAACGTTAAAATAAACAATTGAAATATAAATAATACAGGTAGTTTTGTAAGCATTCAAAATTAATAGAAAATTTTACATTCATAGCTAACAGTAGCATTGAATGAGCATTATGACCAAACCTCATTCACCATATTTTTTGTGTATTTTAGAACTTCTAAAGCTTATAAGTATAGAGAGAAGAACATTTAAGAACACATTGGTTCATAAATGCAATGATTTGAAGAGGAATCCAAAGAAGAAATCATGTTTATTTTAAATATATTATCTATTATATATAGCTAACTCTCCGGATATACCTATATAGATATATAGATATAGGGGATACGAATTCTGACCATGATCCACAAGCGCCGTCCCTGTCAGATATTTACGACGTACTGGCCCCACCCTGTGGATGCCAGAATAATTCAGACATCGACGCCAGCTATCAGGGGTTCGATACCAGAATGTCCCAAAGATCACAATTTTCCCATAAGAATGCGTTGCATGGATTTTTGAAAATTATTTTGAGGCAATTATCCGTAAGATAGAGGAACCAAAATCTCAGAGGTTCAAGTTGAGGTAGGCTTCTATGGTTCTTATGGAAGAAATGTTGCTAAATGACCGTGAGTTTGACTCCAGGTGGGTCCGAAATGCTTCCGTAAGAAATGCATTGCTGATATCATGGGCAATTTTTTTAAATGCCTTCCCGATAAGCTGGAAAGATAAAACCCGGAATGGTGACAGAGGAGTTTGAGAAGATTCTTTCATGTTATTTGCCGTTTCTGCAGTGGTCCTTGATTCGATGCAAGTGTGTCATTCCGATTCTACCATGCACTTCAAACGGGAATAACATAATCTTATTTTAGGACCTTCCCGATAAGATACTGAATTGAAACTTAGAAACATGTCAGAGTGGCACTTATCTAACATTTCCATGCCATTGTCTCTCACGAATGGGTCCCGAGTTCGACGCTAGGCGGTCTTTTGCGCATTTTTTGCAAACTGTTTTGAGACCTTTCTAGGTGCGATAGAGCAATCAAAATTACGGGGTTTGCAGATGAGGTGGTCTTCCATCGTACCAAAGGAAGAAATGTTACCAAATGACCATGAGTTTGACGCCAAGTGGGTACAAAATTTTCCAGTATAAAATGCATGGCGGTCAATCATGACAATTATTTTGAATGTATATCCGATTACCGGGAATGATATAAAATGGAATGTACATAGAGACTATTCATATGTTTCATATACGCTGTCCGCCATTACTCTGACGGTTCTAGTTCGATGCCAGAGCATCATTTCTGTTCTACCATGTATTTCAAAGGGGGATAGCGTATTCTTATTATAGGACCTTCTTTATAAGATATTGAATTGAAACTTTGGAACAGGTCAGAATGGCACTTATCTTACATTAATATGCAATTGTGTAGCAAGATCGGGTCCTTAGTTCGTTGCCAGGCGGTCTTTTGTGTGAAATTTTGAGTATTGTTTTGAGGCCTTTCTTGGTACGGTACATCATTCAACTTACAGCTTGCAGTATGCAAGCAACTTTTACTCGTATAATATATAATCATATTTATTTTAAAATTTATTCAATGTATTTAAAGTGATAGCATAGATATGACTATGAGTTTGCCTTACTTATTTTGTTGCAATCACATAGGCTAAGATAAAGCAGGTAATCAATATGGACTCCTTAGGTATAATATGAACTATTATAACCACGGAGCTTTGTAAGCGAAAGCATCGAATTTGAGGTTCTATAAATTTTTGGTCAGACACTGATTTAAACTGTGAGGAAATTTTCTTTCTTCCCTCTCAGTCCTAAGTTTAGAGGCAGGTTTTGCAAAATTTCCTCCTTGCTGCTTGAGCTTTTGCCTAAAACTCAGAGGACCAGACCAAAGGAAGGGAAAGAGAGGGGCTTGCTTCAGTTTCTTCAGAGAAAATGGGACCTTGTGTGCAATCTTAATATATGAATGAATAATTCCCTTGCAATGGAAGCTGGCATTAATCCGTCCGATCCCAAAAAATTCGAAATCATACAGCAAAAAGGAGTATCGTCCATTTAGCTTTCTTCATGTCTTTTCTAAAGCTCTTGAGAAGCTGGTTCATGAACAAATTACCAAATACATCGACCAAAATTCCCTTCTCAGCCCTTTTCAATCCAGTTTTCAAAAACATCATTCAACTTCTACCGCATTAGTTAAGATAACAGATGATATCCGCAAGTCCATGGATAACAAGAAAATTACCACATTAGTACTTCTTGATTTCACTAAGGCATTCGATTCAATTGATGTGGATATCATGGCTAGCAAACTTAGGATGTTTGGTCTCACCGAAATCGCAGTTTCTTGGTTCTCCTCATACCTAACGAACCGCCAGCAGAAAGTAGTTTCTAATGAAACAGCGTCTGAATGGATTAATGTAAATCGCGGACTCCCTCAGGGGTCAATCTTGGGTCCATTGCTTTTCTCTATTTATATCAATGATTGTATTGAAGTAATGAAACATTGTAAGTACCATCTGTACGCTGACGATCTTCAGATTTACTTAGAATCAAGTCCCTCAGAATTGCACAATTCGATACTTAAAGTAAACCATGATCTGCAACTTATCGAAAACTGGAGTAACGATAACTTTATCAACCTCAATCCCGATAAATCACAGGCTATCATGATCGGCTATTCTAAACTACTTAACTCCATAAATATGGTTAACCTGCCATCCCTCGAACTAAGTGGTACTCCAATTCCGTTTGTCAAATCAGTTAAAAATCTTGGCCTCCACATGAATGAAACTCTTACATGGTCTAATCACGTCCTACAAATATGTAAAAAAGTAAATTATTCGCTTCACTCTCTCAGACGAGCAGAGAATTTTCTTTCTCCTCCCGTTAAATTACATCTAATAAACTCCTTGGTAATGCCACATTTCGACTACTGTGATATAGTTTATCAGGATCTATCAGGGGAACTCGCCATCAAACTACAACGCATGCAAAACAGCGCGATGAGATTTATTTTCAACTTGAAAAAATTTGATCATGTATCCGAACATTACACTAAACTATCCTTACTGAGACTAGAATCGCATCGTAAGCACCATATCCTATCATGCGTCTATAGGTCGCTAACCACAAGGTCTCCTCACTATATTTATTCCTTATTCCTGCCTTTAAATGCCATCCATGACCGTAACACAAGAGGTTGTAAGAAATTCCTGATTCCCCAACATAGGACCAAAATATATCACAAATCATTTACAGTCACAGCCAGTAATCTTTGGAATTCACTTCCTTCGAGTATGGGAAACTTGCCTTCCATACATAGCTTCAAGCGTAAATGCCACAATCATCTCCTAATCCAGCAAGCGAGAAATAAAACATGTTGAATGCCCATAACCATTTAAATTCACGATGAATGCTCCTTAGTCTACGTACATCCACAAAGCTCATTTAATCATTCAAGTCAGTAAAATTACCTTTCTGCCGGCTAGCCCTATATAACGGTTTTGTCCCCCATTTCATGTTGAATATGTATATATACTTACGAAGTAGCTTTTTTCATGCTGTTGTTCTTTTATGTATTATCGTAATGTATTATCTGTCGAGCCTCACTCTGATAGGTGATGATATTTTTATTTTTTCATGCATGTTTCATCTTTTTTATTCTCACTTTTTATTATTTTTCATGGTGTCGGGTATCTTTTTATGTGTATATGGTTTTCATTTTTTTTTTCCTGCTCTTCTTTTCTTCGAAACAACATTGACGAAGTTGTTAAATGATAGTGATTTTTTGTGCTTATTTATTTTATTTTATTTTTTCTGTATTCATACTAGTTTTTTTGCCATTTCCATTTATAACATTCTGTGTTTTCAGTGTTTGTTTTAATATCTTTTCTCATGTTATCCTTTTACTAACTGTCATTATTTTATGGACTATTTTATATGCAGTTTGAAGTGTGAATACGTTCCTTGCTTTTTCATTCCAGCCTTTCTTATAAATTTCAGTCTCTTATCTATCTGTAGGTTTCGCAGGTTTTTCACACCCTCTTCTGGGGTGTTTTCCTGCTGTGGGCTATTTTTCCTATCCTAGGTTTTTAAGCTCACAATATAAATTTCTTCTGTGCACTTTTTTCTGCTATCTCTTTCTTTCAAATTGACGAAGGGTTAGATGTAAGAAGAGACTTTTCAATCTCAATCTCGCCAGAATAAAGACGATTTATTATTATTATTATTATTATCTTTCCCTCTTTGTTAGAAGCATAGCTAGAATATATAGTGATTCGTAATAACCATTTTATAATAACTGAATTCTTGCATTATGGCATCCATATTGTTATAATACTATTCTGCTATGCCAATGCCACCAAACTAACCATACTAATAAATCTTTGCAATATCAATAACGCAGATGGATCCATTTCAACTCTACTCTAGGTGGAGCTAGGACACAAGTAGACTATCTCCGCCATGTTTACGGTTCCTTTGAGAAAATAGACAATACCTTTTGATGGATGACACAAAAGATATAGAAACAATGAAAGGAATGAATAGGGGATATTCCTAGGGCCAAGATGAAGGGGAAAGTCCTCCCTTCTCTCTGGAAGAATCAGTAAAATCTCAGATGCGAAGTTGTCAGAAACAGAGCCAAATCTCATCTCAAAATCATAATGCTTCATCTGATACCGTTATCATGAATGACCGGTGGAAGTAAGAATAGAATGGCATGTTGACACATGTCTGAAATACCTAACCCTCTGTTTAATAGTCATATCAAGCAAATTTTATACTTTTCTGTAATGCAGATTAATTCAACTGCGAAGAAATCGAGTTAAGGTTGCACCCCAGGGCAAGAGAGATATTTAGCATCAGATAAAAGTAGGGACAGTATAATTTTGGAAGGAACATGAACTTCATTTAATTAAAGGGATAGTTTTTCTGGGACTAGCAATGAATAATATTTTCAAAAAAGTATTACAAGAGAGTTGTTGAAAAAGATTTTGTAGCCCTCAGCATTGAAGTTAATTGTGCTATTATTCTAATATCTATGTCATTTTCTAAAATATTAAATTAGAGATATGAATTTTAAACAATTACCTTAGATATTAGTATGATGGCACGCCAATTAATATTTTACTTTATATCAACTGATTTGGTGGTATTCAAAATGTTTATAATATTTAATGCAATTTTCTGATGCAGTTGACTGTAATTTATTTGGTTTCCTTTGTTGTAATATATTTTGGATCTGATTTTCTGAGTTCTTTTCCAGGTTAACTTAAAACAATTATTTCTCAGTGTATTCTTCCAGATAACGTTTCTTTTCATCTTAGCTTTCCCTAGTAGGTTTCGCAGTTTTTTCATGCTTCCCTTCTCGATAGCACTTTTCTGCAACAGAAATTAATTGAAATACAGGTATTTGTGTTCTTATTCCTAATTATTATTTATCTCATTGCAGAGATTTTGCTCATATTTCTATTTGAGTCCTAGTAGTGAGTTTGCTCTAAATAAACTTAGAAGTTTGTCCTGTGGACATCAAGAGTGTATCAAATGTAATAACATAATTCTTCTGAAACATGCAATGATGTCTTTTTTTGGGGATAATTGAAGCAGCTAAAGTATATATATAAATACACAAAATTTCAGGCCTGTAAAACTGATTTTCATTAATTTTTAATACTATATACTGCTAACATAGTAAACAGCAACACTAAATTTTAACTAGATTTCATGCTAATAATAACAGTACAAATTGGTTCAATGTGTTCACAATGGTTTAAATAATCATACTGCTCCTCCTTCCAAGAGCAGAGAATGCAGAGAAAATTTTAGCTCTTTGAGCTTCATGTTTGTTGTGCGGGTTGTGGCTTAAGTGGAAAGTTTTTTGTGGAAATGACTCAAATCATCACACAAAATAGCCCCCTTTCACAACATAAATAACAGAATGTTAAAAATATCACTTTCACAGAAAGATTTCACGAAAGTGTTAAACCAAATCAGCAACATCATAAAACAAAATGGATACGATCAAGACACAGTTAATAGCATTCTTAGGAAACACTAACATGAACTCAAAGTAAAATAATACATAACTTTAACCTCAACTCTAAACAAAAAAAATCATAAAAACTTCCTGGTAACAAGCAACACATTGACCTATATTTTCTCCAAAATTAATCTAACTCCAGTTTTTATAAACAGCAACAAACTTCTTCATAACCCCAAAGACATTACTGCACCACTATTGCGCATTTATGAAATTTCATGTCAAGATTGCGATAAAATATACTTAGAGTAAACAAAAAGTAAACTAGAAAATAGATTCACCTCGCCGACTTCAGACACAACCAACATAATAAATTTAGAGTTGCCTAACACATGCAAGAACATAATCGTAGGATTTATTTAGACTGCATGAAATTAAAGAAATCAGCAGAGAAAAACTCTAAACTAGATGCTTATGAAAGCATCTTCATATATCAAAAAAGGGAAAACTTATGAATGCTGACAACGGTCCCATCCCAACATCTTCATTATACTAAAATCTTGGACACCACTCTTTAAAAGGACTTAATCCTGGAATTTTCATCTCTCCACCCTTTTTCACACAAAAAACCCATCCCAAAAACCCAACAACAAAGTTACAAATGCCTTGCACTCCACAATTTCTTTTTATTATGCATTTAACCTCCCTTGATGATGGAGCCATAGATTCCAAAATGCACATTGTGAGTCTCTGAAAAAATTGGTACCTATGGCTTGTGTTAATCCCTTCTGAGTAATTGGCATCACCAGCATTTGGCAATTGAAGTTTTTTCAAGCCTCTTATTCATTACAGCCAAGTTTCATTTCCTATCTTTCAAACCAAATGAGTTAATGAATTCTAAATTTTATAAGATAAATACTCACATAACAATATTATATGAGGTCAAATGGAATATAAGTCTACTCAGTCTAATCTTGCTTAATAAAGAGTAAAATTTAAATGTTTGAAAGAATTTGTATATAAATACAACTGACATTTTCTCTCCATTTTTAGTCCCAAGTCTAAGAACAGAAGGAAAGCCTTACCCAGTCTCTTCTACTGAATAGCAGAGTTCGTTTGAGCACAACCCAGAACTGAGTGAGGCCAGAGGTTGGGTAAGGCTTTGAGCTGACAATTTCACTGGCATCTAAGAGTTCTTCTTGAGTTGTGATGGGATGAGGCACTTCCACTATCACTTCTAATGAACCCTCAGGCACTGCCACTGCAAAAAAATAAAGTAAACCAACTAAAGCTAATACTAGAGTTTTCTAAGACAAAATTAATGAGCATTTATATAATCATTTATGTATAATTCCAAGAATGTGATTATAAATTTTGGTTACCTTCCTAAGCAAGCAACTAACTATCACTAGCATTAAAAATTATACCACATAAATATTGCTCAACTTTTAGATTTCAACAGAATCCAAATAAAATATTGTTGCAAGAATTGAGACAAAATTCTCACAATTTTGATTCAATGATAAGAATATTTCACGATCAAAATAAGAATCTTTTTTGATTTCCCTTCTTTCTCCTGGAATCACACTATTAATTACTTGACATACTTCATACCTAAATGCTACAAATTATGTTAATAGAGTCATGGTGCATAATTACCCCCCTATCATAGGCTAAGAGATGGTTTACAAGGTACTTGGTAAAAGTAAGTTTACTCAATAAAAAGCACATTTAATCACTTCATTAATTTACAATCCTATGGGCAAAATCAGGCTGATTAAGAAATACTTATACGTGGTTGCACTTTTGTCCCTGCAATCAATTTATTGCACATGGAAATGATAAAGGAAATTTCCTCCTCCTACCATTTATTCTTACCCTTTATTCCACTAGAGCTTATTACTGGCTTATTTTTATAGAGAATGCATAAACTCAGAGTTGATAATTGCATAGCTCTTCCATGGGGCTGAATGTTTACAACTTATAAGTTTCACAAAATACTAATTTCATTCATTCAAATTTTCACAATTTCAAATTTATATTCTGCATATTCCACAACCAAAATACAAGTCTTTCTTGTTTCTTCCTTTTTTGGAGCTGGTATTGACTATGTGAGACAATCCTTTCTTATTATATTTTGAAAATGAAATAAAACCTGCAACTGAGAGATGTGAAGTTAAGGAGTATTCCTTATAAGAACACTTTTACCCTTCTGGGGCCAAACTGAAGACAATACAAAGTACTGAATTATCTGCTCAAAGAGGATATTTAACATTCTCCAAAGTTTGAAAATCATGCAACATTGGGTCTCAAGTTTTAGGTGGGCATACCAAGTTCAGAGCTACCAAATATGACTTTATTTTGGGATGAAATTGAGACTGAATGTTCCCATCTTACATTTATCCCCTTATTCACGGAAAAATAACAAAAACAAAGCTACAAAAGAAAACAAATTCAGTTACACTTATAAAACAAAAAAATACATATTTAAGTTTCTTAGACACAGGAAAGAAAAGGAGAAACAATATAATTGAATTAAAAAGAAAATTTAAAACAGGAAAAAGAGATGAGAAGATTGTTAAAAAGTTAAAGGAAAATGTTAAGAAAGATGATTTATGTCAGTCAGGTTTAGTAGAGATTTCATTAAGTAAGATCATTAAGTAAGATCAAGTGTTCTTAAAAAGTAATAGTGTGATAGAATTGTGGACCTTTGAGGTTCCACTCTAACACCAGTTTATTAGGAATAAATTCACTTATGCCATAATTAAATTCTATGCATGGAATGGTCATAATTAACCATAACTCACTTCATTCACACACAAGGAGACAAAATACAGGATTACAAGAGAAATTCAGATAGTTGAGATCAACACAATTAATTTGATAAGAAAGTAATGCAAATTAATTTAAGTAATAAAAGTGAATCAAAAGAATAAGGGAAGAAAGAGAAGGAAAATAAAGGTTCAAATTTGATGACCAACAAAATAGAATTGATCACAAAAATTGTAACATTAGATGTAAGCACAAAAAGATCTTGAAAAAGGAATGGAACTAAGGAAATCCAAGTGAAAGTTGAAACCAATCTGATGATAACACAAAAGAAAGACTCTTAGATTGCAGAGGGTCTGAGAAGGTCGACCAACAAGAACTTTCAATTAACATGACAATCAAGTTTACCAAAATTAATAAAAGAGAAAGAAATTGCTTAGATAAATACAAATAGAATTATTTTCAAATAAGATGGATCAAAAACTGTATGGATGTACTTACGAGGTGCCTTTACAATGTCATTTGTTGCATTATCCAAGAAAGGCAAACTTTTTCCAGGAATATCCTTTCCTGCAAACTTGTCCCCAACTTCTACATTTTCATTTATGTTCAATCTTTTATTCTTTTCACCATCACTTAGCACAGCCTTTGCAGCACTATTATTAGCATGCTTCACCTCTGGTAATTTGATGCCATTATGAATGTCATTTTTACCATTAGCAATGGCTTCAACCAGCTTCTGAATGTTATCCCCATACTCTCCACAAGACACTTCAATTACTGAAATAAATTATGTTAACAATTATAATAATATAAGGCATGGAAACAGAATGAGAACCAAACACATAAGAAGGGGAGCGCTGCATCAAATTGGTACAAAGTGATCTTTTGAGACAAAGATGAGTTTTTGGTAAATTAAGGATATTTTAAAATTTACACACATGGTATTTTTCCACCAATAACACATACCTTCCATTATATAATCCTCATGAAAATATATAGCTAATGTACACTTAGTGAACCTATACTGAGCACTTTATTTAATTCCATAGATAAATACTCTAAAACCTCATTAACACAAAACTGAATTAACCACAGAATTTTAGCACAGATATAAAGTACTCATTATTTAATACTGATGCTTTAAATAATATTTTAATCTATTCTCCATTTCAAGCTTCCAGTCAGTATTGTCTTATGAGAGAAAGGCAAAGCCTTGCTGACCGCGAGGCTTTGCCTCTCTTGAGCGATCAGAGTCCAGCAACATTAGCAAAAAAAAACAATGCGAAGGTAAGTCATTCCTGGTCTCAGACCAGGTTGAATCAACAAATTTGCATTTACGTTAATAATTTTGAATATAAATACATAAAATTTTGTGTAATTGGGATAGTGAACTAACGCAAGCCCTAGAAGAATAATCCTTTTTGTTATACACTCTGGTAAACTAGAGGATGTCATTGTAACAATTAGGAAAAACAATTTGGGTATTTTTGCTGATATTCACAAATTAGCTTGCTGTATGCAAGCAACAATTACTGGTCTTAATATACCAAATAGTTACTCTATTGTCCATTCCTAGATTCCAGTCAGTATGGAGGGCTTACAAGGGAAAAACTCAATGTAATTTGCCCTAAGCAAAGAAGTTAGCCTCACACCGGGTCACCTTTATGCGGAGCTACGGATTTGTATGGGTATAACTAAGATTCGTAGTCTACATTGACCGATTCAAACTTAAGTTCTGATGAGACTTAAATTAAAATAACTCTATCAACACAACAGTGAAAATTTTATGCATTTATAGCAGAAACAAAAAAGTTAAAAGCGAAAATTGAAAATTGAATGCATTGCCCAGTTTTCAATCATGAACATTTTTGAAACTGCCATTACTCTCTTACAATACAACATAAAATGCTGATTTATTCTTAAATTGCTCACTGTATCATCTGAATGCATAAAATTTACATGAGATTAATTTTAGAGCAACCAAATCTTAGTAAAAAATTATTTAGTTGGAACGTAACTCAAGAGAAAATTCGTCGTGCAGTCCAATTTATACGTCGCCTAAATCTTTTTGGTTTCTCGCGTGAGGAAGAACTTGTCTCGAAGGAAATCGAAATAAACGTTGTAATTTTCATTTACAGTTTGTTTCGATGCGATATCTTGAACAGAACTTTGGTTTTTGACTTTTATATCAAAGAGCGTAATCCGCTTCGCGCTTCGAATCGCTGACGCTTCGAAACCTCACAGCTTTACAGAAATTTCAACGTTACCTCACATAAAGTAGTAGTGATGATTTAGTCTTTATGTTTTATTTTTAAGTAAATAACTCGGTAATTTATTTTTAAGTGAATAAATTTTGAGTTGATATTGAATAATTAATTTCAGTCAGGTCAGGGTCCCCTTTGACAAGTACCATTGATTTGCCCTGGTCAGTTTAGATCGGTAATCTTATACTTGTTATTGCAGTAAAACTCAAATCATGAAGAACAATATTTTTAAATTATTGTCAAGAACTTATTTTTGATTACTGCATTTTGCTAAGAACAAAAAGTCTAAAGTCCTCCATAGATGACTTTTGTCATCTATGGAGGATTCTCAAAAGTGACCACTACTATTTTTAACAATAAAATACTGCATTATTTCAACTGTGCAAACTGGGTCCCCTTCCTTGGAAATATTTGATAAGTTGTTTAAAAGCAGCAGTGCTAGTGAGGACAGCAAAAACTTACTAAAAGATGCAGGATTGTGGTAACTAGGACATACAAGGTCAAGAGTGGCCAAAAAAGGCACTAGTTGTGTTGTTGATCCCTGGTAAACACATTGTCCATCAGCTAGAGTGTAAAGATGGTCAAACTTTTCAAAGAGTCGAGCACTTGGCTGATGAATGGTACAGATAATTGTTCGACCACCAATAGCCAAATATTTAAGAAGTGAAATGCATTGGAAGCAGGATGAGCTGTCCAACCCACTGGAAAAAAAAGAAACGTGTTAAGTACAAATTTCCTCTTCCAATTTTATCTAATTTTCCTGCATCTTAATTTTGCTCATAAGTCTTTCCTTCATGACTCAGTTACTTGAAAAGACCCATTGCATTACTCAGTACTTCAATGCTATCACAACTCAAGTCTTGCAGACTAAATCAATTTCTTCCTTCCCTTCTTGGGATTCCTCATTGCTATTTTTTATCTTGAAACAGCATACATAATAATGCAATAAATAAATACTTACTGTAATTTATAGCTATAATTAGCTTCTTTAACAAAGCTCAGCAATTATATAGAATTATAATTTTGCAGAATTTATTGGTGTATTGGAACCATGTTCTTAGTGCAATGGTTTTTTAACTCTTCAGTTTATTTTTGAACAGCAAGATATTTCTCTGTATATATTTTCTATTGGCCAAGTATTAAATAAGTATGTATTTGAATTTTACCTTGTTGGCTCATCAAAGAACATGATTGGAGGATTACTGACAAGCTCCAGTGCTATGGAAAGCCTCTTCTTTTGTCCACCGGATAAACTAGCTGTCATTGTTCTACGATGCTCATTCAAGCCCAGGGTCTCAAGGATTTCTTGGATCTGTTTACAACATACTTATCAGCTACTCATTTCTTTGAGTATTCGAGGTAAGCAAGAAACACAAATTCATAATAAGATAATACCATTATCTGTTTCTTATCCTTGGACACATCTTTGGCCAGTTTCAGATTGGCAGCCACGCCCATTGCTTCTTCTACGCTCAGATTTGCATGGAGTTGATTGTCCTGCATGATGTAAGCAGATAATTTTCTAAAGTGACTCAAATTCCGCTCCTTGCCATTGATTGTAATTGAACCTTCCATCCCAGTTGTCCTGCAAGAAACACAGTTCTAAACCTTTAGTACAACACAATAGAAGCTACTGATATCAATGATGAAAGGAATATATACATTTTGATAGATTCTACAGTAAGTGATTAAGGAAAAATCCAGTGGATAGAAACTTATTATTATGGACCATATTTTTAAAAGAACATATTTTAACTGGAAATTCCTAATTAATACATCCCCGTAGTGAATAAAGACTATATACAGGATATTCATTTACATACGAGGGTGGTCTGAAAAGTTTCCGACCCCAGATTTTTCAGAAATCTTCAGATAATTTTCAGAAAACATGTTGAGAAATAGTGAAATGTTGGTAACTTTTCAGACTGCCCATGTAGATAAGCCTTGAATAGTCTATGATCATTTAACTAAATTTATAGATCCAAATGCAATGGGTGTGGTTTAACAGATTTGCTACATGCTGAAACAGCAATGTAGCAAATCATTGCAAGCGATTGGATTGTCCATTCGTCAATGTCTCAGTTGCCTCAGTAATTTACATTTGTGTTTTGACTTCATCTTCAACTCTAAGGAATTTGTCTCCACAGAATATGAATTCAGTACTTTCTCATAAAAATTCCGAATAGAAGTTTTTCCTACAAAAATAGAACCAAAATAAATCACAGTAAGATTAATGACATAGGAGGAAATTGGATGAAATAAGGCAAATTTTGATATAAGGGAAGAAATTGTTTCTTGAAAAATAGACCCATATACATCGGTTCAAAGAAAATTGTAATTTGTTCCCAATAATCTTTAAAGTATCACTTGCTTATTTTTCCTTCAACTATGACGGTATATAACTTTGATTTAATTACACAATGCTGTTAGGAATTAGGCAGGGTTAAAAATTTTGTAATCCCAAGTCAGCATATTTTCTCTTAAATAATTTAACCTTTGCTGCAAAGGCTTTTATCGTGTATCAAGTATGAAATAATTGAAATTTCCCTTATTTTCATCAATAACAATGTCTTGACCTCTTCAATGACATTATAGCATGATAATTCTTTCCAATAATTGAAACTAAAGTTCTATTCAAGATATAGTCCTGAAACAAACAGTAAATAAAAATTTCAAAATTTACTTCAATATCACTTGTGACACGTTCTTTATCAAGTGAGAAACAAAATGTTTTTGGCAACAGTTAAATGGGACTGCAAGACCAAACTTTTCTAAGGTTATGCTCCACAGAAATAACTTTTATTACATTTTGGTAGCTCAAAAGTAAACCTTAAATAGATTTTATGTTCGCTGATGATATAAAGAGCAATCGAGGATAAAAAATTATATTGGATTCGAAGGGAGTAATGGCAGTTTTAAAAATGTTTATGGATGAAGAATGCTCATTTTCATTCCTTTTTTGCTTTAAGCAATATTGTTATCACTATACAAGCATAATATCTTTGCTGGAGTGTTGACAAAATCATTCACATTCAAATCTCATAAGAGCTGAAATTTAAATTACCCTTGACTGAAGAGCAGCATATGAATGGACTAAGAACTCATTCAAATTGCCCATGCAGCTATTGGGAGCTGAGTACCGTAGTGACATTTTAGAATCACTACCGTGTCAAATTCCATATCTAACTAATATGCTAACCTTCTATATACTTACTCTATGCTGATAGTTATGTATTTCAATTAATTACAAGATTATGAACAAATATTATCTCTCAAATTCAGAAAAGCAATTCCAAGTAACATACAAATAGCAAAACCAATTTTGGTATTAGCTCTACAGCGGAAAATTACCTGGTATTTAATTTCTATTTTGGCCAAAACCCTCATTCCTTTCCGTCAACTGTGAAATACATGATTGTGCAAATAGGTATGGTTTATAACTAAAGTAAGAAGATAACATTTAAAACGTCCTCAACTTACCAGGTAGTGTGAGCTGCAGTAAGTAAAGAACATCATTTAATGGGATTTGGATGCATAAATTAATCATAAACATTACTTAAAAATAAATAATATATCCAAATTTATAGAATGCATAACTATTTTACCATTTAATGAGGACTTATGCGTAAGTTACCCAAAGTTTAACAGATAACTATTGAAATTAGAAAATTTTAAAATGATTTTTCCAAAAACTCATTAAGTTAACATTGTGAAAGTAGCAGTGTTTTGAATAGGACAATTACACTTTCAGCTGCTGTCTGACATCTTTAATTAGCATTTAGTTATTGCCTCTACTCACCACAGCAATCAATGAGATTTGCTATATGGAAGTAATTTTACCTCATATTTTGTAAGACTGAAGACAAGGAAATATTTCTATTGTTTTTATATTTTAATTTTTACTTAATTTGAAAGGTAAGTACATAACAATGGAATTATATTATTACTAAAGCATAATTTATATATTCAAGACATGACATTTAGTAAGATTTTTTAAAAGAAGAATGTTTCAATTATTGTACTCCTTAATGCATTCCCAACAGCATCTTGGTTTTCTTCTACAACAACATTGCCATCTACGTCTTGAAAATATTGATCATGGTCACCAGCAATTATCAGCATATCATTTAGCACTGCAGCGGCAACAATCACTAATGTTAGTTTAAACAGGGTTTGCATACCCAATGCTAAGCAGGGGAATCTTCTTTTCCACACCCCTATGGCTCTCTCTACAACATTCCTGATTTTAATGTGAGAGGAATTGTATCTCTGCTCTGCATTGGTAATAGGATTCAGCAGAGGGGTCATTAAATAAGGTCAGCAAAGGACTATCTCCCAATAAGTAACCCTTTCCTAGCTCCTTAGCCTCTAATCGTGCACGAATATATGATGAACTGTAAACAGTGCTATCATGGATGGATCCTGGCCAACATGAAACAATGTCAGTTATTTTTAGATCAGAATCACACACCATTTTTGCATTAATTGAAAAATGTCCTTTCCTACATCTGTATATTTCACCATGTTCTCCTCCCAGGGATTGGATTTGAATATGAGTATCATCAATACAGCCAAGGACAGAAGGAAATCCTATTGAATCATCTTTTTCTGGAATGCAAATATACTGAGGACGTAGAACGGCATTGTTGTGTGTAACTTCCCAGATTATTCTATAGACTGTTAACTTGTGAATATTGAATGTGACATCAATAACAATTTGGAATGTTATTGTGGCATAAATCTCAGTGATATCAATAACTGATTGAGATCTGTAATTGGTTTGCTCCTTCTGGTCCGAGGCTCTAAATTGCTTCCGATCCTTACCATCTTCTTTGGTATCCAGAATCTTTCTATGAATTCTGATTCATTATAAAAAAGGAATGGATCAGTTCATTTTCTTGTAATCCTCATCCTTGGAATGTATCTTAATACATTTATCATTTCTTCATGAAAGATGAAGGGGATGATGTAATATTCAGATCCATTCTAAAGAATACAAAGCTTGTTAGAAAGTGAATTATCATTATATATTATTCTTTGTTTGCTCTTACCTTACCTGTTGTACACCTTACAAAGTTGTACAATTTATTTTTATACAATATTTGTCATTTATAAATACATTTTTCCTATTCAAAAACACGTAACAAGAACAACTGGGGTGGCATTTTGGGACCTGGAACGAATTAACGGTATTTCAATTGATTTCAATGGGGAAAATTGCTTTGAGATACGAGCAATTTGACATACGAGCAAGGTTACGGAACGAATTAAACCCGTATCTCGAGGTATCACTGTAAATATATATATATATACACGAGTAAAAGTTGCTTGTATACTGCAAGCTAATCAATGAAAATAATGAAAATTTACCATAAGTATCCGATTATTCTCCGATATGTATACTCGTATATGACCACTGTTCATATTCCGGATTTCATCTTTCCATGCTATCGCGAAAGAATTCAAAAAATTTCTTAAAAATCTCAATAATACATTTTATAAAAAGGAATTTTATATCTACAAGGCGTCTAAACAGCACTCATTCGGTAACATTTATAACTTTGTTGCAATAGAAGAACCTCATCTGCAAACACCATGATATTCATAGCTCTATCGCACCAAGAAAGGCCTCAAAACAACTTTGAAAAAATCGCGCAAAAGATCTCCTGGTGTAGAACTCAGGCCTTTTCGTGAGTGAAAATTACATACCAATATTATATAAGTGGCATTCTGATCTGTTCCAAAGGTTCGATTCAATATCTTATCGGGAAGCTCCTAAAATAAGATTCCGTTATTCCCGTTTGAAATGCATGGTGGTGCAAATCGGAATGACACTCTTGCATCGAACCAAGGACCATTAGAGAAACGGTGAACCACGTAAAAGAATGTTTTCAAACGCCTCTATTACCATTCTGGGTATTATTTTTCCAGCTAGTAGGGAAAGCATTAAAAAATTGTCAAAAATTGCAGCAATGCATTTCTTACGGAAGAATTTCGCACCCACTTGGCGTCGAACTCACGGTCATTTGGTAACATTTCTTCCTTTGGTACTATAGAGGACTACCTCAACTTCAACATCCGAGATTTTGGTTCTTATATCTTACCGATAAGTGCCTCAATATAATTTTCAAAAATTCATAATAATAATGCTTAGAATTCGTATCCCATATATTTATAATTATATACATATAAATAAATACATACATATTCATATATATACAGAGACATATCTATTATATATAGCTAACTCTCCGGATATACCTATATAGATATATATATATATATATATATATATATATATATATATATATATATATATATATATATATATATATATATATATATATATATATATATATATATATATATATCTATTATATATAGCTAACTCTCCGGATATACCTATATATATATATATATATATATTTATAGGGGATACGAATTCTGACCATGTTCCACGAGCGTCATCGACGTCAGATTTTTTCGACGTACTGGCCCTACACTCTAGATGCCAGAATAATGCAGACTTCGACGCTAGCTATCATGGGTTCGATGCCAGAAATTCCCAAATATCGCAATTTTCCCATAAGAATGCATTGAGCGGATTTTTGAAAATTATTTTGAGGCACTTATCGTTAAGATAGAGTAACCAAAATTTCGGAGGTTGAAGTTGAGGTAGTCTTCTATGCTTCTCATGGAAAAAATGTAGCCAAATGACAGTGAGTTCGACGCCAGGTGGATGCAAAATTCTTCCATAAGAAATGCATTGCGGAAATTTTTTTAAATGCCTCCCGATAAGCTTGAAAGATAAGACCCGGAATGGTGACAGAGGCGTGGGACCTTCCCGATAAGATATTGAATCGAAACTTTGGAACAAGTAAGGATGGCACTTATCTAATATTATTTTGCTGTCTTCTCTCACGATCGGGTTCTTAGTTCGTCGCCAGGCGGTCTTTGGCGCGAAGTTTTAAATTTGAACTGAGGCAGTACTTGGTATGATACTGTATTCAACGGATAGCTTGCAGTATGCAAGCAACTTTTACTCGTATATATATATATATATATATATATATATATATATAATAGATATCTATTATATATAGCTAACTCTCCGGATATACCTATATATATATATATTTATAGGGGATACGAATTCTGACCATGTTCCACGAGCGCTGTCGACGTCAGATTTTTTCGACGTACTGGCCCCACACTCTAGATGCCAGAATAATGCAGACATCGACGCTAGGTGTCATGGGTTCGATACTAGAATGTCCCAAAAATCGCAATTTTCCCATAAGAATGCATTGCGTGGATTTTTAAAAATTATTTTGAGGCACTTATCGGTAAGATAGAGGAACCAAAACCTCGGAGGTTGAAGCTGAGGTAGTCTTCTATGGTTCTTATGGTAGAAATGTTGCCAAATGACCGTGACTTCGACTCCAGGTGGGTCCGAAATTCTTCCATAAGAAATGCATTGCTGCAATTTTTGTCATTTTTTTTCAATGCCTTCCCAATAAGCTGGAAAGATCGAACTCCGTGTGGCGACGGAGGCGTTTGAACACATTCTTTCATGAATTTTACAGTTCGTCTAGTGGTCCTTGGTTCGATGCAAGAGGGTCATTCCGATTCCACCATGCATTTCAAACGGGGAAAACGGAATCTTATTTTAGGACCTTCCCGATAAGATGTTGAATCGAAACTTTGGAATAAGTCATAATGGCACTTACCTAATATTAATTCGCTTTTTTCTCTAACAGAAGGGTCCTGAGTTCGACGCTAGGCGGTCATTAGCGCGAATATTTGCAATCTGTTTTGAGACCGTTCGCGATGCGATAGAGCAATCAAAATTACGGCGTTTGCAGATGAGATGGTTTTCCATAGTATCAAAGGAAGAAATGTTAGCAAATGACCGTGTGTTCGACGCCAGGTGGGTTCATATGCTTCCGTAAGAAATGCATTGCTGAAATATTGGATGATTTTTTAAAAATCCTTCCCGATAAGCTGGAAAGATAAAACCCGGAATGGTGACAGAGGCGTTTGAGAACATTCTTTCATGTTATTCGCCGTTTCTGCAGTGGTCCTTGGTTCGATGCAAGAGTGTCATTCCGATTCTACCATGCATTTCAAACGGGAATAACGGAATCTTATTTTATGACCTTCCCGATAAGATACTGAATTGAAACTTTGAAACACGTCAGAGTGGCGCTTATCTATTATTCGTATGCCATTGTCTCTCACAAATGAGTCCTGTGTTCGACGCCAGGCGGTCATTTACGCAAATTTTAAAAAATTGTTTTGAGGCCTTTCTCAATGCAGGAGACTATTCAAAATCACAGCGTTTGCGTTTGAAGTAGTTTTCTATAGAACCAGTGGAAGAAAGGTTGCATATGACCGTGAGTTCGATGCCACATGGATGAAAATTTCTCACGTAAGAAGTGTATTGCGGCAATTTTTAAGAATTTTGCTGGATAAGCTTCGAAGATGATACCCGTAAGGGGAACTTATTGTTAAATTTGTACGAATTAGCTTGCAGTATGCAAGCAACTTTTACTCGTATATATATATATATATATATATATATATATATATAGATATAGGGGATACGAATTCTGACCATGTTCCACAAGCGCCATCGACGTCAGATTTTTTCGACGTACTGGCCCTACACTCTAGACGCCAGAATAATGCAGACATCGACGCTAGCTATCATGGGTTCGATACCAGAAATTCCCAAAAATCGCAATTTTCCCATAAGAATGCATTGCGCGGATTTTTGAAAATTATTTTGAGGCACTTATCGTTAAGATAGAGGAACCAAAATCTCGGAGGTTGAAGTTGAGGCTCTATCTTTCCGATAAGTGCCTCAAAATGATTTTCAAAAATCCGCGCAATTCATTCTAATGGGAAAATTCCGATTTTTGTCACCTTCTGGTATCGAACCCATAATAGCTAGCGTCGAAGTCTGAATTATTCTGGTATCTATAGGGTGGAGCCGGTACGTCGTAAAAATTTCACATCCATGGCCCTTGTGAAAAATTGTATGAGTCTCATGGTCACAACTAAAGCATTCCAAACAATTCTTAAAAAAGAATTCTTAAGAAAGAATTTCGAACCCACCTGCCGCGAACACACGCTCATTAAGTGACATATCTTCTACTGGTCTTATGGAAGACCACGTCCTGGGTAAAAAATTCCAAGTTCGGTTCCCGGCGTGGTCGAAATTAGTGCAAAACAAAAGTACTTCTAAAAATTATAGTACTACTCACAATGAATTCCATCGAAGAGATTAGCTTAGAGTTGTTTCTTGGCGATGACGAAATGGATTTCGAAATACGCGTCGTCTCACTTTTACACATCTCTCCCGCTTTTACTCGACCATTTTATAACTTTATTATTTATTGATTTTTTATGAATTTGGTCGGAATTTCCAAAAGCCTTCCATTCTACTTTCCAATCAAAATGTATAATTCCCCCTTTCTTATCTGACGGAGAATCAATTTTCGTGCGTAAAATGCCAGTAATACGAATGGGAAGAATCATCATAAAATCACTTTATTATTACATAACATAGAAAGTCATATTTTTAAATTTAAAATGCCAGGTTATCTCAACAACTGCAATAGAATAAATGAAATCTCAAATATCGTTTCTTCAGATGCAGTGACGCCAATTCTTCACTTTTAGCTACGGCCATTCATTTGCATTATATAGTTATTTACAGTGTTTTATTACGAGGAAATATTGTTTAGTTGATAAAAATTATATTTCGAAGCAATGGAAGACATTAATTCCTTGAAAACTTAGAAGGCTCCGAGTTTTTTAAATTGGCAGGCCAAAAAGGATGCAGCGAAAAGCATCGTTTACCGACTTCACAATTACTGTGCGCGATCAAATTGGATATTCATCAGCGTAAGAATTGCTGCCATATAGGTCTGCTTGGAATGAGTCTTCTTTTTTCAACCCCATTCAGCTCGAAATATGTTCGGCATTGAATATTATTAGGCTCGCGTAGTCGGAGTCTTCCTCTACAATTTGAACCCTCAATTATTCCTTCCATTATTCTTTTAGCTTGACTATCGTGTCGTAAATGTCCAATCAGTTAAACTCCTTTCTTTAATGATTCTTATTATACTTCTCTTGAGATTTCTCAAAGATCTCTCTAGTTGTTTTCCTTTCCTTACTTTCAGCATTACCATGGATGATCATATCATTTCACTCTCCCCTATAATACACGATTCACTTCTCTCATTTAGCAATAACTTTATTAAGACCTACGTTTGGAGTGTTGCGATATATGGAAGTGAATCGTGGAGTCTCATAAATGGAGTGGAGTTTCCCTCAGATTGAACTGCATCATGAAACGAGAAAATTTCCCTCTGCGATGCACGTAATAGAATGGGCATTTGAGAAGTGATGCAAGGAAATAATCTCCGTTTCGAAAGCGTACTTGGCTAAAGTCCGACGCAGATAGCACAGACTTCATTCCGTCTCAGTGTACTTCGGACATTTTCATATATAATCTACCGATTCGTCATTGCTCCTCTCTCATAGAGGATTGAAATATCGATGTAAATTCGCCACATTAAGCTTTTTATGGTCCACTACATTTATTTTCTCTCCATTACTCAAAGCGGATCAATTTATTTGACTACTAGCTGATGTGCTCATTTATTCTCAACGGGGAAGTTGGCAGTAATAGTGCAGCTGATAATATGTAAATTTACATGACTTCAGCGTAAAGCACACACATTATTTTACGCTTAAAGATTCCAGTCAGTATTGTCGTAAAAAAGCCTCGCGCCAGGTCGCCTTTACGTGGAGCTACGGATTTGTATGGGTATAACTAAGATTCGTAGTCTACATTGACCGACTCAAACATAAGTTCTGATGAAATTTGAATGAAAATAACTCTATCAACACAACAGTGAAATTTTTATGCATTTATAGCAAAAACAACAAAGTTAGAAGCGAAAATTGAAAGAATTTCCCAGTTTTCACTCGTGAACATTTTTGAAACTGCCATTATTGTTATTAACTGTTATTATTGCCCTCTCTTACAATACATCATAAAATGCTGATTTATTCTTAAATTGCTCACTGTATCATCTGAATGCTTAAAATTTACATGAGATTAATTTTAGAGCAACCAAATCTTAGTAAAAAATTATTTAGTTGGAACGTAACTCAAGAGAAAATTCGCCGTGCAGTCCAATTTATACGTCACCTAAAACTTTTTGGTTTCTCGCGTGAGGAAGAACTTGTCTCGAGAGAAATCGAGATAAATGTTGTAATTTTCATTTGCAGTTTGTTTCGATGCGATATCTTGAACAGAACTTTGGTTTTTGACTTTTATATCAAAGAGCGTAATCCGCTTCGCGCTTCGAATCGCCGATGCTTCGGAACTTCGCAGATTTACAGAAAATTCAACGTCACCTCACGAAAAGTAAAAATCACTATTCACAAAACTTTTGGTGGCGCATATATGATAGAAGAATATGATGATCCGATGAAAATGATTCAATCTCTCGTCAGGATTTCGAGCAAATATTATGAAAAGAATAAGTTAGAAGACGGATACAGTAATACACTTCAACAAGATGATATAATAACACTTGCGCGGGACTCAAATAAGACTGCAAAAAATAATTCCTTTTCCGCTGAAAACTAGAACAAAACACTTATTAGACTCCTCCGAACGAATGAAAAAGGAAAACTGAGCTCTATTTTAGCTAAAAATATCAAGAAAGTATGTACAAACAATCGCAAAAGAGGGAAGTCCAGAGAATTCTTCGGACGACAAATCCATACTAAACATATGTTTCAAAAACAGAACATAATGCAGTTGTCTTAAGAAAGGCATCGAGGAAAGCTGAGGATTACCATTCTTAATCCCTCATAGCTTGAAGTGATGGAAACGAGAGCACTCAGCAGAGATTTCACGTTCTTTGTCATCTCTCCCACTCCATTATCTCTTTCTCCGAAGGAAAATAGTACTGTAACGATAATTTTTCGGAAGACATTTGCACACGTATCAAGTAGGTACATATCCTTCTTTATTACACTTACACAACCGTCATGCGCTCAAGCACATCGAGCAATTACCCAGTACGCGCTCGAGGACTGAAATTTTCAATTTCTTCTTAAGTTAAAGAAAATATATCTTTAAACAGAATGCTGGGACAAAATCTGTTCACGGATGAAAACTCGGCAATTCATTCAATTCTCTCTTTAAACTTTGTTGTTTTATCTATAAAAGCGTATTATTTTCACTGATGTGTTGATTAAGTTATTTTCATTCGAATTTCATTAGAACAGAAGTTTTAATCGATCAATGTAAACCACGAATCTTAATTATACTCGTCCGAATCCGTAGCTCCACGTAAAGACGACCCGGCGCGAGGCTAATTTCTTCTCTTACGGCAAATTACATTGAATTATTCTTCCCCTGCAAGTTCTCCATACTGACTGGAATTTTGAAACGGGCCAACTGTTTCCACATATACTCCACACGTATCAACATAATCCTTTAGCAAGATGGCCCAAACAATATGATGAGAATCTCATGAGACAAAACCGTACGTGTTGATTTGTTAACTTCTCGGGAAAATATGAAGGAACTATCTTGTTTTGTTTCTCAGAAGAGGAGAGTAAATATAAAAATGAGGGAAGAAGTCATTCGTAAGAAACCTCAAGAAGATGATTCGTTCGAAACAGGTCTCACCCGATTCCGTCATCTGACCTGGGTGTTGAATCCTTTATCAGAAAACAGGTATTAATCCAATCTCTAATGTTTATCCAATATACTGAAAAATACGAGCACTGATTTCTGAGAAATGGCTCAAAGTCGGTCAGTACTACAACAGAGTTGTAATCAATGTTAGACAAAGAACCGATCCTCAAATGAATATAATGAATAAAATTCCCTCATCTAGTAAAATCAATAGTTATTTGGGTGGATGACAAGAAAGTTAAGACGGAGGTAAAAACCGCTTGAAGGAAAGAACACAAAGCAAATATCGGTGAAAATCAGGTAAATTTCAGAGCTTCTAATTTAACTTTGAGAGAAGTCAAAGAATAGAACGCCTAAAAACATCTCTCAATTTCCAATAATTGTTTAAATCTGAAATTCGCTGTGGAATAAAGCTCTAAAAGGGAGCCAGGGATTCCATTTATGGGCAGCTTTTGAAGAATAACTTTGAAAACCACTGAAAATGATTCCTAAGGAAAAGAAAATTCGCCATCGACTCGGAGAGTAAAAGATTACGAAGATTCGCATTCGAAAGTGTCTGTTAAAATGACGTCAACACAAAATCAAAGTAATAAAACAGAAAGGGGCATGCATAATTTGGCGATCCATCCAATTGGGGAATTCTCAATTTTTAAGACGTATTCACATGGACCTGTTTTTCTCTAGGGAAAAGAATTTTTTACAGAGCCAGCATACATATTTATAGAATAAAAAATGTAATTAATGTCACCATAAGATGTAAATTTTATCCATCATTCATAATAACTTATGGAAACACTACTTATAATTCAGTATTTTGTTTATTTTTGCTTTAGGGACGCCACTGAGTTTTCTACTGCATGTATTTTTACCTGTTTGTATGGACGAAATGGAATTTTAACTCTCATGATTACTATTGGGGACCCCTGGATCACAATTAAATCGTTATTTTATAAATGTAACTTAAAAATGGAGAAAATTT
Source organism: Pachydiplax longipennis (assembly GCA_036926295.1). NCBI lineage: Eukaryota > Metazoa > Arthropoda > Insecta > Odonata > Libellulidae > Pachydiplax > Pachydiplax longipennis. The sequence goes on from JAVFKF010000037.1 coordinate 1,704,002, forward strand.
GAGAGAGCTTGCCGAGGAGATGTAAGATGAGTACGTCTTAAAGTCAGACCAAATGAATTTATTCTAATAAATCAAACTATGATTAAGGAGAGATAAGGAAAACGAATTATTATTATTATTCCTACAGTACAACCAGGTTGAACCCACTGAGTTGTTCTTTAATATAATATGGACAACATACACGACCATTCCCTGATCAGGGAAATCTGATCAACCGAACCCGGGACCTTGGGGTCCAAGCGATAGAGCTGCTAGAACGCTAAACACTCGGCCATCAAGGGATTGATGAAAAAGCAAACAAAATTAGAAATATGATATGGCTATAATAAAATAAGATGGACGTATCCCAAATGGCCAAACACCTTCTTGAGACCGGGCACCAATCCTCGTGGGACATGAAATACCTCCACTTCCATAAGAAAGGACATTGCTTGAATTCGGCGGAACAATTAGAGATTTTAAAATCACTTTCCCGCCCCAACGTCCTTACCATCAACGACAACCTCTTCCCCTTCCCCTACCCTATCCTTTCCGCAACTACAAAGTTTCTATGTTCAACCTTTCCTCCTTCCCAACTCTCCCACACCTAACCTTTCTTGGACCCTCCCCTCCCCCTCCCCTACTCTCCTTCCTTTGGTATATACTAACTGAAATTGATATGTGGTTTATTCACCTGAAGATGGCCTAAGGGGCCGAAACCTTGGTTGTGATAAATAAAATTAAGTGGCACGGTAAATTTTTGCATTCTTTCATTTCATCATAATGGAAGCCTACCACAAAGTCAAGGCCAACATAGTAAATTCTATTATGATTTAATGTTGAATCTTTCTACTATGGTCCTCTAGTTACGTCTACTACGGCCAACTGAATTTTTGACAAAAGAATTGGGTTTTTGCAGTTAAGTTCGAGATGTGAATTTCTCTTCTTCTGCCCAGTTTCAGTTCCACTTGTGAGGACACTGCATTTCTCTTTCAATTCCTTCGACTCTCTTTCTATGAATGACCTCAACAAATAACTACAGTGCTGATCGATCGATTTTTATTTTCAAATCGTCAAAGTGTTTGTCGACACAGCAGAAATCAATTTTGTTTTCGAATTGATATTGTTGGCTATCAGAAATCGGCAAAAAATCGGAAATTATAGAATATCAAAGCGTCTTAATTTAACTAAAAACGTAAATATCTTTCAGCGTTAATAACTTGGGATTTGGAACTCATCTATGACATACGAGTTGCAATTGCAAACTTCGTCAAGTGAGATCGATAGTCCAAGGGTGACGAGCGTTATTTCCTAACGAGCAAAAACAGATGAATGGTAGATTGTATGCATATCGCCATTCTTCCCCTTGCGAGGTGAATAAATTTCCATCTCAATAGACAAGCAAAATTATCTTCCTTTCGAATGGCTCTGTAGGCAAGCGCAGGATTTGCTAACGATTACAAGCGATTTGACTCGTTGGTTGCTCTGCCGTCACACAGCTACTGCCAAATTCACGATTTCAAAAACAAAAGCCTCAAAAAGTAAAAAAAGAAATTAATGCATTCGAAACTAGGATTGCAAAACGTCACAACTGCCGTCTTAGAGTCACACTATCAATTATGGGATTCGATTGTTTTCATAAAATATATGCAATAGATTACTCAGTCGCTTCAGTACGCTAAGAATAAGCAAAAAATTACAAGTAATAAGTAGAAAGCTCGTAAATTATTGAGAATGATAGAAAGCGGCATTAATTACGTAGTATATTCTTAAAAAGTATTATGTAGACCCGGGATACTCAACCTGGTCCCCCAACCTTGCACAAGCCTCGTTAAAAAGGTATTTTATAGTTGCTACAAGTATTTCTTGGGATTGCACCAACGGGGATAGAGTGGAGGTTAACCTTAACTGTTAACTAGAAAATAGATAAGATGACCTTAATATCACAGAAAATATATGTGGTTCGCTTCCGCCCTTGGGTATTCAGGTTCAGTACCCCGGATTTTGACTCACTCTATATAAAATTACTTTCTGGAGCAAGAAACAAGTAACGGTGAAGAAGTCTTACCTCTAAAAATGTAAACCTGATAAATAAGAATCTTTATATAATTTTATTTCTTTTGATTCTCGTCTCGATTTCGTAGGACTATTATTACTGCAATTGTTAAGAAGGAAGTCTGCAATCGATCAAAATGAACGTGCATTACTTTGGAGGAAATTTGCCAGTCATCCAGAGTCGAATCAAGGATATTTATGACAAAAAATATCGATGAGTTAGGTCACCGATATTCTAATCAAAGTTCACATATCTATCTCGTCGAGGAGTTCGGGAAATTAACGTACAAAAATTTCTTACGTGTATTTCGTTTGGAAGTTACTGATATCGGATACATAAATATATACGTAACGATAATTATAACATAAGATTTGATCACGAAGTTTTATTTAAGAATAAAAATTAATCTAACAAACTCAATTTAACATAAAATTCAATTCTGATTCGCTCCCTTTCTGTGTAAGATAGGCGATAAAACGGCAATCGGGTCAATAAAAAAAGATGTTTCTTACTTGTATCCGGTGAGAATATTGAGGAGAGTGGATTTGCCAGCTCCCGATGGGCCCATTATCGCCGTCAACTCTCCGGACCGCAAGCGACCACTCACACATTTTAAGATGATCTTCTCTTCTAAAGGAGGAAAATAAACCTTCATTAAATTGGCCTATATTAATAATAATTCTCATTTAAAGTAACAGATCTGGGCGATTACCGCTAAAAGAATTGAGGTCTCGTCCAGAGAATGTTCTTCCCAATATGTTTTCTTACATTTCATTGCTCAGATGTTTGTGTATAATCTGTCAGTTACTAGTGGCAATTAGAATCCAATATTTTATTTGATTGTCATTGGTGTAGCAATATAATTTTCGATACATTTCTTCCTATGTGAATGTTATGTGTTTCTATGTATTTTACAACAAATCGTAATTCATTAATTTCGACAATCATTCGATTCCTCATCGTATTAATTTATTAATAATTTTTTCTCAAATTTATGTTTTACTAAATATCTGGTGTTCCATTCTTTTTCTCTCATGACATTTTTCTGATGGTTCGATACCTCTCCAGGCCGTTCATCACCGCTCCGAAAGGAAGCGCATGACAAAACAAGATTTCCTTCATGAATTAAAGCGATTTAATAATCAGCAGCCCATTGGCATATTCAATGAAGGACCAAATCCATCTTTAACTACTTCTAATCTGCATTACTCTGCAAATAAATATAATACATTTCTCTATTAGATATAAGTATTATGTTACAAAATGAGACGCTCATCATCATTGATCTCTTACACTAGCTGAAGTTGATTCGCAACAGGGAGTAATAAGTATTTTATCTTTTTTATGCTATGTTATTATTACATTTTCTTCTTTAGTCTTTTTTGCGTATCAGACCTTTATACCTTGCATTTGTCTGCGTATTTTATTGTAACTTCATTTACAATGTTTGACAAGCTATTACCAAGTACATAATATTCTGTTCATGCTAAAGTATCAGACAAAGCTAAATTAAACTTGTGAAAATTCTGTCCTTCTCTTCTGTGATTATAATGTATATAATTATAATTTTCATATATTTTAAGTATTGAGATATATCTCCAGTTGTTAATGTTCATTTTGAATTCATATCTAAATCAGAGTAATTTGTGAAGATGATTTATTTGTTTTGGAATGTTTGAGGTGAATATGTATTTGTTCTTTATTTTTATTTAATTTTTAACAATTTTCTTCTTGTCTTTCATAACTCTTTTCATTCACTTTCATCTTTAAATTTATTTTTCTGCCTTAGCTTAGGTCTTTTAATCCACACATTAGTTTTCCTCTTGTATTTTGCTAGCTATCTCTTTCTATTCAGTATTTCTCAGATGACATAGGGATAGTCGTAAGAAGAGACTCCCTAGTCTCAATCACCCCCTAATAAAGTCCTTTAGCATTATTATTATAAACTATGACATCGCTCATCTTGGCTTAGTATCGGAGCCGATTCTCTTCTTTCTTTCTAATCAAACTTGTCTCGTACTACTGTTCTTTATCATTTAATTTTGCAATGGGAAATTGCGGATAAAGAACATACATACATTTCTAAGGAGAAAACTTTGATTCCTCTGACAACAAATTGGAGACCAATATTATACAAGAAATCTAGTTTATAATCAAAGGGACTCCTATTTTTGCTTATGAGCAAGTTTGTGGTTTGCAACTTCTGGCTATCAAGTTGACCCAAATTCAAAATTACAATACAGAATAATTAATTACCAACAGAAAACATAAAAAAAATATAAGTATTGCTCCAATTGCAAATTACTTGATCCTTAGGAAATCAACTGCCTATTCATCAAATGAAACGTGGAACTACATAAATTACTCAACATATTACTACAATACGTGGCAGTAACGGATCAGGGGAGTGCCCTGCCCTGCCACACGCCTAGATTGCCTCTAAGATTACATATTTAGGTGTAGACTTAAACAATGAAAATATATCCAGTTTCTTCATTATTTTGAAATCCTATAAAAAAAAAAGAAAGAGGATTGATACAATCTCTACCAAATTCCACATGGCAGTATGTTTGTCCGACTGATTTGTCAACGCATATGCTAAAATTTTAGAATATTACTTCCACTTCATATAGACTATCATTAATTATTAGCTTTAATTTCGAATGAGCACTAAGGGAATACTAATGGGAATGCATTCCTTCAGATTTAACCATCGTCAAGGTGACAGGTTATTTATTACCTCATTATTATACAAAAATTTTGCTTATTTGATTAAGATTCCATTTATTTTTAAAACTTAAAATTTCCGTTTTTTTGAAATTGCATAATAAATTACGAATGCAGTCTATGGATAGAAAATTCCTGCGTTAGCGAATTAGGTAAGGTACTGCGAAAGGCAATGCATTTTGTAAAGAATTGCAATGACAAATCAATGAGAGTTACTTGCATGCTTCAGGAGAAAGAATGGGATTCTTTAGTAGGTCCAATCAAAAATTTAGTTCGCATAATAAATTCAGAGAGTATGTTTGTAGAGTAGTTGATGTTATCCATCATTCCTGATACATAGGCTGTTCCCATACTGCGAGGAAAGTCGGAGAATTCTAGTCAGATGCTAGATTTCAAGGATTCATTTATTCAGAGAACGATTCTAAAGAAAGAAAGAAAAAAAATTGGGTGTGCTTGCACCCCCTGACAAACATCAAAAGGTGGCTCAAAGGGTACATATGTAGATGAAAGTAAAACAAAGAAACAGGAATAAGTGATCGTCAACTCAAGAGCTAAAAGATGATTTCATGAATCAGTAGAATATTTGAATAAGGGAGAGAAAACATTGGAAGATTATACATAACAAAGGCAAAGAAAGCGTGAAAATGGAGATGTGAGGCCAAGTTTTGAAAAGAAACAAGGAAGAGATGAAAGACTCAACAAAATAGAGAGAACAGACAAAGACATTAATCCTTTTATCCTCCTGAATAATCAAATATAAAGATAACCCCTTTCCAATTTTAAATATTCATCATAATAGAAACTGGATCTATAAATGTATGCCTAAAAAACTAATTGATAAAATGTATTAAACCTGATAAGTGGGAATTACCCAATCACAAAAATTAAAACTAAAATATCAGCGCTATTTAGTATATTTAAAACAAATAAGAGCAAAAATTTTCTGAAAATCAAGGCCCTTATTTAATTTTTAAGGAAACATATTCATATACTTTGATGATTGAAAATTATTAATTAATGAGTTTTGTTGATAATTTTTAATCATCACCATTTTAAAAATCACTTGCTGATCCTTTGCTTAGTTTATCAGTATTTCCACAACAATTTAAATGCCCATAAGCTTGAGAATTTTGAAGCACTGGAACTCATTTCAAAATTCAATTCCTTCGACAAATTAAACTGCCCGATATTGTTCCAGGTTTTGGACGTTCTTCATCATTTGAATGAATTTACTCCGATCGTAATCAATTTTTTTGCGGTTCTCATAAACGAATTTTCACTGCTTTCTGGTCACTGCTCCACGACTTACAAAATCGTCCCTTTCCTTATTCCATCGAATTTGATGGGCATCGATTCCACTCTTTTACTCGCCTCAGTAAAAATTAAATAAGACATTCCTCGATATTTCACTCGCACATCAGATTCGATTCTTAATCGACGCACGACTTACGGTCTCCAAAATTCTCTGGGAATGGATTATTTTCACGATACTCCGTCATACGAAATCCATAATCCTTCGTCACTTTCTCATGTAAGATTCTGTAAACAACCCTGACGACCGTGCATATTGCTTTAAGTATACACGGGCCCATCTAGAATGAATAATGTAAAGTAAAAATTCAAATTATGGGTGAAACTGAGATTCATAGACACATTTTCTTTGACAAAAATCAGGCCCAAACGAAGCAAATTAATCATTTAAATGCCTTTCACTCTTTTGTCTGCTTAATCCATCCAATGGAATTGAATATCAAGGCCTAGAATCCAAAATGGCGCTACTAACACGGACTTGTAATCACGCGGCTATGAAGTGGTTATTTGTATGCGTCGCACGAGGACAAGACCTTCATTTATATTATCTGAATGACATTGACCCAATATACGCGCACCTGAAATTATGCTTCATAATAATTTGTCACCATGGATTTTCCTATCAACGATATAATTTTCTTGCAGCTTCCTAGATGTCATTAACAGCCTGTGACAGCACGGGTAATACGTATTTTTCATTCGGGAAAAATCGCCATTTGCAATGATTACTCTTCTGCCGAAATAAATGCAAGGAAATTTAAGACAAATAAATATTTCTAACAAACGTAAGTATAAGATGATGAACGCAACTTTTTAGACATCCTGGACGCATCGGCTAATCAGCAAAGATTATAAATAATTGTGTTTTCTCTCAACATATGATGAATAATAAACGAATTATACAAGGCAGTAGTCGACACTAGAGAGGCGGCGAATAAATAAGTCTTTCACTCAGATTTCATAATTTGAATTTTACTTACTGTAGAAAAGTAGCCAAGAGCAAGAACACCGACTTCTCTTCAAAAGGACGAATTACTCTACTTCTCGTGTATAGGACTAGAATTCCCATGTACTCTTACGGAAAAGTGCTCAACAAAATGTTCCTCTATTTTATTCTGGTTTCTCCTAACTTTGAACTGAATACGGAAGAAATAAGAATCATTATTTAATTTCCGTTCTTGAGATACTCATTTCAAATTCGCAGGACGACCATTTCTAATTTATTTTTGTAAATGAAATGAAGTTTGCGAACGACAGAAAAAGAACTTAACAAGCTCTTCGCATAGGAGTATTTTCGAGTCGTCTGGATTAGAACCAAAGATGCCTTTGGTAAAATATTATCGATATGTTCATCGGGCCTCAAACAAGTCCCTAAATTTCATATTTCAAATAGAGGGAAAAAAAGTAAGAACCAGAACCCGGACCTTCCTTTTGCCGAACGGTTGCTCTATTCACTAAGTGAGAAGATTCTTCCACTCATCTTCATTTCATCGGATCGGGAAGTCCGCGGGGTTAATTTTCAAAATTTGCTTTTCTTAGGGACAGTTACCAACGAACAAATATATACAAGACGGTGATTATTGTGTTGGATGGATCATAAAAAAAACAAATAGAAAAAATGTTGACCACTAAATCCAAGTAAACTTTTTTGAGAGACAAGTGATTCTCTAAGACCATGAGCAAAACATAGACAATCTGAAATTCGTCACGTCTGTTGGGATAATTTTGTAACAATACATCTATGATGGATTACAATTCCTCTCAAGTTTATCGCGGAATTTATTTCAACTTATTCTGTGATTAGTTTAAAGCAAACGGAATAAATTAACGGAATCATAAGGAAGACATAAAAGGTGTTAAACAGCTGATCGCAGTTGCTTCCTTTCGTTGACTCTTTTAAATTTTTCGGAATTTGCTGACAACAGTACAGTGATTGTTAATTGAAGAATCGGTCGCCGTAAGAAACAAAAATTTGTGATTAATTAGACGAGAAAAAGATCGGAAATAGATAAACAACCCTCCATCAATACGCTTAATAAAACAAGGCGGAATTAAGGAAGTGATAAATGTCCTGCTCATATCGAAGAAATGTATTTCCGCGCCTCTTTCTTAATACTCGCGTCGAGGAAATATATGTTTATCACTCGATTTATATAATTTTATATAAATCGAGCTCTTTCGCCTCATTCCGAGGGTCTTGCGGAATTGTGAATCCCAATCGCAGCAATATGCAAACAGATCGGACTTACTTTTCTTGGTGCCTTCCTTGACCGTGTAAGTGAGATTAGAGAAGCCGATGTCCACCCTGGGCCTCTTGGGAAGGTGCGTGAGAGGCCTCTGCACGGACACCTTGGCGTCGCCGCGCGGTAGCAACGGGATTCCCCCTTCCTCCTCTATGTTATTCATCATCCTCATTCAGCGCTCGACTGCACACATCTAAGCCACGGCAACTCACTCTCTTGGATGACTGCGCGCGCACTCTGAAGGACGTTACCTGCAATTGCGACATTCCTTCCATCTCAACAATTCGCTAAGTTTTCAAAATCATCGATTTGGAAGAATCAATACTTTCAATGTTTTAATTATATTGATAAATTAAATATTTTAATTTTACGACTGTACCATAGGGTGGGTTTCGACCCAAATCAGATCATAGTACTGACGGAAATCGTTCGAAAAATATGTCGCTTTAAACAGCGAGTGCACAGAGAAATCGACAAAGAAACACAATCACTTCTCAAAGGTGATAACCTAGAGCCAGTATAGTAAAATACCGCTTCCACAGTTGATGTTATTTCGAACAAAATGGGCTCCCACCAGGAGTCGAACCTGTGGACTTCATAAAAGACTTCTTCTATCCAGAGATTACTCTTATTTGAAAAATCTTCTAAAGAAAACAAACTGAAGGATGTCTTTAACTGTGATTTGTTGACAATAAGATATAGCGATAGATGGATATAATCCAAACGAAGTGAAAGAAGACCAAAAACAAAATGAGCAGAAACAAAGCTAAAAGCTAATTCGCAAAACATTACATTAAATTCCATCAAAAAGTAAAACATAAAAACTTTCGAAAAACCGAGGGAGGGAGCAGTCGGATATTTCACCAAAAATTTAAAAAACGCAAATAAATAATTAACAAAGTAAAGAACATAGGATAACTTTCTCATCACGCAAGTGATGTGATTTTGTTAATCAAGGTAAACCCTATGTTCTTATGAGCTGAAGAGAACACAAACATCCTAGGTAAGATGGCAGATACTGCATGAATATGGAATCAAACACTAGGATTAATAAAAGTAAATACATTGCAGGTTGGAAGGAAAATGCAAGATGATGAAGACTGAATACTTATACAGCAAAATGACAAAAGATGGAAGAAGATTGACAGGTAGGGGAAAGCAGGCCCAAAGAATAATTTGCTTACATATAAAATGCGAGGAGAATGTGAATCATGGTAGAGAATAGAAAGGAAGTACATTTCAAAATAGCAATGTAAAGTAGAACATCAGAAGGCAGATGTTGATCAGGATGGAGGGAAGTTACTTCTTAATTAAGAGAATGGCTGAGAAAAGGGAAGAGTGGAGATAACCTGCCAAAAAGGGCAGAAAAACATATGATGATGATAATTGCAGAGTACTGAGAATGGTGAAAATTGGGTGATAAAAATAACCTTGAGTTGTAATATGTTTGCCTCTCTTTTTACATTGAAATTCGGAAGAAAATAGGTAGGATTCACAGCATTCAGAAAATTATATCAAACAAACAATTATAACAGAAATGAAACAAGTTCATTAGTGACTCACTGATGGAAGATTAAATTTATATGGGCTAATTTCTCAAAAAAATCACAGAAAGTAATAGATGACCTTTGTTTCAATTGCCATTTCATTTTTGCATGTTGAGATTATTTGTTGTGAAAGTTGTTTTAGTAAGATTTAAGTATAACACATTCCAGTCAAGTCGAATGAAAATTACACTGTTCACCTAACCTTCTCATGATCTACCTAAGTATGAAAATTCTCTTAGAAGTTATAGAATTTTATTAGATATTTACTGAAGAAAACAAGTTCTAGGTAACCTTGGTATTTTTCATAGGTGATACCATAACTTGATAAATGAAACCGGAGTAATTTGGATTACCTAAGAATGATAGTAATAAACTGTAAATGTAAGATAGTCAGAAAAGCTGCAAATAAATATAAAGGAGAAACTTCAAACTTGCGAAAAAAAAGTTTGAATCAAAGGCAGATGGATGAATAGAAATTGCCAATTTATAAATGCTCAGATGGCTCAAAGTGTATTTCTTTAACCTAAGAAAGTGTGCTATCAACAATAAGAAGAATATTTGAACATGTTGAGAATTTCATCACAAAAAAGGAGTGATGTGCTAAGTAATTCATTAATAATTTTATTTGAAATCACATAGTAAGTTAACAGACATGTTAAAAGGTAAAGAAGAAATAAATACATCAAGATACAGTGATTAAATCAAGATCAAGATGTACTGAAGCTGAAAAAAGAAAGGAAAACAACCTGTGGCAGTAAAAAATTTCACACAGGCCATAAAGTCAGGAAGAAAACTGTCCACAGCATTCCTAATGACATAGAATGACTTAATATTCTTAAATAATGCTGGTAAAGCATTGTAAAATTTAAAACCATTTACTTTAGTCTCATTAGAAAGGATATATAAATTTTTCTGAGAGGTCTTGAGATCATTCTAGTGATGATAATCATTATATTATCAAAAAGGGAAATATTTTGTCTGGTAAATAACACAGTATTAAAAACAAAATTAGAGTGGATGGGAACTCAAGAGGTTTATAGTAAGCTCCATAAAAGACAATACAAATATTTTTTTTTCAAAATTTCAAGACTTTTTTCATCAATACTAAAAGAATTCCAACGAAGAGATAAAGAATTAAGTGAACAAAAAAGAGAAATTACAAACAAAGTGATTCGCAAAATAAAGATGGATGGTTGTAAAAAGTGATTTTTGCAATTTTATTTCATGTAATGATCCTATTGTTGCATCATATGCCATTCTTTTGATTCCATTGGCCACTTAATGAATGTCCTTTTAAGAACAATGGACACTCACTATGTTTACCTACATTTCACAAAATGAAACAAAGTGGCAGTAGAATATTTCACACAAAACTAATCTATAGTGAGTTATTTAACCAATGTATACAGGCTGTCTCCAAACACACTACCAATTTTAATGACTTAGTTCTACAATCCAGGTACATAGCTGAGAAAACTTACTCAAAGAAAGATTCCCAATTTCAGAAAATTTAAGAAACAATGGATTATTTAGAACTTTGTAAGTATAATAATTCTATAATATGTCGCTGTCCAACTGACAAATAAATTTTAGATTGAAAATGAATATGGTTTTGAACTTAGAATTATTATGGAGTAGTTTAAGTTTATATAAAATAGAATTTCGACCAACGGCTGCATTCACAGTTTGATCCTCAACATGAACTCAGAGTGCAGCATTAGCTTTTAATGGAGTTGAGAGTACTGCTGAAAATTTTGTAAATTACCAAAATAGTAACTGTTTGATGACTCATCATTTTTGGTCTTTCGCCATGTTTGCTGCTTTTAAGAGAACCTCATCCACCAAGACAGGAATGCTTTCAGCCAATTAGATTGCAGAGATATTTATCTAATACTAAAGATCCTTTACATGAATTCAGCTGAAATATTTTGATAAGACATGATTACTACGTTTTTCCTAACTGAAATTCAATTTGTCAAAGTACAAATTAAATTGGATGACTATATAATAATACTAAAATAAAATCAGTGTTAATTCGTGAGGGACAACTGAGATGGTTGTCTCATTGTTTTACTGAATATTTAAATCTAACATCGATTTAATATTTTCACATATTATAAGACTGGTCTAGCGTGCACTTAACTGCAGGTTACAAAATCTTCAAGATGCAATACAATAGATTCTGGTCTCTACTCTCCCTTTTCTTCACTGAATCTGGTTACTAGATTCTCAGCTATAAAACCCAATATATTTCCTTCATTGGTTAAACCTTAACAATCATACATCTCGAGCTACACTTACCGCTATAAACGTGAATCTTCTTTTTAAGTTTAATGTTGGATTTGCCAACTTAAATTTCAAGCTCTTATACAGCAAATATATGTACTATTTTTCTCTTACTTTATCATATGTTTCACATATAAATTTATAATCACATAACGTCAACTGCAATTAATTTCAAAATCACAGACGAAACCTGCAAAATATCTATTTATTGAAATAATTATCGGATACGACACTGTCTTCAAAATATAACCATGTTAATATTAATCTCTCCTAGCAATTAGACAGAAATGTGGAAATACTACCCTTCAAAATTCAAAAGTAGTACATCAAAACACCTTTCCAAACCAAAATATGATATAGAATGCTTGAAAAATCTCAAAAATGTTTGCTATAACTATAATTTACTGACAATATAATTTTCACGTTATCCCTCGCCTTTCTAAATTTTTATGAACTAAGAAGGCTAAGGATGCTTCTAAGCCTTAACTTCTAACTTGATTAGTTTTTTAACTAAGAAATTCGAAAAAAAATATGATGAAAGAGAATTCACTATGATTTACTATAAAATTTTCCACAGCAAGGGATCGCCGAACGTTAAATGCTTCTCATCCTAAATTAAGGCTCGCTGATTGAAAATTATCGCTAGAAATAAAGGAAAATCAAGAGTTTGGGTGCAACTAGTAATAATCCAATCACATTAATGTCTTCATTCGATAAACCAGAAACAAAATATATACATCTGCATTTAGCATGTTCACTGCGGAGTTGCTGCTTCATTCATTCAAATATGTATGTAAATAATACCTTTAAAAGTTAATTCCGATAGTTCAGTTCAATCCATATCCGCTGTGTACTCCATTAAAACATTTTAATTTTGGCGAGCAATCACACTGTTTCTACATGCTCCTCGCTTGATATAGTTATGGGAATAACTCAGAATTCAGTAATGAGGAACGTACTGATGCTACTGATCGTACTACAGTCTGCTCATGCTTGAGTAGGATTGGACTGGTAGGACTGGTTCTACCGATAATACGGATAATACCATACCTACGGATACGACATGCTATCAATTGTTTCATCACGATTTTACGTCGCAGCCGTCATCCGAAGTGAGGCCACTATCTGTACTCCACTGACCGAGAGAGCGCGCAATATGAAGTTTTCTTCTCTCTAAAATTATACCAATGAGGAGCCAAAGGGTTATGAACGTTTCGAATAAGATCCTCAGATTGAGCATGCTAGGCTGCCATCCTAAATTCTGTTTGCAGTGAGTTTTTGAAAACGCTAGAAGATATGTCATACTCTGAATAATATATACATTTGAAAATTACACATATTTCTAAAATACGATGCGGATAACATTTTTGCGTATATGAAGAGGTATACCTATAACTTTACTCTATAACTATAACTTTTGTAACCTCTCTCAACCTCACCTTCACTCAGTGCATCCCAACTTCATTCACGAGGATATGTCAATCAAATGACTACCATAATAAAGAGTTCCCTAGCATCCTTTTGTTTTGGGATGCTCTATTGTCCTTTGGGTGGGTAATCAAGGCAGAGGAGCTGACCTCTTCTCAATGCCATTAAAATGCTGAAGGCAAGAAAAAACAACTGCATGAAAAATCCTGAAGGAATTACTTGTTGATAGGTGTCTGAAATAAAGTTGGGTCTCTTCTGAATGTAAAATGTCTATCAAGAGGTAAAATAGCCCCACAATCGGATCTCCAGAGGGTAGATCCCCTCTGGATCCAATCATAATACACCAAGCAAGAATAGGAAAGGGAAGAAGATAATGGATCGTCAGAAAGTCCTTCAAATGAAAAAGAAAGCTACAAAATCAGAAGAGAGATAATGGAAAATAAGTTGGGCGTAATAGAAGTGAATGAAACAAGATGGGAAGTGGCAAGAGGGTGATGAAAATAAGGAAAAAATTGCATTAGTTTCATAGTGATCAAAAGTATTACAGGTTGTATAATTAAAGAGATATGTATTCCTGTTCCAAGTTCCTTCTTTGCTTTTTGTGAATTTCCTTTGTCTCTAGAATTGATATTTAACTGCTTGATATCTTATTGTTTATTTTCTTTCCCTAATAATCATATGAATCTAAAAGAACTCGTCCGTCAGAATAATTGTCACTGTAATGGTTTCTTTTGAAGTTTGGACTGGGAATTTTAAAAAATATCAGCCATTTAAGGATATTTAGGAGTTCTTCATGTATTTAGAGATAAAGCCAAAAACTAGGAGAAAGAAGCAAAAAACAAATTTTTGTGGTATAACAAAAAGAAATGTTTCAGATTAATTGATCCAAAATTTGAATTTATAGAATAGAGTGTTATCCTTTAGGAAACTTCATTTCCATGTCAGGAACTCCAAGCAGAAGTGGGGTTCAGGGGGAGAATGTTCAAGCCATAAATCTCTCAATAATTGAGATGAATAATCAGAGAAAATTTGCCAGGATGACAAGGAAACATCAAGAGAGATTTCATCTGAAGAGCAATTCAATACATCTCCCTCTTGTTTCAACAGAGGGGCTCTTGTCAGAAACAAGTGGGAGTAGATTTGAACAGCAAGCAACAACTGTGGTAAATGAGCAGTTGAGGAGTTCAAACAGAATACAAAAGTAATTTCCATGATTATATTTTGTAGCATCCATAGATAGGCTTAGCCTGCCTAGTTCTGCTAAGCAGGTATTCAGAGGACCCAAAGGACACTTTTGGCAATGCAGGATAAATTAGACTTCTATGCTGAACATTCTGTTTGGATCATGGAAAAACTCAGGGCTCTTAAGAAGTTAGGAATAAATTAGTCTTTAAGATAAGGTAAACATTGATGGTACCAATATAGAGCAAAGGTCTATTCAAATCCTATGGAAATGATTATTTTGAAACTTGTTCCAATTGTAGGATGTTTAGAAGTTTATTTTCTATAGCAGATAATTTAGACTTAAAGATAAGACATCTTGATGTGCAAACAGCATTCCTAAATGGAAATTTACAAGAGACTGTCAACATACCATAGCCCAAAAGCCTTGTAAAATTGATACATGAAGATAAAGCTTTCAAAGGCAGTTTATGGCTTGAAACAATCAGCTAGGTCCTGGAACTTAAAAGCTGACAAAGTTTTGCAAGAGCTTGGTTTCAGAAACATTTGTGATGAAACTTGTATTTATAATAAGAATAACTGTGGCCTTATATGTAATGATTTTTATATTTTTTGTGAATGTAAAGAGGAGAAGGTTAACATAGAGAAAGAATTATGATCCAGATTCAATGTGAAGGATTCAGGAGAAGCTAAAGAAAGACTGCTTGAGAATTCAAATGGACTGGTCACCTGGTACAATAAAACTTAGTGGAGAACAATAAATCCTTTCCATACTAACAACATTTGATATAGTAAACTATAAAATAGTTTCCAATCCTTTGGAATTGAAATTGAAGAATCTTTGGCAAGGCAAAGATGTTAACATCCCACATCAGGAACTGATTTGTTGTTTACTCTATCAAAGTACCAATACAAGGCTAGATATAGCCCATGTTGTCAGTTTAATCCCTGTTGCAAAGATGTTCACTGTGCACTTGCCAAGGTGCTCTCTTATCTCAAAGCTAGAAGTAGAAGTATTGTGAAAAGTGCTTCAACAGCTGAGGTCATTTCGCACATGGGCTCCTACCGAGAATTGAATCCAGAACCACTTACATTGAAGTTGAACATGAAACCCACATGGCTATCCAGGAGCCTTATCGCAAAACTACCTCCATATTAGGCTTAAGATTTACTAAATCCAATGATTTGTGTTTGAAACTCTAAGGCTATGCAGGTGCAGGAGATGAAGTGTATTATCCTTCATATACTGATTTAGAATTCAAATTAAACAATAATTTCACATAATTGAAAACAAAAAACTAATGCTCCTTCCTCTACAGGGAACAATGACCAATTCCTTACAACATGTGTTCAAGATGTTGATTTTTCCCTTAGTTATGTGCCAACAGAATAGATGCCAGCTGATTTACCGAACAAGTCTTTGGGAGGTATACTTGTTGTGACTAGATGTTTAAAACTAAATGTGCTATATGTATAGGGCTAAAAATTACAAATTTTATATAAGAACTTTTTGCAAACATGAAATTAAAGGGAAAATATAAATCGAACCAATTGATCAGGAAATGGTAGAACTTTAGAAATGCCATTTCTTATTCTTTCATTACAAAATCCTGTACAATAAGATTTGCTCTAGAAATAGTTGGCAAATAAAAATCTAAGAAATCTTTTAAAATTTTTTGAACAATTACAAGTAGATTTTATTTATGTATTCACAATAATTAATGAACTACACCAACCTGATGTGAGTCTAATGACATGTTGTAACAGCTTAAGTTCAAATGAAGAGTCTTTCAGTAGACGATTATGAACTATGAGATTTAGTAGAAAAACATATTTTGAAGGAGAAAATCTTCAGAATTACTTTATGAGACAGGGCTGGTTATTTGATACTGCTGCTTCTTAAAACCCAATTGAAACTAATCCTTTATTTCTTCAAATGTTACTTATAGGCCACATATTGTAGAAGGGTTAAGCATGAAATCGTAAATAATTATTATTACTTCAATGTTTGATTTAAAAATTTCAATATCTCTCTTAGAAAAGAAATTTCCTACGGATAAATGATCAGTTGAAACATTTTGTTCTCAAAATCAAATTTATTCTGTATTATAATTGTTTTCAACAGAATTCACTACCCGTGGAAAATATATAAACGTCAAATAAAATAAAACCTTATTCTTAAGTATTATTTCTAAGCAAGATCAATTTCAACAAGTAGTAATAATTATTGAACAATAATTATTTATGATTTTATATTCAAATATCTATAACCATTCAAACTACTTGGCCTACTTGTTATGTTTAACATTTCTACCATGGCCAATGACATCTTTTGACAAAAATTTGTGTATTTAGAGATAATTTCAAATTTCCAAGGAATAAAGGCTCTCTTCTAGTTTTCAGATGTTCTTCTAGAAAATTTTTATCCCATCTATGTCACACCAAATGAAGTTTCCTTGTTATTATGTGCAAATTGCAAATTTATACAAACCTTATGATAGTGACTAAAAAAATTTCTGCAAGGTATTTCTTTATTAGGGTTTCCTTCACCAACTTGTGGTTTGTTTCTTTGAAAAACAACAAGTATGAATCAGGAAGTTATAACATTCTTCCAAAATGAAAACATCAAATGAAAGCATCTTTCTTTTGTAATCAATAACAATTTTGGATAAATGACAAACCTCTGAATAAACATTATTGATTATGGTTCAACTCTTCTACTCCATAACTAATTTATGAGCACCAAACACAGTGAAGTTCCAAAAAATATACAGCAAAAAAGAGCATTGTTCATACATTCTATAAAGATACCTCAACATTTTCTTTCATATTTTTCCAACAAAATTACAAAGTAAAAACATGAGTTATCACCATACCTAAAATATTTTTTTTAATAATAAACTTCATTTCAAGGCACTACATTCCAAGGGGTCACTTCTTTTTTATCAGGAACAGTAATCTGCAAAACAAAGAGAACAATAACTTTCAAACAACTTTCATCAATTTTCCTCTCAATTTTTTCACATTTCATCTCTTATCTACATAAAACAGGAAATTATCTTCCATTGAAATGAATTGCAATGAGTGAAATGCAAATTTGAGAACAATAGCATTAAGGAATGTTTGCTAAGCATAAAGTAGGCAGAATCCTCAACTTTGCAGATGTAAAAGAGGGTGAAGTAGAGTTTATAAATTGTGTAAAAGATGAATTGGTCTGTTTTAGCTTTCCTTACTGAGCCAGATTATTAAACATTTCCAGAGAAAATCAGAGTAATGACTATATCAATAACATGTTTCATAGGTCTCAGTAGAAAGAGGCCAAAAGTAATCCCCTTAAACGACATCTTTCATTATAGCTTTCATACTATCACAGATATTAAAAACACAGAAAGTGAAAAATTATATAAAATTAGCTCTCGATTCAAATTAATAATAAAATACATTTCATTCCCTTTGAAATGGTGAAAGGAATCAATATATGAGTTATTTCATCTGAATTCTTTTCACTAATAAATCTGCCCCAAGTTATGACATTATGAAGTTTATAATTACATAATATTTGCACTTAAAATTCTATGAAAGGTAATTCTATTTTATGAATGATTTTTGTGTTCTTCTTTAATTTAAATACAGAATAATTTTGATATGGAATGCTGCCACGCTGCTTTATCCGAAAAATTCCTCATGTACTGCATTATATCCTGTGAAGGATATCATTTTTAGTCATCCTAAATAAAATGAATCATTCTGAAATGGTCTGAGAATATCATTAGATTAATACAAGTTGTCACAAATTTAATGTTTTTGCTTTAAAATTAAATATGAGGAAAACAGAAAGTGATAAAAATGTGCCAATATTTGAATTCAAGATATTTTTGGTTGTAAATTTCAATTTGGCATGAAGTTTTTCCAGATGGCACTACTAAACAAGAGAACTAAAAACCTGCCTGAACATGTTGTGATGAAGTTTGCAAAAACTAAATATCGTTAATGTTATAGAATCCACATTTACAGCAACAAAATTGGGCAGTCTATAACCAAAATTTGCATAAAAAGCAATAAAGTAGCCACCAGAATGTTTTCGTATGAAAAAATTGAATATGCCTATGAAATCATTCTGGCAGTCATCTAGCAATAAATATCCTGCACTTATTCACAGTTAATGGCAAAGTTGAAAGAATAGTAGAATGTCTAATTTGTGGCATTCCTTGCTAATAATATTGTTATGATAATCCTCTATATATTATTTTAAAACATCCACTTTTGGTGACCGGGGCTTTTCTCGCTTCTTACTCCACCAATACACATAAATAAATGACCATTTGAAAGAAAAGTTTCCAGGTTCCTGCTAAAAATAGTCAGACAAATGAAAAATGCACTATTTGTTAAAAAAATTAGGTTATAATTTTAATGATCGCATTGCATTCCGGACGTAAAGATACAGAGGTTGCGCACTATCACGTCGGACAACGATTGTTTGTCAATACAGCTATTCAGGGTAGAAACATTATATAATAATCAGTATGAAATGATTTATAGCCCCATTAAACAAAGATCTCATATTCAAATGCAAACATAGAGCAGGTAGATAATCTGGATACATTCCTTTTCAGGGGGAAGCCACAGAAGAATGATCCGAGGTGAATGCTCATATAACAATAACAGCTTATATTAAGTTTACAAGTCGATCCATCGTATATCATCTTCGTTAGTGTTAGTTAAAGAACCACCACATTAACAAATTTGATTTAGAGAATCACGATTAAATTTAAGAGTATACATAGAAAACATTTAAGGCTCTAACTATGTGTCATGCAACTACCAAATATCGATCAAAATAATTAGGTCATTCATTTCAAATTAACTTTGGTGAAAATTTCATCTGTTGCAAACTTTCTAAATACCTAAACCTAATATCAAATTATTTTTAGTGTTTATATTTTAATAACAGAAAAGATAATATTCAACATTCATTTATTTAGAGCTAAGAATAGGATATCATACCTGCGATTCAAGAAAACTCACCTCCAAGGAATACAGGGGTAACGAAAGCCCAAGCTTTCATTCCCATTCGCTACTCAGTGCTCCTGTACTTGAGTACAAAAAGCTGCTCAACCAACGACGTAAGAGTAGTACTTTAAAATCTAAATTTTGTGAATGAGTTATTATACCATGATTGACTACAATATTTATGTAAGAGACTGTTGCTATTAAAGGTTCTGCAGTTATTAAAGGACCTAAAGGAAGTCAAGAAAATCACTGGAGAAGAAAAGAAGCATATTGAGGCTCGTAAATTGCTCAACCAGAAACTAAGAAGGTTACACAAACATATAATTATGCCATATACTTGATTTACTTGTGATGAGCTTGGCCTTTTGCCCTGCAAAAAAGGCTTCTTTGTTTAATGAGATATTTTCAACCAAAAATTCACAACTTAGTGTAAATATGATCAGTATGAATGTGTTGTAAATATACTAATGAAATTGTTCTTGCCGCTGTTGTAAATGAGAACATTCAAGATCTCTCATACTTTCAGTAAAGCAGTTCAGATAATTCAGCAATTCAGATAATTTCTGATCTGTCAAATTTTACCGGCAAATATTCCCATAATTTTATTTACATTTTCCTTTTAGAAAGTTTTTTAAGATATGGTAAACTGCCAAATGCCTGCCTGTAATCCTTTATTATTCTATTAAATACCTAGTTTTGAAAAGTTCACATGTTATTTATAAGTTGATGATCTTTTGCAAACCAAAAATGTGGGACATAAATACTGTCTTTTTCTTAAACATTACTTTAGGAACTTTTTAATGTGCTTTTTCTTAACACATCTGGTAGCCAATTCAAATTTGGTGTGGGAATCATGAGGCCAGTAGACTGAGAGTTAGTTTGGCACAATCGATTGCCAGAAGAACAATACTGTCAACTAAATTTGGAATCCTCTAAAGTATATGATTATTATAGTCCATACAATTCTTTGGATGTTATATTGAGAATGTTACTGAAGAAAGGTTTAAATCAAGTAATACACGAAAAGATATCTTCAAATATTTTACTGGGAAAGTAATATATCTAAATGCATCTTTTACTTCATAAATGCTATCACGTCTCATATTTTTTAAGGATGATGCATGATTTAGGGTTTTCTAAATTGCCCTGCTACCTATTTGGGGAAGACTGGTGGCAATCTGAGAACAAGGGCCACAGAACAACTACACCGCTTGAACAATACAGCTTTGGCCTTTGCCATCTTATAGAGAATGGCCATCATAGGTCCTTTTCCCTGGAACTTCTTCGCTGCCTACCCAAAGGGAAGAAGCTTGATGCATGAGAAATAATGTCCTCAGAAAACCAATGAAATAACTTTCATGACCTCTTCTCCTCACCCTTCCTTCCAAAATCTCCAAATGTGTATAAGTGTTTGCATTTTCTGTATTCTTGACCTGATGATGGCTTTGTGCTGAAACTGGTAGTTTTTATAATATATAGCGTGGAAATTACAGTGTTTTTGATTCATTCATAATATTTTTCTATTAAGTACTGTCAGAAATGATTGATTATATTCCTCTGAATTATTTTGAAGTCTGGCCTGATCACTAGGAAATATAATTGAATCTAAGAATTCATTCTCTTTTATCTATTTTATCCTTGGAGCATCTTTCCCTCGTTCCTTAAATATTACATATAGATAACTAAATATTTAAAATATAATGCAAATACTAATTAAAAAGCAGAGTAGACATAAGTATACCTTAGCTGTGAACTTGTCTTGGCATGCCATACGTATTCTAGCAGCAGTTGCAGGAGAATCAAATCTGAAGGGTCCAATCAATCCAGCATCCTTCCTTGCAGCTGAGACTGCATCTTTCAGGCCAAAGAACACAGATGCAGCTAAGAACAGAGGAGGCTCACCTACAGCCTGAAATCAGGAACACTTTTGAAAGGCATCAAAGATAAATTGAGGAATTCACATGTTCAAACAACTGAGGTGACATACATAGCAATAGAATGACTATTCTTTATCCTGTTGGACAAAATACTAATAAAGTCCTATTGAATGAGAGGAGATAGAATAATTTATTTTTTCCAGGATACCTATTATGAGTACATGCTAAGCTAAGTAAGTATGGGACCATGTGAATAGATAAGCAAACCTAAGGAAACTTCTGGTTCATCTACCTCCTATATTACTGTCTCATGAGGCAGTATTTATTTTTGAGCAGTACTCTATTGTGTCTGTTGGAATAGTTGGATTCAAAGATGCACCCTGTTAGTAATTCTTTTGTGTTTGGCAGTTGATGGCACTGTTCATTTTCAGGAGTTAGCCATAATTTTAACAAGAGTCCCTCCCTCATGAACCTCCTTTGAGTTTACTTGTCATTACCAAAATTTATTGAGTTTATATCTCTTGTACATCAAAGTGTGCTCATCATTTGCAACTATCACCTTTCAGTCTACATTGGTTATGGGCCCAGGTAGCATCAATTTGCAAAAATAAGAAGTTTTGATCTTTAATGCATTCCTTGGAGTCAAGGCTAAACTTATTGATAAACCCATCTGAGCATAAGCAAGTGAAGGGGTTTGAATCGTCAAGGTATGTTTTGTAGAAATTGGAATTCATTTATGCCACAAAGGGATCTACGAGAAAGGCAATGCTCCTGCAAAATTGATTTTATCAAGAATGCTAGAGCAATAAGATATTAGGGAGCACTTATTGAAATTTTTCAACACTGTTGATAAACTTGCATCCATCTCTGTTGAAATTAAGGCTGCTATAGTGCTTACAGAAAAAGCTAATTTCATACTGTTGACTTTGCCGTAATTACGACGTTCTACTAATAGATAGAAGAATTCCGTTTTCACCATTCGACGCATGAAATAAGTATCTAGCTTGCAGATATTTCCATTCATGCATATCACTAACCACATTTGAATAACATAACTCATAAACATACCAAAATTGATCATTTTCATTGGACTGCTACTTGGCTATAAGATGTGATAGCAAAGTCAACTTAACTCTCAGTCATAGCCATATCCTTTATCTTTGAATTAAGATACTATTCAGACGCAACATATACATGAATTACGAGAAATCTGGACAAAAGCGGAGTGTGTTCAGAGCTTTTTGGAGGCACAAATACAGTTGTCAGTGGCGATACTGGCAGCAGTGAGAACGGGCTCCCATTCCACCTTTCCCCTCCTTCCCCACCTCTAACCCTGGTGCTCAGAAATCTGGGCAAAGCAAAAATGTAAGATAACCGCCAAATATGAGAGCATTATCTTAATCTTCAAATGGAAGTAAAAACAAGTGACATTAAAAGCAAAAGAAGTATAGTTGGGCTGTCAGACTTTGGGGAATCACTTCATATTTAGATCTACACCCCGCGAGCCACCAGTGGCATATGGCAGGAGGTGTTTGTGTATTTCTTATATTCCGTGTGGTCCTTCCTCTCTGATGCTTCGCAGAATGATCAATCAGTTATTATGTAAATAGTTTGCAGTGCAAATGTTTATGAGAGGGGTTTCGTAGTAATTTTCCAATTGAGAGACTGCTGTATCATTTAAATCATCTTTGTCCCAACAGAGGAGTTTTTTGGGTAATGTGTTCCCCAAATCACCTACATTTAATGTATCAAAATAAAAACGGTTTCTAATTTCTGTTAGGTGCCTTTTCAATCACTGTAATAAATATATTATGCCAATAATATTCCTTGGCAGTCACATAGTTGTTAATTCGTCCAAACCTTTTAAGTTGCCATTTAGATAATGAAAGCCAAGACACAAAATCGTATGTATCTGCTTGAAATCACGTTAGATACACCTCCAAGAGAAAGACCTCACCGAACTTCCTTAGCCAAAAGAGAAGAGACAGTGTTTCTCAGATTGTATCAACAATGCATTCATAATTTCAAGACAGAGAAAGATGATATATATATCATCTTATATGATATATGGATCTGCAGGCAATAAATCCCATTCCACAGGGCCCAAACAATTTGCTTGGAAGGATATTAGCTTTGAAAATTTTGAAAAACATGCATGAAAGATTTGATGTGTATAATCAAATCGAGTTTTTGGAGGAGCTAACGACCATTAAAAAGGAAGATGGCATGACGATGAGGGACTATGTGGCTAGAGTGATGGATTTGAGCCGAAAGGTAGGAAAGGTAGGCGTGACGTTCAGTGATCATACCTTTTCGATCTTTCTGCTCAGGGGTCTTCCAAGGGATAAGTACGAAATATTCGTGCAATCAGACACAACAAACAATGTCGTATTGTCCTTAGAAGAAGTAATTTCGAAAATGGAAACAGAGGAGAAAAGGTGTAAAAGGGAAGATCGGTGTGATGAAATGTACCCGAAGGCGTTGAAAGGGCAAAGGAGAGAGATGTCGAAGGGGACGCCGTGGATGAAGAAAGGTGAGAGCTCCCGAACGGAATCCCATGTTTGTTTTACTTGTAAACAACTAGGACACATTTCTAGATTTTGCCCTCGTGCGGTTGAAGCAAAAGGCAAAGGGACTGTGGTATGTTTTGTCTGCAGGGAGATTGGGCATATTGCCAGTTATTGCCCAAAGGTGTAGAAGAGAGGACTGAGCTGTTCAAAGACCAACCTGAGGATTAGGGAAGCCAGAGCATCAGTAGGAGAACAAGAAGGTGGTGAAGCGGATTAAGTCAAAACTAATTTAGTCAGAGTGAAAGATTTGATGGTGGCAGGCGGTGGTGCTGAGAGGGAAGTAATGAAATGGTTTATGGATTCGGGTGCAAGTGAGCACATGACCCCTCATAGGGACATTCTCAGCAATTTTGATGGGAATACAAGGGGAATGGTTGATGTGGCGAATGGGCATGGGTTAGATATTTGTGGAAAGGGGTGTGTTGAGTTAAAATTGAAGGATGAAAATGGAGGGTGGCTAGTGAAATTGGAAAGAGTATTGTATGTCCCAGACTTGCAAGATAATTTGATGTCATTGAGACAGTTTGATGTTAAAGGTTGTAAGGTGGTAGTGGAAAGGGGTTGCTTAAATGTCATGCACGATGGTGATGTTTTCTTAAAAAGGAAAGCAGTTGGTGGTATGTATGAAGTTGAATGCTCATGGTATGGTAGCAGTCATTTTGGTGACAGAAATGCTGAGGAAGAGTTGGTCTCAGCCAAATCGAGAGTGGCTGTGTGTCGTGAGACATGGCATAAGAGGTTTGGGCATTCTAAGTCATTACCAGATGCTGTCATTATTCCAAAAGGTATAGATAAAAATTGTGATGTGTGTGCTATTGGGAATTTGAAAAGAAAACCATTTTTTGAAAGGGATAGCATGTCAGAGCATCCTCTTGATTTGGTATTTTCAGATCTTTGTGAAGTTAAGCCAGAAAGTATTGGAGGAGGGAGATATTTCGTAACTTTTACTGACGATTTCAGTAGATATTCTGTGGTTAATATCATTAAGCATAAATCTGAGGTGTTTAGTTGTTTTCAGAGGTTCAAGGTTTTTGCTGAAAATCAAGTGAATTGTAAGTTGAAGGCTTTCCAATCAGATTATGGTGGTGAATACACTAGTAAAGAGTTTGAAATGTTCTTTGAGAAAGAAGGTATTAAGAGAAGGTTAACTCAACCTTATTCACCTCAGAAAAATGGTACAGCTGAGCAGTTGAATCAGCAGTTGCTTTGCTTAGCTCGTTGTATGTTGATTGGGTCAGGTTAACCATTAAAATTTTGGGCTGAGGGGATCAGTACAGCATGTTTCATTAAAAACAGGTGTACCTCAAAGGCTATAGGTGGGAAGATACCATATGAATTATGGACAGGGAGTAAGTTAGCCATAGATGAATTGCAGAAATTGAGAGTTTTTGGCTGCAATTTGTACATAGCAGGAGTGAAAACAAACTCATTCCTAGAGCTAAGGTTGGTGTGTTTCTGGGATATTCAAATAATACAAAAACTTATCGAGTGTGGGTAATGAAGGTGTTGTTGAATCACGAGATGTGGAGTTCGAAGAAAAAGTCTTTCCTATGCTGTCAGAAAATTGGTCAATGGGTAAAGTTATGAAGCAATTGGGGAATAATAATCAGTTAGTCTGGCAGTATGCAATTTTAGGGGAGGAAGGGATAGATGTAGAGAACTCATTTCCATTTGATGCTGATAGTAGCCGAGATGAGAGTGATGGTCAAGCCTCAGTAGAACCACCTGAGGTAGAGTTATTTACAGAATTTGAACTGCCTGAGCCTATGCCGAACTTGGAAGCAGATCAATTGGTTGTCCCACAACCTGTGGTCTGATAGGATACCAAAGGCCCCTAAGGCCATGTGCATGTTGTCTTGCAGTGAATAGGCATGCTTATGATGTTTCCAAAATTCATGATCCATTGAATTATGAGGAGGCAATGAGTGGTGAGAACAAAAGGGAATGGTATCAAGCAATGTTAGAGGAAATGAATAATTTGAAATACAATGATGTGTGGACACTAGTTGATCACCTGAAAAATCAGAAGGTAATTGGGACTAAATGGGTACTCAAGATAAAAAGGGATGCAAATTGAGAGGCTGAGAGATATAAGGCAAGGTTGGTTGCTCAGGGATATGATCAAGTGTGTGGTGTAGATTATTTTGAGTCCCACTATCCTGTGGTTAGACATAAGTTAGTAAGATTGCTGATTGCCTTAGGAGTAGAAAATGAATGGTATTCTAAACATATGGATGTGAGGTGTGCTTTTCTCAACAGTGACATAAAAGAAATTGTTTATGTAGTGCAGCCAAAGGGTTTTGTAAATAATGACAGGAATTATGATTGTGTGTGCAAGTTAAACAAGAGTATCTATGGGCTGCATCAGTCAGCAAGAAATTGGTACAAGTTTTTGGATGAAAAATTAAAATCTTGTGGTATGTTGAGATCAGTAAATGATCCGTGTTTGTACTTTAATTCTGGAAAGGATCTGTATTTGGTGGTTTATGTTGATGATCTGGGAATATGGGGCACCAAAATGAAGGTTGAATGGCTGGCCAATGAATTATCGAAGATGTTAGATGTAAAGGATTTAGGAGAAGTGTGTAATTTTTTGTCTCTCAGGGTAACGTATTGTAACCAACAGTATGTTTATGTAGATCAGGCAATGTATGCCAAGAGTGTACTTGAACTTTTTGGGATGCAAGATGCTAAAGGAGTAAAGACTCCTTTACTAGTTAATAATTTGCATAATTTGGGTTTTCGAAATGAGGAGGTTCAAATTGACCCATCAACTTACAGAAAGGCAATAGGAAGTCTACTGTACTTGAGTAACTCCACTAGGCCAGACATCATGTTTCCGGTTTGTAAGTTAAGTCAGCATAACAGTGACCCCAAAATTGAAAATTGGACTGATGTTAAACATTTATTTAGATACCTTAAGTATACTGAGCATTTAGCATTGCAGTACTCAAAGAAAGGTAAACCTATAGAAGTGTATGTGGACGCTGATTGGGCAAATGATAGAGTGGATAGAAAGTCCTTTAGTGGTTTTGTCGTTATTTTAGCAGGTGGTGCTGTTTGCTGGAAAAGTTCAAAACAAAGTAGAGTGGCTCTATCCACAAAGTAAATATTTGCCCAAGCCATGCATAATCTATGCAGACAACAATGGTGCTATTAGTCAGATAAAACATGAAATGGTTTCCGAAAGAACTAAGCATGTACACAAAGACTGCATGTTTTTAAAGGATGCTGTGGAATGTGGAGAAGTTGAATTTCTTTACTGTGCATCAGGGGATAATTTGGCAGATATCTTGACCAAAGTGTTAACTGCTCCTAAGATAAAGGAGGTGCTGCCCAAATTAGGTTTAAGAAATTTTTCTAGTTGCAAATAATATTTTTGGCAATGTTTTATATTTCTTGTAAAATAATTGTGAACGAGGAGAGGTGTTGGATATGCGTTCTCAATTATTTAATTTTTGTTATTACTGTTTTTATACATGTTCTGAGTGCAATTTCTGTTTTTCTAAAATAAAGTTGTTTTCGTTTTTTTGCTTCTTCCGGAAGTAGACAATCGGACGTGTTCTCAAAAGGAGTGGTTGTGTTAAGTTTTTGTCCTGCCACCGGTATCCGCGTTTATGGAGTAAATCCTGACAGGCTTAACGAATACCAGCATGGTTTTAGAAAGAGGTACTAGTGTGAATCATAGATGCTAGGCTTACAGCATGACTTAGTAAAGGCTCAGGACATTGGAGAACATTGGAGATGCAGCGGTGATAGATTTAGCGAAAGCATTTGACGTTGTTGACCATGACATTTTGCTACAGAAAGTAAAAGGGATGGGTTTAGATCCAATAATATTAAGATGGTTGGAGTCTTTCATTAAAGGTAGGAAGCAAAGAATAAAAATTGGGGATAAGTTATCTGCGGAAATTGCAGTATCGTCAGGCGTTGCTCAAGGAAGTGTATTGGGGCCCTTATTATTTTTAATCTTTATTAATGATTTACCGGAGGGAATTAAGTCAAAAATACGTTTCTTCGCAGACGATTGCATCATCTATAGGAACGTAAAAAGTGTGAATGATTGTAGGGATCTTCAAGAAGATTTAGTTACCTTGTACGAATGGGTATCGTCTAATAAATTAGAAATTAATGCGAGTAAATGCAGAGTTATAAGTTTTAATAGAAACAAAAACCAATATACTTATCACCTAGGTAGGAAAGTTTTACCTAGTGAGGAGACAGTGAAATACTTAGGAGTAACATTCAGCAGGGATTTAAAATGGAATGAGCATGTAGAATACTGAAAGCTAATAAAACCCTAAATTTTATAATGCGTACTCTAAGGCGATCGAATAAGAAAGTTAAAGAGGCTGCATATAAATCTTACGTTAGGCCAATCTTAGAATACGGGGAATGCTTATGGGACCCGCATGAAGTAGGTCTAAAGCGGAAAATAGAAAAGGTTCAGAGAAAGGCAGCAAGATTCGTTTTAGGAAGGTACAAAAGACTCGATAGTGTCACGAAAATGATAAAAGAATTAGGTTGGGAAAGTTTAGAGGAGAGGAGAGCAAAGAAATGGTTAGGATTATTTTTCAAGATATACACGGGGCTTGCGTCGTTTGAGGAATTAGCAGCAGAAATAAAGGGAGCAATATTTTTCGGTAGAAAAGACCATAGATATAAAGTTCAATTGTTAAAACAATGAACAAATACAAGTAAATTCTCATTTTTGAATAGTACTCTTGTAGAATGGAATAATTTGCCTGCAGGAGTCTTTGAGTCCTTTCCCAAAAATCATAAAGTGTTTAAAAGAAAGATTTAGTAGATAAAGGGAGATTGCTAGTAAGGATCTGCAGGTGGGGATTGCCTGGTAGGGTGATGTACGGAGGGGACCTGTCCCCGGGACCGCTACGGTAGCCGTGAAGGCCTAACAGGAACCCTGAAAAAACCTGTACAATTGAGGGAAAATGATTGGGAGGGGCCATGTGTTATATTGGAGTTTTGTATCATGTAAAGTAGTTGCATGTAAGTGTTTAATCTTGTGAGGGTATTATATAGTTTGTTATGAGTTGTTTATTTATGTTTGTGGAAATTACCGTAGTTGTTTGTAATGTTGCCACCAGACAAGCAGTCTATCTGCAACAATGTACTTAATAAATATATAATAAACATTGAGATAGTATCATGCCTTTCCATCTAGGGTATTTCTCACAAGTTTCCCGACTTTCCTCCCATTTTTTTCTTGGTAAAATACCTCCTAACAAGTTCCATAGAGCTAAGGAATCAGTAAGTTACCTCACCAGTAAGTGGCAACAGTAGCACAGCAGAAAATAAAATGATGAACGTAGGAGCTCCAAATTACCTCTGTGTGACAATTTTAGCCAATTCATAATGTTTATGACTTTTGGCCAGCTTTACCTGATTTTTTTGCCACTCTGCCTCATTTTCTTACAGTTGATGTTCTTATATCATCAGATGGGAAATAATTCTGGAGTAATCTTCATTGATTGGAAAATTTCACAATTTTTTCAAAATATCAAAACACTGTTTTTGTGAATAGTACATACATGACAAGTTTTACTACAAAAATATTTTCTGCTTGATTATCGTTATGTAATATTATACTGAATGTTTTCTTGCAAAATCCCAAAAAATCGGCGGAACTAGGTGGCTGAAAAGAAACATGTGTATTTCTATAATTCCAAGGAATCCCACCCTTCCAAAGTCCCAGGGGTGAAAATGTTGTTTCATTCGTTTTTTTGCTTTAAGAAATGTTTTTATCGCTATAAAATCATAAAATCTTCGCTGCAGTGTTGATGAATCATTCTCATTGAAATCTCACAAGAACTGAAGTTGAAATCATCCGTGATTAAAGAATAGGATACGAGTGGGCTCAGATCTCAGACCAAATTCAAATCGCCCGCGTTGGTGGTGAAATGGTGCTGAAATACCATAGTGACATCTCAGAATCTTATCTAGTACTGGGTCGAAATCCATATCAAACTAATGAACTGAGGCTGGCCCTCTATACTTACTCTATGATAACACTAACGGAAGTCCTACTGCTCTTACAATTTTCTGCTTTCCCTTGGGAAGTACATGACTGTTTGTGTGAATCCTTACATGTGAAGTGACCCTCTACAATTTGTGCTCAGTTCTTCAATGAGGACATTGGCCATGGATGATAACACACAATCTGACAAAACTACATGCCTTTCCTAAGTCTCCCATAAGTGCAATTTGTATGTTCTGGTCAGATAACTTAATTTGATAAAGCAACTGCCTGAGAGACCCATCTTTGAGTTCAATCATTATTTCATATCTTTCTTTCTCTGGGAATTTTCCTATATCTTGACATGCAAAGTTATCCTATACTGTCACTACTTATATACTTTCATATAATGTAACTTCATACACTGCTGCTCCATAAACATCTGAATGGAGAAGAATTTTACCTTTGAATGTTAAATTAAAAGGCGTCAAGTTCCAGACTACCTGACAAAGTTGATGATCATATTTTATTTGATCCCATTTGATTTGTATCATGTAAGTATATCAAACATTTTTCATGAAAAAAATTATCACCATGCAGTTCTGTTTTTGGCTCCAATGGACTTTCTTGATGCATTGAGATATTTTTTTATGATTGGAGTAACCAAAAGAGAGAAAAGCAATAAACAAAGGTAGGAAAACTTGTCTCCAATCATCCATGCACAATCACCACAAATAGTAATTTTGTATAAAAGTTCAGAAATCTCATTTCCCAAACTTAAGTAGACATATTGAAAAGCAAATTGCTCTCTTTATCAGCTATTACCTTGGAGGAATAAACAGCTCTTGGATTGGGGGCTCCTCTCAGCAATGAGACATTAAATTCTGCAGGGATATCTCCAAATCCAGGCAGCTTGTATGCTCCTGGTCCGCGAGAGTAAAGTAACCCATTAGGTGAGTACATGAGCTCCTCAAGAGTGAATAGGCCATATCCTTGAATGAAGGCTCCTTCTACTTGTCCAATGTCTATTGCAGGATTCAGACTCTCTCCTAGGTCCATCACTATATCAGTACGCAACACCTGAAGTGAAAAGTGTTCATCTTATGTATAGATTCCAGGGAAATTTTTTCCTCAAGATATTATCCTTGTGCCAAGGATAAAGTCTCCTACCAACTGGTACAACACAAGAAAGAGAAAGTGGCCAAGAACACTTGAATGCCCATTGGAAACCTGTGAACTCCAGGAAAGTGGCTATTTCTTGATGAGTGTGAAAACCGTTCTTGGATTAAATGTCTCAACTGTGAAATTCCCATACATCTTGCACATAGATTGCATACTAACAATATCAGTGTATGATCCCCTTTTTTATTGCATTCTAAGGACAGAAATTTTGTTTACTCCTCAGGATTTTAGTTACCAATATCAGAGGATACTTAATGATCAGACAGATATTTTGTTAGAAGTGTAGTGGAATCTTCATTGGATAGTAGTGAAAATCCAGGCAAAAAAATCCAATTTATCTAATATCCATAACATTTAAACTTGTGAGGGCAATTTTTTCACTAAATTCCCATACAAATATTAATTTATTAATCAAATAGCTAGAGGATTATATATATATACGAGTAAAAGTTGCTTGCATACTGCAAGCAGAATTCGGAAAGTCAGAATTCGTATCCCCTATATCTATATCTATTATATATAGCTAACTCTCCGGATATACCTATATATTTATAGGGGATACGAATTCTGACCATGTTCCACAAGCGCCATCGACGTCAGATTTTTTCGACGTACTGGCCCTACACTCTAGATGCCAGAATAATGCAGATTTCGACGCTAGCTATCATGGGTTCGATGCCAGAAATTCCCAAAAATCGCAATTTTCCCATAAGAATGCATTGCGCGGATTTTTGAAAATTATTTTGAGGCACTTATCGTTAAGATAGAGTAACCAAAATTTCGGAGGTTGAAGTTGAGGTAGTCTTCTATGCTTCTCATGGAAAAAATGTAGCCAAACGACAGTGAGTTCGACGCCAGGTGGATGCAAAATTCTTCCATAAGAAATGCATTGCGGAAATCTTTTTAAATGCCTCCCGATAAGCTGGAAAGATAAGACCCGGAATGGTGACAGAGGCGTGGGACCTTCCCGATAAGATATTGAATCGAAACTTTGGAACAAGTAAGGATGGCACTTATCTAATATTATTTTGCTGTCTTCTCTCACGATCGGGTTCTTAGTTCGTCGCCAGGTGGTCTTTGGCGCGAAGTTTTAAATTTCAACTGAGGCAGTACTTGGTATGATACTGTATTCAACGGATAGCTTGCAGTATGCAAGCAACTTTTACTCGTAATAGATATAGCTAACTCTCCGGATATACCTATATATTTATAGGGGATACGAATTCTGACCATGTTCCACAAGCGCCATCGACGTCAGATTTTTTCGACGTACTGGCCCTACACTCTAGATGCCAGAATAATGCAGACTTCGACGCTAGCTATCATGGGTTCGATGCCAGAAATTCCCAAAAATCGCAATTTTCCCATAAGAATGCATTGCGCGGATTTTTGAAAATTATTTTGAGGCACTTATCGTTAAGATAGAGTAACCAAAATTTCGGAGGTTGAAGTTGAGGTAGTCTTCTATGCTTCTCATGGAAAAAATGTAGCCAAATGACAGTGAGTTCGACGCCAGGTGGATGCAAAATTCTTCCATAAGAAATGCATTGCGGAAATCTTTTTAAATGCCTCCCGATAAGCTGGAAAGATAAGACCCGGAATGGTGACAGAGGCGTGGGACCTTCCCGATAAGATATTGAATCGAAACTTTGGAACAAGTAAGGATGGCACTTATCTAATATTATTTTGCTGTCTTCTCTCACGATCGGGTTCTTAGTTCGTCGCCAGGCGGTCTTTGGCGCGAAGTTTTAAATTTGAACTGAGGCAGTACTTGGTATGATACTGTATTCAACGGATAGCTTGCAGTATGCAAGCAACTTTTACTCGTACCTATATATATAATTAGATATGTATATATAGGGGATACGAATTCTGACCATGTTCCTCAAGCGCCATCGACGTCAGATTTTTTCGATGTACTGGCCCCACACAGTAGATGCCAGAATAATGCAGACTTCGACGCTAGCTATCATGGGTTTGTTACCAGAATTTTACAAAAATCGCAATTTTCCCATAAGAATGCATTGCGCGGATTTTTGAAAATTATTTTGAGGCACTTTTCGGTAAGATAGAGGAACCAAAATCTAGGAGGTTGAGCTTGAGGTAGTCTTCTATAATACGAATGGAGGAAATGTTACAAAATGACTGTTTGTTCGACGCCAGGTGGGTGCAAAATTCTTCCATAAGAAATGCATTGCTACGATATTTGAAAATTTTTTTTGAAAACGTTACCGATGAGCTGGAAAGATAAAATCCGGAATGGGAATTGAGGCGATTGTAAACATTCTTTCCTGAAGCTCACCATTTCTTTAGTGGTCCTTGGTTAGATGCAAGAGCGTCATTCCGATTCTACCATGCATTTTAAACGGGGAAAACGGAATCTTATTTTAGGACCTTTTCGATGAGCTATTGAATCGAAACTTTGGAAAATGCGAGAATGGCATTTATCTAATATTAATTTGCTATTTTCTCTCACTGAAGGGTCCTGAGTTTAACGCTAGGCGGTCTTTTGCGCGATTTTTTGCAATCTCTTCTGAGGCCGTTCTCGATGCAATAGACCAATCAAAATCACGGTGTTTGCAGATGAGATGGTTATCTATTGTACCAACAAAAGAAATGTTACCAATTGACCGTGTGTTCGTTTCAGGTTGGTTCGAAATGCTTCCGTAAGAAATGCATTGCTGAAATCTTGGACGAATTTTTTTAATGCCTTCGCGATAAGCTGGAAAGATAAAACCCGGACTGGTGATAAGTGCCATCCTTACTTGTTCCAAAGTTTCGATTCAATATCTTATCGGGAAGGTCCCACGCCTCTGTCACCATTCCGGGTCTTATCTTTCCAGCTTATCGGGAGGCATTTAAAAAGATTTCCGCAATGCATTTCTTATGGAAGAATTTTGCATCCACCTGGCGTCGAACTCACGGTCATTTGGCTACATTTTTTCCATAAGAACCATAGAGGACTACCTCAGCTTCAACCTCCGAGATTTTGGTTCCTCTATCTTACCGATAAGTGCATCAAAATAATTTTCAAAAATCCGCGCAATGCATTCTTATGGGAAAATTGCGATTTTTGGGAATGTCTGGCATCGAACTCATGATAGCTAGCGTCGATGTCTGAATTATTCTGGCGTCTAGAGTGTAGGGCCAGTACGTCGAAAAAATCTGACGTCAATGGCGCTTGTGGAACATGGTCAGAATTCGTATCCCCTATATATATATAGGTATATCCGGAGAGTTAGCTATATATAATAGATATATATGAACAAAAGACAATTTAACAACCATGGGTTGGATTTCCAATCAAATTTTCTTGTTACATTTTTACCACCCTAGTTAAGCTGCATTCCATTTAAGCCAATCCCAGATAATTGAGAGTATACCCAATGAATAAAATTAATTAATTTTTATTCATTCATAATTTTATAGATAAATTGGAGTGAACCTGAATTTCAATGTATTATTTATCATTTGCTACAAAGAGAGAATTGACAGAAAGAAATTTTCAATTAGCAAATGAAAACACAGGATTCGATGACACACTTCTCAAATAAGATGATGCCCCATCCTATAATTAAGAGAGAAATGTTTTTGAAAATGAAATAAAATACATTTGAATAGGCTTAGTTTCTCTCAGTTTATTACTATAAGAACATCTCTTGATATCTTAAACCTGCTAGATAACTTTGTATTTCTTGTTTTATCCAATGCATATAGTTAAGTGAGCTGCTGAAGCATTGCAACAGCCGGTAGATTGTCAATTTAAAAATAAATAAACCACTGTGGAAAAGTTTAAATATCCACATTTTGAAAATAACTCCTAATAGTTATATACAGTTTTAAGTCCAAGAAAAGCATAAAAATTGTCTCCCAACCATGTTATTGGCAATAAAAAATAAAATTCCAGTAATATAAAAAATAAATTTTCCAGAAATTTTACCTGATGATCTCCAGTAAGGCAATCTATTTCAACAGCTGAGCATGCCACACCATAAGTAAAATAATTAAAAGGATTGCCAGAGTTTGTTTCAAAACTATATCCAATATCAGGTGTCCTGCAATGATATTCATAGTTTAGTTTAAAAATGGTCATTTTCTATGTTTGTACACTTATTTTTACCTATTTGCCTGTTATTATTATGATTATTTACTTATTGTTACCTATTTGCCTGTTTGTTGTGATCATGAGATGAAACGTTATGAGTTTAATTCATGTCAACAGTCCTTCGTTAAAGGAATACTTTTAAACTGGCAATGCCATTTTATACAGTTTAGTAGGAAAATTTGCTTCGATTACTGTTCAATTCCCTCGCAAATTTGAATTAATTCTTGAATGAGACTGAGAGGAGAACTTTAAGAAAGATTCTTATTTTCTCACAGAATATTGTCAACCATTCGATCCATCCATCCTTGACAATGATTTCATTTTTCATTCCTTGTAGTTCTTAAAGACTGTATGGAAGATAGGCTCATGAGGATATAATGACTACAGATTGGTGGATTTTTATTAAAGAAAATACCGGATTGACATGCTTAACAAGATTTTTGCATTGTGAGACATAGTAAGACAAATATCAGCTAATTTGGCTCTAAGGCTTTCGCTGTGAGTTTCCATTGGAAAATGTCGTCTTGCGGGATACAACAGCGTCGTCAGATTAAAACAACACAACGTTTCGCCAACACTACCGTTGGCTTCTTCAGGTTCACTTTACCTGAAGAAGCCAATGGTAGTGTTGGCGAAACGTTGTGTTGTTTTAATCTGACGACGCTGTTGTATCCCGCAAGACGACATTTTCCAAATATCAGCTAATATTTTTAATAAAATATGATTAATTAAGTCTTGAATCTAGCTTAATAAATAATTAATGATTAATACACAACCCTTTATAAGTTAAGAAACTTCTTATCTTAACATTTCTTTAGCAACACAGGTCACATTACCAATATACTATACAAAAAATTATTTATTCAACTTTTAAATGTTATTGATTCAATAAAATTGTGGTCATTATCAAATACAAATCACTGAAAAGTACAGTGTGTATTTTCTTATTTATAAATTGAGATAATTAGGTCCAAAAAGAACTCTAAATGAAGCGTTGAAATAAAAACATCTTCACACTAAGATATATTTATTCATTTCAAATGTTTAATATTCTGATAAGTTGTATTCTATTCTGCATA
Source organism: Pachydiplax longipennis (assembly GCA_036926295.1). Taxonomy (NCBI): domain Eukaryota; kingdom Metazoa; phylum Arthropoda; class Insecta; order Odonata; family Libellulidae; genus Pachydiplax; species Pachydiplax longipennis. The sequence continues at coordinate 1,740,558 of JAVFKF010000037.1, forward strand.
GGAAGTTGAGTAAAAAGAGTTCATTTTGCTGCAATACTCAGCATATAGTTACATTTCAGGTAGATAGTCAATTGATTAGCAAATGATGCGATTAGATGAACAGTCCTGCCAACTCTTCCACAACACTTGTGCATATTTTTTGCCAGTTTGTGAGTGTGCAATTGCAGTAGAACCTCACTTATGAAACTTTCAGTGGACCACCAAAAAATATTCATAAATCAGGAGTTTCACAACTGAGGTTTTATGGCAATGGAGCTTGAAGCCCCTTTCAGCTGTCCAATTTGGTCTGTTTGCTTCCTGGCTGCAATTACTCATTTGGAGGCAGAAAAATGAATTCTTATATTCTAATTTACTCACAGGCAACACCAAAAATGTTCATGTTACTAAGAAATTTGAATAAATTGCATTTGTGAAAAATGTTTCCAAGGTTGAATTTTTTGGTCTAATTGTTAGCATTCCTGGCACTTAGCCTCAGGGCTTAGTTTCAGTTCACACTTGGGCAATTTTATGATGATGATGAAATTTTTGAATACGGGTCATTCCACGCCAAACCGAACAAAAAAAACCATGACATTTTTGTATCTTCCTGAAACTTTGCCACATTATTGATAGTAACAATTAAGTCACTTTTACCAATTTTTAGACCAACAATCCCAATAATTACAAAATGGCGGCTAAAGAAAGTTCGCAAAAAAGTTCGAAATCCGGCGCGCGCGCTCTCAGTTGAACACCCGTTTCTCAGAGAGCTTAAAACGTACGATGCTTTAAATACGCTCATCCTAAAGCTCTTAAACGGTGTTTTCATTACATATGGAATTTGTTTCCATTTCTTGGAGACAATACCTACTTTTAGGCAATGAAACTTTTTGAATAGGTTTTAACCTAAAAAAATCCAGTTTTACCGCGTTAAACAAAATATCACCGGAATTGTTATTAAGTTTTCTTTAAGTGGTCGAAGTATGAAAGCGGTAAACGGATATTAAGTATAGTAAAAAAAATATGCTTTACCTCTGGGTCAAGGCGCCGCGCCGCTCGCTACCGCAATGAACGCTCCACTCATTGTTAGTCCCATTCGTCAGAGTTCCCGAGCTCCACTTCATATATCGATAAGCTTATTATCTTCCCTTTAGGAGCTTAAGTTTTTGAACAATGTTAGTTAGTCATGCATAATCTTCTGTGTTGTGCGATTAGAAAAATCTTTCGCATTTCTTGCCTTTAGTGTCAAGTCAGTTTTTCTTCGGTGTGTGCTTAATTACTAAGTGTGAGCTCTTAATCATCGACTGGGAGTGTTTATATTAATTGGCATTCTTTAGTGTTATAAAGTAGTACTTTTAACATTGCTTCAATAGCAAATAGTGCCCAGTGACATCCTTTCCAATTTTTACTGAATTTAGTTCAAAACGTCATTGAAAGTATGTACAATGGAGAAGAAATTCCAGCTGTACACTCGCTGCTTCAATCCTTTTGGATTATCAAATCACGGTAGGAAAAAACTAACGAACTTGCGTCGAGTTCTACCATGGATGCTGGTAAAAGTGGGAAAAACAGAACTAGCATCAGTCGAAGGACTTAAGGTTTGCAGTTCGTGTCGGTATAGAATTTCAAAGATACGAGTTAGAGGTAAGAGCGGAGATGAGATCAACGTTCGAGATTCATTAACCAATGAAGAAAATAGTCCTCCTTCAAGCTCCTCTAGGAGGACCATCGATAGCGAAAGCGAGTCTTCTGAGATAGGGAGTATTGAAGCAGTATCGAAGCTAAATGATAGCCTTATCTCATTAGGTGTTTCTCCCATTATAAAAAGGAAAATCAATCAAAAGTCCTACCAGGGAATGAAAGCAAAGAAAATACAGCAGGCAATATCCAGCAAGGTGTTTCATGTGGACGATGAGACATTTCAAGAGGAATCTGACGACATTCTAAAAAAATTGAGGGAAGCATATTCTTCTACAAACCACAGAAGCAGAAAAATTCAAATACTGACTATTTTTGAGGACTGGTCCTACAGCAAAATCAAGAAATATTTCGCTGCCTCTACATAAATGATTCGTGTTGCTAAAGAAATTGCTTCTGAGAAAGGAATATTATCAACGCCCAATCAAAAAATTGGAATACCTGTAGAAGAAGAAGTATTAGCATTAGTGAAAAATTTCTATCTCTCCGACGATATAAGTCGCTTAATGCCGGGGAAGAAAGACTACATTTCTGTTGTGGAAAACGGTGATCGGAAGCATATTCAGAAAAGATTGGTCCTTAGCAACATCAAGGAAGCTTTTTATGAATTCAAGGTGAAATACAAGGGGGTGAAAATTTCTTTCTCAAAATTTGCGGAGTTGAGACCAAGGAACTGCGTCTTAGCAGGAGCTAGCGGAACTCATTCCGTTTGCGTTTGCGTGATCCATGGGAACGTAAAACTTATGATAGACGGGTCAAAAATACCCTCTATTACAGCCGACTCTGTAAAGCCTCTAAAATCCTATAACGACTCTTTGGCGCAGATAATTTGCAATCCTCCGTCTGTGGACTGTTACTTCCGGAAATGTTCTGAATGTCCAGGTCCTGTGAATTTGATTGAACATTTACAACAGGTATTTGATATGTTTATGATCGATAAATTTAAATACAAACAATGGGTTTTTGTCGATCGAGCTAGCCTTGAAATGATGGAGAGCGGCATTGAAGAGTTTTTAGAGAAATTTTCTAACTCCCTCGAAAAGCTATTAAAACATGCATTTATAGCTCGAGAGCAATCTTCGTTCCTAAAATACAGAAAGGAAAATTTACTCGACTCAGAATGTTTAGTGATAGTAGACTTCGCTGAGAATTATTCCATGGTTTTCCAAGATTCAGTCCAAGGAGTACACTGGAATAATATTCAAGCCACATTACATTCCTTCGTAGTATACTACAGAAGTGGCTTACTTATTAAAACTAAGAGTTTTGTTGCTATTTCAGAATGTTTAAAGCACGACGCAATAGCTTTCCATCTATTCCAAAGAAAGTTGATTACCTTCCTGGAAAAAGAAATAGGGAAAGTATCTAAGATTCTGTACTTTTCGGATGGGTATCGGCTCCCAGTACAAAAACAAGAAAAATTTTGTAAATCTTTGCCACCACGAGGAGGATTATGGAATAAAAGCAGAGTGGCATTTCTTTGCTACGTCTCACGGAAAAGGACCTTGCGATGGAATAGGAGGCACAATTAAGAGGCTGGCAGCTAAGGCGAGTCTTCAGGGTAACCTGATTTCATCACCAAACGAGCTATATATGTGGGCGTCCGAAAATTTAGAAAACGTAGAAGTTCACTACTTTACAAAGAAAGATTATTCAGAGGAGTCATTGATTTTGAATTATCGCTTGAAAGCAGCTAAAATGATACACGGCACACAAAATTATCACACCTTCATACCTGTATCGAAAACTCAGATACGTGCTGGGCTACTCTTTTTCGACCGATTATACAACTGAGTGTATATGAAAATAACATTTTGTCAAGTATATAAATTCTTTAATGCAACTTTGTAAATAGAAAAACATCGATATATGAAGTACGGACACGTATTTTTTGAGTAAAAGTGAACTCTGAAGGATGGGACTAACAATGAGTGCTCCACTCATTGTTAGTTCATTGCGGTAGCGAGCGGCGCGGCGCCTCGACCCAGAGGTAAAGCATATTTTTTTTACTATATTTAATATCCGTTTACCGCTTTCATACTTCGACCACTTAAAGAAAACTTAATAACAATTCCGGTAATATTTTGTTTAACGCGGTAAAACTGGATTTTTTTAGGTTAAAACCTATTCAAAAAGTTTCATTGCCTAAAAGTAGGTATTGTCTCCAAGAAATGGAAACAAATTCCATATGTAATGAAAACACCGTTTAAGAGCTTTAGAATGAGCGTATTTAAAGCATCGTACGTTTTAAGCTCTCTGAGAAACGGGTGTTCAACTGAGAGCGCGCGCGCCGGATTTCGAACTTTTTTGCGAACTTTCTTTAGCCGCCATTTTGTAATTATTGGGATTGTTGGTCTAAAAATTGGTAAAAGTGACTTAATTGTTACTATCAATAATGTGGCAAAGTTTCAGGAAGATACAAAAATGTCATGTTTTTTTTCGGTTTGGCGTGGAATGACCCATACATTTTGCACATGAACAGTTGTTTTTAGGCAATCTGTTTTGTGCCCAGGATACAGACCAATATTGGAGATTGAAGAAGTGTGAACCTCGATGAAAGTCAGGTATATTAATAGTGAAATAAGTAATTGAAGAACAAAAAAATCAGAACAAATTTTGAGATGTCATTAGTTACACCATTCTATTGTTCCAGCAAAATTATGGTTACTGATTTCACATCTGAAAAATGTTCTAGATTTCTTTAATCACACTTTTCTAACATTCTTGCGAAGGGATGATTACAGATTTCACATCTATGTGCACATTAACCATTTTGTTTACCGACAGTTCATCTTCTAAAACAGCAATAATTCTTTATAAAAATCTGCTTTGATAAAAAGGTTTTATCCTGTGCTAACTAGTTTTCTTTGGAACTAGAATATCACTAGATATAGCAGAATTCTGATATTAGTTTTGAGATTCTATTCAATAAGAAAGCATGTGGAATAAGATAATCATTGCTCATTCAGCCATTTTTAAGTTAAAAACTTACATTTAGTTACCATAAATAAGCCACGAGCTCTTTTTGGTTGCAGCCAGCATGATTTTAAATTTTACAATCAAAGTAGGAGTACATTATGACAAGTATGACATACAAGGGTTGCATAGAATACAAGGGTACAACAAGGGTTGCATTATAGCAAGTGATTTATTGGCCGTTTCCGTCTCACAGCACAAAGGATAGGGATTATTAGCGGCAATAGAATCTCCATTTATCATTATTACTGTTGATCATATGTTTGTGAACAACAGTAATAATAGGTTTTTTACATTCTGAGTAACCTTTTTATATCTAAAATTTAACTGTTCTATTTACCCAGCTTTAAAGTATCATATTAAAATGTGCAACATCATTGAATTCCCTGTAAATGTTTGGGTTAATGAACAACTATATTAAAATGCTGGTAAATTGTTATTCAATAGCACTTTATATATTGAAATATTCCTTCAATGTGTCGAAGTTTTTCACCTGCTCACTGACCTTCCTGACCTGAAGTTTTAAGTTGTTAGCAGAGAGTTACTTCTTGAAAGAAAGCATTTGGATAGAACACTCTCTCAACTGAAAATGATTACCAAACAGAACCATTCTTTAAAACAGCCATAACACTGTAAATACAACACTGCTATGTGCTATTTTGAGTAATATAAGTATGTATTACATTAACTAATGTACACATATAACTTACGTATAACATTGTCACAATATAACTAAAAAAGATTATTACACTCAATTAAGTCCTGTTAATATTTCTGACTTTTGTTCTACAATTCCGAAGCCCTATTCCATCATGATAAAAAAGAAAATAAATGTAGGTGCAACTGTTACTGATAAGATGTAGTGAGAAATTTTTCTTTATAAGCAGGATTATTCATGCCACTGCCAAACACTCAGTCAAACCATTGACATGTAAAGGGTGCAAGATGGATATTGTAACTGATGTGTTCAGGAGTGTTTGAGTACACAAAGTAAAAAGTTACACAAAATGAAAATTGGTAATTTACCTGTAAAATCCAGTGGTGGAGAGACTTACTCTTTCCATATAAGCTGCATTTACCCAATCAATCCATTTCCCTTTAGGATTTGCTTCTTTGAAGGGTTTTAATCTCTCCAGAATTATTTCACAAGCATTCTGTAACAAAAGTTCTTTTTCATTCAAATACGAAAATAATGATCTTTTCAAGGTCAACTGATATTTTTATATGTATAATTTTTCAAAATACTTCTACATTATATCATCTTTTTACTGTAGTGAAATATTATATCATCACTGCTAATTAAAAGCTAGGACAATCACATCTGTCATAATTATTTATAAAGGCATAAAAAGTGAAATAAATAAAGAATTCATTTTTAGAGCTGATGGAAAAGCTAGAAAAAACTCCATATCAGACATCAGACCATCAAATATGAATATTTATTATAAACACAATCAACCATTTACCTAATGATCCTTGGTTCAATGCCAAAGCATACATAATATGTATTCTTCCAACTACTTTACAAAGGAAACATGGAATGATATGATATTGACTCAAAACTCTGTATAAATCCACATAATTTCTTTATTTATTTATATGCATTCACAATGATGTATAATATTTGCTACCTACAACAGGATGGTTTCCTTTGCATCTTCAGGCAATTCAGGGTGAAGTTAAAAATTAATAGCTTGATGGAGATATTGAAATATTTTCATAGAACTAAACCTAAGACTGCTATAGCACTCCAAAATTTCCAGATTTCACAGATTTCTATTTTACTTCGCCAAGTCTCCATCGCGTGAGGGGGAGATTCCCCCTCATCAGTTGTGGAATGGGAATGACTTCAGACTAAGGAGAAGTTGGAGATAAGGAAGTTCTCTAGTTGATATCGAGGCAGAGAGGCAGCAGACCAGATGTTTACTTCGAGTCATCAATGTTATAATGATCTTGAAGAAACTGAGCTTTTGATCATACTAAGCTTTTCAATCAGTGTTTGAGAAAACTCAATTTTCAAATATTAATACCTAAACCTACATTTTTGAAATCAGCAATTCCTAGGTAATTTCATTTCTAAACAGAATGGCTTTTTATTACTAGCATTCAAATGTATGAGGCTTGGGGATTCTATAAATATAATTACAGTAATAATGATCACTACTTTATGATTTACCATTAATCATACGTATATAGCATATAGGAAATATTGGAAAGAATCCATCAATGAATCATTTTCACCCACGAATGGAGGTGAAATAACCCACTTACATAGGTGAAAGAAATATTATTTCGGGAAAGATTGATGCGCCAAACAAGAAATGCGGAAAAGATAAAAAATACATGTAAAATACAGTTTAATGCTACATTTTCCTTTAGTAAGAGAAATAACATACCAATTAATTCTCAGACTTAGGTAACTTAGGAGTCAAAACAGGATATAATGTAGTTTTGAAATTTATTTGTATTTACATTTTTTGTTTCCAATATTAGTTCAGTTTCCAATTAGTTAAGTATATCTTACTTGATCTTGAAAAAATATTTAAAAGTTATTTTTTAAAATTTGATAAATTTCTTGGAATTATAGAAATCCATGTGTTTCTTTTCAACCACCCAGTTCAGCCGATTTCCTGGGATTTCGCCAGAAATCATTCAGTATAATATCAAATAAGAATGATCGAGCAGAGAATATTTTTGCAGTAAAACTTGTCATGTACTATTCACAAAAGCAGTGTTTTTAAAAATCTAAAATTTTCCAATCAATGAAGATTACTCCCGAATTATTTCCCATCTGATGTTATAAGAACATCAACTGTAAGAAAAGGAGGCAGAGTGGGACAAAATCGGATAGAGCTGGCCAAAAGTCATAAACATTATGAATTGGCTAAAATTGTCACACAGAGGTAATTTGAAGCTCCTACATTCATCATTTTATTTTCTGCTGTGCTACTGTTGCCACTTACTGGTGAAGTCCTCCTTAGCTCTCTGTAACTTGTCAGGAGGTGATTCACCAAGGCAACAGCAACAATAGATGAATACATCCATTCCCTGGTCAAAAAAATCTGATCAGCCATGATAAGAACCCAGGACCTTGGGGTCAGAACAATAGCATTGCACCACTTGTCCACCAATGGCGAAAATTGCAAGATTATTTGAATCAGTTTTACCATATTCATGATATTTACAGAACTAATCACTCTGAAAATAGCAAAATTATCAGAAAACAAGAAAAACCACTCATGATATTTTTGTATTTCAAATTTAATAAATTAAAACCAAAAATTCAATTAAACACAACCATAAAAAAGAAAATAGTCTATTTTGATACATCATTGCAAATCGATATAGCATAATCCTCACATGCCGACTCCTCAACTTCCTATGACTGTAAACTTTTTACACCTTATAAATAATAATTTGCTTACATCTTCTGCTGTATGTATCCAGACTGAAGTCCGGCTGGTACCTCACCCACTTTGACGTATACCACTAACATAAAAAAGCTCATAGAGAGGAACGAGGTTTACTATGCAGGATGAGGAGGGAGGTAGTTTGCGATTGCTTTCCTCACTGAGCCAGAATGCTTTAAGCGGATCATGTTCATGCAAGTGAAGCACAATGACTATATGAGTATCACTTTTCTTGTCAGTCCATAAGGAGAGAACTCAATCAGTACAATTATCCACACATACCTCAGTAGCTTTTGCCACAGCCATGATCAAGACTGTGTCAAAAATAAATGAGATATAAATTTTTCTCTTTCCCATACAGAAAAATAAATGAGAAATATTACTTCCGTATTTTATGGTAGCACAAAATCTAATGCATTAATTCCTTAATTTTCTCTCTCGAAAGTTTATATAACTTGGAAAATATTATACTTCAGCAAGAGTGGTCTAAAAAAAGTCAGTATTAGCTACCAATCGTGAATGTTTAGTAGAACGTTGTTGCATGTCCATTATCTCTAGCCTCTTCCAGAAGATTGCAGATTTAAAGAACCTCTCCTATTGCAATTGCTGGTCTAAGAATTCAGATCTTGCGGATGTTAGGCAGCATGGAAACCAACTACAACAGCTCTACACAATTTAATTAAAATTTTAGCATCGAAAAATGAATTTTTGTCCTTAAAAAGGTCTGATTGCTTCCTGCTCGCTGGCGATACAATGTCACTTGAAGGGGTAGTTTTACGCCTCAATCACTATATTACTCTCAGAGAGCGGTGACTGAAATATTGCTAAGAAGTTATGAAAAAGAAACTTTACAGGAAGTAAAATATTATTCCATTTCATCTGACGAAACGACGGACATCAATGGTGCTATCTCATTCGAGCTTAGTTATTATGAGGGTGGGACAATAAGTCTGTGACCGTTTAAATAAAATACAGATTTTTCAACAAAAAGACCTTATATTTTTCAACGTTGTCTCTTTTAGGCTCTATACATTTTGCCTTACGTTTCTCCTATTACTCTATCCCTTCCAAATAATAGGACTTGTTGTGGACCTCAAAATATGCATTATTTTAGCGATGATTTCATAATTTAAGCCAAATCTCATCCTATCGAGCCATTTCTATATATTTGGAAATAGTAAATACTCGGGAAATTCACAAGGTCACGGACTTATTGACCCACCCTCGTAGATATGTGAACATAATTAAAGTAAAATAAGAGGGTAACTAAATAGCAACTAAAGAGAGTTGGATTTTATTTGTGTCTTGGCTTTCATTATCTAAATGGCAACTTAAAAGGTTTGGACGAATTAACAACTATGTGACTGCCAAGGAATATTATTGGCATAATATATTTATTACAGTGATTGAAAAGGCACCTAACAGAAATTAGAAACCGTTTTTATTTTGATACATTAAATGTAGGTGATTTGGGGAACACATTACCCAAAAAACTCCTCTGTTGGGACAAAGATGATTTAAATGATACAGCAGTCTCTCAATTGGAAAATTACTACGAAACCCCTCTCATAAACATTTGCACTGCAAACTATTTACATAATAACTGATTGATCATTCTGCGAAGCATCAGAGAGGAAGGACCACACGGAATATAAGAAATACACAAACACCTCCTGCCATATGCCACTGGTGGCTCGCGGGGTGTAGATCTAAATATGAAGTGATTCCCCAAAGTCTGACAGCCCAACTATACTTCTTTTGCTTTTAATGTCACTTGTTTTTACTTCCATTTGAAGATTAAGATAATGCTCTCATATTTGGCGGTTATCTTACATTTTTGCTTTGCCCAGATTTCTGAGCACCAGGGTTAGAGGTGGGGAAGGAGGGGAAAGGTGGAATGGGAGCCCGTTCTCACTGCTGCCAGTATCGCCACTGACAACTGTATTTGTGCCTCCAAAAAGCTCTGAACACACTCCGCTTTTGTCCAGATTTCTCGTAATTCATGTATATGTTGCGTCTGAATAGTATCTTAATTCAAAGATAAAGGATATGGCTATGACTGAGAGTTAAGTTGACTTTGCTATCACATCTTATAGCCAAGTAGCAGTCCAATGAAAATGATCAATTTTGGTATGTTTATGAGTTATGTTATTCAAATGTGGTTAGTGATATGCATGAATGGAAATATCTGCAAGCTAGATACTTATTTCATGCGTCGAATGGTGAAAACGGAATTCTTCTATCTATTAGTAGAACGTCGTAATTACGGCAAAGTCAACAGTATGAAATTAGCTTTTTCTGTAAGCACTATAGCAGCCTTAATAGGAGATGGAGTAAAAAGAATGGAAATTAGAACATAATTGCAATTACCAGAATAGCCATTCCATTGAGATCTGATCCACTACTGGCTGCAGTAGCTGAAGTGTTTGGGACTTTATCTGTTGAAGTTTCACTTATATGAATCAAACTCTCTGGAATCTGCAATGCTCTACTGGCAACCTTGGAAAGGAAAATAACATTCATAATAAAATATTTCACCTTTCAAACTTAATAGTATTTGCAACCTGGAAATTACTCACATAAAATCTCAAAATTTGATGAAATAGCAGAATATAATTTCTTGTCTCAGGGAAGTTTTTACAAAAGGAGTGATCCAATATACCTCAAAATATATATACTGCAGAAAATAAATCTTTAAAACAAATTCAAGGGAATTTGATTTATCTATGCACATTGTTTACAATAGGAATCTTTAATGGAAATGTACTTCTAAAATCACCTGAAGCATTTTGGTGTGAAGACCTTGGCCCATTTCTGTTCCGCCATGAGTCAAAAGGACGGATCCATCTGTATAAATCATAATCAGAGCACCTGCTTGGTTGAGGAATTTGGCAGTGAATGCTATTCCAAATTTAGTAGGGACTATGGAGATACCTCTCTTCCTCCAACGATGCTGCCTACACAAAGATTACATTCATTCTCCTTAAATTTGTTTTTGGAAATACCTTCCATTATAATCTGTACAACCCAGAGAGATAAAGATTTAGCAAAAAAAGGTTTAAGGAAAAATGAAACAAACTGAAACTATAATTTGCACAGTAAAAATTATAATTGTGATCAGTTTAAAATTACATTTTCAAGGCAAGGAACATCAGAAAGCATTAATTTTAAATTAGGAAGCAAGGAAGAAGAAGAAAGAGACAATCAGATTTAATTGAAATTAAACATAATTAATAACAAAAAATCACAATTACTTAGTTGTGAATATAGTTATGGATACTAAGCAATAATCAATCATGAAAAGCAAAGAATAGGAAACTAAGGGATGAATATATGGACGCAAGGAGTAGAAAAGAATCACCATCTGCAGTGAAATTAGCAATTTTACCATGCACCAGGATTTACAGTTGTGATAAGACATTTTACCTGGATACTGCATTACAAAATGATCTGAGAATTAAGGAAGAATGATGCCTGGTGAATTTGAAGTGATTTAGGCATAACTACTTTAGAGGAATAAAGAATATAATAATAGAGAACATCTAATCTTAAGATGAATAATTATGGTATAACAACTTTTATTTATAAAGAAAGGAATGAATAATGAGAATTATATAAAAAACTAGTCAGAATATTCCAACTTGCTGTGAACACAGTAACTCTAAGGCCATCTATCAAAAGATTCAAACTGCTAGAAATTATTCTATATTTCACATCTTTTTTTTAAAGAGAAGGTTCCTGAAAATAATCACACACAATGTAAAAGTATCAGAAATGAAGGGAGAATTAATTGTATAGGATGATAGATACTTGAAAATCATCAAAGCATTCCTTGTCCAAGAAAATGTTCACTAGGAGAATTGATACTCTACAAAGCCATATGTTTCCCAGAAACAGGATGGAGACATCTCTCATATAAGTCATTTTATTACAAGCTATAATGGATGGTAAATATTTAGGAATTATGAGAATATTAAGTGATAGAGAGGAAATGAAGAACATGAATATAACAAATGATGCACCACTGTACACACTAAATAAAAATAATCATAAGTAATGCATAATGTTATTTTCTGGCCCCTATTACAGAGTTTCCTAGTAAATTATGGACAATTTTCAGCACCAATTTTTAGTTATTTTTTGATAAAATTACCTGTTAAAAGAGTTGATATCTTCCTTTTGCTTGTAATAATCTGATTTCTGTAAACATTCTTTCCAACAGCGAGTTAAAGTGCAGTATTCAAGTTTTTGATTGTAATGGGTTTTGTCTCCCTCTTTATATAAGTTCAGTTCACTAACCTGGAAGGAAAACAGGACCCTCATAGTCTTATTTTATTTATAGACATTAAAAAAATTTGATTGAAATTTTTTGGTGAAAACTATAATGCTTCTTGGTATGTATTAAGATGAAAACAGAACTAGTATATGTTTTTCACTAAACTTGAAGAAAATATTTCCTGAAATGTTTATCTTCTTGATGACTCAGCAGAAATAATTAGATGACTCAGCAATTATTAGACTGACAAGCTTGGAAATAAGTAAACTATGAATTCTCTGCTAAGATGAAGTTTAAATTTATTAACTAAATGTTAAATGGTCTTCAATAAGTAGAACACAATATATTTTTTCTTCAGTCATTCCTTTTACACCATTGAAAAAAAAAGTGAAATGCAAATTAAATAATAAAAAAAAAATTTTAGATGCCCTTTAATTAATATATTCTGCTTTTTCAAGATATATGTTATAAAGTGTTACATTTTACCCAAAGCAACCTATGAATGACAGGATGATTATTTTATTTGGGCTAATTTAGTAATAAGGACCTGAACATTTCCATTAAAAACTCCAGTTTTCATTTTGATTTCTAAAATCTAGAATGCACAATTATTATACTTCCTCATGTACATACATAGCACTGCTCACAAATTTTAGAAAAGTCGTACATCTAAAATTTTATCTGAAAGCTTACCTTAGCTGCATCTATGTTCAAAAATGCAGAGATATCGCTAACCATGGACTCTGCAAAAACCATTCCCTGAGGACCTCCAAATCCTCTGAAAGCAGTATTTGATGGAAGGTTTGTCTTGCAGCATCGTGCCACACATCTCACATTTGGAATTTTATAACTATTTTCAAAATGAAACACGGATCTTTCCAAGACCTGGTAGTAAGAAATACAACAAAATAGTCAATGAATACCACACCATTCAACAAAAAGATATCAATCTGCTGGCTAAGATATGGGAAGTATACTTGGAACATGGATGAGAACTTACTATTAAATTATTATGATTTAAATTTAAGATTTCAATAATAATTGAAATAGTTTTGAATATTGAAATTGCAGGGAGGAAAAAAACATGAAAAAATAAGACCATTAAGTGAATTTATTCCAAGATAAAGAAGTGAGTTTCAACCAACAGGTGGTTGATGACGCAGTTTTGCATATATAGGATGCATTTTACAAGGATGTATTTTTAAATACATATATATTATCATACACATTATTAGTATATCAATTAAAAGATATACCAATGGAATTAATGTAATACATTAATTGGATCCACACATTATCTTAGAATTGGGAGTGTTATCATAACAAAGAATTTATCCACCTTAGCCCATCACTCATAAGGTCGGATGATGATTACCATGAATTGGGTTATGGTGATGAAGGCCTTCCATTGTCAGGGAAACACATACAATCATTCTCTAACAAGAAAAATACATTTACCCTGGATTCAAACCCAAGATCATGGGGCTGCAGCAATAATACAGTTAGGGACAAATTAATAGTACAATGTGCAGGTTTGCATAAGATTAAGGATAAAAAAATAAGGTTTGCATACATATGTGGCAACCTTGTAAAACTCTTCCTTCCTATCCCTCTCCTTTTAGCCCATAAGCCCTTTTGCTTCTTGCTGTTCAGTACTACCAACAATCGGAAGGCTGTTTGTATATTGAAGAGAAAAGAAAATTGTCATTTATCATCACCGTCATACGAATTTCAGTTCCTTTTGCCATCCCCATGAGCTTCTGCTCTGCAATACTTTCAATGCCATATCATGGCATGCCATCAGATTAGGCTCTTGGTAACAGCTAAGCTTCTTAAAAATATTTGGTAGCATTGTTTGACAAAATATACTAATATATATACAGTTACATCCTCAAGTTACATAACAGTTTGGACCTAAAAATATCACAATGTCGAATTCATGTTGGTAGGGGTATAATTTACCTATAAATACATTAAATTTTGTGTAGTTGGGATCAAGGACCAACACAAACACCATTTAGAAGAAAATATTCATTAAAAATTTAGTTCTTTAACCATATAAAAAACATTTAATGAAACAAATGAATAATGTGAAAGTAATCATGTAAAATTATTTCTTTATTGAAGGCTTCAGAAAATCCACCATATTCCTCTGACAACACAATGGTTTCCTTTTACAAGGATAATTTCTTTGGAGCAAGCTGAAGATTTAATTATTCCTTGCTTTGTAGTTATAATGTGTTCTTCATTTTTGTCTATCCTCATTTATATTGAAAAGAAAAACCCTTCTATATTGAGATGAGAGCTTCTGCAAACATTATGATATCCATGAGCTTATCTAGTCGAGCCAGGTCTGAAATCTTTATTAATTGAAATATATTTCATGTAATAAAACCAATCATTTCAGGACAATGCTTACCTCAGCTTCCAGCTGTCCATTTTACAGCCAATCATTTCATTTCATTCTATTTCATCTAAGCGAGCATATTTCCACCATGTTTACTGTTTACAAAGTAGATTCCACCTACTTCTTTCTGGCGATAGGAATTGCGTTACTAATGGAATTGAATTCTACTCACATTTGTAATTGTGAGTTATAAAATCACAAATGTGATTCTATTTGCAATTTTTGCCAAGATGGCCAACAATTGCGCTCAAAACCCAATTCCTTGCCCTATGTAAAAGTTACAAAATCGCAGCCCAGAGTGGCAATTATAAAACATTAACATACAATTTTCCTTCATGAAGGGGCTCTGAATTCAAAGCCAGGTAGTCTTTTGCACGAACTTTTATTTGAGGGCATTCTCGATATTGTATGTACTTACAATTTTAGGAACCATCATTGTTGCCCCCATACAGTGGTACCTCGAGATACAAGCCGTCGAGTGAGCGAAGTTTTGCTTTGAAATACGAGCAACATTTGAGATACGAGGAACGGCCGGCTGCACACGACCCAACAGTGCCCCGTGCGTCTCGCATTATCCCATGCATCCCCCCAGTATACTTGTTTACCTCGCTGTCGAAGCATCTTTGATAAGTTTTTCTAGGGCTTTGTGCTTTTTGTGCAATTAAATACTTTATCGCATTTCTTTTTATAACCTTGGGTCTGAAGAAAGTGAGTGGAAAGGTCAATGCTCAGAAGAAGATGATGTCTATTGAATTAAAGTGTGAAATCATAGAAAAAATGAGCGAGATGTGCAAGTAGCTGACTTGGCGTAGTACTTCAACGATATGAACTGTGCTTAAACAGAAGGAGTCAATAAAGGGTATAACGCCAGACAAGTAACGCGTTACAATAATTTCTAAGCTTCGGAGCTCTCTCCATGAAAAGATGGAGAGACTGCTGATGGTTTGAGTGATGGAGAAGCAGCTTAAAGGCGATATTTTAGCACAGGACATCATATGCGAGAAAGCACGAGCAATTTACTGTGATTTGCTGAGGATTCAAGTAACAGTTCATTTCATAAAACATTCATTCATGATAGAGTGAATTGCCGGTTCCATCAAGTTTAGCCAATGTTAAATAACTGCTATAACAAATAATGTCAGCAAAGGTTGTAAGTTTCCCTAATATCCTATCTTTGAGTTCAACTCACTCTTTCATGAATGAATGTTTTATGAAATGAACTGTTACTTGAATCCTCATGTAAGAAATATGCGGCCCACTATTTCCAACTCTTCCTCTATTTCTTCTGGCTGTAATATTGCCTCAAACAGATAAGTCGCCCTCTTCACTGTTCCATCTACTCATCTTCTGTACATGTCATAAAAACATCTCTACAATAAGCTTTATTAGTAATAATAATTGCCAATACTTGGTATGCCAATGTAATTCAAATTTTATTTTATGAAACCAATCATTTCATGATATTGAAATAATCATCATCTCTTTCTCTCTAAAGCCTTTCATCTTGGTATTAGAGGTCAGTCTTACAATTGGCTGAAATCTTTTCTCTTAGATAGAACATAAAGTGTTTCATTACTCTCCAACGGTATTAAACACAATTCTAATACTAAAAATATCAATCTTGGAGTTCCACAGGGTTCTGTACTTGGACCAATATTATTTATACTATATATTAATGATCTACCAGACAAATTTAATGGACTCACTGGAGTGCAGCCCATTCTATTTGCAGATGACTCTCATATTATAATTTCTGCTGACTCCCAGCATGATCTTTCAATTGCTAGTGGTCATATTTCCGATATAATGAGTTTTTGGTGTAAAGAGAATTTCATTCATTCAAACTCTGATAAAACCCAGGTCCTTTAATTTTCCCTTAGGAATTCTATGCTTAACAACCTTGACATTTCAGTAATAATAATCCTATTAAAACTGTCTCTCAAGCAAAATATCTTGTTGTGATACTTGACAGCAACCTGTCTTGGGGGCCTCATATTACATACTTGCTCTTTAAATTAAACTCTTTTTGTTATTTACTAAGATCTCTTTGTTGTTCTGTCAATCTGGATATTCTGCTACAACTGTATTATGGAGTTATCCAGTCTCACTTACAGTATGGTCTGCTCTTTTGGGGTAAGGCTACTAACTTCCATAAGGTATTCATTTTACAGAAACGTTGCATTAGAATTACTGCTGGAGCACATCCTCTTGCCCCTTCTTGACCTATTTTTAATGCACTATACATCTTACCACTGCCTTGCCTATATATTCTCTCTGTTGTCTCTTTTATTCATTCTAACATTTCTCTCTTCAATTCTAACTCTGACTTTCACACCCACTTCGACGGATCTAGCCATCATCTTCATCATCACAGATCCAAGGTTTCTTTTTTTGGACCTAAGTCTATTGGTCTTCATTTTTATAATAAATTTTTAAATAAATAATTTCCTAAAATTTACAAAAGCTCTCCAACATTATCAGAATTTAATTATTTTAATTTAATTTTTAAAAAATTTTCTCTTTAAGAAAATGTATTATAACAATGATGATTTTTTAAATGATGTTATTTAGTTATGTAATTATATTTGATGACTGCTATACATGTAAATGTCCATAGCAAAATAAATTATTATTATTGTTGTATACCTCAGCTTCCAGCTGAGGCATTAAAACCTTTGTTAGGCACATTTACATACATTATGGTAATTATAATATAACTCTAAAAGCTCTGCTGACTTGCAAATTGATATAAAGAATCTTTGAGACTTCTACAGTCCATCATTTCATTTTATTCTTATAATATTTCATCCAAGCGAGCATATTTCTGCCATGTTTACTGTTTATCAAGCAGATTTCACCTGCTTTTTTCTGTCTATAGGAATTGCATTACTGATGGAGTTGAATTGTGCTCGCATTTGCAATTCCGAGTTATGAAATCACAAATGTGATTCCAATCACAATTTTTGCCAAGATGGCCGACAATTGCTTTCAAAACCCAATTGCATACGCTATGTGAAAGTTATAAAATAGAGGCACAGGGCTCAGCACCAAGAAGTCCTATTTCTCCCGTGAGAAATATACAAGGGGAAAATTGTATCTATTCATGAGACTATTTGTGAGAATATAGAAGTCCGTTACCTGGTATGTGAAGAGCAGTCCTGAATTTGTTTTACGAAAGCAGGGTACTGTTTTTCTGATTACCCTTGTTTCGATGCCAGGGAACTATTAGCTTTCTATGATACTATTAAACTACAAATTCAGAATTATATTTGAGGACCTACCCAATATAATATCAACTCTAGATTCAGCATATAATAAGAGGAGTGTAATCGGTGTAATGGACATAGGTTTAATAACAGACCATTATCCCATTTTGATGTATGCTTAGGTGAACTTGGGTTGTTTTTGCGAGCAGTTCTGAGTGTAATCGATGTTTTGGTAAATATTCACCTGTTAGCTTGAAGTATGCAAGGAACTTTTACTTGTCTGCGTGTATGATTCAGAATGGAAACTTTTGGATGAATAGAGTTTATGAAGAGAAAATGGGATGCATTATACTAACCGATCCTGACAAATCAGCTGAGAATCCAGCATTATTGTAAATTTCAATATCACATGCCAGTATCTTTCCCTCTTGAGTGAATCCCACTTTGTACTTTCCATGGAATGGATGCCTTCCACCTGTGACCACCATGTCTTCATCCCTGTCCAGCATGCATCTCACTGGGCGATTCAGTCTACAACAGGATTAATTCATATTAGAACTTTGGTAATCAACATTTTTATTTACAGCTGGGGAGAAACAATCTCATATATTCCTATTGTGTAAATTAGATATGAGTGCATGGCACTCCTCAGGGTATAATATGTCATTACATACAATGTAATGACATATTATACCCATTGTATGTATATAGTTCTTTTTCTGGCCACACGGCTTGTATACCCCATGGCAGAAGCTTCACTTCATTCTCAGGCTCTCATGACCACCTTTTTGTATCTGTCTACTTTTACAGTGATCTTTCGTTTATTGTGCTTGTGCAATATAAAGTGCCAATAAATAGTGTTAATACAATCAACTGTAGGGTTATTTACAGTCCCATTCTAACAATTCCAAGAAAAATAAAATAATTAAGAATATTTGAGCAATATTTACAAGAAGAAAGAGTGTCAAAGAGGAGAACTAAAATGTATGAGATTTCTCAGAAGCAATGATGAAGAAGGCAGATTGGCTTTTCAATCTTTAATTACATATTCTATGCTGTAAGGATATACTTAACAATTTTTCTAAAGAAATTCATCCCAAAGTATCTCAGGAGCAAATTGTAATGAAACATCATTCTTGTTTTAATTACAATATTTTGCATAACAGGCAATATAAAAACCCAGCAAGGTTGCTAAGATGATGTAAAATACATACTTTCACTTCTGTAAAAATATCTACCAATATTATCATTACAATCGATTAATTGAAGCCTTTGAAAACAATATTTTCTTTGGCATATTGTACTTACAGAAATCACCCACTTGTAAGTAATTAACTTTCCAATCACACTCACTTGTGTGCAGCTATAGCAACAGGAAGTGCAGACATGAGTGTTCGAGACTCTTTTCCTCCAAAACCACCACCCATTCTCTTTGTTCGACATATTACTCGGTTGAAGGGAACTCCCAAAGCCATAGCAATAAGCTTCTGCAAAGTGCGTAGAATTAAGGCATTTGATTAAATTCATAGAAAAAAGGAATCTAAGAGACCATGTCCACAGAAATTTACACTAGCCTTTTCTCAGAGGCAATTTTACAAATGGAAATTAAAGAAAAGCCCAAGATAACAGAATGGGCAATGTGGAATTCATATCAAATCCCATATCACCTCAAGTAGATCCAGTATACAAATTTTGGTAATTTTTACGTCTGAAAATTGATTGAGCCACAACAACATCATGGAAGAATGGAAATAAATACCTGTGATTCAGTTGGGTTTTGTGTGGAGCTGAAGACTTCAATTTCCTCATCTTCCCCCTTGGGAACTGCAATTGTGCAGTTGGTCTCCAAATAGAAGTGCTCTTGTCCACCAATATGAATCTCTCCGCTAAGCACATGATCAGATTTTTTGAATCCCTCCTGTATGTTTCCATTGCTTAAATGACGCTCAAAACTCTTGAAATAGGAGTTCAATCGTATGGCATCCTGAGAGGAGAGAGGATCAATCACTAGAATGAAGTGAATTCATGAAAAATATGATCAGAATTAAATCTCACCTCAATTGTTACTATGACTGGCTTCAAATCTTCATAACAAACTTTCACCAATTTGGATGCTTGCTGAGCAGTAGGCTGATCATCTGCTACGATTGCACCAATCACTTGACCTATACTAGTTACCTAAAAGCAGATTGAAGCTTATAAGATTTGAAATATTAAAATTGGAGAAGATAATGCAAGGGTCTATATCAACAGCTAAGATTAGAATCCTTCGATTCCCCATGTTCTGGGTCTTAATTCAGTGTTTGCAAGGTTTTAAATAGAAATATCAATACTTCTCTCCCATAGATGTAGCACTGTTTCATTGGTAAACATTGATGATCATCAAACAGAGAAGAAATAGATAAGTTAAAAGAATTAAAAAGTTGCAATGCAATATAATTATATTCCACCTATGGTCCTTAAAATTAAAACACCATTAATTGCCTGAAGAGTTGAATCTTCAAGAAAATATGGGAAGAGAAGACAGTTCCATATGAGTAGTAAAAAAAGAACTGGTAGGGAAAACTCCCTAAAGCCAACCTCATGCCATCAACATTATTGAATCAATATTACTGAAGCATGATTCTTAAATAATTTGTCCATAATTGCTTCCATGTCAACATTATTGCTTCTCTCAGATGATTAGCATATACTTCAACGTATTGAACAATTTTGACTGGGTGAGGGAGGGGAAAAAATCAGAATCTAAGAGTTACACTTGCCAAGCAAAAAAATTGTCCAGGAGGGAAAAACTAGATAGCTCTAGTCTACATATATAGATACACATATACCCTGCAAGCATGTGGCAGGGGCATGTAGTGCTATAGCCTCAAGATTATATCCATATTCTCTAACTCAATCCATGGAAAGTGAGTCTTAAAACATTAAGTTTGAGGATCTATTCACCTAAATTTTCTCACAATTGCTTATTTGTCAACGTAACATGATTTTCCGAGAATGAGTTTAATGAATGATAAGTAGCAATGTTCAATGCATCACTCCCACAGAAAATTTTCTAGATGAAGCCAAAGAGTTTCTGGATTGCCTGTTCATGTGTGTTTCATTTGTAGGTACCCAAGTCAAATTATTTGCAATGAGTTCTTCACTTTTGTGAAGAAATTTGTTTTATTTGATTAGTAGCAATGACAAAAATTAAGTTTGAAATAAAAATGTGATAAATAAAAATTATTGCAAGTGAAATGAAAAGTGATCTCCTGATATTGGTAACAATATCAAATTCTTAGGATATAAAATCTATCATTTTTAATTTAACATTTTAAGGTTTAAATTGATTCATGGTTTAGAAGAGGCTTATTTCGAATTTTAACGTTCACTTTCATGGTATTTCATGCAAAGTACTGCAATGCAATCGTATTTAAGAATAGTTCATCAAGTAGAATTTTCTCCTAGAGGCATTATGCCCTTTCACCTTTTAAAGTGTCTTTTGCAAGCCATCTCTTGAATAAAACAACTTGAGGAGAAACATCTCTTGGTCATTGATTCCTACTTTATCACATCCTTAGCAATCTCCAGTCCTCTCTGTTGATTCTTTGCCAATCTCCTCATATTTTATTTATCCTCTCTCTCTCTTTCCCCTTCCTCTAGCTTCTTTCAATTTAAAATATCTATTTTCTATTGCAGCTTTTTTTCAAGGTACTCCCAATTCAGTTTTATATCCCATAACTGTATATTAATTGATGTATCCTTCAATTATGTATTAATTGAACTCTAAACGTCACAAGACTTCAGAGATGGTAAGCAGAATGGATTATAGTATTTAGTATGAGTTTTTAAGGATAAAGGGTATGTAAAATTGTGGAATCAGCAGTAATGCTCTCCATTTAATTGAGTTACATACACAAATTAATGAAATGCAAGATGTTTTAATGAGTCTACTATCATGAGGGGTTAAATGAAAAGGTAAGAAACAACACTGCAGGTGTATTTATGTCTTCATTCAAAGGTAATCACTAGAGAACTAAAGACAACTACCCTACTTTAACAAGCCAATTCCCTGCTCCCGGAAATCCTGTGGGGTAAATCAATTTTCCAGTAGATTACCTTGTTCTTTGTAATGATCCTACATTTACTGTCAATGTGTTTTTTAAGGCTGTTATAATATACACTAAGAATGGTAAAAGTAGAATTATACATATTCTACTGAATGGAATTCCTAGGCTCACTTTAACCAGGTTGGAAGAATTACTATTCCGTATACATGGCCTGAAAAGTCCCGAGCCTAACATAGAGATGTCGCCACTAGTAACTTTTTCTGCACATTTCACTTGAGAATCAACCTTAAGATGGCACTGTTTTTAATTTCATGACAATTCATGTATTAGTTCCCGAATGGCAGCTGATTGTTTTCACGAAGTTTAGGTATTTCGCGAACGAGGGAAAAAGACGAGTTTCGAGTTTTGATTAAACATTGTTTCTTGATGGGAAAAAACACTGTCCAAGTCAAAACTTGGTTAGATAAATGTTACCCAACATCCTCGCCTTCGGAAGCGACAGTGAAACGGTGGTTCGCGGACTTTAAACGTGGTCGTGTCAGCACCAAAGACGCCGAACGCCCTGGACACCCCTCCGAGGCCACCACTTCAGAAAACATTAAAAAAATCCATCTGATCGTTTTGAACGATCGTAAAGCAAAGTTGCGTGAGATAGCAGAGTCTGTGGGTATATCGATGGAACGCGTTGGAAATATTCAGCATGAACATTTGGGGATGAAGAAGCTTATCGCGCGATGGGTGCCGCGTTTCCTGACTCCGGACCAGAAGCAAAGACGTGTGGAGGATTCCGAGCGTGGTTTGGCCTTGTTTCAAAAAAAAAAACAAAAAGGACTTTTTGCGCGGATTTGTGACGATGGACGAATCTTGGATACATTATTACACTCCTGAGTCCAATCGGCAGTCTGCAGAACGGTTGGAAGCGGGTAGCAGTCGTCCGAAGCGTCCAAAGACCCAACAGTCAGCTGGGAAGGTTATGGCGAGTGTTTTTTGGGACGCAAGTGGAATCATTATGATTGAATACTTGGAAAAGGGAAAAACAATCACAGGCGACTACTACGTTGCTCAACTGGACCGTTTGGACATCGAGATCAAGAAAAAACGGCCACACATGAAAAAGAAGAAAGTGTTGTATCACCACGACAACGCACCAGCTCATTCGTTAATGATAGCGACGGTCAGATTAAGAGAATTGCGGTACGAATTGGTTTCACATCCCCCGTATTCACCAGATCTGGCACCCAGCGAGTACTATCTATTCCCAAACATGAAGAGATTTCTTCAGGGGAAGAAATTCACGTCAAATGAAGAAGTCATGTCCAAAACAGAGGCCAATTTAGAGGACTTGAGAAATCATTTTTTTCGAAAGGCATCGAAATCTTCGAGGACCGGTGGAATAAGTGCATAGCTCTAGATGGAGATTATACTGAAGAATAAAAAAGGTTTTCAGGTAAACAATTGAATTTTTATTTGTTAGGCTCTGGACTTTTCAGGCCATGTAATACTACTACAACTAATTAACAAAGTACTTATTCTCTGTTAAATAGAAAGTCCTTCGGCAAATAGTTTTATCAACTTTCCATTGACATATCAAACTTTTAATTTGTTATAGTATTAATATATATATATATATATATATATATATATATATATATATATATATATATATATATATATATACACACACACGAGTAAAAGTTGCTTGCATACTGTAAGGTATCAGTTGCAATCAGTATCGTACCAAGTAATGCCTCAAATCAATGTTCAATACTTCGCGCTAAACACCGCCTGGCGTCTAACTAAGGACCCGATCGTGCGACACAATTGCATATTAATATTAGATAAGTGTCTTTCTGACCTGTTCCAAAATTTCAAATCAATATCTTATCGGGAAGGTCCTAAAATAAGATTCCGTTTTCCCCGTTTGAAATGCATGGCAGAATCGGAATGACACTCTTGCATCGAACCAAGCACCACTGGAGAAAAGGCGCACCTCTTGAAAGAAGGATTTTAAATGCCTCTGTCACAATTCCGGGTTTTATCTTTCCAGCTTATTGGTAAGTAATTGAAAAAAAATTTCAAAAATTGCAGCAATGCATTACCTATGGAAGAATTTCGCTCCCACCTGGAGTCGAACTCACGGTCATTTGGCAACATTTCTTCCATAATAACGATAGAAGGCTACCTCAACTTTAACCTCCGAGATTTTGGTTCCTCTATCACACCGATAAGTGTCTCAAAATAATTTCAAAAAACCGCGCAATGCATTCTTACGGGAAAATTGCGATTTTTGGGACATTCTAGTATCGAACCCATGACACCTGGCGTCGATGTCTGAATTATTCTGGCATCTACAGGGTGGGGCCAGTACGTCGTAAAAATCTGACGTTGCAGGCGCTTGTGGAACATGGTCAGAATTCGTATCCCCTATATATATCTATATATATAGGTATATCCGGAGAGTTAGCTATATATAATAGATATAGATATAATAGAAGATAATAGACTAGCTGAGGCGACCGTTGATTCTCAACGGGGATATATAAATAAACAGTAGATAATATCTTAGGTAATAATTTGTGCAGAGGAGAAAAGAAGATCTCTCACTTAGCTTGGATTAATGAAAATGTTATCCTAAATGAAAATGTTTTATATTTTCTAACTTCTTATCGTTTGAATGCAAATCTAGAATCCACGATAAGAAAAGGAATCGTCTTATATTTTCTTTCTTTAGGAGCTTCCTCAACTGTGTAAGATGATTCTTCCCTTGGATTTATCCTGGGTGCACATCGTCTCGTGTAATATTTACCCATTTCCTTATGTTTCTTTTAAATTTACTTATTAAGAGAGTATTGCTTAGTTTCACATTGAATCCTCTAAGGGAGAAAATTTTGATGGTGACAATACTACTTGCGGTTTGCTCACGAATACAAAGGATCACCCGTGTAAAAAATAAGGCGTTTGATAGAGTTAACATTTACCCGAAATAATAATGTAATACGCGGTATTAGACGATTAGGGAAGTAGAGTCATGCTTAAAGCACCCACTGCCACACGCCGAGAGGCTGCACGCAGTATACATTACACAATATATCAAGTTTTTTCAGTGTGAATCACACGTAGTAGCTTCATTATTTTCAAATAGAGTTGGCACAGTCGAGGTGATAAAGAAACTTTCCCTTAATGTTCATACGTTGCCTCCTGTTAATCAAAAGAGAAAATTGTTCGTAAATGCAAATACCGAAATTTCAGAATATTGCCTGCTATGAACATATACTTTCATTCATTTTCAATCATTACTTTCATATGGACCTAAAATACCAGTGCATTCTTATGGGAAAACGCAATACCTCGGTTTCAACAATCGCATTCGTCGTCAAGGGGACTCGTTGTTTATAGCCTCAAAATTTCACGAAATTTCCGTTTATTTTAACCGAATTCTCGCCATTTCGAACCGATAACGATATTTCATGACCAAAATAAAAATATTTATTCATTTCTCTTTCTTTTGGTGCTTATCTCGATTTCGTATGCCCATTATTTCTAATTAAATTTTGCAAAAGAAATGTAGCCTGCAACCGATAAAACTGAGGTTTACGTGCATTTCTTATGACAACGGTTTTTCTTGTCTGGGTTCGAACTGGGGACATTTAAGTAAATGAAAAGTAGCCTATTATCTGCGCAGGGAGTACATTTAACAATCGTGAAAGTTTGAAATTTGTGCCATTTATGGTTCTCGAGTTTTAGGCGAACATACATACACACATACATACATACACACACCTTATTTTATTATATTAGATATAGATATAGGGGATACGAATTCTGACCATGTTCCAGAAGCGCCCTGGATAAGCTTCAAAGATGATACCCGTAAGGGGAACTTATTGTAAATTTTCACCAATTAGCTTGCAGTATGCAAGCAACTTTTACTCGTATATATATATATATATATATATAGATATATATATATATATATATATATATATAGATATATATATATATAGATATATCTATATATATATATATATATGTAGGTATATCCAGAGAGTTAGCTATATATAATAGATATATATATATATATGTTATGGTATATGAATTATTAAAATAAGTTTATTAATTAAAAATATATAGTATAAAACTTTTTTAGTAGATTTAAAGATAAGGAGAAAAATAAGGGCAGCTGAGACTTATGAGATTGTGCATTGAAAAGTTTTGCTTTTTGTCAATCAATGTAGATATTCTGATCGAAATATAAAAGTGAACTAGCAGTAATAAGTTCCATTATTTTCAATTAAATTAATAATTAAACTAGCATAAAATTGATTTTAATCATATTACTAAAATTATAAACAATAGTTATTACTAAAAAGAAGAATGCATGTGAAATTTCCTTTCTAATTGCACTTCTTGCATATTCTGATAACTATTTCCACTTGAATTTTACTAAAGAAAAAGATCTAAAACAGTAACAAAATATGAATAAGTATCTGATACGATGGGAACTGACTGACATCAATGAAGATTCAATACTTACATGATGGTGATGATTATTACAAATAGATAATTGTAAGGGATATTTATTGCATGTAGCTTAGGAATCACTGTAATTTATAGGAAAGAGCAATTATTAAAGTAAAATATACACACCACATTAATAATGAGTATAGATTATAGGGTTTAAATTGGTGCAGTAAATTTTATTAATTAATTTATTACAATTATAAATGAGATGTTCTAATCATACCTTGGAAGAGATAAAGATTTCCTCATCATGTATAATAGGGCCAGCTCTATTCCTTTCTGGTGGTAAATCCTTAGCACTAAAAAATGCATGAACTCCCTTGAGAGCCAATGCTTGGCTTGCATCCACGGAAACTATTTTGGCATGAGCTCTTGTGCTTACAACTAGAGACAAGTAGAGCTCATTCTCAAAATGGGGCATATCATCACAGTATACAGCCTCTCCTGGAAAGGTGTATCCAATTACATGTTAAAAAAGAGATCTCACATTAGATCAACTGAATTGATTTTGTTGCAAAATATAAGTAGCCACTTAGCTCTTAAAAAATACTAATAATTTGTATTCGTGATCATCAATAAAAACTCGATAGCAAATGTAAACAAACTTACCAGTAGCTTGCTTAAGGGCTGAAACATGAACTATTGGCCTTCCAACTGAATCAGTTACTGATTGGCCATTTGCCACCTTAATGGTCAAAGATAAGGAAATATTTATTGATACATTTTAGAAAGACAATTGTTTTGATTGAAGATACTCAATCTTTCTAAAGGTATGTTGAGCAAGTAACTAAATAACTTAATTCCATTTTCAACCTTCTATTATAATATAAAAAATTTTGTATGGATCTGTATGGGCCATTCCATGGGAAATCGACCTCTATCTTTTAAAATTGATGATTTCTACTTCTATGATTAAACCTTTATTCATGCCACCCTTTTTTGCAAAGTTATTAATTTTTAAATTTTCGATTTCATGCCTGCATGCCTATTATGCCTGCATTGTATGGCAAAAAGACAAATGTTAATTTATAACTTACTCATCTGCAACAGAAAGCTACACATACATAACTGTAATATGTAATGACCTACATCTTTATGCGAAACTTTCCATTTGTCCAAATGGCTTTGAAAAAAAATTAGATTTCCAAAGTTTACAATTCATATTTGTAGTTATTTGAGAAAAAGTATTGATATGCCATTGAGACGCTTATTGAGACATTTTATAAGCTAAGATTTTTTAGTTAAACCTGTTTACAAAGCCACCAGTAGGCTTACTTCTAACTTAAGCGAGCACGTAGCTGCTGTGGGTGGGTCTGAGGGACGCGAGACATGTAAGGCAGTGTAGATACTCTTTAATTTTACAGTATCATCTTATTGTTGTCCCAATAGCCAAAAAGGCTATTTTTGGTTAAAAGACAGATCAATTTGATTGTGTATTTTAAAATCTGATGTTTGGGTTGGATCGTGGTCAAATAATGCATTCAATCATTTGTTAATTAAAACAATTTTATAAATAATATGTAAAACTTTCATTGATAGCATTTCAAAGATGCATTCAATCACTATCCAAAACTGAAAATACAATTCCCATAACATCATTTCATTAAAAGTTTAAGCCCTTCGAAATGACCCGTGTTTGCCGCTTTTTGTAAAAACTTCGAAATTTTAAAAGTTAATAACTTTGGGCGTTTTAAAATTCATTGGTGCAATGAGTGATGGATTTCAACGATGATTACTTCGATGGATGATTGGTTCTTGATGAATTTAAGAAGTCTGTTGGTTTGTCTGATGTTTGACAAGATGGCTACTGTTGCATATACAACTAGTTACATCTCCAAATGTTTTTGCAAAAAACTTTTTTCTGAGATGAAACTTTAGCATAAATAAAGGTTTCTCCATAGAAGTACACAAGTAAAAAATTTTCATCTATTTTTTAAAGGTAGAGGTCTATTTCTGTCCAATTTCCCGTGGAATGGCCTGTATGGCTTTATACACAATTTTAGACTATCATTGAAGAAGCAATTAAAATAAGAAAATAATAAAAAAAAGCCACATGTGACACCCAAAATTCAAAGAAAAAGCAATTGGCATAGATTTGAAAATTTATTGATGACAATGCAAGCTATTAAAATTATACCATTTTAAACCTTTTAAGCCTCGATTTTGTAACTTTTGCATAGCGCATGGAATCGTGCTCCCAAAATTGTGCCATAGATGCTTCGTAGCGCATGGAATGAAAACTGCAATGGAGGTGCAATACTGTAACTTGTATTGCCAGCGTTAGCAGCGTTTCGTCGAAATGGTTTGTGTGATTTACCTCTATAAATTACTTGCTATAATACACACTCATATTTGCATTGCTGACAATTTCTAGTCTGCAAGGAAAATGATTTGAGGCTATTACAAATAAATGTTAGAGGAGAAACAGATAAAGTAGTTTATTACGTTAGGTGACTGCATAAATATTCAAGGAGATTATGAGTGATGAGTGATGATGGGAGTGAATTTCAGTTAAATAAAGCAACCGTCTAGTCCTTGCATTGAAATTGAATAAATGAAAATAAGTATCAGTTAAGTTTTAATTCTCCATAAGCAAAATACATTGCTGGGATTTGCCTAAAAATAAATTCATACATATAAAGATATATATGCATATACAAGCTTAAACAATCTCCTTAAATATTATTTATACAAAGCTTTCGCAATATGATTAATATTAAATACTGCATAGTTTTAGAATATGTTACATAATAATACATAAATACAATACTATTTAAACAAGGAATCAAGACATCTTGTAATACATAGCGTAACACATGAAAATTTGCAAATCATACACAGTTTAACATAACACTCTCAAATTTATAGTGTTAAGTTTTAGTTTACTTGTTCTGACCGAAGAGTAGTCCATAGAAAACTTGGGTTCTATAGCTATCATATTAAACATAAACACAGTGATGAACATGATTCTAGGGCAATAAAATATTTATTGTTGATGAGCGAAGCAAATTACTTGGTTTAATTTTTGTCCTATAAATGGCTATCTTGATTTCTTCTTCTTTGTGATATAATATAATATTCTGCACCTTCTCCCATGATATTATTAGAAAAATTATTTATCTAGTGTGAAAATGCAAAGTGACTTTGACAGAATTTAATTTGACATATCACTGTTTCGCTTTTCGTCACTGCATTCCTAAAACATTAGGTATAGCTAATGTTATGAGTGAATGAAATACACCACTTTTCAAATTTATTTTATACCTTAACAAAATACTACAGAAAAGTTATTAAAAATTAATACTACAGAAAAAGTAAAATTTTTCTGTAGTATTCTGCTAAGTTAATTCTGAATAAAATAACTACTAGTTTCTCTTTGAAAAGTGGTGTATTTCATTCACTCATTTAGTTTTGGATTACTACAGAGTGAATTGCCGGTTCCATCAAGTTTAGCCAATGTTAAATAACTGCTAAAACAAATAATGTCAGCGAAGGTTGTAAGTTTCCCTAATATCCTATCTTTGAGTTCAACTCACTCTATCATGAATGAATGTTTTATGAAATGAACTGTTACTTGAATCCTCAAATAAGAAATATGTGGCCCACTATTTCCAACTCTTCCTCAATTTATTCTGCCTCTAATATTGCCTTGAACAGATAGCCTGTCCTCTTTGCCGTTCATATGAGTTCTATCTACTCAGTACATGTCATAAATACATCTCTACAGTAAGCTTTAGCAGTAATAATAATTGCCAATGAATGACACATCCAAGTCATTTAATATTCCAGTAATAAAACCAATTATTTCATGGTTTTATCAGTTTACAGCAGAGGTAATAAGACCTTTGTTAGGCACATTTACATATATTAGGATAAGCAAATTATCTTCTTAAAAGGTTCTGCTGACTTTCGAATGGATTTAAAGAATCTGAGTTTTTATAGTCCATCATTTCATTTTATTCACATAGTATTTTATCAAAGTGAGCTTATTTCTGCCATGTTTATTGTTTACAAAGCAGATTTCACCTACTTCTTTTTGGGGATAGGAATTACATTACTAACAAAATTTAATTCCATTTGCATTCACAATTCTGAGTTATAAAATCGCAAACGCGATTCCATTCGCAATTTTTGTCTAGATGGCTGATAATTGCATGCAAAACCCAATTCCATGTGCTACACATAAGTTACAAAATCGAGGCCCAGATTATGAATTCCCAGCAACTTCTGATAGGTATTTTATACCTTCAAATATAAAAATTTTTTGTTTCACACACTTATTTATCAGACTTTATAATTCATGCTCACTATATTGTTTAACATTTTCATGTAATAAATGAGCAATAGCTACCAAGAGAAATCTTAAGAGTATATTTTTATTAATTTTAATCTTTTTTAATTGTAATCTTACCACTTGAAAATATTGTGAGCTTTTCGGATGAATGTTTTTCATTTTTTGAGCTGCACTAATTTCACTTTCAGGCAAAGGCCTTAGCTTTGGGTCATTGCAGGATATTTTCTGGTAAATGTCAACAAAATACTTGTAAAACATGCTGAAAAGAAAATTTAACAGTTTACACCGTTTGTTTATCTAGACAAGGATGAACTCAGGCATAAAAAAATACAGTGGAAGTCCATTTTATTGAGAGCTGACAAAAGTTGGAAAAACACTTGTTATAAAGCATACTCATTACGGCCGATTTCTAATATTAGATTTCCATCCTCTTGAATCCAATGGCAGTGAGTGCGGCAGAATGGAACTGTAGGGTTTTTAATCCTTATTCGTAAATACATCGAAATGCATAAAAAGGTACATTCATATAGCAAATATTATTTCATTGATTTATAAACCATAACCAAAATGCAAAGGTACAGAGGAACAGAGGGCAAGAGTGAAACTCATGAGAAGTCTCTAATCCCTTTAAGCCAAATCCTTTTGCTTTCTGAAGCATTCTCGCCAAGGATAGGTGGGGGCAGTTGTAGGAAACAAATGCTTCAATTAAGAGGTTAATTCCTGAATTTAATTTTTTCTGAGATGTGCCTCAGATTACCATTTACTTGTCGGGCTTAATATTTCATGTCAATTAGAGATGGGTGAATTCGATCTGATCTACTTCAAGATGTTAGAAAGAAGAAGTTTTTTCCCGGTGAATAAGATGTATAAAGTGCTCTCGGGTCTCCAACCGGGTTGCCTCCTGCCAAAGGGTCGATGTTTCGGGTGCGTACTCTGCACCCATCTTCCGGAACTGATTTTGAATACTTCAAGATCGATTCTTTTAACCCGATTCTCAATTATTTTGAATCGATCTTTTAGAACTGATCTTTCGATCCGATTCGATGTATCCAACCGATCCATGAACTGATCTATGTGAATCGATTCGGACGTACGCGATAGAGGTCTGCGTGGCCTAGGAGGAATAAAGGTAGATGCTCAAACAAATATACAGTCTTCGTTCTTCGAAGTTAATTTTCAACGAATAGGGCTCTTTTTTACATCACGATGCTTAGGGGCGAAAAGTATACTTTTAGAACCGATCTTTCGATCCGATTCGATGCATCCAACCGATCTATGTGAATCAATTCGGACGTATGCGATAGAGGTCTATTTTCAGCAAGTTTACAACTTTTATGCTAGTTTAAAATAATAATGTACGAACTAATCCAAGCATTATATTTTTAAATTTGCAATAAGATCATATATATTTATTAATGTGATTGTCTTTTCAAATTTCAATATTTTGACGGACGGATTCTAAAGCTAAATATAATCGTCTTATAACTGTGTGAATTTTCGTTTACGGTCACTTTCGTAATAGAAGATGCCTAACAAAACTACTTTATAATATCTTCTTATTATCAATACTCAAATTCTGAAATTAAGCAAAACTAAGAAAAATTGTTCAAAAGTTTTGTTTTAACAAAAAATACGATAATAATCCATTGAAATGAAAACTTTATTTACGTAACGTTCAACTAAAGTAATATCTACAGGATAGATATTACAGACACAGATGCTAAAAATCCAGTGTAACTTGACCATTCCAGCCAATAATCGTCGTTGTAAACGATTCGAAACAGCTAGTAAGAGAGCATAACCGGTCTCATCCGATTCGATCGATCTTTCGAATACGATCTCGAGCTTGAATCGATTCAATCCGATTCGGGAGATCGATCTTTTCGTTGAAAACTCCCATCTCTACATTGACATTGTCAATCAACAATTCTAAGGTATGCATCCAGCAAATATAGAAACGAGGCACTCGTTCTACTAATACTTCTGAAATAACCACTGGTTATAATGGATGTAACTCTCTATCCCTTTTACCATAGGACAGACAATGGCCAAAAAATAGCTTGCTATAATGCAACCCTCATTATAAAGGAGTTCAACTGTAATTAACAATACAATCAAAACATGAATAAAAGCACCACTATATTTAAATGATAATTATATAATGGAGAATGTAGGAATTAATAAAATAGAAAAATTCTTACTGTGCTTGAATAACTTCTTAAACATACTATTATAAAGATGATTTACCAAAATATAATAATAACTATTTTACCTGAGAGTCAATGATCTCCTGTAGGCAATCATTCCTCCAGGTGCATCTGGAGAAAGAGGCAAGTCTCCCACTAACGCGTTACAAGTATCTTCAATGAGACTGGGCTCCCATGACCTAACACGGTAAGATAAGTAAGATAAGGCACACCTACCCTGCAAACTGCCTTTTGGCAGGGAGAAATTCTTGTGACATTTGTATCTGGAGAAGTCCAAATCTATTCCATCAGTTTAATAAAAAAAGTCTGGATTAATATTTTATAATTATTATTTACTGTATTCCCCTTTTTTTTTAAAATGGGTTGAAAGAGTGACAAGTGGTGCTTATACAAGGTAAGTTCAATAATCGATGCTGGAAAAAAGTCTCTCAGAACCTTGCGCTTACTTACTTAAGGTGGCAAACCCAATGTTTAAGGAGTTACCAACATACCCAATGATGATTATAACAAGTTATAATAAGATATGATTTCATGTGGCAACTAAAAATATTTATACATAAAAATTGCTAGAAACAGTAAAAAACTTTTTTCTTTCAGAGTGAACTTAAAAAATTGGAAGGATTATAAACAAGGGAGAAAATCAATAAAAAATTATGCTATTTAATGGAACCCCAAATGCATTTGCTTAGTTACTTTCAAAAACCATAGAATGGATGATGAGTAAAAACAACCATGTCATAAGCACCAAATAGCTGGTTAGCCAGGATTCAAATGTAGAACCTTAGTTAGGGAAAGCTAGTGGTCAATGACTATCTTAGCCCATATGCCTACAAATAATTTATCTGAAGTCCACTCAAGTTGTGGTCTAAACATCTACACTAAGTTAACTGCAAATTGTAGACATGTTACCAACATCTCAAATAGTTCTGAAAAATTAACTAAATAACATAATTACTAGAATCAGTCTTAGCATAAACAATCCATTACCAAGCATTAGATAGGATGAACTTTTAAAGTAGTTTTTAAATAATACATTTGAAGATGGAGTGATATATGAGCAGTAGGATAAAAATTCATCGCTGCTGAAATTAGGTCTGAGCCTAAGAAATTCATCTTCAGGTGAATTAAGATTTATTATTATATACTTCTAGAAAATAAAAAGATCAGTCTAGTTATTGTAATTTAAATGAAATTTCAAAATAGTTTACACTATATTTCATTCTGTGACATACAGAGCAAGCTACTTGCCTTCCTTGAAGTACTTTAGCTGTGTTTTTTGCTTCCACAGTTGTTGGTGCCATTCCTCCGAATGCAAGCACTGCATTCTTTACCTTCATTGATTTTTCATTCAACTCCACATTGAATGCTGCATTTACAATGGCTATGTCATCATCCCTCCTCCTTGCTTGCTTTATTGCCCTGAAATATGTGTTCTTAAAGGAAAGAATAATATGAGAGTAAGACTGGATTTCTTAAGAATGATATTGAAAATTCTGCAATTCTGATAAGATATTAACCTATACTAAGACAGTTTAAGAAGAAGTCAAAAAGAAGAGGACATGATAAATGATTTGCAATTATGATATCCAGCTTGAATTTTTCCATTAACTAAATTTCAGATACAAAGCTGACAATACAAATTCTCTTTTCACAGCAAACATGGTTAATTTCTCCCATTTGCAGACATTATGTCAATTATAACAGAACGCCATTGACTTGAGAGCATTTCTTTTGGAATAAAATATACTTAAAATATAAGTTAATGGATTTCAAGTTCTCTATAATGAAAGATTTGCTATGCTTTTCATTTATTAATAAATTAAATGTTTGTAATTCAATGCTCTTTAAAGCTTAGCAGCATTAACATCCCTTAAAATATAAACATTTTTTCCCTTATTATGAGAATTCTTTGAGATTCACACTCCACAAACATTTACAACTTCAGCAAAACTTAAGATAATTATAAGTGATAAAAGCTCGAGCTACATTAAATTCCTAGAAGAAGGAAAAAAGGAACTTGGCGGTCAATGAACTAAGAGACAAAGGTTCTCCAAGCGCCGATAGAGGCGACCGTGTAAGGGCGATTCCCAGGAAACGGATAATTGTTTAGCGGTCACCAGTTATTATATTATGAATAACTGGTGACCGCTAAACGATTATCCGTTTCCCGGGAATGGCCCTTAGACGGTCGCCTCTATCGGCGCTTGGAGAACCTTTGTCTCTTAATTAAATTCCTAGCCATAATAATTTATCAAAATCAAGAATGAATGCTGGAACAATCAGACTACTTTTGGAATGAAAAGATTTCATTCACATAACATCAATCTCATTCTTATTCAAAAAATATAAGAAATAAAAACAGTTGCAACAGATTTACACATGCATTGATTATTGTATAACTCTTCAACACTATAAATGCAATCAATCACAAAGCCTGTTTCCAGGCATTCAATTTTTTACTAGAAAGATAAAGAACTACTTACTTTATGAGAGTAAGGAATGGTAATGCTTAGCAAAACTTCTTCAGGTCTTGTAATGTTTCTTCTATAGCCAGTGAAGAATGACTGATCCATCGTAATAGTTCTTGATCCCTCTGAAGCAACATCACAAACTTATTAAATAAACATTTGAAAATTTCTTTTCTCCTCTATTTATAAGGGATACAGGCTTTCCTCCAAGCACATGCATATGGAGTTTTAAATCAATTACACACCTCTACAACCAAAAAACTACATGAGAATTTTTACTGATTGTTATAGATTTTTGTATTTAGCTATACAGGAAAAATACTTCACATCAGGTTTCCTTGCAAATTGAGGAAGTTCACTTTCAACAATGACATTTCGTCGTAGTGATGTCATCATAACAAACCCCTCATATCTCTCCTCCCAATCTCATACGAAAATAATCTTCCTTGTTAGTTTTTTCTAAATTATTTAAAGATTGCATAGAAAAAATTCATCCCCATAGTTTAACATTTGTAGAGTAAAATCAATTTTTAATTTTAGAAGCTTATTTGAGGTATATCAAGTACGAACATCTCAAAAAGGGGGAGCATGCTTCAGGACTATAAACCAATATTTTACTAAAGATTAGCTTGTGACACAGGTTTTTTTTATTTGGCAATGGTGTAAACATGACAGAATCATGAATTTTTGCAAATTAGCCATAATTTTTAGTGGATTTTACTGACTCAGTTTAAGCAGGGAATTGATGTGGACTCCTAATGTATAAGTCTCCTCAGAGTCTTAGGCCTGTCACAGCAACTGCCAAATAGTTTAGATCAAATCTCAGGAATAAAGGTTTTCCATCGCCAAGAACGTAATTTTCATGGAATAGGTGTATATAGGAGACACTTCACATCACTTTGTTTTAAAGAAGGAAATCTCATGTTCTTCAGTGCCCCTGGGCTCATGAGACAATTTGAAGAGAATGTTAACCCTCCCAGTAATGCTTATGCATATGCTCTTCAAAAACAATCCATAAAGCAGCAATGCTGCATGAAGGAAATGACTGCACATCACTTCCGTTTGACATTCAGTGCTTCTGTAGCAAATTTATGATTTGGTTGTTATTTTTTGATAAATGATTTCAGTATGTCATAGTAATAGTAAAATTGAGATTTTATCTTAGTAACACTAATGTTCGTGAAAATTACAGCACCAAAAAGGATGCATGTGATTGAAAGGAAATTAATTCTCTGGATTATATATTAGGCAGGACAATACTCAATGAATTAGCATTGCACTGTGCATGGTCTAATATTTAGTATGTTATGTTTAGCACGAGAATTTACTATGTTATGTTTAGCATGAGAATTTAGTATGTTATGAAGCTACGACATGCTGCAATCGGAGCCTCTAGACATCATGGAATCAGAGATGGTCTGGATAAGTTCCACACACTTTGTATGCAAAGAGTAAACAGTGGTTGCTGGAGGATAATGGAGAGCCAACCAACCATATCCCAGATATGTTTAATGGGAGACATGAGTATGCAGACCAATGAATTTCTCTCTGAAGGAGACCTGAACACTTCTCAAGAAATTTGGCCAATATTTGTCCTGCTATAACATGTTTGGAGGAGCGACAGCACTTGCAGACTGCCTTCAATCCCATCACACTTGTCATTTGTCCTCTACAGCAGCACATATGCAGCAATCACTGTTGGAAATTTTGAAATAAGACTTGTCTAACAGCAATGCATTTTGCTACAAAAGTTGTACCCATTGAAACCTGAGGAATTTGTGGCTCCTGGACAGTGGAAACTGCATGCCAGCCTGAAGCAGACTGTGTTAGACAGGTGTAGAGTTAAGGCAATGCTGTAGACAAAGCTTTATTGCCCATTATGACTACATGGAAAAGATTATGGTCATTCCATCCTATGGATAACTGCAGCAAAACCCTATTCTATCCACACATATGTGGCTGCAGCCCAGTCAAAATACCACAGCATAACATGCCATGGATCATTTTGTTCCATTCAACCTTGCTTACTGACTTCTTTTCCTCTTCTTGTCAATGGAGTTCCATGCCATCACTCTACATTCATCACATTCTCCACTTTTGGGCCATTCTTTCTGGGTGTTGCAATTCTCACAACATCACTGCATATCATTTCTTGCTGTTATTGAAAGTTTTAATGCAGGTTCTTTGACTTACCAAACTTGAAAGCAAAGAGAGGCAAAGGATTCTTTCGCTATGAGATACACACATAGGAATGTCAGTCATAGTTTCAAGGTCGTTTTACACAATACATTTTCATGTACAAGTTGATGTGTAGTCAAAATTGCATCGTGTAAAATTCCAACATGCACTGAAAAAAGCATAGCATGCACAATCATATGCATGAAAATAGAATATGTTCTAATATCATGCAGGCTGTCATGCAAATTTTAGTTCCACTTTCATTTGCTAGGTGACTTAGTAAACACCATAACATACACATGTGGGTGATAGTGATATAGGCAACTCACACTACATACTGTAGTTCACTGCCTTACCCAGGAAGGTGAAGCATTGCTACCTGATTGGTCGATCATGTAAAGCAACCATCTTGCCTTTGTGCAAAATGCGCATTCAAAATTGCACCAACAACTTTGCATGTAATTTTGAATTAATTTGTGCTTGAAATGCATCATGTAAACCAACATTAAAATAGTGTCATTAATTTATGTCATTTAATAAAATAAGAGACTTATGTGCCAAATCATAGCATGAGACTCTCATATTACTTAAGTTATTAGATCAATGGTTGGCTTATCCTTTTCTTATTGGCTAAAAACCCTCATTAACTAATGTAATTCTCATTCATTCATCTTAGAGCTTACAAGTCTTTACTGACAAATATATCACAATCATAATCTCTCAAGAGTTCCTAAACATTTTTCTCACAAGCTGCTTTGAGCATGTGTGCCATATTCACCTAAAATGAGTGAAATACTTTTTAACTCTTTTGTATTTTCTTATTTGCCAGTATCTTACATTATACAGTTTAATTTTATGATTAAGATCAATTCAGTCTCATACAAAATAAAGGATTACTTCACATGGAATAGTCACAACACTCTGCAAACTATCAAGTACAATTACTTAGTTTTACTTTATGGCCTTCGGGTGCTGTGTGACAATAATTTTTAAAAATTCTAAACTAACATAATTAAAATTATCTCCTAATTATATTTTTAATAGGTAAATTTTTAAATAAAATTTCTTAATCTGGTGACACGAGTCACATTTTGTAATATGCTTTCACCAAAATGTTGCTAAGTTTCAAATTATCATGGAAAGGATATCAACTCAGATCAACTAAAAATTATCAAAATCTGCTTTTTCCTCTAATTGAAGGAAATAATTGCCTGGGATTACACTGACCCCACACCACTAATTAAGGTTACTATTTAAATAGCAAAAGAACTTACCTGTACTGATTAATTCCAGCTTGCATCTGGCAGCAATAAATATTGGGTTTAAATCAGAAATAGGACTCCCAGTCATGATGTTACCACCAATGGCCTGGAAACAAACTCAAGCAATTAAGGCTTGCGTATGTAATCTCTAAACTAGATTTAACAAGATTACTACTCACAGCCACATTTCTGATCTGTTTCCCAGCAAACCAATGAAGCATTTCAACAACACCAGCAAAGAACTGAGTTTTATGCTCTGAAAAAGGAGTTAAACGGTATTTCATTCAACACTTAAAAAATTGATTGATTTACAAAGAGTATTAAGACTGTATGAATCAACAATTAATGTCCACTTCAATTAATTAATTATTAATTCAATTATTAATGGCTGCCACCTGACTAATGTCAAATTGTAGCGATATGTTAATAATAATAATAGAAACCATTATAATTAATAAAACCACAATTAAAATTGAAAACAAGGATTAAAAAATAACAGATGCAACCTCAAAACTCCTGGTCTCTTTTCAAGTATTCTACAAATAGACATAATAGACAAATTCAGTCTTCACTTCCACATATTTGTTGAAACCAATATACTCAATGCAATTCCTATCATGATGAATGATACTTACATTTAAGTTTACAGCAAAAGTGCTAACTCACATCAAGTAATTCTTAGATGTAAGAAAACGAAAAACCAATATCAATGAATCACCAAAGAAAATAGTATCATTCTTATGAGTTTGAAGGAGATTCCCATTTCAAAATCCTTGGTTTCTGATTATTCTTTCCTTAATATCAGCTTTTATCTGTTAAGGAAAACTAATAATTTGTAATGAAGAAATATTTATTTAAATAACCTTTAAATACATAGAAGTACTGTTTAGTAGCAGTATATAAAAAAGTATACAGTAAAAATCTATGTTTGCTTAAATTAAAGTCAAGGCCAAATTAATAGATTCTAAAATTAATTTACTTCATGCTTCTTGATGTTTTACTTGAATCTTTTATTTTGTATCCATTAAAACCCACATATACAAAGATTTGGTCTTAATTTTCTACCAATTTAGATGTTTGAAATTGATGTTAATGATAACCTAAATTAAGATTCTTTCATGTGGACCTTTAGATTTTATTTCAATTACTGTCATTATCTATGAGAATTTCTTAAGAAGTGTCACATCTTAATAAATGTAGCTGATAATATAATTATATTTTTATAGGTTTATACGTAGGGGTGTATCAATGAGTAACAATTCAATGAGACTATGTATTCTTGTTCTGTTCTACCTATGCTACTTGATCAAATTACAGTCATTTCTACCAGATTTATTTTGAGCCATCATATTTATAACAAATACATATTTGAATATCGTGTAAATTTCATTTATATACAATCTAAAATTTATCTATTTCAGATGAGTTCAAGCTTCATTGTCACAGAATTAATCTGATCTTTATCTGATTTATCTTCCTATTTTCCTATCTTTGAGTTCAACTCACTCTATCACGAATGAATGAGAGAGACCAAAAGAGATTTATTTGTTTCAAACCATTATCAAATGTATTTTTTCATGTAATATGAATACTTTTAGAATCCACTCTTACATTTACAGGAATGTTAAAATAAAAGATGTGTATCAGCCTCATAACCACATAATATTGCACACATTACAAAGAATTTTAATTTTCTTACAAGTAATTGAGGATAGTAAATTTTTGACAGAAAGAAACTAAGGCAATGGAATTAATAATGTGTAGGCATTCAGTCATTTTCTAACAAAAGTATAAAAAACTTTTTCTATTCCAAATTCGCCTACTAAAAATATGGTCATTTAATCATATAGCTTTCGAGTAATTAAAAATATCCTGTTGTATTAAAGTACCTGAATTTGGAATTCTAAAACAAGGTTATAATGTATAACATACAACATAATCTAGTTTAAGAAAACCAAATTGTTGATGTTAATATAATAAATGAGTTCATGGAGTGAGTTTCTTGACTTAAGTTGAATTACCTTTACACTTGTCATAGTAAAACAGCAAAATGGTTGCAACTACTCAATGCACTCTCACCTGGAAGCTTCCTTATTTCATTTTTTAAGATGCCATCAATTTCATCCAAAGTGACTGAAGATCCAAACTTAATCCCTTCGTTTGAATGGGAAACTTGTGTTAGCTCTTTCACTTGTGTGGGATGAATGAGAACAGGATATACACAGTTTTTGAATTTCACCTCCACTCCTAGCAAATAAGATGCCTGAGATTATCAACATTTACATTCTAAGAGTAATATACTTAATTGCATACTAAATAGTAATTATAGTAATGCATACAAAAGAAATTTACACAGAAAGTCCTTGTACTTTAGAAGAATCTTTTACGATATGATATAACAAAGCAAGTACTAAACATCAAAGATATAATTCTTAACTCATTTTATTCAGCCCCTTCATTATTTTCTATGGCTTTTAAGCATTGAAGTACAGAAGAGTATGAAATAAAAATTTTTTAAGTAAAATTTTTGAAGCAATTTGAAATATTTTTAGCACTTCTCTACAGTCATATTGAAAAAATTTTAAACTCTTTAAAATTCAATAGTTTAAGAATTCCCTAATTTTCTTTCAATACTATGAGTAAAAAATATCAAAGAGAGCTATATATACAGATATATATCTCTTAGAGGCTAATTTTATCCTTATAACATATGTATAATATACTTTAACTATTTTACTGGTCCATTCTTTAAGATCCGTTAATTTTGATACATACCAACTTCAGTGTTTCCAACAATTATGCGAGCTTGTGGATGGCTTTTCTTAAGGATAAGCAACTGATTTAAGGTTGTCGGACGGTACCAAGTAACTCTCTTGCCGCTGACTTTCAAAAACTGATGATTCAACTCTGATGATAACTGCAGCAGGAAAAAACAGATACATTTTGGGACAATCATCATAAAGAAGATCGAATTAAGCGGTTTAACTGAGATGTTTGCCCAAAGAATATCAATTCATTCTGTCATTTTGTATGTTCATTATGTATATATTCATTTCAAAAACAAAATAGTGGGAAAGAAATGATCTCACACTTCTCTTATATGGATGAAGCCGCGATGGTTTCGTTCATAATCACATATAATAATTCATTCTAACCTTATCTAATAATCACCATTGTGAATATATTTATTTATCTGATACCAATAACTCTAGTAAAAAATACATAGAAGAAATTTTTTATCATTCATTTCACTAACTTCCAATGAGATAGAATTATGACATTGAGGTATTCATTAGAGGTCCATTGACCCAAGACATTGATAGCAAATATATCCTAGCGTCGACTTCGAATGACATAAAAATGCTCTAATAAGAAATGCGCATAAAGATTATTTTTATTGATTGCAGGCATTTTATTTTGCAGAATTAAATGAGTAATAATAGTTCTATGAAATTTGGATGAGAATCAAAAGAAAGGAAACTGAGTAAAGATTCTTATTTTGATTGTAGAGTATAGTTTTGGGGTCAAAATTGCAAGAACTTGGACAAAAATGTTTGATGGGAATAAATTAATAAATGACCCAGGCAACAATGGTGATTGTTGAACTATCAAAGAATAAAGAATATATGTGACAGCAAAGTCATGGCAACTTTGTTTTGAGAATAAAAAGATGTATTTTTGATTTATTTTGTGGGACTACAATAAACTTTAACAGATATTGAGACACTGTAAAAACTCCCATGGGTGATTCAGAACTGAAAAAGAGGAAGATGAGTAAGGGTGTAGTATGCCTTTTTCATAACAGTGCTTGCCCTAAGATGACCTGCAAGAGAGCACGACCTGGTACACCATCTGGCCTATGGTCCAAGCTAGACACCCAGTTGTTAAAAGAACATTTGGCCAAAATATGCTTCAACAACAATGATGTATTGAAAGAAGTAATGCGACACTTCTTCAACAGTGAGGAGCTGGTTTGACATGACCGTACAAAAACTGCCCCAATGCCGACAAAAATACGACTGAAATGGAGACATTATTTTTGGATATAGCCTTGTACAACCATCTTCTATAACATAGTTGGATTAAAATTGGACTTTTTGAATAAAATTTCACATAATAAATGCATCTTACATTCTCAGAATAATGTGAATTTTTTCCACCAAAATGTTTCTAAGTTATCAATGAAAAAAATCGTGATATCATTTCATCAACTAAGGAAATGTATACTATCCACATATTACTGCAAAACACAAAAAATGGCCAATTTTAAGACCTCTGCAATGATATAGGTTCAGTTACAGTTGAGGAGAATATCATCTGCATAACCATATGTACTATATTGGAGCTAAAAATGTCCTGTTAACTGACTGCCTTTTCAGTGTTACAACAGTCTTATAGAGTGGTTATTGCTATGGAAACATATTTTAAGGGAGAAATAGGCACAAAAAAATCCAAACCAACCAGAAATGGGACTGGCGAACTGCAAGATTACATTTCCTTGGCTTGCTTACATTTCATTTCAGGTATTCCTATAATTCCTATTCACCGAGTTATACATACAATTAAGTCTTCCCCTCTTAGGTTGGGACACAAGATTCATTATGAATTCCCTACAACTTCTCCTGAAAAGTTATTTAGCAACTATTATAGAACTTTGAAATGAGTAAATGTACTTTTATAAGAAGTGACTGTAAAAGGTTAAGTGGCAAATAATGTTGT
Source organism: Pachydiplax longipennis (assembly GCA_036926295.1). Lineage (NCBI taxonomy): Eukaryota > Metazoa > Arthropoda > Insecta > Odonata > Libellulidae > Pachydiplax > Pachydiplax longipennis. The sequence continues at coordinate 1,784,208 of JAVFKF010000037.1, forward strand.
TAGAAAATACAATTACCCAAAAACAGCTCAAAAATGTTTCATAGTACAAAGACTATAGCTGTAAGTGTAATGCGTTCTTTTATTTGCAGTCAATCAATATTTAGTCTGAGGATGTTACAAGTGTAACAAAACCTTGTTTGTAATCAGAGACCTTCCTGTGGAATTACACGAAGTGGTTTTTATTTTCTCTATTACAATCAAAATTTACTGAAAATAGCATTAGCTCAATTGTCGCAATAATCAAGCAGGAGTCAATTTTGGGCCCATTTCCAAAATGCATTCAAATTTTCAAAAACCTAATAGTAAATAAAAAACCACTCACAAGAGATACTGTGCTCAAATTTTAAATTACCAGCAGCAGATCTGCTGTAATTGATTAAATCATTCTCTAGATATATCAATAAGATATTTCTTACAAAAAAATCTCTGGTTTGATTTCCTTCTGTTAATAGTGGTTTTGATTTCATATGACTATTCTTTCCGATATAATTTAGCAGAAGAAATAAAGCTTACAACTAATAAAAATGAACTTTACAGGCATTTTTTATCAGAACTTTTGTTACCTTTCTGGGGTTGAACTGTAGACTTTAGGGTATGAAAATGAAGTCTATTGTTTGTGCAGACGGACATTTAATCTTAAGTTTGAAATTAGAGGATTTTTAGGCAAACATATGCACACACACATACACAATCTACATTATTATATAGATACTTGATGAACTGAACCTGTAATTCTGGTGGAAATATAGGTTCCTGTGTGGGATCATAAGGGCTAAACTTGGAAGGATTGAAAAGAATTTCCTCCTCATTACTGCAGCCTCCACTCTCCTTGCAACAAGCATTCTTTGGACAACCATTGGCAACTCCATTCATCATAACATTGCTCCTCTCCCATCCTTCGGTGAATGTCCTGAATCCCTCAATTATAGGACGATAACCTGTACATCTGCAGAGATTTCCTGTAAGTGGTCAAGCATACTTGGTCAACCCTTTTTTGATGCATTGGAGTTCAATCATTTGGTTGCTATGATTACAGGTATTTCATTTATAACCTCAAATTCTAACAGTAAAGTCATGTATGGTTCGTAAGCATTGAAAGAGATACTTCTTAAAAATTAATCTCTATATTTAAACACATACATAAGAAATAACAAAATTCAAATAATTTGCCAAATAAATGCCAAAATTTTTTGAAGAAAAATTCAATTTGGGACAAAAAAATGACAATCCTGTATAGAATTAAAATCCACAGAGGGAGGTGTAGGTGTTTTGCGGAACTCCATTATAAATATAAAAAAGTACATTTGCAACATTTTTGGTTTGAAATCTCCTTCATGGCCAGCCTCTAAAAGATGTTTGGCAAAGTGGGATGCATGGGATTTATTTAAAAAATATGCATTATGCTCTTTGGCTCTAATGTTGAAGCTACATCCACTTTGCCCAATGTATACCCTGTCACAATTAAATATTCAAGATTTTAAACTCCTGACTTCTTTCAAGGGTCAATCTTTTTGTTCGTATTAGCAAGGAGTTTACAAAAATTAAGCCAGCTTTTAAAGGAAGATCTTAAAGATTAAGGAACACATTGGAAATTTTTATAAGAAAAGTTTTTAACAACTTCATATCTTCATTTCTTTTCTATACAAATTGTTTCTAAATTTAAGGATGTTGAAAAACATTTCCAACTCCTACCACATTTTATAGACAGCATCATGACACTTACCTTAATATCTTATGACTTACATAATATCAAGTTAATTCTTCTATTGACAATCTCCAAGGAAAGAAAACAAATAGCAGACACTTATCATTCATAAAACTTAAATATACTTGATGGTAAATTAATTCCAATAAAGTACATCCATGGATAAAAAAGTTCATATGATTACATAAACACATATGTAAAGGGTTACCAGAAATGAGCAAAAGAAAGGATCTACATATAGATCTGGCAATGCCATAATACTCATTGACTTCCCCATCTTTCAACAACTTTAAAAGCCTAAAGAAGGTGGTGTTACTTGGTCTCAGTGCAGCACTGTATTACCTTCTTGATAATTAGGGAAATTGTAGAAATATATTTAGATTATATTCCCACTTTCCATTTTTTACATCATTATGCACCGCTACTTCTCCAAATATACCTATAGACTCATCAATTATACATACCTACTTCTATCTTGATTTCTTCTTCTTTGTGATATAATATAATATTCTGCACCTTCTCCCATGATATTATTAGAAAAATTATTTATCTAGTGTGAAAATGCAAAGTGACTTTGACAGAATTTAATTTGACATATCACTGTTCCGCTTTTCGTCACTGCATTCCTAAAACATAAGGTATAGCTAATGTTATGAGTGAATGAAATACACCACTTTTCAAATTTATTTTATACCTTAACAAAATACTACAGAAAAGTTATTAAAAATTAATACTACAGAAAAAGTAAAACTTTTCTGTAGTATTCTGCTAAGTTAATTCTGAATAAAATAACTACTAGTTTCTCTTTGAAAAGTGGTGTATTTCATTCACTCATTTAGTTTTGGATTACTACAGAGTGAATTGCCAGTTCCATCAAGTTTAGCCAATGTTAAATAACTGCTAAAACAAATAATGTCAGCGAAGGTTGTAAGTTTCCCTAATATCCTATCTTTGAGTTCAACTCACTCTATCATGAATGAATGTTTTATGAAATGAACTGTTACTTGAATCCTCAAATAAGAAATATGTGGCCCACTATTTCCAACTCTTCCTCAATTTATTCTGCCTCTAATATTGCCTTGAACAGATAGCCTGTCCTCTTTGCCGTTCATATGAGTTCTATCTACTCAGTACATGTCATAAATACATCTCTACAGTAAGCTTTAGCAGTAATAATAATTGCCAATGAATGACACATCCAAGTCATTTAATATTCCAGTAATAAAACCAATTATTTCATGGTTTTATCAGTTTACAGCAGAGGTAATAAGACCTTTGTTAGGCGCATTCAAATATATTAGGATAAGCAAATTATTTCCCTAAAAGGTTCTGCTGACAAGCAAAAGGATTTAAAGAATCTTTGAGTCTTCTACAGTCCATCATTTAGGAATTGAGTTACAAAAGGAAATGAATTCTGCTCACATTCTCAATTCTCTGTTATAAAATCGCAAACGTGATTCCATTAGCAATTTTTGCCAAGATGGCCGAAAATTTTGCTCAAAACCCAATTCCAGGCGAAAGTTACAAAATTGCAGCGTTGCAGTAGTCAAGGGACCTCTTTCTCATTCACTATATTTTCACAATTTTAATCAGAAAAATTTTCTTCAGTTTAATGCATACAAAATCCTTATGTAGAAGATAATATCTCAAAGAGATTAATTTGTTTCAAACCATTATCAGTTGTATTTTTCCATGTAATATGAATACTTTTAGAATCCACTCTTTACATATACAAGAATGTCAAAATAAAAAATGTGTATCACCCTCATAACCACATAATATTGCACACATTACAAAGAATTTTAATTTTCTTACAAGTAATTGAGGATAGTAAATTTTTGACAGAAAGAAACTAAGGCAATGGAATTAATAATGTGTAGGCATTCAGTCATTTTCTAACAAAAGTATAAAAAGCTTTTTCCATTCCGAATTTGCCCACTAAAAATATGGTCATTTAATCATATAGTTTTCGAGTAATTAAAAATATCCTGTTGTATTAAAGTACCTGAATTTGGAATTCTAAAACCGGGTTGCATAGTGAAAGCCAACTAGTGTGTTAAATATCTACTCTAGGTTGACTGGTAAAAACACTACTAAATTGTTCCAATATTCAAAATTTAATATTATTTTTTATAGTCATTCAATTAATGCCTACTGAAAACGAAACATGCTCAGTAGGTCATACTGTTCTGTTTTACTCAATTGACTGGTGGAGATTACCTTGAAATGCAACTTCTAAGTCATCCATAGTTGGCTGGGAATTGGTGCGCAGCAATGTGTACATGGACATTACAATTCCTGGGGTACAGAAACCACACTGAGACCCATGAGCTTTGGCAATCCGTTCTTGTACAGGATGCAATTTCTTCACATTGCCAATCCCTTCCACAGTTGTCACGGCTACTCCATGAACTGCACAAACTGGGGTTAAACAGGCATTTGCAGAAAAATGACAGTTTAAGGTTTAAGGAACAAATACAATTTATTATGATAATTAGCACACTGTAACCAGATTAAGCTCTGGAATTATTGCAAAAATTTTGATGAAAACTAATAATTATTGTAAAGGATACATAACTTTTTCCAGGTGATGACTGTATTTGGAGAGCATCACGGTGCATGCACCACAGCCTCCTTCTGCACATCCAAGCTTTGTTCCACATAGATGCACTGCAGCAATCATTAAGGATTTTTTTCTCCATTACAGTTTAGATACAAAGGTAATAATAAAGGATGGAATGTATGCTGAATCTGGGAATTTGATGCGGTTAAATTCATGTCTCTGGCCAATAATGGAATTGAATGCAAAATCAATAATTTTACAGATTTACTATGAGTCTTGAAAAGGAAAAAAGAATGTGAAAATATGGAAAAAGAGTAACATGTAGCATGTATTTAAAAAATTGTGTACCATATGTACAATATATGAACCATAACAAGGAATGGGTTATGGGTGGTTTTGCACGTAAGGGCGTGCACCCAGGAAAATTCCCAAGGAAGAAAAAAGAATAGACTTGAAAAAAGTAGAAAAATAGAGAAGAAAAATTTGTTATTAAACCTTAGGGGGGTATACCTAAACCTTCACTTTGTGTGGCCGGTGCTTCGTTGAAGCCAAGACAGCAAACGATGCCGCTATGCGGACGAACTTGCAACGTCCTTGCCCACAAAGTCTCCCGAATAGCTTGAGAGAATGTTCCGCCGAGATAGCTCAACGGACAGAGCACCCGACCGGCAATATGAACCATATGTACAATATGCAGTAAAACCCACATAAGATGCTTCATCTCATGATGGTATTGATAAAAAATGTTCTCTTTTACCATAGATGAAGCATGTGATAAAAATACTGCTTAAAAAAATCCATCTTCCCACCTGTAGATTTTTCCAGGATGCACTGCATCCCACTTAAGCCAGTTGTTCACCTCATTCAGCTGACCAAATTTTTCGCAACAGGTATGTAGTCCTTCACCTTATCTCTAGAATGGATTCTTCAGAAGTTCTTCTTCTGAATGATTATTTTTGTGAAATAAAATGAAAATAAAATGAAGCAGAACAATTTATATCCCTCTGTCAGGGCTGATACTAATTCTGAGATAATCTTTATCACTTTTTCTTGGGGTGCACATTACATTAAAAATTTCCTTGATGGCGTTTTACTTTTGTGGCAATGTCAAATTATAAAACATATAGAATAAACAAGAAAGAGAGCGCAGTTTTCTGCAGCATTCAAGATATCATGCTCTGTGATGCCCTCTCACCACTATTAAAATTCTCATCATTTTTAGCCAAGTTGTCTATCTAGTAAAAACTGTTTTATTGTTGAGTGAGAAATAATTAAATTAAGAAACTGAAAAGCTCTCTTTGAGCAAAAAGCAGATCATTCTTAAAATGAATCATGCAGGGCAACCAGAATTACACAACCTGGTTTTAATGTTATCCTACTCATGACACAGTTTTTGAGTGTTCACCAGTTCACCAAATCAGATGAAAATCATATAAAAGAAATATATATTTTTTTCTGTACGTACACCTGATTTCCAAAAAAATAAAACATTTATGGACTGATAGTAAATCAGATTTATGAAAATAGGAAGTTTAAGTTTAGTAAATTGAATGCATAATTAAAAGAAACAAAATTGGGAGAAGACAAGAGTAGTTGAAGGATAAAAAAAATATTCCTATTGAATATTCAGTATGGCTGCAGCTAGTCTTACTCTCTGAGGTTTTCCACTTTTATTGATGATGTTGTGATTATAACTATACTATTTATAAACTGTAGTTCTCAAATAAATACAATTCAAGATGGAAATTTAAATGAGGTGTCTAGGTGAGAATTGGAAGATGAAATAACAATAATAATTTATTTTGCCACAGACATTTACATGTATAGCAGTTGTCAAATATAATTACATAACTAAATAATATCATTTTAAAAAATCATCAATGTTATAATACATTTTCTTTAAGAGAAAGTTTTTTACACTTGATTTAAATTCTGATAATGTTGGAGAGCTTTTGAGGAAATTTATTATAAAAACAAAGACCAATAGACTTAGGTCCAAAAAAAGAAACCTTGGATCTGTGATGACAAAGGTGAAGATGATGAAGGGATAACCTTTGAGTGTTTTAAGGAGGAAAGAAAGACTCCTAAAAGCAAGGACTGATTTATAAGATGGAGTAAGGCTTCCCTGATGAAATTGTAGGAAAAAAAAAATAAAATTCACAGTTTCAGGCGTTGTTTTGTGGAAATATTCCATCATTAGTAAGAAAACTTTGTACTTTTTCCACAATAAATTTTATTGTAAACAAAAGACTGTAAAGCACGACTAGTTTCGGAGAATGATCTCCATCATCAAGTCATGATGGAGATCATTCTCCGAAACTAGTCGTGCTTTACAGTCTTTTGTTTACAATAAAATTTATTGTGGAAAAAGTACAAAGTTTTCTTACTAATAATTGTAGGAAAGCTTAACAATATGACCAGGAATATCATCAATACCAGAACAAGTGTTGGGCAAACTAAAAACCACAGATCTAAGCTCATAATCATCACATGAAAAGAGATAAGAGGAATTTGGAATGTTTAAGGAAAATTTACTGGAATAAGAAGTAGAGAAGTTAGAAGGGATAGAGAGGGAAGAGAAATGGTTATTAAGAAAAGTAGCAAGCAAAGCTGGGTCAGATACAGTTTCACCAGTATTAGCATTTGTTAAGTTCAGTTCAGTTTTAGAGTTGAATTCACTAGTATTATTTATGATTTTCTAAGCTTCCTTTGATTTATTCTTGGCTGAGGTTAATCGTTGGTTATTGTAACTCAACTTTGCACTCCTAAGCATACTTCTATACTGTATTTGATACTGTTTATATAAGGTATTTAGTGTGGGTTCATTAGAAGTCTTAACTTGAAAAGCAAGGTCCTTTAGAAAAAGAGAGAAGGTCTTGATTGGATTAGTGATCCACTTGTTATTATTAGATGTTCCATTAGAAGTTAATGGATATGCAACGTTAAAGATTTGAAGAAATTTTTTATAAAACTCAGAAAAGGACTTGTCAAAACCGGTAGTTTTATATAGGCCGTTCTGATACAGCGAGAAAAATCAGAGAAATAGATGCTAAAATCAGTTGATTCAAGAATTCAATTTTTCCGAGAACAATACGCGAAAATAATCCACTAGGCAAACAGAGTCATGGTGCTTGCACCCCCTGCCACATGCCAAAAGGCAGCTTGCAGGGAACATATGTAAATGTAGATGTAGTATTGTAAACATTATTCCAAGGTTCACGCCTGAGAAGGTGGAGAAGAGTATGTTCATTGCTTTTAGAAAAAGAGCATTTCAATAGTGTAAGTGGCTGGGAATTAAGATCAGTATTAATAAGAGAGATTAAAGGAAGATGATCAGAGATATCTGAATTCAGAACATCAGTACTAATGAGGGAAGAAGGAATTTTAGAGAGGACAGTATCTAAAGAAGATTTAGAGTATCTTGAGATTCTAGTGGTTTCAAAATTGGTGGACTAAATACCGAAGGAGAGTAGAAGATTCAGGAAGTCGTCTTTATAATAGGAATCAATAAGGAGATTAATATTATAATCGCCAAATAAGAAAATCTTTGAAGAATTATGTTTGTTATTAAGAGCACGATCTAATAAAATATAGTAGCTGCAAGTTAGAAAAAGGATACATTTGTTTCTGAGGTAGTAGAGCAGTGTCCATTCTGGATCCACATTGTCATCCACCACCTGTAAAACAACAATTCATAGCAATAACTGAATTAATTGAAATAGACTAGCCCCGTGCATGCACCCTCTGGGTGCAGTTGTTTGGTCTGGAATTTGTTTTTGTATTGTTATGTAGACTTTTTTGATATTTGTTGCAGCACCTCCAAACATTTATACACAACAATACATGAGGGAATATCACATTTTTGGTCGCACAGTCAGGCAACCTGGGCTGCTACACAGTGATTGGAGAGAGTGACCTATAAATAATAAATATCTATATCTATTATATATAGCTAACTTACCGGATATAACTATATATATATATATATATATATATATATATATATATATATATATATATATGTATATGTATATATATATATATATATATATATATATATATATATATATATATATATATATATATGTATATATATATATATATGTATATGTATATATATATATATATATATGTATATATATATATATATGTATATGTATATATATATATATATATATATATATATATATATATGTATATATATGTATATATATGTATATATATATATATATATATATATATATATATATATATATATATACACACACGAGTAAAAGTTGCTTGCATACTGCAAGCTAATTGGTGAAAATTTACAATAAGTTTCCCTTACGGGTGTCATCTTCGAAGCTTATCCAGCAAAATTCTTAAAAAATACCGCAATGCATTTCGAACGTGAGAATTTTTCATCCATCTGGCATCGAACTCAGTCATATGTAACCTTTCTTCCACTGGTTCTATAGAAAATTACTTCAAACGCAAAGGCTGTGATTTTGAATAGTCTCCTGCATTGAGAAAGGCCTCAAAACGATTTTTAAAAATTTCCGTCGGGGAAAACGGAATCTCATTTTGGGACCATCCCGATAAGATATTGAATCGAAACTTTGGAACAAGTCAGAATGGCACTCATCTAATAATAACTTGCTATTTTCTCTAACGGAAGGGTCCTGAGTTCGACGCTAGGCGGTCTTTTGCGCGATTATTTGCAATCTGTTTTGAGGCCGTTCTCGATGAGATAGGGCAATCAAATTCACGGTGTATGCGGATGAGATATTGTACCAACTGAAGAAATTTTACCAAATGACCGTGAAGTCGACGCCAAGTGGGTGCAAAATTCTCCGGTATAAAATGCATGGCGGGCAAGTATGACATTTACTTTAAATACTTATCCGAAAACCGAGAATGATATAAAACGGAATGTACATTGAGGCAATTCATGTGTTTCATATACGCTCCTCGCCGTTCCTCTGACGGTTCTTGGTTCGATTCCTGAGCGTCATTTCTATTCCACCATATATTTCAAAGGGGGAAAGCGTATTCTTATTTTAGGAACTTCCTGATAAGATATTGAATTGAAACTTTCGACAGGTCAAAATTTCACTTATCTTACATTAATATGCAATTGTTTCGCACGATCGGGTCCTTATTTCGACGCCAGTCTGTCTTTTGCGCGAAGTTTTCAAATTGATTTGAGGCATTACTTGGTACGATACTGATTTCAACTGATAGCTTGCAGTATGCAAGCAACTTTTACTAGTATATAATAGATATAAGTATATCCGGAGAGTTAGCCTTATATAATAGATATTGATAGAAGAAGATAGATGTACCGCTGAATATATTAGCGCAAAGATTAACCCGGAATTTTTACTTTTAATTTCCGTTCTTCGCATTGGTTTTTTAACTCTTTAAGAATTTCCGCTGTTATTTACACGAGAGCCCAATGGTAAATTTAAGCATAAAATCTCAAATAGTGCGATCGATTGTGATGCCATAATAACTATCACAAAATCTCCAAAATGAGCTCGAAGAAGATGAGGAAGACAAAAGGGTTTATTTTGGGTCTTCTATCACATCTCTATCTCTACTGAATCTTCTTTTTCGTTCTTCCCCTTTTCTCTTTTTCTTTCATTCTTTTGCATTTTCTTTTTCCTCTAAAACCCCAATAAGGCATTTCTTTCTTAAATTTGCTATGAATTTCTTTACAGACTTCTATTCGAGAAAATAAACTGATGAGAGATAAAAGTAGGAATGAAATAAAACTTAGGGTATTTCCACATATACTTTCAAAACGCTACCGATTTCAGCACCGATCGGCCATCATCAGATGAAGGAGGTGCAAAACAAGAAAAGAAAGCACATTTTTCATTGTATCAACTCACCTAATGATGGCCGAAACCGGCATTCCTTAAAAATAAAAGTGGAAACACGCGAAGTGTTATTTTATTCCTACATCCTTGTCATGGATTTCCATTCGTCTTCCACAATCGATTTTTCAATCACGAGAATTCATTTCCCTTGGACCGGTATCTTGAATTGTATATAAGTATGTACTATTAGAGTGGAGTTAAAAGACTGCAGTGAGTATCCACATTGGTGAAGTTGGGTGTATACACATTTAAGACGACATTATTTTCCCTTCAAACTGCATAAGAAACGGCGAGATGCAATCCCTCTTATCGTCAGAAGCACTGGGAGAGTCGCAATAGACGAGCACAACGTGAAACGTATTCCGGGTCGCCTTTACGTGGAGCTACGGATTCGGACGGATATAATTAACCTTCCTAGTTAACATTGAGCGATTCAAACTTCAGTTATAATGAAATTCGAATGAAAATAACTTCATCAACGCAACAGTGAAAATTTTATGCCTTCATAACAAAAACAACAAAGTTAAAAGAGAAAATTGAATGAATTGCCGAGTTTTCACCCGTGAACATTTTTGAAACTGCCATTACTCTCTTACAATCCACCATAAAATGCTGATTTTTTTTCAATTGCTCCATTGTATCATCTGAATGCATCAAAGTTACATAAGATTAATTTTAGAGCAATTACATCTTAGTAAAAAATTATTTAGTTGGAACGTAACTCGAGAAAAAATTCGTCGTGCAGTCCAATTTATACGTCGCCTAAAACTTTTTCGTATCTCACGCGAGGAAGAACTTGTCGCGAGAGAAATCGAGATAAATGTTGTAATTTTCATTTTCAGTTTGTTTCCAGACGATATATTGAATAGAACTTTAGTTTTTGACTTTTATATCTAAGAGCGTAATCCGCTTCGTGATTCTAATCGCCGAGACTTCGAAACCTCACAGCTTCATTGCGAACCGAAATCGAGGAAAACCGGTCGAAGTTGATAATAATTTAGTCTTCATTATTTATTTTTAAGTAAAATAAATTTTAAGTAAATTACTCAATTTATTTTTAGTGAATATATTTTGACTTGAGATTGGATAAGTAATTTAATTCACTTCAAAGTCCCCTTTGGCAAGTAAATCTCACAGCTTTGCAGCGAACCGAAATCGAGGAAAGCCGGCCAAAGTTAATGATATTCAGTAGGTAATTGTTGAAAATCTTCTTCTCATAAATGTTCTTTTCCTGTTTCCGAAAACTTAAACAGAAAAGTAATTATTGGGAACACGGCTAAAGAGTTTTCGCAAGGCAGTCATAGGAGTACGAAATTATGATGGACGATGATCCTTGCTTTTCTACTTTAAAAAGTCATATAGATGGATCTTATTTATCTCCGGATTCGGTTATACTTTCTGCCATGTTTATATACATACCATCAATCGTCGCTCGAATCGTTGCCCGGCTAGTAAAGAGGAGTACTCAATGCAGTAAGGAAAAGGAAAGCTAGGACTTAGCATTCTTAGTCCCTCAAAGCTGGAGGTGATGGAAACGAGAGCACTCAAGTGAGGGTTGCCATTCTTTGTCAATTTTCCCTTCTCTCTTTCTCTGAAGGAAAATAATGCTGTTACGACTACGTTTCAGGAGATGCTTGCACACCTATCAAATACATAGCCTACTTTATTGTACTAAGAGGACTGCCAAAAGCTGAAGAGCCAGGGATAGCTTTGTTTGGCTGTGAAAACGGTTTGGAAAGGAAAAAGAATTCCTGACTGTGGAAAATTTTTCTGCTTTTGACGTTGAACGTCATGCCCTCCAGCACATCAGAACCCTAAGCAATTAACCAGTATATATTTGGTCGCTTGAGCATCTAATTTTCAATTTCCTCTTAAGTAAAAATTAAACAGAATGCTGTGATAAAATCTTCCTTCTTAATATATACTTTCTTAAGTTCAAATACTTACTGCAATTAAATATATAAGTTTATCGATCTAATTTTCCAACAGAGCAAATCAATGGTACGTGTCAAAGGGGACTCTGACGTGACTACAATTACTTATTCAGTCTCAAGTCAAAATATATTTATTAAAAATAAATTATTGAGTAATCTACAGAGTTTTCGAAGAAACATTTAATTTCTCTAATAAATTTAGGCTTTATATTTATTTAGGCTTTTGATGGAAATGTGTGGTAAAATTGAAGATGCAATATTCTGGTATAATTCTTTCGATTCCTCATAGTTTTCTTGAAGAAGATTTTTTGCTCATTTAAAGTAAAAAAATGACGGACACCTTTTTTGGACAATTTTTGAGATAAAGTAAGAAAAACAAATAGGATAACCAAAACAACCAAGTCTCTTTGTCCTGGATGTAAGTTCTGAATAAAGTGTTTTTGGTGCCATCCTGGGAAGTGCACCTACCTTTTCGCCAATTTTATATCGGATTTTTAGCCATTATCATTCTATGTTCCGGCTGTAAATTTTTAAAGTTAATTTAGAGAAAATTTAGAATGTACTAGGAAAGAAATAAGTGTACTAAGAATATAAAGTAATCAAAGAATATTTATCGAGTTATTTTTAGGCGTTCCGTTAATAGCTTCAGTTTCTATCATTAGATGGACTTTTAAAATAGAAGATCGATTAGTCTTAGTTTTTGCCTTTCAGAAGGATCAGATATATGCTATACAATTTGTACATTTACTATAGGTTAAATTTCGTTCTTTCATTTACTTGACGTGAAAATTCACTAGTTAGATTGATTGTGAGGGAGTTAATTGGATGCATTTTGAATAGAAGTACAACTCTGGATACAAGTAGGATGGATTCGGAAGCAAGAAGTTTTAATTTGAAGTTCACCTTTGAGTGATTGTGGTACCGCTAAGTATGCACCGAGATTATTATTAATGAATAGAATAAAATGAAAAAGCATTCCATATTTTCCACATAATAGTTTCGTTAGATTAATTTACAATCTTCGTAAAGATGATCTCATGTCTTCTCATCGCCAGGAACTAAGTAGCTTTATACCAGACTTTCGAATATTAATGAAGAGAAAAAGTAGCCGGGAATTATAATATTAAAGGTAATATTTTAAAAGGTACGAATGTACTCTTTGAAGGAGTTCTAAAAGAACACAGTAATACCCTAAAGAATTGGCCGTGCAGCAATTAAAATTTAAAATCTCTAAAATTATTTCTTGAACAAATTAGAAATAGAAGGAATTGTGTGGCTGTTGCTCAATGATCGATATTTATAATCATTTTCTAAAATTGAAAATAATGGAAGACTTCTAAAAGAAAACCTCACTCTGTGTGACTAGACTGTAAGACAAACGTTTTCGGAAAGAACGTCTCGAAATAAGAAAAACACAGTTTTTGATAATTCAAAATTAACCGTAAAAACTTAATTTCTTTGTCAAAAATGTAGATGGCTATAGTAAAAGGGTTTAAAATAAAACCATAAATGACTATTGTTGAATCACTTCAATGCTCGATTAAGACGATTCAATGTTCCTCTTTAAAGTTTAACGATAAACATTAAATTTAATATTTTAAACAATATTTTGAAACTTTTCGGCCCCAAAGTCTAATTTATTCCGTTTTTGTCTGATTTTCGAGAGATATCAACCTAATGAAAATGTTAAATCATCAGATAAAATAAAAAAAATATTTATAAACAAGAATAATTTCTTTTCAATGAGAAATGTCGACTCTTTTTACAATAGTCAAATATATAAGTTATAATGATTCAACAGAAACTATTTATGATTTTATGTTGACCCTTGATATCATGGTCTCTTTATTGGATTTTTTGACAAAAGAATCGAGATTTGACGCTTACTGTCTAATTTCCAGTAACTATGATTCTCTTCTTATTTGTTCTTTCTTTTTGACTCCGAGAAAACGGCTGACCTTCAACTAGTGATTACGTAAGTTATACTGCTTCTCTCCACAACCACAGCCGGTGTCTTCAAAATTGAGGCATTCCTGTGAATCTTTATTTATCCATGTGATGAATCGACACAATTCAATGAGCTGTCATAGCGGTCGACGAAAAGCGATCAGCCGAGGGAACACCACTTCGTTTAAAATGAATTTGATTTCCAAAGTTGACCCTCTTTTTGAAAGGGAGGATTCGAGCGATAGATATCATAAAAAAGGAATTTTGTATTATAGAAGACATGGGAAAGGAAGGCTTTTCGGAAGGCTTGAGTTGATGTTTGCGTAGAAGTGCACGTAGGCTATTATATATTTTTGATGTGCTATTTTATGGAATAATTGTTCAATTACAAGGAAGATTTAAACACGCATTGGCGATGAAATGGCATGACGTCTGTTTAATTTTAACGGTAAATAATTCATAGAAAAGGCGAAAAGAAGAATGAAGACGAGAAAATGTTTATTTTTGTTTTCATTTATTAAATTTTTATGAAGTTGAAGAAGAGAAAATATTTATTTGAAGTGAAAATTTACTTTAAAAAGAAATTTACTTTATGTGGCTCAATTTCGTCGATATCCTCAATTTACACGAATAATAGATCTTTCGAAGAATTACTATTCTCTGTCTTTGGATGAATGTGATTTGAATAATGAATGACGTGAGAGTAATCAAAATGGAAGATGAGTTACGATGCGTTAATTTAAGTTTTAGTAATAGATTTATTAATTAGTACCCTCAAGCCTCTAGTAGCGTATTGCAGGGGGTGTATGACACCATCATCAATTTCTAATCGACCCTATTAGCATCTATTATAGTTTATTAGAGGAATAAATAACTATCCGTCCTTGCGATTTCCTTCTTATATTACTATACTTACTGGAATCAAAATTTCCTTCACCTCGTCCCTAAGTTTGGAACCGAGGAACTTTCCGAAAAGTTTCCTTCGGTGATCGTTCCTTCTCACCTGAAGCGAATTCCAACCGTGGGATTCTATCTTAGACGTAACGCTACTGTCGAACCTGAAACCTCCTGTAACAAAACGAGCTGCTCTAAATTGGGCTATATCTAAATCTGAAACCAAACCTACTTCGTGTGGATCCCAAATCGCGCAATCGAGCAATACTCGAGATTAGGTCGAATAAGGGGAAAATAAGCTATTTCTTTTACTCTTGATGAGCATTCCTTCAGCGTTCTATCTTTAGTCTCTGCATTTTATTCCTCTTCCCTATTACATCTCGAATGTGTTCTTTAAAAGAAAAACTACTGCTAAACGTGACTCCTAAATATTTATTGTGAGGTACGAATTCTAAGTCCTGAAATTTTGTACTGCGCCGGAATAACGTTTGTGGAACGCGTGAAACTCATTGCTGTGAGGTGTAGCAAGTTGTTAAGTTGGCACTGTCGATGGAGCTCGACAGCTCATGCCGCATGCACGAGTCAGCGCTGTCCTTTGGACAACGCCGAGCCTCCTAGCCCCCTTCCCTCTCCCCCAAATTGAGACATCTCCTGGATCCCCTATAAAAGCCAATCCAAAACGGCGAAAAGGCGCGGTTCGTTTCCTCCCGGTCTACCAGTAAGACCCCAAGTTGGGTCTGCCAGTAAGACTACCCTCCCCGGTCTACCAGTAAGACCCCAAGTTGGGTCTGCCAGTAAGACTACCCTCCCCGGTCTACCAGTAAGACCCCAAGTTGGGTCTGCCAGTAAGACTACCCTCCCCGGTCTACCAGTAAGACCCCAAGTTGGGTCTGCCAGTAAGACTACCCTCCCCGGTCTACCAGTAAGACCCCAAGTTGGGTCTGCCAGTAAGACTACTCTCCCCGGTCTACCAGTAAGACCCCAAGTTGGGTCTGCCAGTAAGACTGCCCTCCCGGTTCGAACTGCTTGGCGGCTTGGAGGCATAGTGAACGTAATTAGTAATAAACTTATTTTCGGCCAACCAACGTTTTTTTATGTCTTCACGACATCATGATAACGCATTTATTTATATTTAAGTTAAGCTTCCGATCCTGATATATACTCTAGGACGTTCTTCATTACACTTTATTTTCTGACGAAATCTCTCTGTATATGAGGGTATCATCGGCAAACAATCTAACTTTGCTCTTTACATTATCCATTAGGCCATTAAAGTAGATATGGAATAAAATCGGCCATAGGACACATCTCTGTGCGCGTCTTCGTCGGATAATATTCCGTCTAACGCAACTCTCTGAGATCTGTTTTCTAGAAAGGTCCATCCGAGATCACTTTTCCGTTGATCGCGTAGGAATTTAGCTCTTGTATAAGCTTTTCACGGGACAAAGGCTTTCTTTAAAATCTAGAAAAATTGCTATAACTCCCTTGATTAGATGTGTCATTCATAAAAATCACAAGACCTGCCCTTACGGAATTCGTGTGGCTCTCACTGATCAGCAACGAAGCGCACAATTGAGCTGGTCCATAATATAGAAGTTAGTGGAATTTTCCTATGGTCGTATGGTTGACTTGCTCTCGATGTGGTGTAATTCCATTCGCGAGTCGATCAATTGGAAGCGAATCACACGTTCGCCTCATGCTTCAAAGAATTCTTCAGGAAAGTCCTCGGGGAAAATTGTTGAGAGTGCGGCATTTCAGCGAAAAAGCCATTGATTGGTCGGACGCATTGATTGAATTGGTCCGCGGCGATCGTGATTTCTCCGTAGAAAGCGCTCCACATATTATATAAACTCGAACGATAAAACGGTTGCCATTCTATCCTCACTTCTGCTCTGACATCGATCGCTTATGAAAACGAAGCAGAAAATGCGGGTTAAAAATTCAGTCTCAGAGATGACAAATGCAAGAAAAATAGCATAAAAACTTATGAAGAGGGAAATTCTACGACGAGAAATTACGGCGAGTACAAATCATATGGAGAGTACAACCTAATAACGATGTTACAGGGCAAATAATGAAAAGAATATATTTGCGTCTGTAGCTCAAAGAGAATAACGGACTGACCCCAATGTGAATATAAAAGAAATAATCTACGATAAATCGGTTGATGAATGGAACATAATCCTAATACTAGGGATAAGCAAAGAATGAATAGCAATATATACAGTAAAGAAGGAAACGCAAAGAGTCAAATGGATATAAGAAACAGAGAGAGAATGCGAAACATTTTAGAAAATTAGAAAAGAGCTACCAAAGAAGAAAGAAAACAACGGGCAACAGCGTTGACTTTTTGCAAATCCTTACCGATTTCAACAGGGAAAAACGAATCCGCCGAGAAAAATGGTTAATTCGCTCTTATTTCTGGAATACTGCAGCTTACATAGGAATTATAAGGAATAATAATAATGATAATAATAATGGTTGCTACTATTACTCTCTGCGCAAATAATAGGCTAATTTTTATCTACCCAAGTATCCTCTGTTCGATCCCAGAGAATAAAAAACGTTTTCATAAAGAATACACGTTGTATTTCGTACAGAGTTGTACGAAACCGAGAGAAAGATTCTAGACAAAGAGAAAAGAAAATGAATAAATATTCTTACTTGGGAAATTAAACATAATTACCTAGTAAAAAATTCGGTTGAAATAAACGAAAATTTTGTGAAATTTTGAGGCTATAAAAAAACCAGTCATTCCTCAGACGACCAATGAGATTATTGGAGCCGAGCTAATGCATTGTAAGAATACACGGAGAATTTCTGTGAAATTAATAATTAGAATAAATGATAGAATACATGACTTGGAGCCAATTTTCTGAAATTTAAGAGCTTTAGAACAATGTTCAGTGTCGATTCTCATAAACGACGTGCGCCTTTTTTTAAAGTTTCTTAATGACATCGAATTTGCCAACACTACTTCAATAACATGAAGTTACTGTGAGTTACGTAGAGATAATTTAAATTTGTATGTGAATACTGCGCTGCCTTCTGCGTGTGGCTCTTTATCGGCTAATAGCGCTTATCACTGTAGCATTACAAGTCAGTAATAACGTAATTCAACGTCTCATATTCTAAACTGGTTATTTTTTGTTTTCATATAAGAGTCGAGAAATTCGCAAGTTGTATTGTAATCTTCAATGTTGTCTCATAATGGGAATCAATGGGAAGTTCTGCCATTTTACATCTAAATATTTAAAATAACTGTGTATGTTCGCCTAAGAGAACCAGAACATGCATCTTATTGGAATTCTGCTTCTTTTTATCATCTCTGTTTCGACCCCAAGACGAGTCGTAGCGAAATCTAACGCATGTTAAGTTCTTAAGCATTTCTAAAAACTAATACGAATTTAATTTCATTCTTTAAAGTTTAAAAATGAGTTATAACATCATCAAAGACTCAATATGTTTGATAGAGAGTTTTATTTAATTTTAATTTCCAAATCTTATTAAAACGTCTTTTCAAAGCGCACGAACAAGATAACTACGATTTATCTTACTTATGCACAAAATTCTCAAAAAATTCGTTAAAACACGGCCTTCAAAGTTAATTTCCTTAAAATATTTCCTGTGAATAATTTCCGTTGACTGAAATGTACTGAATATATAATGTGTGCGCGTTCTTACAATTCTTGCTCATTTTGCACCATTCCCTGATATACCAATTGTTCGTAGTCCTGAGCTATGTAAAAGAAAGAAGTTTTGGTGCATTATCAGAGATGCAAACCCCAAACTACCACGAATTATGAGAGTTTTAATTACTCTTCATTTACGAGGGGGGTTCAATAAGTACCCGTGTTTGAAGACAAAAGACGTTCCTGAAGGAAGTTGGTATCATCATCGTGTGCTGCTATCTATCAAACGATGCCAAAACAAATTTCAGACTGATTGATGTTTGGATTTGACACCCATTCGAGTAGATTCTACACGAGCAGGTGAAACGCCGCCCTCTCAACCGCCCCAAAATATTTTCTACTCTACGCTAGCGGTTGAACCGCAGGAGACCCTACAATGGACGCACATAGGCTGTATTACCGGAGTAGTGCAGTTATTTGAACTCCTCAAGAAGAAACGCCGACAAAGGCGAATCATCCTACAATGTCAAATCGACTCACTATAGGGAATTTCCATGTTACGTTTTGCGAGCATAGGAAATATCCGGATAAATTTTTCCAGTATTATAGAATGTTGGTTTCTTCATTACTAAAGAAGATACTGTGTCCTGCAGAAAGACTTGTGGTGATCTTAAGGTAAGTGCAACAAGAAAGTGAAATGAATTGATAGTGATATAGCTGGATAACATTTAGCACAAAAATTTTGATATATGTTAAAAGTAACAAATAGAAGTCCATAATACATGCACTAAGGGATCAGGCCTCCCTAATCGGTGAATAAAATGGTACTTTTTCTTGAATTAATTCTAGCTAATCTATTTAAAGCAAAACTTTTTAATTTCTCATAGCAAAATTGCTATTTTCGTTATCTCGAATATTTCTGATGGGTAACCAATAATAGATACTAAGCTAATCTACATGGCTGTTGATTTACTCTTTCCGCCTAGGCTTCTATAATATAATGAAGTGCTCTCCGTAGATGATAATTTCGCATTCCGTCGAATTCAACCCGTTTCATTCTCATTACATATATCTTATCGATTTAATACGCTTTTTCGTTGACAAGAATTAAATCTCCAAGAGATCAATCTCCGAAACTAGTCGTGTGTGTTTTACTGTCTTTTATTGTTTATAATAAAAATTTGTGGAAAAAGTACAAATTGTTCTTGATCATTAGGAATTAAATCCTTTCGTCTCACAGCCATCACAAATTAACACTGTATACTATAGCTAGAGTACACAGTCAGCAAAGGAAAGCTGTGACTTCGTCAATTTAGGGAATATTTATACAGGACCATTAGGCTAAAGGTTTACACTACATTTTAAAAGAAAGAAAAATGTTCGATTTTTTTTAAATCTCAGGGTGACCTGCTCTCTTAAAGGACTCTTATTAATTAGAATCCGTTGAAAGTAATGGGCGGGAGAATATGGCAACTTCCAGTAGCTTATTACTGCTAGAAATTAGTGGAGAGTAAGGAAAGCAATTAACAAAAAATACTTAATACCATTGTTTAATTTTAGGTAAACGTAAGGTCAAGGTAAAAATTCTACAAGGTAAAATACATTTTTAAATGTTCTACTCCTTTCAAAGATGTCAGTAA
Organism: Pachydiplax longipennis; assembly: GCA_036926295.1. Lineage (NCBI taxonomy): Eukaryota > Metazoa > Arthropoda > Insecta > Odonata > Libellulidae > Pachydiplax > Pachydiplax longipennis. Next base: position 1,804,390 of record JAVFKF010000037.1, read on the forward strand.
TTGTTTTAATCGAGATTCAGAAATATTAAAATGATCGCAATTCATTGTGGCGTTGGAGGAGCACTAAACTTCTATTGCTGTCCAAAATGATGACATCAGCAATCCGACTCCTTAAATGCATTGATATGGCATACTGTCAAGTATAGGAACAAAAGATAAGAGCCTTATATTTCCTCTCTTTGTATTTCTAAAGTTGCGGCAAATATATTGGTTTGCTGAAGAAGCAGCTCTCTTTCCATCAATCACATTTTCAAAACTCCTTTTTTCAGCTGGAATAGAACTCTTCCCTGAAACCACGTTTGGATAATTATTATTTTGTTCTTCCAGTTGTGTCTCAACATTTTCAGCAGTCGGGGGAGCAATGTTTGAAAATGTCTTTTGGTCACATAAGAAGCTGATCATAGAAGACATATCCGAAAGATGTTGCTTTTCTGTGACCGTGATTGACCTATGGTCTTTTACAAAGGAGTCCCTTATAGCCTTCCATTTCTTCACGAGATCTTTAACTGAAACAGAACAATTAAACTCTGATTTTGATTTGATTACCAAAATATAAAAATATCCTAATGTAATTATGTGTAGATTAGTTAGATAAATAATAGTTAATTTAGATAGTTTAGCTTCGTTAGTTAATAATTCTCAAATGTATTTTATGGCTTTAATCTCCCCAACTTAATAATTTATTAAAGATATCATGATTAAAAAGGCAATATGGTAATTATTATGCCTTACCTTTTTCATCCTTAACTCCTACTTCTGTTGTATCCCAGTCATCAAAAATGACTTTGCCGATCTCCAACCAACACTTTATCTCTCTGTTGGAATACTCCTTACTTTGGACGTACAAAGGAGGACGAGCCTCTACTTCGCAAATAAATTTTTCGGTGTCGAACATCAGCAAATCTCATCACTGTGATTGCCGAACAGCGGCGGGCGAACCGCTCGTGTATATTGACCCGCGGTTCTTGCGCGGGCGGGTCCTTCCCGTCCCGCCCGCTCTCCTCCCGCGGCTCGTATAGACACGTCAATTTAAACACCATATATCTGTTTCAGACGCGGTTTTGCGGGCGGGCGAAACGCCGCGGGTCAACCGCTGTACATCAGCAGTAACACGTGTTTCGTGATTTTCGCTAAGATGGAAAAAGAGCAGTAACGTTCGGTAATTCGCTTTTTGTGTTTGGATGGGAAAAATACGAGGAGATAAAAGCAAAGTTGGATGCTGTTTATGGGGACACTTCGCCATCTATGACCACAGTTAGATATTGGTATAAACGAATTTAAACGTAGGAGAACATCCGTTTATGATGAGGAGCGACCAGGACGCCCGGCAGACGTGGTTACCGAAGAAATCATTGAAAAAGTCCACGACATGATTCTCGCTGATCGACGAAAGAAGGTACGCGAAGTAGCAGATGCCGTAGTTGTGTAGACCGGAACGGCAATTAATATTTTACATGATAAGTTGGCGATGAGAAAATTGTCGGCCCGATGGGTGCCGCGATTGCTCATGGATGCGGCTGTTAACTTCGAAGCAGTGTTTGGAGCAATTTAAGCGAGATTCGAAGGAATTTTTGCGTCGAGTTGATGAGACCTGGATTTATCATTACACACCAGTAACCAAGCAACATTCAAAACAATGGATTTCTCCCGGTGAATCTGCTCAAAAGACGATCCCATCGGCCGGAAAGGTCATGGCGACGATCTTTTGGGATGCGAAGGGCGTCTTCCTTATGGATTTTTTAGAAAAAGGAAGAACGATCACTGGAAAATACTACAGTGAGTAATTGGACCGCTTTGACAAAAAATTGAAGGAGACACGGCCTCATTGGGCGAAAAAGAAGGTGCTATTTCACCACGATAACGCACCAGCACATTCATCCGCCGCCAAACTGCATGAATTGCATTATGAATCGCTGTCACACCCCACGTATTCACCCGATCCTGCGACTTCTTCTTGTTCCCTAATATGAAGAAATGACTCGCGGGAAAAAAATTTAGCTCAAACGAGGAAGTCATCGCCGAGACAGAGGCGTATTTTGTAGAGTTCGACAAATCATATTTTTGGAGGGGTTAAAAAAATGGCAGGAACGTTGGGAGAAGTGTATCTTTCTAAAAGGGGACTCGTATGTTGAAAAATAAGAAATTTTTTTAAAATGGTGTCTTCATTTCTAACACGGATACTTATTAAACCACACTCATAATGTATAAAAATACATGCCGTAGAAAACTCAGTTGCTTCAACATGGAAAGAATCAACAAAATACTGAATTATAAGTAGCATTTCCATAAATTATTATGAATGATGGATAAAATTTACCTCTTATGGTGACATTAATTACAATTTTTACTCGACACATATGCTATGTATGCTTGCTCTGCATAAAATTCCTTTTTGAAGAGAGAAACAGGTACTGGTGAACACGTCTTACCTCTAAAAATTTGAAATAAATATTAGGACTTTATTCATAAACAGTCTAGTAGAGGCCCCAAAAAGGATGGATTGTAAAACGTGTTTTATTTTCTCAAACTTATTAGTTTCCCCGGACGACTCTCCTGTTAGCGATTGTTTCCTTCCTATTCTGTAATATCCGACAAATAGATATTTCAGTAGATAATCAATTTGATAACGTCATTTATTTTATCGTCTTCATTCGATCCAAACAATTCTTTCTTCGATAACGATTCTTCTCTGCTCAATTCTTATCTCAATCGGCCATTCCATCAAACAATCACCTTTCCGAACCAACGGAATCATCCTGAATGTGTGTTAATGAAATTTTATATTACACATTCATTGTGTAACCATTCAACCGTAACTTATAACGGAATTTCTGCCGATTTGTTGTTAAGGCAATCGAAGTTTATATTTCTTATCACAGCTTTACTCCGATTTGAATTCACATGGTCACTCGTATTGGCCATAAGATAAATTGCCTCCGGTGATGAATATTTTCCAGAAAAAGAAATCGGTTTCATTACTTCCAAAGATTGTGGAACTTCTAGAAGACAGTGTGTGGAAGTTTTTCTTTTCTACGAGGCATTGAGAAATATTAAAAATAACCATCTATAATAAAAATCGTACTTCATCGTCTATAATTAAAAAATGAAATTCAACAAAACCCGGTTGAGACGCTCAGTGGACTAAATATTCATAGAAATTAATACGGTCAGTCTCGGCTTTGTGAATATCGCAACCTCCACCTCGAAAAGTACTAATTAACTTCCAGAGTAGATTAACGATTCGATACATCACGTCAATGAGTTGATATCACGAAGAAAATATGTTCTTATAAATGTAATAATTTTCTCCTCCATAACAAACTTTCAGGTCTGAAACAGTTAATGAAGTAATACTAGAGCGAAAAGCAGACCATCCTCCAAAACTGAGGCATAGACACGGTTTTCGATTAAAAAGAGTCATTAAAGGTCCACGCAAAGCGTCATTTAACTACCATCATTACATATTTAAGTGAAATGATACGTTTTTCTTTGCCTTATTCAAAGGCTGCGATGGAGTTTGTGAGAGATATTATCGTAGACAAAACTGCATTTTCTGCGCCGTGGGAAAGCCAAGTGGCCTATGGTGAAAGCGGTTCCATTCTCGTAGCAACAGTAAACAATTATCATACGAAAATTATTCTATAAAAATGCGGAATAACATATCCAAAGGACTTTCTTGTCAATTGAAGACCAGAAACGATGGACTATTCAGTGAGAATTTGTCATATGGTCAGAAAATTGTCTTTTAGACGCTGAAAAGGAATTTTAAAATTTAAACAACTTTCCAAGAGATACTCGAATTCGGTGAGACGCGCAAGAAAATTGTAGCCGGCAAACACCCGAAGTGAAAACTGCCTTATAAGCGGAATAGATATAGCAAGCTTTTAATTCTTCCACAAAAGAAAACCAAAAGGAAAGGTGCTTTTTAATTAAAAAAAGGAAACCCTTTTTACTTTGCATTAATTTTCCACAGCTGTAAATATCTACAGGTGGTGAGTAATACCTTTTTTCAGGAATCTTATGCTTTCCGTCTTCGCTAAATTTGATCATTTTTTCAATGAAACCAGACGATTAGGGAAGAATAATATAAAAGAAGTTCAGCCCGCCTTATGTGACCGCGTGAATAAAATCAACCTCTCGCTGATCGGAAAATCTCGTCAAACATTCAATGCACTCGAAACTGGACGACGAAAAACGAATTTGATCGGTAAGTAAAATATTTTCCATTTTATTTTTACTCGACGCAATGGACACACGAAAGAACTTTCTTCGAACAATAGTCTCTGTTATGAGCCACTTTAGACGTCTTCTCGCTATCAAATATCGATATTGGAAAATTATAAAAAATGAAGTCGAATGGAATCTCACCTTTCGGCCGTTGACGAAGAAGCGGATGGTTGAGTGTGTGTCGTCCATGTCTATGAGCAGGCAAATGATCCCAGAGGCAGCAGTTGATGATATGAGGCGAAGGAGGGGAGGGCAGTGTTGCCAATTCTCACCGCCATATCATGTCATTCGCAATTTCTAACCTTTGAGAATTTTGCAATGATCAACTCGAGTGGCACTCGTGAATTTTCCTTCCATTAAGTTCTGGGAGCTCACGAATTCCTAAAAACCAATTGTTCGAATGAAAAATTCTTCGAAAATTGAGCGCTCTAAAATAATCTGAAGCAAAAATTATTATCTGAGTTCACTTATAAAGACGCCTCCGAATTTCAATTCTTGAAGTCTTCGATTGACAAGCTTTTTTAAAGACTGACGGCAAACTGAAGTTGAAAAAACGAAATTCTAAATTATTATCATTTATAACAAACGCAAATTATTTATTATCCTGAATATTTATTTCATTTTATTATGCATGGTGGTAATGTTTATCTCGTAAATTTTACATAGCTCCAAGATTTTCGAGCGGTAAACTTAAGAAGAACAATTGCTTCGAAGAATTTCCCCAAAATTAATATTTACCAAAAGTCAAGTATGTACATACAAATATTCGCTATCAAAACTCTATGATTCAGGAACGTGGTAGTGTATTGAAAAATTGTGATATATGGGCGGAATGCAATGTATCCTGTGAAAAAAACGCAGAATCATCCTTTAAAGCTGGTCCCGTCAAAAATGACGGATCTAAATGTTACTTATAAAGAATATATAACTATCATTGCATATGTATAATCATTTTGAATAATCAATAATAAGAATAACGAATCTCCGATGAGAGATTTATATATTGTAAACGAAATAAAGCGCATACCTTGAAAATTTCTCCTATTATGTGCCTTGTAAAGTTGACCTATCCCTTCCGCCTAATGTGCATAGCATTTGTTTAGTTGTTGAAAAAATATCCCGTTTGATTAGATTTTTCCTTTACAAATAATTTCTATTCAGGTGGGTCCGAAATGATTTCGTAAGAAATGCATTAGTGAAATTTTGGACGATTTTTTTAAACGCCTTCCCGATAAGCTTCAAAGATAAAACCCGGAATGGTGACAGAGGCGTTTGAGAAGATTCTTTCATGACGTCCACTGCTTCTCTAGTGGTCCTTGGTTCGATGCTAGAGCGTCATTCCGATTCTACCATGCATTTCAAGCGGGAAGAACGGAATCTCATTTTAGGACCTTCCCGATAAGATACTGAATTGAAACTTTGAAACACGTGAGAGTGGCACTTATCTAACATTTCCATGCCATTGTCTCTCACGAACGGGTCATCTGTTCGACGCCAAGCGGTCATTTACACTAATTTTTTAAAAATTGTTTTGAGGCCTTTCTCTATGCAGGAGACTATTCAAAATCACAGCGTTTGCGTTTGAAGTAGTTTTCTATAGAACCAGTGGAAGAAAGGTTGCATATGACCGTGAGTTCGATGCCAGATTGATGAAAATTTCTAACGTAAGAAATGTATTGCGGCAATTTTTAAGAATTTTGCTGGATAAGCTTCGAAGATTACACCCGTAAGGGGAACTTACTGTAAATTTTTACCAATTAGCTTGCAGTATGCAAGCAACTTTTACTCGTGTATATATATATATATATATATATATATATATATATATATATATATATATATATATATATATAGTTATATCCGGTAAGTTAGCTATATATAATAGATATAGATATTTATTATTTATAGGTCACTCTCTCCAATCACTGTGTAGCAGCCCAGGTTGCCTGAAAATATATTTATATATATATTCTTGACCCATCATACCATTTTATTTTTCCTTGAAAGCTCAGAAACTCATACTCAAAGGAAAATGACAAAAGCATTCTTATGATTTTGGCGTTGGATGATTTATAGAGAAATAATTCGGAAATTCCTTGAAATGGCACACACTTTGAGAAGCAAAGAGCTAACCGATTTGCGTGAAATTCCAAAAGATGGTGTATTAGATTCCACTGCTTCTGACGTCTCAAACGATAAGAATGATTACGACACAATTGCGCACTTGCATCCAAATGCCGTTTATTTTGCAGCTTGAAGGCTTAAAATAATCTGTCGTCTTTAATGGGTATACAACCACGCATACGGGTAACAATTTTTCCCCTCCTTCATATACCCTTGTGTGTATGTGTGTGTGTATATGTGTGTGTGTGTGTGTGTGTGTGTATATATATATATATATATTTACACGATGTTATTAACACGCGTATGAAATATAGAAGAAATTTAAATTTTGAATATATATTTTACACACTTCTCGACTCCTAATAGAGATAAAAATACGAAGTTGAAGGTCGTCGGAGGGTCAATGAATAACGAATCGATATTTTTTATACGAAGTAAGAAATACAATGCAAAATTCATTTTAATCGATTGCAGAATTTCTTTCGTGAAATATCGTTTTCGAGTAAAAATTGCGGAATTCGGTAAAAATGAGGAAATAATGTTTGTATTTTTATGGGTAGATAATGCACAATGACGAATTCATTCTCATTTGGGAAAGATATTACATATGAAAGGAGAGCGGAAATTTTCCGCCAACGGAGGCATTAAGAAACTTCGGAAATCGAAATTCAGCGATATATTTTTATAAATAATCTCATTTCCATAGTATACATGGGTTAAAACTAGACTTATAACAATGTAAATTTCTAAAAGAAATTTATGGATCGTCTTTCATGTAAAATAAAGATAAACAATACAATTAACGGAGAGCTAAATTATTAATTGTTAATTCTTAAGAAGGATCAGATATTGTAAATTATATGTAAACTTTCATTATACGAGTAAAAGTTGCTTACAAACTGCAAACAGATGAACATTTATCAAAGTATCCGATTACTCTGCGATATGACCCCTGTTCCCGACTTTTATCTTTCCATCTTATAGCGAAAACATACTATATCTATTACAGATCCGGAAATACCTATACGAGTAAAGGTTGCTTGCGTACAAAATATCAGTTGAATGCAGAATCATAACAAGTAATGTCTCAAAAACATTCCGAAAACTTCGCGCGAATGACCACCTGGCGTCGAACTAAGGACACGATCGTGCGTCACAATTGCATATTAATATTAGATAAATGCCATTCTGACCTGTTCCAAAGTTTCAGTTCAATATCTTATCGGGAAGGTCCTAAAATAAGATTCCGATTTCCCCGTTTGAAATGCATGGTGGAATCGGAATGACGCTCTTGCATCGAACTTAGGACCATTAGAGGAATTCTAATCATTGTTACCAAATGACAGTGTGTTCGACACCAGGTGGGTTCGAAATGCTTCTGTAAGAAATGCATTACTGAAATCTTTAACAATTTTTTTAAATGCCTTCCCGAAAAGCTAGAAAGATAAATCCCGGAATGGTGACAGGTATATCAGGAGACTTAGCTGTATATAATGTGTGTGTGTGTGTATATATATATACGAGTAAAAGTTGCTTGCATACTGCAAGATATCAGTTGAATGCAGTATCGTACCAAGTAATGCCTCAAATCAATTTGAAAACTTCACGCAAAAGACCCCCTGGCGTCGAACTAAGGACTCAATAGTGCAAAACAATTGCATATTAATATTAATTAAGTGCCTTTCTGACCTGTTCCAAAGTTTCAATTCAATATCTTACCGGGAAGGTACTAAAATAAGATTACGCTAATCCCCTTTGAAATACATGGTAGAATAGAAATGACTCTCAGGCATCGAACCAAGAACCGTCAAAGCAACGGCGAGCAGCGTATATGAAACATATGAATTGCCTCTATGTACATTCTGTTTTATATCATTCCCGGTAATCGGATATGCATTCAAAATAATTGTCAAAATTGACCGCCATGCATTTTATACCGGAGAATTTTGTACCCGGTCAGGTGTTCGGTCGGAGCCTGTTATTAGTGGATATCTTCGTCGTTGACGAATTTATATCTGTTGTGACCCAGGTAGGCAGATAATACCCCCGAAATAAGGCTCAATATTAACTTTGTTGCACAGTGCTCTTTGTATTTGGGTAGGCTCTTCTGATGATAATAAAAAACTAGTTAAACTAATCTAATCCTAATCTCAAACTAGTGAAGAGATGAACTAAACCTATATCTAATGTGGTAGGGTTGCGGCTTCTTCATCGCTAAATTCTTAGTATACTAGTACTGGTTATTATCTATTTACAAATTGGCATCTGGCGGCTTCTTCTTCGCCTTCTGTGATGTCTTTTTGGTCTCTAGTATAGTTAGTATTTTTTGGGCTCACGAATTTTTGTAAGTCCTTTGATAGTCCTTGGTGAATAGTCCCAGATGTGCTTAATCTAGGGGTTGTTCATAAATGGAAGCTTTTTCGCAAATTTCATAGTATTTTTGAGAATTTGCTCCTTGAATGTTGGGATGGAATGGTATTTTAAAATTTCCTTAAGTCGGACTAATCTATTGGTGCAGACGGCTGATCTTATGCACTTATTATAGTATGTTGAGAGCTTTTGTAGGTTCCCTTTAGAGGTGTTGCAGTAGACGGTTGCTGCATATGTTTATATGGGGAAGATATATGCTTTCAATAGTCTAACCTTAGTGTGGGGAGTTAGCTTGGTGCCCTTGTGGAAGAATGGCAGCAGTCTTGCTTTGGCAGCCGCAGCTTTTTGGATTGAATATTTGATTTGCCTAGTCCAATTCAGGTTATCAGTGATGATGACACCTAGGAATTTGGTTTCCTTCACTTTTGGTATCGTTTTTCCAAGTAGTGTTAGAGCGAGAGTTTTCTTGGGTGAAGTCGAAACTCCATATGAGAACATTTTTCTGGGTTGATGCTCAGGTGCCATGTGTGAAGCCACTTTTCTAGATCTTGCAGGTACTTGTTGAGGATGGAGATTGCTGTGTTGGCTCGATGTTGGGTACACGATATGGTGAGGTCATCGGCGTACAAGTAAATGTTGATGTTGCTATCTTTTGGTAGATCATTGATGAATAGGTTAAAGAGAAGAGGACTTAGTAGGCTTCCTTGTGGTACCCCTGCTGTTATTGGTTTCATGCTTGAAATCACTTTATCTGTCTTAACTTGGATGGATCTATTGTAGAGAAATTCCTGGATAAGTTTGATTAGGTATATTGGGGTGTTGAGTTGTTTCAGTTTGAAGGTAATTCCCTCGTACCAGGCCTTGTCAAACGCCTTCTCGATATCGAAGAAGAGTACCTCGGTTGTTTGCCGGTAGTTCAGGAATCCTTTGGTGATGTTTTCAAGGAGTCTGATAATTTGATGGATGGTTGAAGTTTGCTGTTGAAATCCCATTTGTTCAGGGATAATGATGTTTTGTTTCTTGAAATGGGCTGCTAGTCGTTTGAGGATGATGCCTTCGAAGACCTTTGATAGGGATGATAGTAAGGTAATTGGGCGGTAGTTGGTTGGTTTAGTTGGATCTTTGTTTGGTTTGGGAATCATGACCACTTGACCAATTTTCCAGATGTTGGGAAAGTAACAAGTTTCAATGCATGCATTGAAGATTTCCGTAATCAGTTGGAGGAATTTTGGAATTTGGCTTATTATTTTAAGAATTTTGTTTGAAAATTGATCATGTCCTGGTACTTTTCTTTCCTTCAGCAGCTGGATGATGGATGTAACCTCTTCTGTTGTGGTATATTCTTGGTCTTTGGGAGACATTGTTCAAACCAAATTGTTGGTAATATCAACGGTTGGGTTTCTTGGGTAGAAGTCGGTGTTGTCCTTCATGATGTTGCTGAGGAAGTTAGCAAAGATTTCTGCTCTTTCCCTGGGATCGTAGATTAGCTTATTGTCATATTCAATGGGATGAAATCATTGTGCCTTGTTAGAAATCTTCTTGCAACATGCCCAGAGGGTGTGGTCTTCAAAGGAGAGGGTTGGCAAGTATTCATTCCATTGCTGGTTTTTAAAGTCTGCTATTAGCCTTTTGATCTTGTTGTTCAATTTTTGTAATATGATTTGGTCCTCTGGATGATGAAATGTTTGATGTTGCCTCTTGATTTGGTTTCTGCTTGTTATTAATTTTTGGATGGTGGCAGGTAGCGGCGTGTAATTGATTAGGCGTTTAATTGGTTTAGCAGAGTGGGTTTTGGCGAGACCTATGAGATCATTGAGCAAGTCAATTTGCCCATCGATGTTTTCTCTGGTTATGGGCTCCTCTAGTTGATGGTAGTGGCTTATTTTATTGACTAAGAACTCGTTGAATTTCTTCCAATTTGTTGTGGTGGCGATTACTAGTTCTGTCTTAGTTGGGGTCCCTTTGATGCTGAAGAGAACTGGGTAATGGTCCGAGTTTAGTTCTCGGAATACGAGCGGGCTGGTGATGAGGTCGTTGGAATTGTAGGTGATGATGAAGTCGAGGATGTCCGAAGAGGAGATGTTCTGGAATGTTGGTTGGTGCGGCGAATGCACTTGTAGAATGGTGTTTTGCAAATGTCCAAAGAGTATGTTTCCTCTTGTGTTGGTTTTCCTGGATCCCCAAAACGGGCGTTTTGAGTTCCAATCTCCTGCGATGATGGTGGGAGTCTTGAGGGATGACAGGAACTGCAGGTCTTCTTTGGTGAGCTTAGAGTTACTTTTATCGTAAATGCTGTACACATGCAGTGGTTTGTTATTTACAAAAATTTCTATGCCTAATAATTCAAGGGATGGGAGTTTGTACACTGGGAGTGAGCTAAAACTAATATTTCTATGTAAAAGGATGCCAAGCCCAAGTTTTTTGGCACTTGTGTCAAGCCTGATGAAGTGGTAATTTGGGGTAGACAGTCTGCTAATTGGGTCGAGGTGTGTCTCTTGTAAGAGACATATATGTATATTATTATCGTTGATGAACTGGAGTAGTTCTGTTATCTTATTTTTGAGTCCGTTGGCGTTCCAGAACATCACATTTAGATGATCCATTATACAAGAGCTTTGGATAACTCGGTGAAAAATATAGTTTGTTTCTCTTGTTTGTTACGACCTTTGAGTACTTTGGCCCATATGGTTAGGAATTGGTTCATCGTTTTCGGCTTCATTATCGAAGTGGTTGTCGAAGGTGGTCGGTTCCTTCTGGATTGTTTGTGCGAACTTCTTCTTTGATTGCGGTAGGGCTGGAAAGTTGGAATCATTATTAAGATGAACTACTGCAGTTGTCCTCTTGTTGGTTATCCTGTTCTTCATAGTTTCTTTTAGTTTGATGAATACTGGGCAACCTTTGTATGTTGCAGTATGATTTTGACCACAGTGGTAGCATTTAGCCGGGGTGTTGATATCCGTTGTGCACTCTGAAATGGGATGATTTTGGCCACATTTAGAGCAATTTGGCTGGAGATTGCAAAATTTCTTAGTGTGGCCGAACTGCATGCATCTCATACACTGTGTTGGCTTAATAGGTTTTGTGAAAGGTTTGATTTCGATGAATAGGTCAAATATGGCACGTAGATTCTTGAATTTTTCTAAATCGTTATTGGGATTTATGGTTACCTTGTAAAGGGGGACCTGGCGTTTTTCAACTTGGGTTAAACCTTCTTGCATTTGTTTTTTTGTCGGACGGGTTGTAAACATCAGGGTTACACTGACAATATTAAAATTTTGGTTTTCTAGTTCACTTTTAATTTCATCAACATTCATCCCTGCAGGTAGATTCCGGATCACGAAGTCGAGGTTCCGTTTGCTTGGGACTTGGTAGGTGTAGTATGCAACCTGACTTACTTTTAGGAATTCTAGGCACTTACAGTAATCAGGAATACTATGACACTTCACTAGGAGAAGATCTGAGCCTGCCATTTGACTAACTGGAGGGTATGTGCAAACACTTTTTAGTTTCCTGATGATTGTAGCCCAGTCCTTGCCAAACTTGATTTTGATAGATGGGATAGTGGTTTTAGGTGCGCTTGATGGAGGTTTGGGTGGTAATGATGTAGTAGGTTTCGGGTTGGGTTGAGGTGGTGGGGGGGTGGTATCCATAGTTTCCTCGTTGAGGGCAGCGAAGGCATTACTGGTGTGAATCGGAGCACTTTGGAGCGTAGGTTTAGGAGGGTTCACACGTTTTTTGGTCGCAACTGGTTTAAAGCCTTCACTGTCACTGTCACTCTCGTTTAACCTTTTATGAGCACTTTGAGCCTTAACATTATCGAGGGGGGGGGTGGTATATCTGCCTTACCTAGTGTTGATGGATGAAGAGTGGTGATGCCCATCTCGTTGATGAAGGTTGCTGCCACTAGTTCGGCTGGTAGGTACGCCTTGAATGATGAAAGTAGGGTCCGCAGTTGTAGCACGAGCTCTTCATGGAACAGGGGCGCCAGTGGTGTGGTTTCCTTGGAGTCCGCCATTTTGTTTCCGACACCTCCGAGGAGGTGCTTAATTTGTTGAAGAATACACTATGAATAGATATACTGTCACTCGCACGAGAAGAAAAGAGGAAACTTCGCCTAAACGGCCCTTTTAAGTGCGCCAAAAGGCCCTTTTAAGGGCAAAGATGTTATATTCGACTTATTTTTTCGACGAAATTCCTGGATATTTTGATGGAAACGTATGTAAAGTGATGAGATCCGACAGAATCAGCTTCCAGATTTACAGTATGAAGTCCTCAGACCGCCAAAACTCTAACTGTTTCCCTGAAGCTTGTACCCGGTTAGAATTTGTATCCCCTATAAATAGGTGTATCCGGAGAGTTAGCTATATATATATATATATATATCTATTATATATAGCTAACTCTCCGGATATACCTATATATATATATATATATATATATATATATATATATATATATATATATATATATACGAGTAAAAGTTGCTTGCATACTGCAAGTTATCACTTGAACGCAGTACCGTACCAAGAAAGGCCTCAAAACAATGTTCAAAACTTCGTGCAAAAGACCGCCTGGCAAAGAACTAAGGACCCGATCGTGCGACACAATTGCGTATTAATGTACGATAAGTGCCATTCTGACCTGTTCCAAAGTTTCAATTCAATATCTTATAAAGAAGGTCCTATAATAACGCTATCTCCCTTTGAAATACATGGTAGAATAGAAATGACGCTCAGGAATCGAACCAAGAACCGTCAGAGGAACGGCGGACAGCGTATATCAAACATATGGCATGCCTCTACGAGGGGGGACCCAAAAGTAACGAGAACCGGGCTGTGGAGGGGAGGAACGTCAGGGGACCGAGTTCTGGTTGGTAGTTCTAGTTGGTAGTTCTGGAACTCTCATGAGTCAGTATGCAACGTTTCGTCGCCGTGAGAGCAACTGTTTGTGCGCAGCATTTCTTTTATCAAAGTAACTTTTTTCCATGTGGCGAAAACGTGAGATGGCTGACGCTCGAGAGCAACGCGCGGCGGTAAAATTTTGTTTTCTGTTGGGGAAAACGGCTGCGGAAACTCTTGTAATGCTTCAAACATCTTACAAGGTTGATGCTTTGAGTCAAGCTCGGGTCTACGACTGGTTTTCGCGGTTTAAAAGGGGCGAAATGACGATTGAAGACCAACCTCGTTCCGGGCGCCCCTCAACTTCAAGAACTGACGACAACGTTGAAAAAATCAACACCCTAGTCCGTGAAGATCGTCGCCGAACAACTGATGAGCTCTCTAATATTTCTGGCATGTCATGGAGTTCAATTCAGAGGATTTTATCAGAGGATTTGCGCATGAGAAGAGTTGCAGCCAAATTTGTTCCTCGTCTCCTCACTGAGGATCAAAGGATGCACCGCCTCCAGGCCTGTCACGAGTTGAAAAATCAGTTGGAAGAGGACCCAGATTTTTTTCCAAGATTATCACTGGTGACGAAACATGGTGCTATGGGTCCTGAAACCAAGCAGCAAACAAGCCAGTGGAAGACTGGTCACTAGGGCGTACCGAAAAACAAAAATTTTTAGTAGCGGGAACGTAATAGGTTGGAAAAGTTGCCTTTTAGGCTCAATAAGAAATGTGCAAAAGATGGGCTCTAACAAAGTTCGTCTTGGGCCTGACCAAACAGCTCGAAAATTCGAAATTTTAGTGAAAATTGCGTTTTTTTAGGTAAGTTAAATTTTTGACGGAGCATACATACATTTGATTAAATGACTGTTTTAATTCGTTTTGATCGAGGAACGATTAAATTAAGCCATTAAAACCGAATATGACGGGATATCATACTTTTAAAATTTTTGGAAACACCATGGAAAGTGGCAGCTCCTCACTGGTTCAGCTGCAGTGAGCTATCCAGGACTCATCATGAGACAGTGACTGCAAATCGAGTCCCGCCCGCCTACACACCCGTGGAAGCATACCAGATAACTAGCCGATGTCTTTGAAGGCAAAGTAAGTTCCCCTTATGGGTATCATTTTCGAAGCTTATCCAGCAAAATTCTTAAAAATTACCGGAATGCATTTCTTACGTGAGAAATTTTCATCCATCTGGGATCGAACTCACAGTCAAATATAACCTTTCTTCCTCTGGTTCTATAGAAAAGTACTTCAAACGCAGTGATTTTGATTAGTCTCAAGCATAGAGAAAGGCCTCAAAACAATTTTAAAAAAATTAGTGTAAATGACCGCCTGGCGTCGAACGCAGGACCCGTTCGTGAGAGACAATGGCATAAAAATGTTAGATAAGTGCCACTCTCACGTGTTTCAAAGTTTCAATGAAGTACCTTATCGGGAAGGTCCTAAAATGAGATTCCGTTCTTCCCGCTTGAAATGCATGTTAGAATCGGAATGACGCTCTAGCATCGAACCAAGGACCATAAGAGAAGCAGTGGACAACATGTAAGAATCTTCTTAAACGCCTCTGTCACCATTCCGGGTTTTATCTTAGAAGCTTATCGGGAAGGCATTTAAAAAATCGTCCAAAATTTCACCAATGCATTTCTTACGGAATCATTTCGGACTCACCTGGCGTCGAACATACGCGCATATTTGGTAACATTTCTTCCTAAAGTACTATGGAAGACCATCTCATCTGCAAACAACGTGATTTTGATTGCTCTATCTCATCGAGAACGGCCTCAAAACAGATCCTCTATCTTACCGAAAAGTGCCTCAAAATAATTTTCAAAAATCCGCGCAATGCATTCTTATGGGAAAATTGCGATTTTTGGGACTTTCTGGTATCGAACCCATGATAGCCAGCGTCGATGTCTGAATTATTCTTGCATCTAGAGTGTAGGGCCAGTACGTCGAAAAAATCTGAAGTCGATGGCGCTTGTGGAACATGGTCAGAATACGTATCCCCTTCTCTCACGGAAGAGTCCTGAGTTCGACGCTAGGCGGTCTTTTGCGCGAATTTTTTCAATCTGTTTTGAGGCCGTTCTCGATGCGATAGAGCAATCAAAATCTCGGTGTTTACAGATGAGATGGTCTTCCATCGTACCAAAGGAAGAAATGTTACCAAATGTCCGTGTGTTCGACGCCAGGTGGGTCCGAAATGCCTCCGTAAGAAATGCATTGCTGATATCAGGGACGATTTTTTAAAATGCCTTCCCGATAAACTGGAAAGATAAAACCCGGAACGGTGACAGAGGCGTTTGAGAAGATTCCTTCATGACGTCCACTGCTTCTCTAGAGGTCCTTGGTTCGATGCTAGAGCGTCATTCCGATTCTACCATGCATTTCAAACGGGAATAACGGATCTTATTTTAGGACCTTCCCGATAAGATACTGAATTGAAACTTTGAAACACGTCAGAGTAGCACTTCTCTAACATTCATATGCCATTGTCTCTCACGTACGGGTCCTGTGTTCGACGCCCGGCGGTCATTTACGCAATTTTTTAAAAATTGTTTTGAGGCCTTTCTTTATGCAGGAGACTATTCAAAATCACAGCGTTTGCGTTTGAAGTAGTTTTCTATAGAACCAGTGGAAGAAAGGTTGCATATGACCGTGAGTTCGATACCAGATGGATGAAAATTTCTAACGTAAGAAATGTATTGCGGCAATTTTAAAAATTTTGCTGGATAAGCTTCGAAGATGACACCCGTAAGGGGAACTTATTGTAAATTTTTACCAATTAGCTTGCAGTATGCAAGCAACTTTTACTCGTATATATATATAGGTATATCCGGAGAGTTAGCTATATATAATAGATATATAGATATAGGTATTCAGACCATGTTCAACAAGCGCCATCGACGTCAGATTTTTCGACGTACTGGCCCTACACTCTAGATGCCAGAATAATGCAGACTTCGACGCTAGCTATCATGGGTTCGATGCCAGAAATTCCCAAAAATCGCAATTTTCCCATAAGAATGCATTGCGCGGATTTTTGAAAATTATTTTGAGGCACTTATCGTTAAGATAGAGTAACCAAAATTTCGGAGGTTGAAGTTGAGGTAGTCGTCTATGCCTCTCATGGAAAAAATGTAGCCAAATGACAGTGAGTTCGACGCCAGGTGGATGCAAAATTCTTCCATAAGAAATGCATTGCGGAAATCTTTTTAAATTCCCTCCCGATAAGCTGGAAAGAGAAGACCCGGAATGGTGACAGAGGCGTGGGATCTTCCCGATAAGATATTGAATCGAAACTTTGGAACAAGTAAGGATGGCACTTATCTAATATTATTTTGCTGTCTTCTCTCACGATAGGGTTCTTAGTTCGTCGCCAGGCGGTCTTTGGCGCGAAGTTTTAAATTTGAACTGAGGCAGTACTTGGTATGATACTGTATTCAACGGATAGCTTGCAGTATGCAAGCAACTTTTACTCGTACCTATATATATAATTAGATATGTATATATAGGGTATACGAATTCTGACCATGTTCCTCAAGCGCCATCGACGTCAGATTTTTTCGATGTACTGGCCCCACACAGTAGATGCCAGAATAATGCAGACTTCGACGCTAGCTATCATGGGTTTGTTACCAGAATTTTACAAAAATCGCAATTTTCCCATAAGAATGCATTGCGCGGATTTTTGAAAATTATTTTGAGGCACTTTTCGGTAAGATAGAGGAACCAAAATCTAGGAGGTTGAGCTTGAGGTAGTCTTCTATAATACGAATGGAGGAAATGTTACAAAATGACTGTTTGTTCGACGCCAGGTGGGTGCAAAATTCTTCCATAAGAAATGCATTGCTACGATATTTGAAAATTTTTTTTGAAAACGTTACCGATGAGCTGGAAAGATAAAATCCGGAATGGGAATTGAGGCGATTGTAAACATTCTTTCCTGAAGCTCACCATTTCTCTAGTGGTCCTTGGTTAGATGCAAGAGCGTCATTCCGATTCTACCATGCATTTTAAACGGGGAAAACGGAATCTTATTTTAGGACCTTTTCGATGAGCTATTGAATCGAAACTTTGGAAAATGCGAGAATGGCATTTATCTAATATTAATTTGCTATTTTCTCTCACTGAAGGGTCCTGAGTTTAACGCTAGGCGGTCTTTTGCGCGATTTTTTGCAATCTCTTCTGAGGCCGTTCTCGATGCAATAGACCAATCAAAATCACGGTGTTTGCAGATGAGATGGTTATCTATTGTACCAACAAAAGAAATGTTACCAATTGACCGTGTGTTCGTTTCAGGTTGGTTCGAAATGCTTCCGTAAGAAATGCATTGCTGAAATCTTGGACGAATTTTTTTAATGCCTTCGCGATAAGCTGGAAAGATAAAACCCGGACTGGTGACAGTGGCGTTTGAGAACACTCTTTCATTACGTTCACCGTTTCTCCAGTGGTCCTTGGTTCGACACAGGAGTGTCATTTCGATTCCACCGTGCATTTTAAACGGGGAAAACGGAATCTTATTTTAGGTCCTTTCCGATAAGATATTGAATCGTTACTTTGGAATAGGTCAGAATGGCACTTATCTAATATTAGTATGCTAATTTCTGACACGAAAGGGTCCTGAATTCGACGCTAGGCGGTCTTTTGCGCATTCTTAGTAAACTGTTTTGGGGCCGTTCTAGGTGCGATAGAGCAATCAAAATCACGGTGTATGCAGATTAGATGGTTATCTATTGTACCAAATGAAGAAATTTTACGAAATGACCGTGACGCCACGCCGTGCCGTTCGACGCCAAGTGGGTTCAAAATTCTCCAGTATAAAATGCATGGCTGGGAAGTATGACATTTACTTTTAATGCTTCTCCGAAAACCAGGAATGATATAAAATGGAATATACATAGAGGCAATTCATGTATTTCATATACGCTATTCGCCGTTCCCCTGACGGTTCTCGGTTCGATGCCTGAGCGTCATTTCTATTCTGCCATGTATTTCAAAGGGGGATAGCGTAATCTTATATTAGGAGCTTCCTTATAAGATATTTAATTGAAACTTTGGAACAGGTCAAAATGGCACTTATCTAATATTAATATGCAATTGTTTCGCACGATCGGGTCCTTAGTTCGTCGCCAGGTGGTCTATTGCGCAAAGTTTTCAAAATAGTTTTGAGGCATTACTTGGTACGATACTGATTTCAACGGATAGCTTGCAGTATGCAAGCAACTTTTACTCGTGTGTGTATATATATATATATATATATATATATATATATATATATATATATATATATATATATATGTGTGTGTGTGTGTGTGTGTGTGTATACATGTATATTCAACGTCTGCTTCTCCAAATCAAATGAGTTTCTCTGGTCCATGAAAAAAGTTGTTTCCTTTTTTAAAGATCTTTCGGGGTGTTGATGCGACTCCAATAGCCTCTCACACCCAAATGCCATGCTCACCCTGTTCAGGAGGCGTCCTCCCACCGCCAAGTGTCAAGGTCAGGACGGTCCCTGAGGTGGGGCAGCATCTCTAAAGGCGGTGGAGAAGGAAGTCGACGGCAATACGTGAGGAAGCGGGAAAACAACGTATTTAAGATCCTAGAGATTTGCCTTGTAAAATGCCACAATGTTGACATCTTTTGTTCCGGAGTTTAAAAGACTTCCCGATCGGAGGGGGAATGGACAGCATGGAACACGAATTAGTACTTGGAATTTTAAAATGTTTTTACAAGTTGGACATCTGGAGAACCTAAAAACTGAAATGAATAGAAATAAAATGATAGGGTTAAGCGAAGTAAGATGGGAGGGACAGGAAGAGCGGGGACGATTCTTTCAGGGATCAAAAGAGGAAGTGGGGATAGTAGTGAGAAATGATAATTAAAAAAAGAGTGGGGAAAGGGGATATATAGATGATACGATAATAGCATTAAGAATAGGGATGATACGAAAGGATCCAGTGATAATTCAGGTATATATGCCTACTTCTGCATATGAAGATTAAGAAGTTGAAAAGGTGTATATATAAAAGAATATAGAAAATATAGTAAATGGGGAAAAGCAAGATAATCATGGGAGACGCAGCAGTAGAGAAGGAGACAAAATGGTGGGAAATTTTGGTTTAGGAGAGTGAAATGAAAGAAGGGAGTGATTAATCGGTGAGAAGAAACTGTTTAAAAATCACAAAAGAAGGAGATACACATGGATTGCTCCAGATGATAGAGCTCGATACCAAATTGACCATATTTTAGTAGAGGATAGATACAGAAATATACTGTAAAGCGAGGAAAATGTTTACCATGGGGCTGATATTGTAAGTGACCATGTGTTTACTAGTGATGGAGATGAAAATAAAGTTAAAATAATCGGAAGGGCAAAGAAAGTACAGAAATGGAATCTAGAGAAATTGGAGAATGCAGCTAAAGAAAAAATGTGCGAGATTTTAACTAAGGCAAATACTGAAGGTAAGAAGGAAAATGAGAAGATAGAAGAGGTATGGAAAAGAATAAAGAATGGTGTGAAAGTTACGGCAGAGAAGGAAATAGGATACAATGAGGTTAGAATAGCAAAGAAAACTTGGGTAACAACAGAAATGTTATATAAGATGGAAGAAGGAAATACAAAAATAGAAGTGGGGAAAAGCAATGTACCGCAGACTGAACAATGAATTAAGGAGAGAAGAGCATAATGTGAGAGAAAACTGGCTTAATGAGCAATGTAATGATATCGAGGATCTTGAGAAAAGGGGTCAATATGATATGGTGTATAAAAAGGTGAGAAATTTTGAACGGGAAGGCAAAGGAGGAAGTAAAATTAGAGCGATGATGAGCAAAAAGAGATGTTTGGTGAAAAAGAAGTAAGAGAAAGGAGTTTACGGAAGACTTGTAAGAGGGAGTACTGCAATTGAAGGAACGGTGGAAGGAGAAAAGAGGAATTAATAGATGAGGTGAAGAGAGACAGGATAAACAGTTGTGGGACAACAGGCAGAACACCAGTTGACGATGAAAGATTTTTCACTATTATATTGATTAATTACAACATAGAATACCTCCATTGAAAATTGCGTTCTTCGAGAGAGTAGGCCACGACCGATTTTGTAATGCACTTTCGATATGTGAATTTATTTCAGTGACTATTTTATACGCAATATTTTAGTGTTTTAGTTACATTAGGTTTATAGCGTTTACTTAAGTGATATTAGGAAGAACGGAACTCTTGGTTAGTTACGAAGATAGAACTGATTTGAAAAGTTAACATACAACTGTGATTAGTTATTCGGTGAAAATTCTAATTTTCTTCTATTATCAAATAAACGAGCAGTATATTAATTTTCCTTCATATTTATTTGATAATGGAATGAACTGTTATTTTTAAAAAATTATATTTATTAATAGCAACCTTGGCATATGGGTCAATCCATACCAAGTGGTTCAACACTGGTTGCTCGACCAACTCAGAAAAAATTAATATTTGATGTGTAAATACCGTTAAGTTTAGAGAGCTCAAAGTATTTTAAATATATTTTTAATGTTTACTGTTTGGAGATGGCGGCCATTTTTGTACTTGGCCGCACGCGATTTTTCGCGTTTGCAGGTATCTACAAATTCTTCAATTATTCAGTAATGGGTTTCCCTAGGACTTTCAAATAAGCTGCATTGATTTCAGTACACTCTGGCCTATGAAATAAAACCATAATTACCAAACTATATGTATTTCTTAAACTTTTTTTAACACCTTAAATTTATTGCTCAAAAATAAACAAAATTCAACTTTTGACGAAAACCTTTCCAAAGAAGAAACAATATCAGCCTCAGCCTTAATATTTTTTAAGCTGCTACACTATATGTTATAGTTACTTATAACAAAGTATCAATGTTGGCAAGATTGCCGTTTAAAAATATTCATTAAAAAAACACATTTTTGAATTTTTTCAAATTTCCACTTCCAATATCTTGGTTGGGGGATCAGATAAAACTATGAAAATTGCACACAGTAGCGGTATTTATTATATAATACTTCAGTATAAATTTCAACTTTGAGATTCGAAAATATTTTTATTAATATTTATTAATTTAGTAATTATTTATTTATTAATATTTTTTAAGCGGTTTCCGATCGGAATGTCGGCCATGTTGTCGGAAAGTAAAAGATTCTGACTTGAGGGAATTCCCATGCGATTCTATAAACTCAAAGTCGGAAAGTGGGCGAACTTCAGACGTCGGAAACAGTCGGAATCTTGAGTTTACCAAAAATATGAAGATCCTCGGCCGACCTATGTCTTGAAGAGTGCCATTAATCCAGGCAAAACTTTGTAAGGTGTGAATTATGTGCGAGTCCTTTACGCCGTTCAACATAAGGACTTGGGAGGATTTTTCTTTTACACCCGATACAAATGTGCACACGTAAATATATCTTGGCAGCAGTATATTACTAAACTCTCACAACATGCCTGTCCATGCATGGTTAGGAATCTCTCTAAGTTCGTGCTTCAACATCTCATCTAGAAGTAATTAGTTTTAATTTGTTGAAAATGCGTAAAGATGAGACCTACGTAAAGGCTATCCCTCACAAATTTTTTAATCCTCCGGTAAGAGAATGATTAGTCCTTCTACGATGTTTCGATGAATGGAATATTTGTCATTTCCTTGTTTTGAATTTGAAGAAATGAATCTTCATTCAATAATAAGTTAGGTTCTTCAGTATCTATTAATAAAAAGTATAACCAGATGGTTACACTTTTTATGTAGATATTATACGACTATATCGTTATGTAGATATTATAAGACTTCAACAGGAATTTTAGTAATTATTGTTCCCGATTCGAAATCAATGTTAAAGATATATCATCATCATCATCATCATCAGCCATTTTCAATCCGATGTCGGATGTAGGCCTCCCCAAGCGCTTTCCAATTCTCTCTATTCTGAGCTTCTCTTTGCCATGTCACACCTAAGTACTTAATGATGTCTCTGTTCCATCGGTCCTTTGGTCTTCTTCTTGGTCTCTTCACATCTCTTGGTGTCCAGTTCAGAACCGCTTTTGTCCAACGGTTGTCGTTTCTTCTCGCCACATGGCCTGCCCACATCCATTTCAGTGATCTTACTTTATCTATGATGTCTGTCACTCCGGTCTTCATCCTCACCCAGGTGTTGCGTTTCCTGTCTCTTCTTGTGATCCCAAGCATACACCTTTCCATACTTCTTTGCGTTGTCTGAAGTCGCTGGGTTATTGCTGCGTTTAACACCCAGGTTTCACTTCCATATGTCAACACTGGTAGAATGCATTGGTTGAAGACCTTTCTCTTCAAGACCATTGGCATTTGTGACTTTAGAATGTGTGCATTTCTTCCGAAGGCACTCCAGCCGAGTTTAATTCTTCTGTTTACTTCGTTAATCCTGTTGTTCTCTCCTGTGGTTACTAGTTGTCCTAGGTATGTGTATTCTGAGCAGACATCCAGAGGCGTCCCTTCAAATTTGATTGTTTCTTGTGCTGCAAAAGAGTTATACATTACCTTTGTTTTTGTTAAATTTATCCTGAGTCCTATCTTCTGTCCTGCTGTGTTCAGTTCATGAAGTCTTGAAGCTAGATCTTCTCCGTTGGTTGCGAAGAGTACTATATCATCTGCAAAGCGCAGATGACTGATGTGTTCCCCATTAATCCGCAGACCTTTCTGCTCCCAGTCCAAGGTTTTAAAAACTTCCTCCAGAACAGCTGTGAAAAGAATTGGGGAAAGGCAATCTCCTTGTCTAACTCCCTTCTCAATCTTGAATTCTTCAGTAACTTCGTGTAGCATTACTGAGGCTGTGGCATTTTTATAAATGCTGCGTAGGAGTCGGATGTACTCTGCATCTACTCCTTGTTTTTCCAGAGCTTCTAGTGTAGAGGAGGTACTTACTGAGTCGAAGGCCTGAGCATAGTCTACAAAGCATAGTACTAGTGGCATCTCATATTCATTCGTCCTGCTGATTATTTCTTGTAGTGTGTGGATGTGGTCCATAGTACTGAAGCCCTTCCGGAATCCTGCTTGTTCTCTAGGCTGGGCAGATGATAGAATAATCTTTATCCGTTCAGCTATTATCCTCATGAATGTTTTGTAAACAACAGGAAGGAGACTGATGGGGCGGTAATTCTTCAGCTCTTCCTTGCTTCCTTTCTTGTGCAAGAGGACTATTCTTGCATGATTCCAGTCCTGGGGGATTCTTCCTTGTTTCAGGCAAGTTGTGAATAACTGCGCTAAAACGTGTGCAACTTCTGTTCCACCAAGTTTTAAATATTCTGATAACACTCCATCTATGCCTCCTGCTTTTCCGTTCTTCGTCTGCTTTATTGCTGCAGTTACTTCTCCTGGGAGAATAGAGAGGGGATCTCGTTGGTTTTGGCTTTCTTCTTGGTTTTCCTCTTCAGCATTTTCTTCCTTCTTGTATAGGTTGCCAAAGTATTCTGCTACCGTCCTTAGTATTGCTTGTCTGTTGCAAGTTCTTGTACCATCTTCCTTCTGTATGGCTAAAATCTGTTTTCTTCCAATTGCTAGGCGTTGTCTGGTCTTCTTCATACTTTTGCTGTTTTCTATAGCCTCTTGCACAATTCTCTCATTGAATTTTCTCACGTCTTCCTTAATTGCCATCCTGATAGCCTTACTAAGCTCGGCGTATTCGATGTTATCCTTTTGTGTATCTGAATTCTTCAGTTCCTTACGTCGTTTCATCATTTGTCGGGTGCTGTCACTTAGCTTTCTATCTTTAGCTCTTCTTGGTGTGCTTGCTACTTCTTCTGCTGCTTCCTTAACAGCTTGCATGACTTTGGTTTCTAGTTCTTCTTCTTGAAGTGCTGAGAATCTATTTTTTAGCTCAAAATAAAAGATATATAAAATAAAGATATATACCAGTCATTAAATATCATATCAGCCATCACCTAAAATAGAGGTGTTTGGCGAGTAATGTTACAGAAAGTATTAGTCGAAATTAAATTGTAATGTTTATAACGCGGAATATATTTCCACCCCATAAGTTGCAGTGGTAATACCATCCTTTCGTTCGCAATATTTACGTACAACATAATTAACATAAAAAAGCATAAACGATTTCAATTGCAGTAATTTTACTCCATAATGCCTTTATCACCGCAACTGCATTAAGGAAACGACAAAATTCTACCATGAGCCTTCTATGGCTACTTAAGTCATGTTTGCATGATTTCCTTCTGCTGGCGGGTATGTTACACACCGAGTTTCATTCTTCATGTGTTGATTTGCTTGCCTTCCGTTGGTTGAGATGAAGCACGTGACCGTCATCTTCGGAAATATTCGGGAATTTCCTCCTAATCCCGTTGAAAATTTAAGTTTCCGATCCGACTAGCATACGGAATCGGAAAGAGATGCAAAGTCGGAAAGTGAGTACGGATTGATCTTGAGTCGGAAAGTTGAAAAGTGATTCCGACAGGAATGATTCCGACGAGTTACAGAATACTAGCCCAGGGGGGTTATCACGGAAGTTTCGAGTAACGAGCTCTCGACGAAAACATGGCTGCTTGGATCGAAAAAACGTCACAAGCGATAGAATGCGTCTTCCGAGTTATCATTGAAATATTTTTGGTAGGTACTCGACACTTTTCTCTATCGAAAGCCGACCCACTGGAACGAGTGGGTCAGAGCACTCGTTTCACAAATTTTAGGAGTCGAGCTAACTGTTGTCTTTTGGAATAGACGCTATTTTGACATAATTTTATATAATATAATTATATTCTCATTAAGGAAGAGTTGTTCTCTTTTAATATGCGTGTTTTATACTTTTATGTTATGTATATTATGAATTATATTATTATTAACATGCATTTTTGGTGATCGGGACTTTTCTCCCTTATTACTCCGCCAATGCATATAAATGAATGACCATTTGAAAGGAAAGTTTCCGGGTTCCTGCTAATAATAGTCAGACAAATGAAAAATCCACTATTTCTTAGGCAATATTTTAATATTAATTAATTAATATTTTAATCGTCGCGTTGCGTCCTGCACGAAAAAATGCCCGGGTTGCTATATACGGAATGGCTCAACTCGCCGCCGCCGACTCGCCGCCGCCAACTCGCCGCGCGCCCAACTCGCCGCGGGGCCAACTTGCCGCGGGGCCAACTCGCCGCGAGACCAACTCGCCGCGGGCCCAACTCGCCGCGGGGACAACTCGCCGCGGGCATATTTGAAATGCGTTTAGAACTATGAAATTACTCGTTCTTCGCAAGGGTTTTAATTATCTAATATCATAGAAAGAAGAAACTAAGAGATCTGCTAAATTTTACGGTAAGACCATAGCACCACTTCATAGAAGCAATTAATCCTTGTTAACCCTTGATTGGTTTCGTGGGGTCGATATAACCCCAGGCGATATACTTCCTTTGATAAAACATAAGCTATTTAAGATATTTATATGCCGATTTCTTACTTATATAAATAATTTTGCACTACATTTATGATCTGATAATTTCGTTAATTTTGAGAAACGAAAGGTATGCAATTAATGCGGTGTTAACAAATTACAACATCAATTTAAATAATTATTTAATAAGCATTATATTTATTTTTCGCGGTGATCTACAAAGTAATTCAGCAGTAAATATCAGGTGCAACATGAAAAATAATATTTGGGAGTTAAAATATCACCAGAATTTTGCTATACAATGCTATGACGAATCAATTTTGTTGATTTAACCATAAAATGCATTAAATTTTAGTAGTGTTACCATATCTACGAAATAAATGTAAATAATTATATAATTAACAGATCATGGTTTTTAAGTGCCCTTATATTAAGTAATTTATTTGTAAGTACCATGTAAAGAATAAAATCAGATCATGCATACCAACTGATAATTACATACAAATCAACTTTTCATAAAAAGATTACACAGAAAGATATTCCCTCCTAACTGATCTTTACGTAATACAGTAAACGTAATTAACCCTTAATTAGTCTCGTGGGGTGAATGTGACCCCAGGTGGTGTAATTCCCTCGGTAAAACAAAAACTAATCAAGATATTTTAACCAAATTTTGTTTTAAAAAGATTTTTACCTTCTTAAGATAATCTGAGAATTTAGTTAATTTTAAGCAATCAAAAGTAAGCAATTTTGGCAGTTTCACCAGATTTCCAAAAATAAATTTGAATAATTTTCAAACAGTATTTCAATACTTTTTAAGCGCCTATACATAACATAACTCATTGGTAAGCACCAGAAAAATAATGAACACCATATCTTGCATATACGAGTATTTTGAATTACAGGTTCCGAAGCCTCGGCGATTCGAGGCCCGAAGCGGAATACGCTCTTTGATATAAAAGTCAAAAACTAAAGTTCTGTTCAAGATATCGCATCAAAACAAACTGCAAATGAAAATTACAACATTTATCTCGATTTCTCTCGAGATAAGTTCTTCCTCACGTGAGAAACCAAAAACTTTTAGGCGACGTATAAATTGGACTGCACGACGAATTTTTCTTGAGTTCCGTTCCAACTAAATAATGTTTTACTAAGATGTGGTTACCCTGAAATTAATCTTATGTAATGTTTATGCATTCAGATGATACAGTGAGCAATCTAAGAAAAAATCAGCATTTTATGTTGAATTGTGAGAGAGAAATGGCAGTTCCAAAAATGTTCACGGGTGATCGGCAATTCATTCAATTTTTGCTTTTAACTTTGTTGTTTTTCTATAAAAGCATAAAATTTTCACTGTTGTGTTGAAAAAGTTATTTTTATTCAAATTTCATCGGAATTTAAGTTTGAATCGATAAATGTAAACTACGAATCTTAATTATACCCGTACGAATCCGTAGCTCCACGTAAAGGCGAACCTGCGCGAGGCTAACTTCTTCACTTACGGCAAATTACATAGAGTTATTCCCCTGTAAGTTCTCCATACTGACTGGAATTTTGAAACGTGCTATGATCGATCTGCCATGGTCGAAACCCCCTAACTGTAAGTTTCATACAGAAATATATCGAACATTCTATTTAATGGTTTTCAACCACGGAAATCGATTATTAATATATAAACATCGTAAAATAACTCCTTATCATTGTCACCAACCCATAAAATATATTATTTTATTAATACATGCTCTACGATGCACTACAGTGGTAGGTCTATCGGCATAATCTTGCCTTTGGGAACTGATACCCCATTTTGTAATTGAATTTTAAAAAATATTAATTGTTGACAACAATTTTTAATAAATATATAACTATTATTATTTACAACCGTTTTCAATATTGTTATTCAGCTTACTGCACCTTTGGTTGGAAAGCAGAAATGAGATAAGGATACATTTGTATGAGACAATTAAAGCGGAAAATAATCAAATCCCGAATGTAATAAAGAAGTAAGATTTACCATAATCTTACTCGTCAATAATGAAATATAAATGTTTATTTATTATAATGTGAAATATAAGATAAGAATCTATTTCTCGTATTAGAAAAAATGTTTTTTCGTAATTGTGTTTGTCCTGATTTAAACATTGAGAAAATATTTAAAAAATTATTTTTATTAATTTGAAAACTGTGATTCTGAATGTTTAAAATGAGCAGAATAGTTATATTTATATAATATAAAAATATTAGGGAGAGATAGAAATATGGACCAAAATATTTGTTTCGGAAATTATTTTTAGTTGGTGATCAGCATTATTTGATTTTTAGGGTTCATCGGTTAGACGGAGGAAGAAA
This sequence comes from Pachydiplax longipennis, assembly GCA_036926295.1. Taxonomy (NCBI): domain Eukaryota; kingdom Metazoa; phylum Arthropoda; class Insecta; order Odonata; family Libellulidae; genus Pachydiplax; species Pachydiplax longipennis. The sequence goes on from JAVFKF010000037.1 coordinate 1,832,722, forward strand.
CTTTTAGTCTCAATCTCGCCCAAAAAAGACGATTATTATTATTATTAAATTAATTCTTAAAATTTTACTTACTAATGAATTACTTTACATATGGGCACTTGCAAAAAGCAGTAATATGTTTATTAAATAATGATTTAATTTATTAAATTTGCAAATTTGTTAACTGCTAAAATTAAGTGCTTTTTATCAGTGGAATTGACAAAACTGGTTTGTCATATCATTATATAGCAAAATTCTAGTAGTCCAGCAACTCTCGGATAGTATTTTTCATTCTGCGCCTGGTACTTACTATGAATTACTCATTACTGACTATGAATTAATTCATTAATCATCGCTTAAAATAAATATAATGCTTATTAAATAATTATTTAAATTGATGTTGTAATTTGTTAACACCGCATTAATTGCATATACCTTTCGTTTCTCAAAATTAACGAAATTATCAGATCATAAATGTAGTGCAAAATTATTTATATAAGTAAGAAATCGGCATATAAATATCTTAAATAGCTTATGTTTTATCAAAGGAAGTATATCGCCTGGGGTTATATCGACCCCACGAAACCAATCAAGGGTTAACAAGGATTAATTGCTTCTATGAAGTGGTGCTATGGTCTTACCGTAAAATTTAGCAGATCTCTTAGTTTCTTCTTTCTATGATATTAGATAATTAAAACCCTTGCGAAGAACGAGTAATTTCATAGTTCTAAACGCATTTCAAATATGCCCGCGGCGAGTTGTCCCCGCGGCGAGTTGGGCCCGCGGCGAGTTGGTCTCGCGGCGAGTTGGCCCCGCGGCGAGTTGGCCCCGCGGCGAGTTGGGCGCGCGGCGAGTTGTCCTAGACCCTGATATATACAGATTAAATTTGTTTACTTAGTGACGTATGTAAACAATTTTCAAAATTGGATAGATATATTTTTTCACGGTCTTAAATGATTGAAACAGAATTCGCAATTATTACTCGACGTCTTACACATCCACAACAGTTTAATAAGTTAGCCACCTTGCATCTTGCGGGAGCAGAACGACAGCCAAAGAAACATGGACATTGCCGAATATGAAAGTTTGCGTCACGGTTTTATCGTGTGGTATGTTTGAATAATTTTGCATCATATTACTTCCCGGTAGTTTTCATTTAAGATCGACAAAATTTAAAATTCGGTTTGGGGTATTATGATTAGATTTTGGAGTATTCATGGAAAAATTAGAGAAATTAATTACGAGTCATGCGATCAAAATAATTAGGTCGTTAATTTGTTTTCCGAGTATCCAAATCTATTTTGGTGAAATTTTAGTCAGTTGCAAATTTTCAATATATCTAAACCCGATATCAAATGATTTTTAGTGTTTATATTTCTCTCACTGAATAGATTATATTCAATATTTAATCATGTTTCTGAGTAAAGAAAAGGATATCCTACGATTTTAGAAAACTCACCATGGACTCACCAGCATGGAATACAAGCGTAACGAAAGCCCAAGCTTTTATTCCCATTCGCTATCTCCGAAGCACAAAAATGTATGGGCCATTCCACGGGAAATCGGACAGAAATTGACCTCATTTTTTAAAATCGATGAAAATTTTTTAACTTGCGTACTACTATTGTAAAACCTTTGTGTCAAGGTTTCAGCTCAGAAAAAATTTTTTTGCAAAGTTATTAATTTTTAAAATTTCGAAATTTTTGCAAAAAATGGCGAACAAGGGTCGTTTCTAAGGGCTATAACATTTTAATAAAACGTGTTACGGGAATTATGTTTTCCGTTTTGGATAGCGATTAAATGTATCTTTGAAATGTTATCAATGAAAATTTCAAATATTGTTTATAAATTTTTTTAAATTAGCAACAAATTATTTAATGCAACGTTTAACCACAATCGCCCCCAAAGAGCGGATTTTAAGATACACCATCAAATTTATCACTCTTTTTCCTGTAGAAAAACATTTTTTTTAAATTGGGACAGCAATAAGAACATATTGAAAAAATTAAATGCATTGAGCGGTGCTCGTCGCGCGCGCGCCTCAGCCTCACGCTTTCTATGGCTGCGCGCTCGCTTAGGTTCGTAGTAAGCCTACTGGTAGCTTCGTAGACAGATTTACTCTACACTTAAGCTTAATTACAAGTCGAAGCAAGTGTAATGGAATTCTATGACAATAAGTTATAACACATAATTACAAATCTCAACTATATAAATTGGATATCCGATGGAATATCTTAGCCATTCTAAAAACATGTTATTAGAAGAAACTTGATACAGACTTTCTAAATTTTACTTTATAAATTACTAGCCATTCAATATTTAATTTACAATATAATAATCCTCTTTCATTTCAATATCATATACGTTGAAAAAGAAAGACTAAGTTTTATATGTTTCCGAAATAATCTTTTCACAGGAACGCTTGAATTATATATGTATATATAATGTATAAATACCTATAATGTATAAATACATATAATGTATAAACATATATAATGTATAAATTCATATAATGTATAATTGTCTCGAAATCAAACCTGTAAACTGGTCTCATTCCGATAGTTCAGGCTTAAGATTTCTCTATAAGCATAGCTCGCCTCTCTAACATTTTCACGATTGTAAAGCTTATATTTCTTTGCTTTCTTGTAAACATTGACTAAGAGCTAGAGCCTAATACATTTTCATCAACGCTCTCTTTTCTGGACAAAGGGAAGTACTTCAATGCACCCATTCTCCTGTCACTGCTTAGCTTACAGTACTTTTAATGAATTAATATTCTCCTAATTACGAAATGCCAGAACCTATGACCTAAAATTTATTGCCTCTCGACACTGTTTGGTTTAGGGTATATTAAGTTTTGCTCCAACTAGAATGAAAGCAGTATAAGCGCTACTCGACAGATGAGTTATCACATAAACATTATGCTTCATTTTCCACAGCAGAGAAAGATACGAACCCTTGTCAGTTCAATTCTTGTTTCCTCACAGTTCTAACCTAACCGAAATCACAGTGGTAAAGAGTTTTGTGGTACTTGTGAAATTAAGATACTTTCAGGCGTAGCTGCTTGCTGATATATTTTCGAGATTAAGGTAAGAATTGGTTGAGATAAATACCGTTCAGCTCGAAGGTGTGAAGAACAGAAATGCATGATGTGACATTTGTTCTATATTTCTATTAACGGAGAATTATTTTTCCAATCACGATCATCAAAAACAAGAAGAGCTTCTGAAAGTAAGGCTTACCGCTGCGCGACCAGTAAAAGGGACGTTAACTATACATGCATGCATTTCCCTTTTACGAGAGACAAAGCTTCATTTAAAACTTATTCATTGAATAAAGAAAGCTACACAACTACAGTTTGTAATAAATAACCTAAATAAGCGAACTTTTTGTTGTTGTTCTTATGTGTTCATTGTTGTTATGATAATGTGCTTTTCATTAAATATTGAATGGCTAGTAATTTATACTCACATTTCTGAAAACTGTACAACTATAAAAATAATATGAAATACACTGTGATATTCTATCGTATATCCAATTTGTATAGTTCAGATTTGTAATTATTTGTGATAATTTATTGTCATAGAATACCATTACACTTGCTGCGACTTGTAATTAAGCTTAAGTGTAGAGTAAATCTGTCTACGAAGCTACCAGTAGGCTTACTACGAACATAAGCGAGCGCGCAGCCATAGAAAGCGTGAGGCTGAGGCGCGCGCGCGACGAGCACCGCTCAATGTATTTAATTTTTTCAATATGTTCTTATTGCTGTCCCACTTTAAAAAAAATGTTTTTCTACAGGAAAAAGAGTGATAAATTTGATGGTGTATCTTAAAATCCGCTCTTTGGGGGCGATTGTGGTTAAACGTTGCATTAAATAATTTGTTGCTAATTTAAAAAAATTTATAAACAATATTTGAAATTTTCATTGATAACATTTCAAAGATACATTTAATCGCTATCCAAAACGGAAAACATAATTCCCGTAACACGTTTTATTAAAATGTTATAGCCCTTAGAAACGACCCTTGTTCGCCATTTTTTGCAAAAATTTCGAAATTTTAAAAATTAATAACTTTGCAAAAAAATTTTTTCTGAGCTGAAACCTTGACACAAAGGTTTTACAATAGTAGTACGCAAGTTAAAAAATTTTCATCGATTTTAAAAAATGAGGTCAATTTCTGTCCGATTTCCCGTGGAATGGCCCATACATTTTTGTGCTTCGGAGATAGCGAATGGGAATAAAAGCTTGGGCTTTCGTTACGCTTGTATTCCATGCTGGTGAGTCCATGGTGAGTTTTCTAAAATCGTAGGATATCCTTTTCTTTACTCAGAAACATGATTAAATATTGAATATAATCTATTCAGTGAGAGAAATATAAACACTAAAAATCATTTGATATCGGGTTTAGATATATTGAAAATTTGCAACTGACTAAAATTTCACCAAAATAGATTTGGATACTCGGAAAACAAATTAACGACCTAATTATTTTGATCGCATGACTCGTAATTAATTTCTCTAATTTTTCCATGAATACTCCAAAATCTAATCATAATACCCCAAACCGAATTTTAAATTTTGTCGATCTTAAATGAAAACTACCGGGAAGTAATATGATGCAAAATTATTCAAACATACCACACGATAAAACCGTGACGCAAACTTTCATATTCGGCAATGTCCATGTTTCTTTGGCTGTCGTTCTGCTCCCGCAAGATGCAAGGTGGCTAACTTATTAAACTGTTGTGGATGTGTAAGACGTCGAGTAATAATTGCGAATTCTGTTTCAATCATTTAAGACCGTGAAAAAATATATCTATCCAATTTTGAAAATTGTTTACATACGTCACTAAGTAAACAAATTTAATCTGTATATATCAGGGTCTAGGACAACTCGCCGCGCGCCCAACTCGCCGCGGGGCCAACTCGCCGCGGGGCCAACTCGCCGCGAGACCAACTCGCCGCGGGCCCAACTCGCCGCGGGGACAACTCGCCGCGGGCATATTTGAAATGCGTTTAGAACTATGAAATTACTCGTTCTTCGCAAGGGTTTTAATTATCTAATATCATAGAAAGAAGAAACTAAGAGATCTGCTAAATTTTACGGTAAGACCATAGCACCACTTCATAGAAGCAATTAATCCTTGTTAACCCTTGATTGGTTTCGTGGGGTCGATATAACCCCAGGCGATATACTTCCTTTGATAAAACATAAGCTATTTAAGATATTTATATGCCGATTTCTTACTTATATAAATAATTTTGCACTACATTTATGATCTGATAATTTCGTTAATTTTGAGAAACGAAAGGTATGCAATTAATGCGGTGTTAACAAATTACAACATCAATTTAAATAATTATTTAATAAGCATTATATTTATTTTTCGCGGTGATCTACAAAGTAATTCAGCAGTAAATATCAGGTGCAACATGAAAAATAATATTTGGGAGTTAAAATATCACCAGAATTTTGCTATACAATGCTATGACGAATCAATTTTGTTGATTTAACCATAAAATGCATTAAATTTTAGTAGTGTTACCATATCTACGAAATAAATGTAAATAATTATATAATTAACAGATCATGGTTTTTAAGTGCCCTTATATTAAGTAATTTATTTGTAAGTACCATGTAAAGAATAAAATCAGATCATGCATACCAACTGATAATTACATACAAATCAACTTTTCATAAAAAGATTACACAGAAAGATATTCCCTCCTAACTGATCTTTACGTAATACAGTAAACGTAATTAACCCTTAATTAGTCTCGTGGGGTGAATGTGACCCCAGGTGGTGTAATTCCCTCGGTAAAACAAAAACTAATCAAGATATTTTAACCAAATTTTGTTTTAAAAAGATTTTTACCTTCTTAAGATAATCTGAGAATTTAGTTAATTTTAAGCAATCAAAAGTAAGCAATTTTGGCAGTTTCACCAGATTTCCAAAAATAAATTTGAATAATTTTCAAACAGTATTTCAATACTTTTTAAGCGCCTATACATAACATAACTCATTGGTAAGCACCAGAAAAATAATGAACACCATATCTTGCATATACGAGTATTTTGAATTACAGGTTCCGAAGCCTCGGCGATTCGAGGCCCGAAGCGGAATACGCTCTTTGATATAAAAGTCAAAAACTAAAGTTCTGTTCAAGATATCGCATCAAAACAAACTGCAAATGAAAATTACAACATTTATCTCGATTTCTCTCGAGACAAGTTCTTCCTCACGTGAGAAACCAAAAACTTTTAGGCGACGTATAAATTGGACTGCACGACGAATTTTTCTTGAGTTCCGTTCCAACTAAATAATGTTTTACTAAGATGTGGTTACCCTGAAATTAATCTTATGTAATGTTTATGCATTCAGATGATACAGTGAGCAATCTAAGAAAAAATCAGCATTTTATGTTGAATTGTGAGAGAGAAATGGCAGTTCCAAAAATGTTCACGGGTGATCGGCAATTCATTCAATTTTTGCTTTTAACTTTGTTGTTTTTCTATAAAAGCATAAAATTTTCACTGTTGTGTTGAAAAAGTTATTTTTATTCAAATTTCATCGGAATTTAAGTTTGAATCGATAAATGTAAACTACGAATCTTAATTATACCCGTACGAATCCGTAGCTCCACGTAAAGGCGAACCTGCGCGAGGCTAACTTCTTCACTTACGGCAAATTACATAGAGTTATTCCCCTGTAAGTTCTCCATACTGACTGGAATTTTGAAACGTGCTATGATCGATCTGCCATGGTCGAAACCCCCTAACTGTAAGTTTCATACAGAAATATATCGAACATTCTATTTAATGGTTTTCAACCACGGAAATCGATTATTAATATATAAACATCGTAAAATAACTCCTTATCATTGTCACCAACCCATAAAATATATTATTTTATTAATACATGCTCTACGATGCACTACAGTGGTAGGTCTATCGGCATAATCTTGCCTTTGGGAACTGATACCCCATTTTGTAATTGAGTTTTAAAAAATATTAATTGTTGACAACAATTTTTAATAAATATATAACTATTATAATTTACAACCGTTTTCAATATTGTTATTCAGCTTACTGCACCTTTGGTTGGAAAGCAGAAATGAGATAAGGATACATTTGTATGAGACAATTAAAGCGGAAAATAATCAAATCCCGAATGTAATAAAGAAGTAAGATTTACCATAATCTTACTCGTCAATAATGAAATATAAATGTTTATTTATTATAATGTGAAATATAAGATAAGAATCTATTTCTCGTATTAGAAAAAATGTTTTTTCGTAATTGTGTTTGTCCTGATTTAAACATTGAGAAAATATTTAAAAAATTATTTTTATTAATTTGAAAACTGTGATTCTGAATGTTTAAAATGAGCAGAATAGTTATATTTATATAATATAAAAATATTAGGGAGAGATAGAAATATGGACCAAAATATTTGTTTCGGAAATTATTTTTAGTTGGTGATCAGCATTATTTGATTTTTAGGGTTCATCGGTTAGACGGAGGAAGAAACTTTTAGTCTCAATCTCGCCCAAAAAAGACGATTATTATTATTATTAAATTAATTCTTAAAATTTTACTTACTAATGAATTACTTTACATATGGGCACTTGCAAAAAGCAGTAATATGTTTATTAAATAATGATTTAATTTATTAAATTTGCAAATTTGTTAACTGCTAAAATTAAGTGCTTTTTATCAGTGGAATTGACAAAACTGGTTTGTCATATCATTATATAGCAAAATTCTAGTAGTCCAGCAACTCTCGGATAGTATTTTTCATTCTGCGCCTGGTACTTACTATGAATTACTCATTACTGACTATGAATTAATTCATTAATCATCGCTTAAAATAAATATAATGCTTATTAAATAATTATTTAAATTGATGTTGTAATTTGTTAACACCGCATTAATTGCATATACCTTTCGTTTCTCAAAATTAACGAAATTATCAGATCATAAATGTAGTGCAAAATTATTTATATAAGTAAGAAATCGGCATATAAATATCTTAAATAGCTTATGTTTTATCAAAGGAAGTATATCGCCTGGGGTTATATCGACCCCACGAAACCAATCAAGGGTTAACAAGGATTAATTGCTTCTATGAAGTGGTGCTATGGTCTTACCGTAAAATTTAGCAGATCTCTTAGTTTCTTCTTTCTATGATATTAGATAATTAAAACCCTTGCGAAGAACGAGTAATTTCATAGTTCTAAACGCATTTCAAATATGCCCGCGGCGAGTTGTCCCCGCGGCGAGTTGGGCCCGCGGCGAGTTGGCCCCGCGGCGAGTTGGCCCCGCGGCGAGTTGGGCGCGCGGCGAGTTGTCCTAGACCCTGATATATACAGATTAAATTTGTTTACTTAGTGACGTATGTAAACAATTTTCAAAATTGGATAGATATATTTTTTCACGGTCTTAAATGATTGAAACAGAATTCGCAATTATTACTCGACGTCTTACACATCCACAACAGTTTAATAAGTTAGCCACCTTGCATCTTGCGGGAGCAGAACGACAGCCAAAGAAACATGGACATTGCCGAATATGAAAGTTTGCGTCACGGTTTTATCGTGTGGTATGTTTGAATAATTTTGCATCATATTACTTCCCGGTAGTTTTCATTTAAGATCGACAAAATTTAAAATTCGGTTTGGGGTATTATGATTAGATTTTGGAGTATTCATGGAAAAATTAGAGAAATTAATTACGAGTCATGCGATCAAAATAATTAGGTCGTTAATTTGTTTTCCGAGTATCCAAATCTATTTTGGTGAAATTTTAGTCAGTTGCAAATTTTCAATATATCTAAACCCGATATCAAATGATTTTTAGTGTTTATATTTCTCTCACTGAATAGATTATATTCAATATTTAATCATGTTTCTGAGTAAAGAAAAGGATATCCTACGATTTTAGAAAACTCACCATGGACTCACCAGCATGGAATACAAGCGTAACGAAAGCCCAAGCTTTTATTCCCATTCGCTATCTCCGAAGCACAAAAATGTATGGGCCATTCCACGGGAAATCGGACAGAAATTGACCTCATTTTTTAAAATCGATGAAAATTTTTTAACTTGCGTACTACTATTGTAAAACCTTTGTGTCAAGGTTTCAGCTCAGAAAAAATTTTTTTGCAAAGTTATTAATTTTTAAAATTTCGAAATTTTTGCAAAAAATGGCGAACAAGGGTCGTTTCTAAGGGCTATAACATTTTAATAAAACGTGTTACGGGAATTATGTTTTCCGTTTTGGATAGCGATTAAATGTATCTTTGAAATGTTATCAATGAAAATTTCAAATATTGTTTATAAATTTTTTTAAATTAGCAACAAATTATTTAATGCAACGTTTAACCACAATCGCCCCCAAAGAGCGGATTTTAAGATACACCATCAAATTTATCACTCTTTTTCCTGTAGAAAAACATTTTTTTTAAATTGGGACAGCAATAAGAACATATTGAAAAAATTAAATGCATTGAGCGGTGCTCGTCGCGCGCGCGCCTCAGCCTCACGCTTTCTATGGCTGCGCGCTCGCTTAGGTTCGTAGTAAGCCTACTGGTAGCTTCGTAGACAGATTTACTCTACACTTAAGCTTAATTACAAGTCGAAGCAAGTGTAATGGAATTCTATGACAATAAGTTATAACAAATAATTACAAATCTGAACTATACAAATTGGATATACGATAGAATATCACAGTGTATTTCATATTATTTTTATAGTTGTACAGTTTTCAGAAATGTGAGTATAAATTACTAGCCATTCAATATTTAATTATTTGTGATAATTTATTGTCATAGAATACCATTACACTTGCTGCGACTTGTAATTAAGCTTAAGTGTAGAGTAAATCTGTCTACGAAGCTACCAGTAGGCTTACTACGAACATAAGCGAGCGCGCAGCCATAGAAAGCGTGAGGCTGAGGGGCGCGCGCGACGAGCACCGCTCAATGTATTTAATTTTTTCAATATGTTCTTATTGCTGTCCCACTTTAAAAAAAATGTTTTTCTACAGGAAAAAGAGTGATAAATTTGATGGTGTATCTTAAAATCCGCTCTTTGGGGGCGATTGTGGTTAAACGTTGCATTAAATAATTTGTTGCTAATTTAAAAAAATTTATAAACAATATTTGAAATTTTCATTGATAACATTTCAAAGATACATTTAATCGCTATCCAAAACGGAAAACATAATTCCCGTAACACGTTTTATTAAAATGTTATAGCCCTTAGAAACGACCCTTGTTCGCCATTTTTTGCAAAAATTTCGAAATTTTAAAAATTAATAACTTTGCAAAAAAATTTTTTCTGAGCTGAAACCTTGACACAAAGGTTTTACAATAGTAGTACGCAAGTTAAAAAATTTTCATCGATTTTAAAAAATGAGGTCAATTTCTGTCCGATTTCCCGTGGAATGGCCCATACATTTTTGTGCTTCGGAGATAGCGAATGGGAATAAAAGCTTGGGCTTTCGTTACGCTTGTATTCCATGCTGGTGAGTCCATGGTGAGTTTTCTAAAATCGTAGGATATCCTTTTCTTTACTCAGAAACATGATTAAATATTGAATATAATCTATTCAGTGAGAGAAATATAAACACTAAAAATCATTTGATATCGGGTTTAGATATATTGAAAATTTGCAACTGACTAAAATTTCACCAAAATAGATTTGGATACTCGGAAAACAAATTAACGACCTAATTATTTTGATCGCATGACTCGTAATTAATTTCTCTAATTTTTCCATGAATACTCCAAAATCTAATCATAATACCCCAAACCGAATTTTAAATTTTGTCGATCTTAAATGAAAACTACCGGGAAGTAATATGATGCAAAATTATTCAAACATACCACACGATAAAACCGTGACGCAAACTTTCATATTCGGCAATGTCCATGTTTCTTTGGCTGTCGTTCTGCTCCCGCAAGATGCAAGGTGGCTAACTTATTAAACTGTTGTGGATGTGTAAGACGTCGAGTAATAATTGCGAATTCTGTTTCAATCATTTAAGACCGTGAAAAAATATATCTATCCAATTTTGAAAATTGTTTACATACGTCACTAAGTAAACAAATTTAATCTGTATATATCAGGGTCTAGGACAACTCGCCGCGCGCCCAACTCGCCGCGGGGCCAACTCGCCGCGGGGCCAACTCGCCGCGAGACCAACTCGCCGCGGGCCCAACTCGCCGCGGGGACAACTCGCCGCGGGCATATTTGAAATGCGTTTAGAACTATGAAATTACTCGTTCTTCGCAAGGGTTTTAATTATCTAATATCATAGAAAGAAGAAACTAAGAGATCTGCTAAATTTTACGGTAAGACCATAGCACCACTTCATAGAAGCAATTAATCCTTGTTAACCCTTGATTGGTTTCGTGGGGTCGATATAACCCCAGGCGATATACTTCCTTTGATAAAACATAAGCTATTTAAGATATTTATATGCCGATTTCTTACTTATATAAATAATTTTGCACTACATTTATGATCTGATAATTTCGTTAATTTTGAGAAACGAAAGGTATGCAATTAATGCGGTGTTAACAAATTACAACATCAATTTAAATAATTATTTAATAAGCATTATATTTATTTTTCGCGGTGATCTACAAAGTAATTCAGCAGTAAATATCAGGTGCAACATGAAAAATAATATTTGGGAGTTAAAATATCACCAGAATTTTGCTATACAATGCTATGACGAATCAATTTTGTTGATTTAACCATAAAATGCATTAAATTTTAGTAGTGTTACCATATCTACGAAATAAATGTAAATAATTATATAATTAACAGATCATGGTTTTTAAGTGCCCTTATATTAAGCAATTTATTTGTAAGTACCATGTAAAGAATAAAATCAGATCATGCATACCAACTGATAATTACATACAAATCAACTTTTCATAAAAAGATTACACAGAAAGATATTCCCTCCTAACTGATCTTTACGTAATACAGTAAACGTAATTAACCCTTAATTAGTCTCGTGGGGTGAATGTGACCCCAGGTGGTGTAATTCCCTCGGTAAAACAAAAACTAATCAAGATATTTTAACCAAATTTTGTTTTAAAAAGATTTTTACCTTCTTAAGATAATCTGAGAATTTAGTTAATTTTAAGCAATCAAAAGTAAGCAATTTTGGCAGTTTCACCAGATTTCCAAAAATAAATTTGAATAATTTTCAAACAGTATTTCAATACTTTTTAAGCGCCTATACATAACATAACTCATTGGTAAGCACCAGAAAAATAATGAACACCATATCTTGCATATACGAGTATTTTGAATTACAGGTTCCGAAGCCTCGGCGATTCGAGGCCCGAAGCGGAATACGCTCTTTGATATAAAAGTCAAAAACTAAAGTTCTGAAGGAAGACTTCTCGGGTTTCCAGCCGGGTGCAGTGTTGGATTGAGTCCGACGTTTCGGCTACTAACAGCATAGCCATCTTCAGGGAAGTGCCGTTGTGAAAAATTGTCCCGGTATATATAGGGGGCTGAGCGTCCCTTTCACCTCTCTGATTGGTCGAGAGGGTGCATGGCTCTGATTGGTTGTCGATTCTCAGCTAGTTTACGGAGGATCGGCTTCCACGTCTTGTGGAGGGAGTACCCTCCATCCTTATTGATGGTGTTATCTGTGATGTCTATTTCGATGGACTCTTTGATTACTCGGTCCCAGAATCGCGGGGCTGTACATATGACCTTTGCGTCTGCAAACCTCATTTGATGTTCCTCTTCTATGCAATGCTCCGCAATTGCTGACTTTTCAGGTTGTTTCAATCGGACGTTGCGTTCATGTTCTTTAATTCGGGTCTCGATTGTTCTTCCAGTTTCACCGACATATACAGCTCCACACTCGCAGGGGACACTGTAGACTCCAGGTGTTTTGAGCCCCAGTTTATCCTTAACATTGGTTAGTAGGCTCCCCAATTTTCTCGGTGGCTTGTGGATGGTTCGTATATTCTGTTTTGCGAGGATTCGGGATATTTTCCTTGATATAGAGGCAACATAGGGGATGCATGCGGTAGCCGTTGGTTTCTCCTCTTCACTTCTGCATTTGTTGTGGGCTCCTGGGTCGGCCCTTTTAAGGGCCAAGTTGATTTCCCTTGGTCGGTGTCCATTCTGAAGGAACGTCGTTTTGAGGTGCTGGAGTTCATCAACTATATTGTCCTTGTCCGAGATGGTGTGCGCCCTATGAAGTAACGTAGACAGAACTGACATTCGTTGTGAGGGATGGTGGTGGCTGTTACCATTCAGGTAGAGGTCAGTATGGGTTGGCTTCCGGTATACACTGTGACCTAGAGAGCCATCGGGTCTTCGTTTGACAAGCACGTCGAGGAATGGGAGGCAGCCGTTTACTTCGGTCTCCATGGTGAATTTTATATTTTGGTGCCTGCTGTTCAAGTGGTCCAAAAACTCCTTTAGTTTGTCCTCTCCATGCTGCCAAATCACGAATGTGTCGTCGACGTAACGGAAGAAACATTTAGGTCGGTGTGGGGCGGTTTTCAGGGCTTCCTCTTCGAAGTACTCCATGAATAGGTTGGCAGCTGCAGGCGAGAGTGGAGATCCCATGGCCACTCCATCTCTTTGTTCGTAATATTTCCCTTCGTACAGGAAATAAGTTGACGTAAGGGTGTGGCGGAACAAGTCAGTTATTCCTTTGTCGAAATGGGGTTCCAGGAGTTTTAACGTGTCTTCAACAGGGACCTTGGTGAAGAGAGATACCACGTCAAAGCTCACCAAAATGTCGTTCGGTTTTATTTGGAATTCTCCGAGCTTCTTCACAAATTCTGCTGAATTCCGAATGTTGCGCTGACTATTTCCCACAAGCGGTGCCAGCAGTTTGGCGAGGAATTTCGCCAACAGGTAGGTAGGGGAGTTGATAGCGCTTACTATCGGTCTGAGAGGTGTTCCTTTCTTATGGATTTTGGGTAGTCCATATAATCTTGGAGGGACGGCGGCTTGTGGAAGAAGCTCCTTGCACGTCTCCGGTGGTAGGCCTGACTTCTTCAGAAGGATCGAAGTCTTCCTCTTGAGGGAGTCTGTGGGATCTCGAGGAAGCAGGTGGTAAGTGGGATCTCTAAGTATTTCTTCCACCTTTTCGTGGTATGAATTTCTCTTCAGGAGGACTGTTGCGTTCCCTTTGTCGGCTGGCAGTACCACAATGTAATACATTGTGGTACTGCCAGCCGACAAAGGGAACGCAACAGTCCTCCTGAAGAGAAATTCATACCACGAAAAGGTGGAAGAAATACTTAGAGATCCCACTTACCACCTGCTTCCTCGAGATCCCACAGACTCCCTCAAGAGGAAGACTTCGATCCTTCTGAAGAAGTCAGGCCTACCACCGGAGACGTGCAAGGAGCTTCTTCCACAAGCCGCCGTCCCTCCAAGATTATATGGACTACCCAAAATCCATAAGAAAGGAACACCTCTCAGACCGATAGTAAGCGCTATCAACTCCCCTACCTACCTGTTGGCGAAATTCCTCGCCAAACTGCTGGCACCGCTTGTGGGAAATAGTCAGCGCAACATTCGGAATTCAGCAGAATTTGTGAAGAAGCTCGGAGAATTCCAAATAAAACCGAACGACATTTTGGTGAGCTTTGACGTGGTATCTCTCTTCACCAAGGTCCCTGTTGAAGACACGTTAAAACTCCTGGAACCCCATTTCGACAAAGGAATAACTGACTTGTTCCGCCACACCCTTACGTCAACTTATTTCCTGTACGAAGGGAAATATTACGAACAAAGAGATGGAGTGGCCATGGGATCTCCACTCTCGCCTGCAGCTGCCAACCTATTCATGGAGTACTTCGAAGAGGAAGCCCTGAAAACCGCCCCACACCGACCTAAATGTTTCTTCCGTTACGTCGACGACACATTCGTGATTTGGCAGCATGGAGAGGACAAACTAAAGGAGTTTTTGGACCACTTGAACAGCAGGCACCAAAATATAAAATTCACCATGGAGACCGAAGTAAACGGCTGCCTCCCATTCCTCGACGTGCTTGTCAAACGAAGACCCGATGGCTCTCTAGGTCACAGTGTATACCGGAAGCCAACCCATACTGACCTCTACCTGAATGGTAACAGCCACCACCATCCCTCACAACGAATGTCAGTTCTGTCTACGTTACTTCATAGGGCGCACACCATCTCGGACAAGGACAATATAGTTGATGAACTCCAGCACCTCAAAACGACGTTCCTTCAGAATGGACACCGACCAAGGGAAATCAACTTGGCCCTTAAAAGGGCCGACCCAGGAGCCCACAACAAATGCAGAAGTGAAGAGGAGAAACCAACGGCTACCGCATGCATCCCCTATGTTGCCTCTATATCAAGGAAAATATCCCGAATCCTCGCAAAACAGAATATACGAACCATCCACAAGCCACCGAGAAAATTGGGGAGCCTACTAACCAATGTTAAGGATAAACTGGGGCTCAAAACACCTGGAGTCTACAGTGTCCCCTGCGAGTGTGGAGCTGTATATGTCGGTGAAACTGGAAGAACAATCGAGACCCGAATTAAAGAACATGAACGCAACGTCCGATTGAAACAACCTGAAAAGTCAGCAATTGCGGAGCATTGCATAGAAGAGGAACATCAAATGAGGTTTGCAGACGCAAAGGTCATATGTACAGCCCCGCGATTCTGGGACCGAGTAATCAAAGAGTCCATCGAAATAGACATCACAGATAACACCATCAATAAGGATGGAGGGTACTCCCTCCACAAGACGTGGAAGCCGATCCTCCGTAAACTAGCTGAGAATCGACAACCAATCAGAGCCATGCACCCTCTCGACCAATCAGAGAGGTGAAAGGGACGCTCAGCCCCCTATATATACCGGGACAATTTTTCACAACGGCACTGCCCGCTGAGGGAGCCTTTTTTGGTGTGCTTGGAGATACCGGCAGTGGGATCGCATTGATCAGCCCTTGCAGCCTACTTCAGTGATAACAATAGGTGACGACGATAAAGGGGGATTTTTGAGACCACGACCCCCGCGCAAGCGCGTACCATCGCGGAGCACCGCTCACGAAATAAGCGTAGTTTGAATACATAGTGCTACCAACCAGTGGTATGAGTCTAATACAAGACTCACCACTCTCTCCTGAGACCAACTTAAGCAGCGCAGCTTCGTCATCAGACGAGATGGAGGACGAGGATATTCCCGACCGCCCATCCGAAGCAGCCTTCCTCTCCCAACTGGCCTCCCTCCGGAGGACACTCCCCAAGGACAAGTACGATCTTCTCATCAGTAAAATAGTAAGTAGCAACTCAGTGCCCCGAGCCAGTCCCCCTAATTCTAATGCCAATTGTACTAATAATATCAATAGTGCCATAAATGTCGATGTTGCAAACGAAGGTTTTCGTACTGTGTCAAACAAAAGGAAATTCACCGCATCAACCCGTACCTCTCCTGACCCCATCCCTACAAAAAACCGATTCGACCCCATTACCAACCAATACCGACAACCAAACCCATCCCCACCTCCCCCAACAACCACTCCTACCCAATCCAAGCCAAAAATCCCAAGTATTAAAATTATTTACGATAAGAGTTGGCCAAACATTCTAAATGAAATAGTAAAAATATCAGAATTTCCACCAGTGTGCCAGATGGCCGGGTCCAACCTCATATTAATCAAAGCTCAAAAGGTAAATGATTATGTTAAAATTCTTGACTTCCTAAAAACGGCCAAGAAAGAATTTTTCACATACCAAGTGCCGGAGATGAGAAACAAAGAGTTTGTCATCAGACATTTGCCCATAACCACCGACTGCGAGTCAATTAAAAATGCTATCTCTGAATTAGGATTCAATGTCATCAGTGTCATCCAACTGACTACCACGCGGCCAACTGCCGCAGAAAAAGCAGAGGGGAAAGTCATTGGGAGCAAAAGACCAGTGCCTGTGTTTAAAATTGTACTTGACCATACAGCAGATGAAAACCTCTTCAAAAACCTCAATAACTTATTTCACCTCAAAGTTGAAATCAACAATTTTATTAAACCTAAAGCACCTGTACAGTGCACCAGATGCCAGAGGATTGGCCACACGAAAAATTTCTGCCACCTTAACTTTAATTGTGTGAAATGTGGGGGTCCTCACCCATCAGCTGATTGCCAAAAAGCTCCCAATGACGATCCTTTCTGCTATAATTGTAAGTCAAACCACACCGCTAATTATAGAGGCTGCCCTACCATGGTGGCAGCCAAACATGCACTAAAGAAACCCACCCAAAACACCACTCCTCAACCCATCCCAACCCCAACCACTACCCAATTTCCTTCCCTACCCACTCCCAAAACAACTCCCACCCTATCCTACAGCCAAGCCACACAAAACAACACAAACAACTCCAACAACGCCACGAACAACACACCAACAGAACCAACACAACACACAAACACAGACAACAATAATGACCTCATCACTTGGACCATCAACATCGTCACACAAGTAAAACAATGCAACACAGTTGAAGACAAAAAACTATTTATACTTACTGAAATTATGAAAATATATGGCTAATCAAACCTTGTGCATGTCTTGGAACTGCCACCACATTAAAAACAAAACCAGTGAACTCACCGACTTTCTGAATAATTGGGGTGTTAACATATGTTGCCTGCAAGAAACAAACCTTAAGCGTAGAGACAAGCTTTTCATAAAAAATTATAATGTGATCAGAAGTGACAGGGAAAGAAATGGTGGAGGGGTTTTAATATTAGTTAATGATAAGTTAGAATATAAGTATTTACCTAGATTTAATTTTAGTATTGTAGAATATGTAGGTATTAGTGTTATTGTTAATAATGTTTCTATAAATGTTCACAGTGTTTATGTACCACCAAAGACAAAAGCAAACCAAGACACATTCACACACACTCTGTTACACCAAGAACTTACACAACTACTATCACAACCAGGACAAAACATCTACACTGGTGACTGGAACGCTAAACACGACACATGGGGCTCAACCACTACCAATCAACATGGCAAAACACTCACCGAGGTCATCGAAACACTAAACAATACACCCAACCACATCATCATCCACCCACCAGACCAACACACCCACATACACAGACACCAAACATCTGACATTCTCGACTTCATCATCACTAACAACTACAAACACACAATTAACCCAACAGTACTCTTTGAATTTACTTCAGATCATTTACCACTAATCTTTAATTTAAAGAGCAACATCAAAATTAAAGAAGCTACTCACAAACAACATATCAATTGGAAAAAATATTCAGAACATCTCCAAAACTACATCAAACACATACCTACCCTAACATACCACACTCCACAACACATCAATGCACACATTAAATTAATTTCAGACGCATTCTTTTTAGCAAAAACAAAATCCACTAATAACACACCACCTCACAAAAATACAGAACACCTACCAAAACACATACATGACATGATAACACTAAGAAACAGACACAGAAGACAATACAAAACATACAAACATGAGGTAGACAAGCAACTCTACCATCGATATAAAAATCAAATCAGGCATGAAATCAAAAAAAAGAGAGATACCGATTGGAATCATCACTTAGATACCTTAAAATTTGAGGATTTAAGCATGTGGCAGATGAGCAGAGCTCTTACTAAACCAAATCCACCATCCTCTCCAATACTACATGACAACATCTGGTACGATGATCCAACAACAAAGGCCAGCTTATTTGCCAGCTACTTAAGCAAAGTCATGTCTGCACCAAAATTAAAAAAGCCTGACAAAGAAATAATTCACGAAATACACAATTTCTTACACAAACCAACAGACAACATACCAATAATAACACCACAAGAAATACATATGAATATCAAAAACCTACAAAATAAAAAGGCACCAGGACACGATAACATCACAAACTCTATGCTCAAATTAGCAGCTAACATACCACACTTCATACTCTTACTCACAGACCTTTTTAACACATGTCTAAAAATATCATACTTTCCTATTGTTTGGAAACTGGGAATTGTTATCTTATTCCCAAAGCCACAAAAAACACCTACACAAATACAAAATTACAGACCCATCACACTTCTTTGCACTCTTTCGAAATTATTCGAACATTCAATACTATCACGAATCAAACAACACATAACACAAAATAACATAATCATCCCAGAACAAATGGGATTCCAAAACAAACACTCCACAACACACCAACTACTCAACATAACCAACACAATAACACAAGGAATCAACAATGGAAAGAAAACCACACATGCTGTATTCCTAGATGTCGAGAAAGCATTCGACAAAATATGGCACGATGGCCTCATTTACAAACTTAACACATTAAACTTTCCCACATACATAACAAAAATAATACACAACTTTTTACAAAATCGCACAATCCAAACCAAAGTACATAACATACTCTCACCTAGACACACACTCACTGCAGGACTCCCACAGGGATCCACGTTGAGCCCCATTTTATTTAACTGTTACATAAACGATATTCCCAAATCAAAACACATCAAACACTACTTATTCGCCGACGACACAGCTTTCACTGCAACAAGCCCATCTCCAAACACAGCTATACACAGACTAAATACACATCTTAAAAAATATGGAAGATGGTGCAACACATGGAAAATCAAAATAAACCCAGCAAAAAGCTCACACATTCACTTCAACATATTCAGAAACAAACAAACAAACACACCAATAATTCTAAACAAAACACCCATTCCAAGTACTACATCTCACAAGTTTCTAGGAGTCACACTAACATCTACACTCAAATGGAACCAACACATAAAAAATGCATTAGGCAAAGCCTATGCATTGAAAAACAAACTAACTCCTATCCTCAACAATAAAAATAACATAACAACAAAAACAAAATTAAGACTCATTCACGCCATCATCATTCCCACACTACTCTATGCGGCTCCAGTCACCTTCAACACAACAAAAACAAACATAAACAAACTTGAGACATTCTACAACAGACTTATTAGGGCAGCCACCTGCACAAATAAATTGGTTCGTTTAAAAGAAATTAAGAAATATCACAAACTAGGTACCTTAACTGATAAAGTCAGAAAAATTGTATCAAAATTCAAAAAGAATCTGCCCTATGTAAACAACAAGATTATAAACAACTTATGGTGCTCTGCCCCAAGAAAAAAAATCAGACTAAAAGAAACATCTAACATAACAAGAATTTAAAGTTAAACAAGTTTTATAATAGTTAATGCTTTAAAGAAAAAAAAAAAAAAAAAAAAAAAAAAAAAAAAAAAAAAAAAAAAAAAAAAATGGTGGCATCACCGAATTAGTTTTAGATAGTATTTAGTAAAAACTAGAATTAGAAAAGTAAACTGTTCTACCAAACTAAAAACTTGTACGCTAGGTTTAGGCTTAGATTGTAATGTAAGAAAAACCCCACACTATTGTTCCTGGCTCGGGAACTGATTGCTACCAACTTGATGCCACTTCGTGGTAATAGTGAACAGAAACTCATCCCAAGAAGCGGTCGGCGGGTCACAACGGCACTTCCCTGAAGATGGCTATGCTGTTAGTAGCCGAAACGTCGGACTCAATCCAACACTGCACCCGGCTGGAAACCCGAGAAGTCTTCCTTCAACATATTCACCGGGAAAGAACCAAATCGTAACTAAAGTTCTGTTCAAGATATCGCATCAAAACAAACTGCAAATGAAAATTACAACATTTATCTCGATTTCTCTCGAGACAAGTTCTTCCTCACGTGAGAAACCAAAAACTTTTAGGCGACGTATAAATTGGACTGCACGACGAATTTTTCTTGAGTTCCGTTCCAACTAAATAATGTTTTACTAAGATGTGGTTACCCTGAAATTAATCTTATGTAATGTTTATGCATTCAGATGATACAGTGAGCAATCTAAGAAAAAATCAGCATTTTATGTTGAATTGTGAGAGAGAAATGGCAGTTCCAAAAATGTTCACGGGTGATCGGCAATTCATTCAATTTTTGCTTTTAACTTTGTTGTTTTTCTATAAAAGCATAAAATTTTCACTGTTGTGTTGAAAAAGTTATTTTTATTCAAATTTCATCGGAATTTAAGTTTGAATCGATAAATGTAAACTACGAATCTTAATTATACCCGTACGAATCCGTAGCTCCACGTAAAGGCGAACCTGCGCGAGGCTAACTTCTTCACTTACGGCAAATTACATAGAGTTATTCCCCTGTAAGTTCTCCATACTGACTGGAATTTTGAAACGTGCTATGATCGATCTGCCATGGTCGAAACCCCCTAACTGTAAGTTTCATACAGAAATATATCGAACATTCTATTTAATGGTTTTCAACCACGGAAATCGATTATTAATATATAAACATCGTAAAATAACTCCTTATCATTGTCACCAACCCATAAAATATATTATTTTATTAATACATGCTCTACGATGCACTACAGTGGTAGGTCTATCGGCATAATCTTGCCTTTGGGAACTGATACCCCATTTTGTAATTGAGTTTTAAAAAATATTAATTGTTGACAACAATTTTTAATAAATATATAACTATTATAATTTACAACCGTTTTCAATATTGTTATTCAGCTTACTGCACCTTTGGTTGGAAAGCAGAAATGAGATAAGGATACATTTGTATGAGACAATTAAAGCGGAAAATAATCAAATCCCGAATGTAATAAAGAAGTAAGATTTACCATAATCTTACTCGTCAATAATGAAATATAAATGTTTATTTATTATAATGTGAAATATAAGATAAGAATCTATTTCTCGTATTAGAAAAAATGTTTTTTCGTAATTGTGTTTGTCCTGATTTAAACATTGAGAAAATATTTAAAAAATTATTTTTATTAATTTGAAAACTGTGATTCTGAATGTTTAAAATGAGCAGAATAGTTATATTTATATAATATAAAAATATTAGGGAGAGATAGAAATATGGACCAAAATATTTGTTTCGGAAATTATTTTTAGTTGGTGATCAGCATTATTTGATTTTTAGGGTTCATCGGTTAGACGGAGGAAGAAACTTTTAGTCTCAATCTCGCCCAAAAAAGACGATTATTATTATTATTAAATTAATTCTTAAAATTTTACTTACTAATGAATTACTTTACATATGGGCACTTGCAAAAAGCAGTAATATGTTTATTAAATAATGATTTAATTTATTAAATTTGCAAATTTGTTAACTGCTAAAATTAAGTGCTTTTTATCAGTGGAATTGACAAAACTGGTTTGTCATATCATTATATAGCAAAATTCTAGTAGTCCAGCAACTCTCGGATAGTATTTTTCATTCTGCGCCTGGTACTTACTATGAATTACTCATTACTGACTATGAATTAATTCATTAATCATCGCTTAAAATAAATATAATGCTTATTAAATAATTATTTAAATTGATGTTGTAATTTGTTAACACCGCATTAATTGCATATACCTTTCGTTTCTCAAAATTAACGAAATTATCAGATCATAAATGTAGTGCAAAATTATTTATATAAGTAAGAAATCGGCATATAAATATCTTAAATAGCTTATGTTTTATCAAAGGAAGTATATCGCCTGGGGTTATATCGACCCCACGAAACCAATCAAGGGTTAACAAGGATTAATTGCTTCTATGAAGTGGTGCTATGGTCTTACCGTAAAATTTAGCAGATCTCTTAGTTTCTTCTTTCTATGATATTAGATAATTAAAACCCTTGCGAAGAACGAGTAATTTCATAGTTCTAAACGCATTTCAAATATGCCCGCGGCGAGTTGTCCCCGCGGCGAGTTGGGCCCGCGGCGAGTTGGTCTCGCGGCGAGTTGGCCCCGCGGCGAGTTGGCCCCGCGGCGAGTTGGGCGCGCGGCGAGTTGTCCTAGACCCTGATATATACAGATTAAATTTGTTTACTTAGTGACGTATGTAAACAATTTTCAAAATTGGATAGATATATTTTTTCACGGTCTTAAATGATTGAAACAGAATTCGCAATTATTACTCGACGTCTTACACATCCACAACAGTTTAATAAGTTAGCCACCTTGCATCTTGCGGGAGCAGAACGACAGCCAAAGAAACATGGACATTGCCGAATATGAAAGTTTGCGTCACGGTTTTATCGTGTGGTATGTTTGAATAATTTTGCATCATATTACTTCCCGGTAGTTTTCATTTAAGATCGACAAAATTTAAAATTCGGTTTGGGGTATTATGATTAGATTTTGGAGTATTCATGGAAAAATTAGAGAAATTAATTACGAGTCATGCGATCAAAATAATTAGGTCGTTAATTTGTTTTCCGAGTATCCAAATCTATTTTGGTGAAATTTTAGTCAGTTGCAAATTTTCAATATATCTAAACCCGATATCAAATGATTTTTAGTGTTTATATTTCTCTCACTGAATAGATTATATTCAATATTTAATCATGTTTCTGAGTAAAGAAAAGGATATCCTACGATTTTAGAAAACTCACCATGGACTCACCAGCATGGAATACAAGCGTAACGAAAGCCCAAGCTTTTATTCCCATTCGCTATCTCCGAAGCACAAAAATGTATGGGCCATTCCACGGGAAATCGGACAGAAATTGACCTCATTTTTTAAAATCGATGAAAATTTTTTAACTTGCGTACTACTATTGTAAAACCTTTGTGTCAAGGTTTCAGCTCAGAAAAAATTTTTTTGCAAAGTTATTAATTTTTAAAATTTCGAAATTTTTGCAAAAAATGGCGAACAAGGGTCGTTTCTAAGGGCTATAACATTTTAATAAAACGTGTTACGGGAATTATGTTTTCCGTTTTGGATAGCGATTAAATGTATCTTTGAAATGTTATCAATGAAAATTTCAAATATTGTTTATAAATTTTTTTAAATTAGCAACAAATTATTTAATGCAACGTTTAACCACAATCGCCCCCAAAGAGCGGATTTTAAGATACACCATCAAATTTATCACTCATTTTCCTGTAGAAAAACATTTTTTTTAAATTGGGACAGCAATAAGAACATATTGAAAAAATTAAATGCATTGAGCGGTGCTCGTCGCGCGCGCGCCTCAGCCTCACGCTTTCTATGGCTGCGCGCTCGCTTAGGTTCGTAGTAAGCCTACTGGTAGCTTCGTAGACAGATTTACTCTACACTTAAGCTTAATTACAAGTCGAAGCAAGTGTAATGGAATTCTATGACAATAAGTTATAACAAATAATTACAAATCTGAACTATACAAATTGGATATACGATAGAATATCACAGTGTATTTCATATTATTTTTATAGTTGTACAGTTTTCAGAAATGTGAGTATAAATTACTAGCCATTCAATATTTAATTATTTGTGATAATTTATTGTCATAGAATACCATTACACTTGCTGCGACTTGTAATTAAGCTTAAGTGTAGAGTAAATCTGTCTACGAAGCTACCAGTAGGCTTACTACGAACATAAGCGAGCGCGCAGCCATAGAAAGCGTGAGGCTGAGGGGCGCGCGCGACGAGCACCGCTCAATGTATTTAATTTTTTCAATATGTTCTTATTGCTGTCCCACTTTAAAAAAAATGTTTTTCTACAGGAAAAAGAGTGATAAATTTGATGGTGTATCTTAAAATCCGCTCTTTGGGGGCGATTGTGGTTAAACGTTGCATTAAATAATTTGTTGCTAATTTAAAAAAATTTATAAACAATATTTGAAATTTTCATTGATAACATTTCAAAGATACATTTAATCGCTATCCAAAACGGAAAACATAATTCCCGTAACACGTTTTATTAAAATGTTATAGCCCTTAGAAACGACCCTTGTTCGCCATTTTTTGCAAAAATTTCGAAATTTTAAAAATTAATAACTTTGCAAAAAAATTTTTTCTGAGCTGAAACCTTGACACAAAGGTTTTACAATAGTAGTACGCAAGTTAAAAAATTTTCATCGATTTTAAAAAATGAGGTCAATTTCTGTCCGATTTCCCGTGGAATGGCCCATACATTTTTGTGCTTCGGAGATAGCGAATGGGAATAAAAGCTTGGGCTTTCGTTACGCTTGTATTCCATGCTGGTGAGTCCATGGTGAGTTTTCTAAAATCGTAGGATATCCTTTTCTTTACTCAGAAACATGATTAAATATTGAATATAATCTATTCAGTGAGAGAAATATAAACACTAAAAATCATTTGATATCGGGTTTAGATATATTGAAAATTTGCAACTGACTAAAATTTCACCAAAATAGATTTGGATACTCGGAAAACAAATTAACGACCTAATTATTTTGATCGCATGACTCGTAATTAATTTCTCTAATTTTTCCATGAATACTCCAAAATCTAATCATAATACCCCAAACCGAATTTTAAATTTTGTCGATCTTAAATGAAAACTACCGGGAAGTAATATGATGCAAAATTATTCAAACATACCACACGATAAAACCGTGACGCAAACTTTCATATTCGGCAATGTCCATGTTTCTTTGGCTGTCGTTCTGCTCCCGCAAGATGCAAGGTGGCTAACTTATTAAACTGTTGTGGATGTGTAAGACGTCGAGTAATAATTGCGAATTCTGTTTCAATCATTTAAGACCGTGAAAAAATATATCTATCCAATTTTGAAAATTGTTTACATACGTCACTAAGTAAACAAATTTAATCTGTATATATCAGGGTCTAGGACAACTCGCCGCGCGCCCAACTCGCCGCGGGGCCAACTCGCCGCGGGGCCAACTCGCCGCGAGACCAACTCGCCGCGGGCCCAACTCGCCGCGGGGACAACTCGCCGCGGGCATATTTGAAATGCGTTTAGAACTATGAAATTACTCGTTCTTCGCAAGGGTTTTAATTATCTAATATCATAGAAAGAAGAAACTAAGAGATCTGCTAAATTTTACGGTAAGACCATAGCACCACTTCATAGAAGCAATTAATCCTTGTTAACCCTTGATTGGTTTCGTGGGGTCGATATAACCCCAGGCGATATACTTCCTTTGATAAAACATAAGCTATTTAAGATATTTATATGCCGATTTCTTACTTATATAAATAATTTTGCACTACATTTATGATCTGATAATTTCGTTAATTTTGAGAAACGAAAGGTATGCAATTAATGCGGTGTTAACAAATTACAACATCAATTTAAATAATTATTTAATAAGCATTATATTTATTTTTCGCGGTGATCTACAAAGTAATTCAGCAGTAAATATCAGGTGCAACATGAAAAATAATATTTGGGAGTTAAAATATCACCAGAATTTTGCTATACAATGCTATGACGAATCAATTTTGTTGATTTAACCATAAAATGCATTAAATTTTAGTAGTGTTACCATATCTACGAAATAAATGTAAATAATTATATAATTAACAGATCATGGTTTTTAAGTGCCCTTATATTAAGCAATTTATTTGTAAGTACCATGTAAAGAATAAAATCAGATCATGCATACCAACTGATAATTACATACAAATCAACTTTTCATAAAAAGATTACACAGAAAGATATTCCCTCCTAACTGATCTTTACGTAATACAGTAAACGTAATTAACCCTTAATTAGTCTCGTGGGGTGAATGTGACCCCAGGTGGTGTAATTCCCTCGGTAAAACAAAAACTAATCAAGATATTTTAACCAAATTTTGTTTTAAAAAGATTTTTACCTTCTTAAGATAATCTGAGAATTTAGTTAATTTTAAGCAATCAAAAGTAAGCAATTTTGGCAGTTTCACCAGATTTCCAAAAATAAATTTGAATAATTTTCAAACAGTATTTCAATACTTTTTAAGCGCCTATACATAACATAACTCATTGGTAAGCACCAGAAAAATAATGAACACCATATCTTGCATATACGAGTATTTTGAATTACAGGTTCCGAAGCCTCGGCGATTCGAGGCCCGAAGCGGAATACGCTCTTTGATATAAAAGTCAAAAACTAAAGTTCTGAAGGAAGACTTCTCGGGTTTCCAGCCGGGTGCAGTGTTGGATTGAGTCCAACGTTTCGGCTACTAACAGCATAGCCATCTTCAGGGAAGTGCCGTTGTGAAAAATTGTCCCGGTATATATAGGGGGCTGAGCGTCCCTTTCACCTCTCTGATTGGTCGAGAGGGTGCATGGCTCTGATTGGTTGTCGATTCTCAGCTAGTTTACGGAGGATCGGCTTCCACGTCTTGTGGAGGGAGTACCCTCCATCCTTATTGATGGTGTTATCTGTGATGTCTATTTCGATGGACTCTTTGATTACTCGGTCCCAGAATCGCGGGGCTGTACATATGACCTTTGCGTCTGCAAACCTCATTTGATGTTCCTCTTCTATGCAATGCTCCGCAATTGCTGACTTTTCAGGTTGTTTCAATCGGACGTTGCGTTCATGTTCTTTAATTCGGGTCTCGATTGTTCTTCCAGTTTCACCGACATATACAGCTCCACACTCGCAGGGGACACTGTAGACTCCAGGTGTTTTGAGCCCCAGTTTATCCTTAACATTGGTTAGTAGGCTCCCCAATTTTCTCGGTGGCTTGTGGATGGTTCGTATATTCTGTTTTGCGAGGATTCGGGATATTTTCCTTGATATAGAGGCAACATAGGGGATGCATGCGGTAGCCGTTGGTTTCTCCTCTTCACTTCTGCATTTGTTGTGGGCTCCTGGGTCGGCCCTTTTAAGGGCCAAGTTGATTTCCCTTGGTCGGTGTCCATTCTGAAGGAACGTCGTTTTGAGGTGCTGGAGTTCATCAACTATATTGTCCTTGTCCGAGATGGTGTGCGCCCTATGAAGTAACGTAGACAGAACTGACATTCGTTGTGAGGGATGGTGGTGGCTGTTACCATTCAGGTAGAGGTCAGTATGGGTTGGCTTCCGGTATACACTGTGACCTAGAGAGCCATCGGGTCTTCGTTTGACAAGCACGTCGAGGAATGGGAGGCAGCCGTTTACTTCGGTCTCCATGGTGAATTTTATATTTTGGTGCCTGCTGTTCAAGTGGTCCAAAAACTCCTTTAGTTTGTCCTCTCCATGCTGCCAAATCACGAATGTGTCGTCGACGTAACGGAAGAAACATTTAGGTCGGTGTGGGGCGGTTTTCAGGGCTTCCTCTTCGAAGTACTCCATGAATAGGTTGGCAGCTGCAGGCGAGAGTGGAGATCCCATGGCCACTCCATCTCTTTGTTCGTAATATTTCCCTTCGTACAGGAAATAAGTTGACGTAAGGGTGTGGCGGAACAAGTCAGTTATTCCTTTGTCGAAATGGGGTTCCAGGAGTTTTAACGTGTCTTCAACAGGGACCTTGGTGAAGAGAGATACCACGTCAAAGCTCACCAAAATGTCGTTCGGTTTTATTTGGAATTCTCCGAGCTTCTTCACAAATTCTGCTGAATTCCGAATGTTGCGCTGACTATTTCCCACAAGCGGTGCCAGCAGTTTGGCGAGGAATTTCGCCAACAGGTAGGTAGGGGAGTTGATAGCGCTTACTATCGGTCTGAGAGGTGTTCCTTTCTTATGGATTTTGGGTAGTCCATATAATCTTGGAGGGACGGCGGCTTGTGGAAGAAGCTCCTTGCACGTCTCCGGTGGTAGGCCTGACTTCTTCAGAAGGATCGAAGTCTTCCTCTTGAGGGAGTCTGTGGGATCTCGAGGAAGCAGGTGGTAAGTGGGATCTCTAAGTATTTCTTCCACCTTTTCGTGGTATGAATTTCTCTTCAGGAGGACTGTTGCGTTCCCTTTGTCGGCTGGCAGTACCACAATGTAATACATTGTGGTACTGCCAGCCGACAAAGGGAACGCAACAGTCCTCCTGAAGAGAAATTCATACCACGAAAAGGTGGAAGAAATACTTAGAGATCCCACTTACCACCTGCTTCCTCGAGATCCCACAGACTCCCTCAAGAGGAAGACTTCGATCCTTCTGAAGAAGTCAGGCCTACCACCGGAGACGTGCAAGGAGCTTCTTCCACAAGCCGCCGTCCCTCCAAGATTATATGGACTACCCAAAATCCATAAGAAAGGAACACCTCTCAGACCGATAGTAAGCGCTATCAACTCCCCTACCTACCTGTTGGCGAAATTCCTCGCCAAACTGCTGGCACCGCTTGTGGGAAATAGTCAGCGCAACATTCGGAATTCAGCAGAATTTGTGAAGAAGCTCGGAGAATTCCAAATAAAACCGAACGACATTTTGGTGAGCTTTGACGTGGTATCTCTCTTCACCAAGGTCCCTGTTGAAGACACGTTAAAACTCCTGGAACCCCATTTCGACAAAGGAATAACTGACTTGTTCCGCCACACCCTTACGTCAACTTATTTCCTGTACGAAGGGAAATATTACGAACAAAGAGATGGAGTGGCCATGGGATCTCCACTCTCGCCTGCAGCTGCCAACCTATTCATGGAGTACTTCGAAGAGGAAGCCCTGAAAACCGCCCCACACCGACCTAAATGTTTCTTCCGTTACGTCGACGACACATTCGTGATTTGGCAGCATGGAGAGGACAAACTAAAGGAGTTTTTGGACCACTTGAACAGCAGGCACCAAAATATAAAATTCACCATGGAGACCGAAGTAAACGGCTGCCTCCCATTCCTCGACGTGCTTGTCAAACGAAGACCCGATGGCTCTCTAGGTCACAGTGTATACCGGAAGCCAACCCATACTGACCTCTACCTGAATGGTAACAGCCACCACCATCCCTCACAACGAATGTCAGTTCTGTCTACGTTACTTCATAGGGCGCACACCATCTCGGACAAGGACAATATAGTTGATGAACTCCAGCACCTCAAAACGACGTTCCTTCAGAATGGACACCGACCAAGGGAAATCAACTTGGCCCTTAAAAGGGCCGACCCAGGAGCCCACAACAAATGCAGAAGTGAAGAGGAGAAACCAACGGCTACCGCATGCATCCCCTATGTTGCCTCTATATCAAGGAAAATATCCCGAATCCTCGCAAAACAGAATATACGAACCATCCACAAGCCACCGAGAAAATTGGGGAGCCTACTAACCAATGTTAAGGATAAACTGGGGCTCAAAACACCTGGAGTCTACAGTGTCCCCTGCGAGTGTGGAGCTGTATATGTCGGTGAAACTGGAAGAACAATCGAGACCCGAATTAAAGAACATGAACGCAACGTCCGATTGAAACAACCTGAAAAGTCAGCAATTGCGGAGCATTGCATAGAAGAGGAACATCAAATGAGGTTTGCAGACGCAAAGGTCATATGTACAGCCCCGCGATTCTGGGACCGAGTAATCAAAGAGTCCATCGAAATAGACATCACAGATAACACCATCAATAAGGATGGAGGGTACTCCCTCCACAAGACGTGGAAGCCGATCCTCCGTAAACTAGCTGAGAATCGACAACCAATCAGAGCCATGCACCCTCTCGACCAATCAGAGAGGTGAAAGGGACGCTCAGCCCCCTATATATACCGGGACAATTTTTCACAACGGCACTTCCCTGAAGATGGCTATGCTGTTAGTAGCCGAAACGTCGGACTCAATCCAACACTGCACCCGGCTGGAAACCCGAGAAGTCTTCCTTCAACATATTCACCGGGAAAGAACCAAATCGTAACTAAAGTTCTGTTCAAGATATCGCATCAAAACAAACTGCAAATGAAAATTACAACATTTATCTCGATTTCTCTCGAGACAAGTTCTTCCTCACGTGAGAAACCAAAAACTTTTAGGCGACGTATAAATTGGACTGCACGACGAATTTTTCTTGAGTTCCGTTCCAACTAAATAATGTTTTACTAAGATGTGGTTACCCTGAAATTAATCTTATGTAATGTTTATGCATTCAGATGATACAGTGAGCAATCTAAGAAAAAATCAGCATTTTATGTTGAATTGTGAGAGAGAAATGGCAGTTCCAAAAATGTTCACGGGTGATCGGCAATTCATTCAATTTTTGCTTTTAACTTTGTTGTTTTTCTATAAAAGCATAAAATTTTCACTGTTGTGTTGAAAAAGTTATTTTTATTCAAATTTCATCGGAATTTAAGTTTGAATCGATAAATGTAAACTACGAATCTTAATTATACCCGTACGAATCCGTAGCTCCACGTAAAGGCGAACCTGCGCGAGGCTAACTTCTTCACTTACGGCAAATTACATAGAGTTATTCCCCTGTAAGTTCTCCATACTGACTGGAATTTTGAAACGTGCTATGATCGATCTGCCATGGTCGAAACCCCCTAACTGTAAGTTTCATACAGAAATATATCGAACATTCTATTTAATGGTTTTCAACCACGGAAATCGATTATTAATATATAAACATCGTAAAATAACTCCTTATCATTGTCACCAACCCATAAAATATATTATTTTATTAATACATGCTCTACGATGCACTACAGTGGTAGGTCTATCGGCATAATCTTGCCTTTGGGAACTGATACCCCATTTTGTAATTGAGTTTTAAAAAATATTAATTGTTGACAACAATTTTTAATAAATATATAACTATTATAATTTACAACCGTTTTCAATATTGTTATTCAGCTTACTGCACCTTTGGTTGGAAAGCAGAAATGAGATAAGGATACATTTGTATGAGACAATTAAAGCGGAAAATAATCAAATCCCGAATGTAATAAAGAAGTAAGATTTACCATAATCTTACTCGTCAATAATGAAATATAAATGTTTATTTATTATAATGTGAAATATAAGATAAGAATCTATTTCTCGTATTAGAAAAAATGTTTTTTCGTAATTGTGTTTGTCCTGATTTAAACATTGAGAAAATATTTAAAAAATTATTTTTATTAATTTGAAAACTGTGATTCTGAATGTTTAAAATGAGCAGAATAGTTATATTTATATAATATAAAAATATTAGGGAGAGATAGAAATATGGACCAAAATATTTGTTTCGGAAATTATTTTTAGTTGGTGATCAGCATTATTTGATTTTTAGGGTTCATCGGTTAGACGGAGGAAGAAACTTTTAGTCTCAATCTCGCCCAAAAAAGACGATTATTATTATTATTAAATTAATTCTTAAAATTTTACTTACTAATGAATTACTTTACATATGGGCACTTGCAAAAAGCAGTAATATGTTTATTAAATAATGATTTAATTTATTAAATTTGCAAATTTGTTAACTGCTAAAATTAAGTGCTTTTTATCAGTGGAATTGACAAAACTGGTTTGTCATATCATTATATAGCAAAATTCTAGTAGTCCAGCAACTCTCGGATAGTATTTTTCATTCTGCGCCTGGTACTTACTATGAATTACTCATTACTGACTATGAATTAATTCATTAATCATCGCTTAAAATAAATATAATGCTTATTAAATAATTATTTAAATTGATGTTGTAATTTGTTAACACCGCATTAATTGCATATACCTTTCGTTTCTCAAAATTAACGAAATTATCAGATCATAAATGTAGTGCAAAATTATTTATATAAGTAAGAAATCGGCATATAAATATCTTAAATAGCTTATGTTTTATCAAAGGAAGTATATCGCCTGGGGTTATATCGACCCCACGAAACCAATCAAGGGTTAACAAG
Source organism: Pachydiplax longipennis (assembly GCA_036926295.1). Classification (NCBI taxonomy): domain Eukaryota; kingdom Metazoa; phylum Arthropoda; class Insecta; order Odonata; family Libellulidae; genus Pachydiplax; species Pachydiplax longipennis. The sequence continues at coordinate 1,865,305 of JAVFKF010000037.1, forward strand.
GATTAATTGCTTCTATGAAGTGGTGCTATGGTCTTACCGTAAAATTTAGCAGATCTCTTAGTTTCTTCTTTCTATGATATTAGATAATTAAAACCCTTGCGAAGAACGAGTAATTTCATAGTTCTAAACGCATTTCAAATATGCCCGCGGCGAGTTGTCCCCGCGGCGAGTTGGGCCCGCGGCGAGTTGGTCTCGCGGCGAGTTGGCCCCGCGGCGAGTTGGCCCCGCGGCGAGTTGGGCGCGCGGCGAGTTGTCCTAGACCCTGATATATACAGATTAAATTTGTTTACTTAGTGACGTATGTAAACAATTTTCAAAATTGGATAGATATATTTTTTCACGGTCTTAAATGATTGAAACAGAATTCGCAATTATTACTCGACGTCTTACACATCCACAACAGTTTAATAAGTTAGCCACCTTGCATCTTGCGGGAGCAGAACGACAGCCAAAGAAACATGGACATTGCCGAATATGAAAGTTTGCGTCACGGTTTTATCGTGTGGTATGTTTGAATAATTTTGCATCATATTACTTCCCGGTAGTTTTCATTTAAGATCGACAAAATTTAAAATTCGGTTTGGGGTATTATGATTAGATTTTGGAGTATTCATGGAAAAATTAGAGAAATTAATTACGAGTCATGCGATCAAAATAATTAGGTCGTTAATTTGTTTTCCGAGTATCCAAATCTATTTTGGTGAAATTTTAGTCAGTTGCAAATTTTCAATATATCTAAACCCGATATCAAATGATTTTTAGTGTTTATATTTCTCTCACTGAATAGATTATATTCAATATTTAATCATGTTTCTGAGTAAAGAAAAGGATATCCTACGATTTTAGAAAACTCACCATGGACTCACCAGCATGGAATACAAGCGTAACGAAAGCCCAAGCTTTTATTCCCATTCGCTATCTCCGAAGCACAAAAATGTATGGGCCATTCCACGGGAAATCGGACAGAAATTGACCTCATTTTTTAAAATCGATGAAAATTTTTTAACTTGCGTACTACTATTGTAAAACCTTTGTGTCAAGGTTTCAGCTCAGAAAAAATTTTTTTGCAAAGTTATTAATTTTTAAAATTTCGAAATTTTTGCAAAAAATGGCGAACAAGGGTCGTTTCTAAGGGCTATAACATTTTAATAAAACGTGTTACGGGAATTATGTTTTCCGTTTTGGATAGCGATTAAATGTATCTTTGAAATGTTATCAATGAAAATTTCAAATATTGTTTATAAATTTTTTTAAATTAGCAACAAATTATTTAATGCAACGTTTAACCACAATCGCCCCCAAAGAGCGGATTTTAAGATACACCATCAAATTTATCACTCTTTTTCCTGTAGAAAAACATTTTTTTTAAATTGGGACAGCAATAAGAACATATTGAAAAAATTAAATGCATTGAGCGGTGCTCGTCGCGCGCGCGCCTCAGCCTCACGCTTTCTATGGCTGCGCGCTCGCTTAGGTTCGTAGTAAGCCTACTGGTAGCTTCGTAGACAGATTTACTCTACACTTAAGCTTAATTACAAGTCGAAGCAAGTGTAATGGAATTCTATGACAATAAGTTATAACAAATAATTACAAATCTGAACTATACAAATTGGATATACGATAGAATATCACAGTGTATTTCATATTATTTTTATAGTTGTACAGTTTTCAGAAATGTGAGTATAAATTACTAGCCATTCAATATTTAATGAAAAGCACATTATCATAACAACAATGAACACATAAGAACAACAACAAAAAGTTCGCTTATTTAGGTTATTTATTACAAACTGTAGTTGTGTAGCTTTCTTTATTCAATGAATAAGTTTTAAATGAAGCTTTGTCTCTCGTAAAAGGGAAATGCATGCATGTATAGTTAACGTCCCTTTTACTGGTCGCGCAGCGGTAAGCCTTACTTTCAGAAGCTCTTCTTGTTTTTGATGATCGTGATTGGAAAAATAATTCTCCGTTAATAGAAATATAGAACAAATGTCACATCATGCATTTCTGTTCTTCACACCTTCGAGCTGAACGGTATTTATCTCAACCAATTCTTACCTTAATCTCGAAAATATATCAGCAAGCAGCTACGCCTGAAAGTATCTTAATTTCACAAGTACCACAAAACTCTTTACCACTGTGATTTCGGTTAGGTTAGAACTGTGAGGAAACAAGAATTGAACTGACAAGGGTTCGTATCTTTCTCTGCTGTGGAAAATGAAGCATAATGTTTATGTGATAACTCATCTGTCGAGTAGCGCTTATACTGCTTTCATTCTAGTTGGAGCAAAACTTAATATACCCTAAACCAAACAGTGTCGAGAGGCAATAAATTTTAGGTCATAGGTTCTGGCATTTCGTAATTAGGAGAATATTAATTCATTAAAAGTACTGTAAGCTAAGCAGTGACAGGAGAATGGGTGCATTGAAGTACTTCCCTTTGTCCAGAAAAGAGAGCGTTGATGAAAATGTATTAGGCTCTAGCTCTTAGTCAATGTTTACAAGAAAGCAAAGAAATATAAGCTTTACAATCGTGAAAATGTTAGAGAGGCGAGCTATGCTTATAGAGAAATCTTAAGCCTGAACTATCGGAATGAGACCAGTTTACAGGTTTGATTTCGAGACAATTATACATTATATGAATTTATACATTATATATGTTTATACATTATATGTATTTATACATTATAGGTATTTATACATTATATATACATATATAATTCAAGCGTTCCTGTGAAAAGATTATTTCGGAAACATATAAAACTTAGTCTTTCTTTTTCAACGTATATGATATTGAAATGAAAGAGGATTATTATATTGTAAATTAAATATTGAATGGCTAGTAATTTATAAAGTAAAATTTAGAAAGTCTGTATCAAGTTTCTTCTAATAACATGTTTTTAGAATGGCTAAGATATTCCATCGGATATCCAATTTATATAGTTGAGATTTGTAATTATGTGTTATAACTTATTGTCATAGAATTCCATTACACTTGCTTCGACTTGTAATTAAGCTTAAGTGTAGAGTAAATCTGTCTACGAAGCTACCAGTAGGCTTACTACGAACCTAAGCGAGCGCGCAGCCATAGAAAGCGTGAGGCTGAGGCGCGCGCGCGACGAGCACCGCTCAATGCATTTAATTTTTTCAATATGTTCTTATTGCTGTCCCAATTTAAAAAAAATGTTTTTCTACAGGAAAAAGAGTGATAAATTTGATGGTGTATCTTAAAATCCGCTCTTTGGGGGCGATTGTGGTTAAACGTTGCATTAAATAATTTGTTGCTAATTTAAAAAAATTTATAAACAATATTTGAAATTTTCATTGATAACATTTCAAAGATACATTTAATCGCTATCCAAAACGGAAAACATAATTCCCGTAACACGTTTTATTAAAATGTTATAGCCCTTAGAAACGACCCTTGTTCGCCATTTTTTGCAAAAATTTCGAAATTTTAAAAATTAATAACTTTGCAAAAAAATTTTTTCTGAGCTGAAACCTTGACACAAAGGTTTTACAATAGTAGTACGCAAGTTAAAAAATTTTCATCGATTTTAAAAAATGAGGTCAATTTCTGTCCGATTTCCCGTGGAATGGCCCATACATTTTTGTGCTTCGGAGATAGCGAATGGGAATAAAAGCTTGGGCTTTCGTTACGCTTGTATTCCATGCTGGTGAGTCCATGGTGAGTTTTCTAAAATCGTAGGATATCCTTTTCTTTACTCAGAAACATGATTAAATATTGAATATAATCTATTCAGTGAGAGAAATATAAACACTAAAAATCATTTGATATCGGGTTTAGATATATTGAAAATTTGCAACTGACTAAAATTTCACCAAAATAGATTTGGATACTCGGAAAACAAATTAACGACCTAATTATTTTGATCGCATGACTCGTAATTAATTTCTCTAATTTTTCCATGAATACTCCAAAATCTAATCATAATACCCCAAACCGAATTTTAAATTTTGTCGATCTTAAATGAAAACTACCGGGAAGTAATATGATGCAAAATTATTCAAACATACCACACGATAAAACCGTGACGCAAACTTTCATATTCGGCAATGTCCATGTTTCTTTGGCTGTCGTTCTGCTCCCGCAAGATGCAAGGTGGCTAACTTATTAAACTGTTGTGGATGTGTAAGACGTCGAGTAATAATTGCGAATTCTGTTTCAATCATTTAAGACCGTGAAAAAATATATCTATCCAATTTTGAAAATTGTTTACATACGTCACTAAGTAAACAAATTTAATCTGTATATATCAGGGTCTAGGACAACTCGCCGCGCGCCCAACTCGCCGCGGGGCCAACTCGCCGCGGGGCCAACTCGCCGCGAGACCAACTCGCCGCGGGCCCAACTCGCCGCGGGGACAACTCGCCGCGGGCATATTTGAAATGCGTTTAGAACTATGAAATTACTCGTTCTTCGCAAGGGTTTTAATTATCTAATATCATAGAAAGAAGAAACTAAGAGATCTGCTAAATTTTACGGTAAGACCATAGCACCACTTCATAGAAGCAATTAATCCTTGTTAACCCTTGATTGGTTTCGTGGGGTCGATATAACCCCAGGCGATATACTTCCTTTGATAAAACATAAGCTATTTAAGATATTTATATGCCGATTTCTTACTTATATAAATAATTTTGCACTACATTTATGATCTGATAATTTCGTTAATTTTGAGAAACGAAAGGTATATGCAATTAATGCGGTGTTAACAAATTACAACATCAATTTAAATAATTATTTAATAAGCATTATATTTATTTTTCGCGGTGATCTACAAAGTAATTCAGCAGTAAATATCAGGTGCAACATGAAAAATAATATTTGGGAGTTAAAATATCACCAGAATTTTGCTATACAATGCTATGACGAATCAATTTTGTTGATTTAACCATAAAATGCATTAAATTTTAGTAGTGTTACCATATCTACGAAATAAATGTAAATAATTATATAATTAACAGATCATGGTTTTTAAGTGCCCTTATATTAAGTAATTTATTTGTAAGTACCATGTAAAGAATAAAATCAGATCATGCATACCAACTGATAATTACATACAAATCAACTTTTCATAAAAAGATTACACAGAAAGATATTCCCTCCTAACTGATCTTTACGTAATACAGTAAACGTAATTAACCCTTAATTAGTCTCGTGGGGTGAATGTGACCCCAGGTGGTGTAATTCCCTCGGTAAAACAAAAACTAATCAAGATATTTTAACCAAATTTTGTTTTAAAAAGATTTTTACCTTCTTAAGATAATCTGAGAATTTAGTTAATTTTAAGCAATCAAAAGTAAGCAATTTTGGCAGTTTCACCAGATTTCCAAAAATAAATTTGAATAATTTTCAAACAGTATTTCAATACTTTTTAAGCGCCTATACATAACATAACTCATTGGTAAGCACCAGAAAAATAATGAACACCATATCTTGCATATACGAGTATTTTGAATTACAGGTTCCGAAGCCTCGGCGATTCGAGGCCCGAAGCGGAATACGCTCTTTGATATAAAAGTCAAAAACTAAAGTTCTGTTCAAGATATCGCATCAAAACAAACTGCAAATGAAAATTACAACATTTATCTCGATTTCTCTCGAGACAAGTTCTTCCTCACGTGAGAAACCAAAAACTTTTAGGCGACGTATAAATTGGACTGCACGACGAATTTTTCTTGAGTTCCGTTCCAACTAAATAATGTTTTACTAAGATGTGGTTACCCTGAAATTAATCTTATGTAATGTTTATGCATTCAGATGATACAGTGAGCAATCTAAGAAAAAATCAGCATTTTATGTTGAATTGTGAGAGAGAAATGGCAGTTCCAAAAATGTTCACGGGTGATCGGCAATTCATTCAATTTTTGCTTTTAACTTTGTTGTTTTTCTATAAAAGCATAAAATTTTCACTGTTGTGTTGAAAAAGTTATTTTTATTCAAATTTCATCGGAATTTAAGTTTGAATCGATAAATGTAAACTACGAATCTTAATTATACCCGTACGAATCCGTAGCTCCACGTAAAGGCGAACCTGCGCGAGGCTAACTTCTTCACTTACGGCAAATTACATAGAGTTATTCCCCTGTAAGTTCTCCATACTGACTGGAATTTTGAAACGTGCTATGATCGATCTGCCATGGTCGAAACCCCCTAACTGTAAGTTTCATACAGAAATATATCGAACATTCTATTTAATGGTTTTCAACCACGGAAATCGATTATTAATATATAAACATCGTAAAATAACTCCTTATCATTGTCACCAACCCATAAAATATATTATTTTATTAATACATGCTCTACGATGCACTACAGTGGTAGGTCTATCGGCATAATCTTGCCTTTGGGAACTGATACCCCATTTTGTAATTGAGTTTTAAAAAATATTAATTGTTGACAACAATTTTTAATAAATATATAACTATTATAATTTACAACCGTTTTCAATATTGTTATTCAGCTTACTGCACCTTTGGTTGGAAAGCAGAAATGAGATAAGGATACATTTGTATGAGACAATTAAAGCGGAAAATAATCAAATCCCGAATGTAATAAAGAAGTAAGATTTACCATAATCTTACTCGTCAATAATGAAATATAAATGTTTATTTATTATAATGTGAAATATAAGATAAGAATCTATTTCTCGTATTAGAAAAAATGTTTTTTCGTAATTGTGTTTGTCCTGATTTAAACATTGAGAAAATATTTAAAAAATTATTTTTATTAATTTGAAAACTGTGATTCTGAATGTTTAAAATGAGCAGAATAGTTATATTTATATAATATAAAAATATTAGGGAGAGATAGAAATATGGACCAAAATATTTGTTTCGGAAATTATTTTTAGTTGGTGATCAGCATTATTTGATTTTTAGGGTTCATCGGTTAGACGGAGGAAGAAACTTTTAGTCTCAATCTCGCCCAAAAAAGACGATTATTATTATTATTAAATTAATTCTTAAAATTTTACTTACTAATGAATTACTTTACATATGGGCACTTGCAAAAAGCAGTAATATGTTTATTAAATAATGATTTAATTTATTAAATTTGCAAATTTGTTAACTGCTAAAATTAAGTGCTTTTTATCAGTGGAATTGACAAAACTGGTTTGTCATATCATTATATAGCAAAATTCTAGTAGTCCAGCAACTCTCGGATAGTATTTTTCATTCTGCGCCTGGTACTTACTATGAATTACTCATTACTGACTATGAATTAATTCATTAATCATCGCTTAAAATAAATATAATGCTTATTAAATAATTATTTAAATTGATGTTGTAATTTGTTAACACCGCATTAATTGCATATACCTTTCGTTTCTCAAAATTAACGAAATTATCAGATCATAAATGTAGTGCAAAATTATTTATATAAGTAAGAAATCGGCATATAAATATCTTAAATAGCTTATGTTTTATCAAAGGAAGTATATCGCCTGGGGTTATATCGACCCCACGAAACCAATCAAGGGTTAACAAGGATTAATTGCTTCTATGAAGTGGTGCTATGGTCTTACCGTAAAATTTAGCAGATCTCTTAGTTTCTTCTTTCTATGATATTAGATAATTAAAACCCTTGCGAAGAACGAGTAATTTCATAGTTCTAAACGCATTTCAAATATGCCCGCGGCGAGTTGTCCCCGCGGCGAGTTGGGCCCGCGGCGAGTTGGTCTCGCGGCGAGTTGGCCCCGCGGCGAGTTGGCCCCGCGGCGAGTTGGGCGCGCGGCGAGTTGTCCTAGACCCTGATATATACAGATTAAATTTGTTTACTTAGTGACGTATGTAAACAATTTTCAAAATTGGATAGATATATTTTTTCACGGTCTTAAATGATTGAAACAGAATTCGCAATTATTACTCGACGTCTTACACATCCACAACAGTTTAATAAGTTAGCCACCTTGCATCTTGCGGGAGCAGAACGACAGCCAAAGAAACATGGACATTGCCGAATATGAAAGTTTGCGTCACGGTTTTATCGTGTGGTATGTTTGAATAATTTTGCATCATATTACTTCCCGGTAGTTTTCATTTAAGATCGACAAAATTTAAAATTCGGTTTGGGGTATTATGATTAGATTTTGGAGTATTCATGGAAAAATTAGAGAAATTAATTACGAGTCATGCGATCAAAATAATTAGGTCGTTAATTTGTTTTCCGAGTATCCAAATCTATTTTGGTGAAATTTTAGTCAGTTGCAAATTTTCAATATATCTAAACCCGATATCAAATGATTTTTAGTGTTTATATTTCTCTCACTGAATAGATTATATTCAATATTTAATCATGTTTCTGAGTAAAGAAAAGGATATCCTACGATTTTAGAAAACTCACCATGGACTCACCAGCATGGAATACAAGCGTAACGAAAGCCCAAGCTTTTATTCCCATTCGCTATCTCCGAAGCACAAAAATGTATGGGCCATTCCACGGGAAATCGGACAGAAATTGACCTCATTTTTTAAAATCGATGAAAATTTTTTAACTTGCGTACTACTATTGTAAAACCTTTGTGTCAAGGTTTCAGCTCAGAAAAAATTTTTTTGCAAAGTTATTAATTTTTAAAATTTCGAAATTTTTGCAAAAAATGGCGAACAAGGGTCGTTTCTAAGGGCTATAACATTTTAATAAAACGTGTTACGGGAATTATGTTTTCCGTTTTGGATAGCGATTAAATGTATCTTTGAAATGTTATCAATGAAAATTTCAAATATTGTTTATAAATTTTTTTAAATTAGCAACAAATTATTTAATGCAACGTTTAACCACAATCGCCCCCAAAGAGCGGATTTTAAGATACACCATCAAATTTATCACTCTTTTTCCTGTAGAAAAACATTTTTTTTAAATTGGGACAGCAATAAGAACATATTGAAAAAATTAAATGCATTGAGCGGTGCTCGTCGCGCGCGCGCCTCAGCCTCACGCTTTCTATGGCTGCGCGCTCGCTTAGGTTCGTAGTAAGCCTACTGGTAGCTTCGTAGACAGATTTACTCTACACTTAAGCTTAATTACAAGTCGAAGCAAGTGTAATGGAATTCTATGACAATAAGTTATAACAAATAATTACAAATCTGAACTATACAAATTGGATATACGATAGAATATCACAGTGTATTTCATATTATTTTTATAGTTGTACAGTTTTCAGAAATGTGAGTATAAATTACTAGCCATTCAATATTTAATGAAAAGCACATTATCATAACAACAATGAACACATAAGAACAACAACAAAAAGTTCGCTTATTTAGGTTATTTATTACAAACTGTAGTTGTGTAGCTTTCTTTATTCAATGAATAAGTTTTAAATGAAGCTTTGTCTCTCGTAAAAGGGAAATGCATGCATGTATAGTTAACGTCCCTTTTACTGGTCGCGCAGCGGTAAGCCTTACTTTCAGAAGCTCTTCTTGTTTTTGATGATCGTGATTGGAAAAATAATTCTCCGTTAATAGAAATATAGAACAAATGTCACATCATGCATTTCTGTTCTTCACACCTTCGAGCTGAACGGTATTTATCTCAACCAATTCTTACCTTAATCTCGAAAATATATCAGCAAGCAGCTACGCCTGAAAGTATCTTAATTTCACAAGTACCACAAAACTCTTTACCACTGTGATTTCGGTTAGGTTAGAACTGTGAGGAAACAAGAATTGAACTGACAAGGGTTCGTATCTTTCTCTGCTGTGGAAAATGAAGCATAATGTTTATGTGATAACTCATCTGTCGAGTAGCGCTTATACTGCTTTCATTCTAGTTGGAGCAAAACTTAATATACCCTAAACCAAACAGTGTCGAGAGGCAATAAATTTTAGGTCATAGGTTCTGGCATTTCGTAATTAGGAGAATATTAATTCATTAAAAGTACTGTAAGCTAAGCAGTGACAGGAGAATGGGTGCATTGAAGTACTTCCCTTTGTCCAGAAAAGAGAGCGTTGATGAAAATGTATTAGGCTCTAGCTCTTAGTCAATGTTTACAAGAAAGCAAAGAAATATAAGCTTTACAATCGTGAAAATGTTAGAGAGGCGAGCTATGCTTATAGAGAAATCTTAAGCCTGAACTATCGGAATGAGACCAGTTTACAGGTTTGATTTCGAGACAATTATACATTATATGAATTTATACATTATATATGTTTATACATTATATGTATTTATACATTATAGGTATTTATACATTATATATACATATATAATTCAAGCGTTCCTGTGAAAAGATTATTTCGGAAACATATAAAACTTAGTCTTTCTTTTTCAACGTATATGATATTGAAATGAAAGAGGATTATTATATTGTAAATTAAATATTGAATGGCTAGTAATTTATAAAGTAAAATTTAGAAAGTCTGTATCAAGTTTCTTCTAATAACATGTTTTTAGAATGGCTAAGATATTCCATCGGATATCCAATTTATATAGTTGAGATTTGTAATTATGTGTTATAACTTATTGTCATAGAATTCCATTACACTTGCTTCGACTTGTAATTAAGCTTAAGTGTAGAGTAAATCTGTCTACGAAGCTACCAGTAGGCTTACTACGAACCTAAGCGAGCGCGCAGCCATAGAAAGCGTGAGGCTGAGGCGCGCGCGCGACGAGCACCGCTCAATGCATTTAATTTTTTCAATATGTTCTTATTGCTGTCCCAATTTAAAAAAAATGTTTTTCTACAGGAAAAAGAGTGATAAATTTGATGGTGTATCTTAAAATCCGCTCTTTGGGGGCGATTGTGGTTAAACGTTGCATTAAATAATTTGTTGCTAATTTAAAAAAATTTATAAACAATATTTGAAATTTTCATTGATAACATTTCAAAGATACATTTAATCGCTATCCAAAACGGAAAACATAATTCCCGTAACACGTTTTATTAAAATGTTATAGCCCTTAGAAACGACCCTTGTTCGCCATTTTTTGCAAAAATTTCGAAATTTTAAAAATTAATAACTTTGCAAAAAAATTTTTTCTGAGCTGAAACCTTGACACAAAGGTTTTACAATAGTAGTACGCAAGTTAAAAAATTTTCATCGATTTTAAAAAATGAGGTCAATTTCTGTCCGATTTCCCGTGGAATGGCCCATACATTTTTGTGCTTCGGAGATAGCGAATGGGAATAAAAGCTTGGGCTTTCGTTACGCTTGTATTCCATGCTGGTGAGTCCATGGTGAGTTTTCTAAAATCGTAGGATATCCTTTTCTTTACTCAGAAACATGATTAAATATTGAATATAATCTATTCAGTGAGAGAAATATAAACACTAAAAATCATTTGATATCGGGTTTAGATATATTGAAAATTTGCAACTGACTAAAATTTCACCAAAATAGATTTGGATACTCGGAAAACAAATTAACGACCTAATTATTTTGATCGCATGACTCGTAATTAATTTCTCTAATTTTTCCATGAATACTCCAAAATCTAATCATAATACCCCAAACCGAATTTTAAATTTTGTCGATCTTAAATGAAAACTACCGGGAAGTAATATGATGCAAAATTATTCAAACATACCACACGATAAAACCGTGACGCAAACTTTCATATTCGGCAATGTCCATGTTTCTTTGGCTGTCGTTCTGCTCCCGCAAGATGCAAGGTGGCTAACTTATTAAACTGTTGTGGATGTGTAAGACGTCGAGTAATAATTGCGAATTCTGTTTCAATCATTTAAGACCGTGAAAAAATATATCTATCCAATTTTGAAAATTGTTTACATACGTCACTAAGTAAACAAATTTAATCTGTATATATCAGGGTCTAGGACAACTCGCCGCGCGCCCAACTCGCCGCGGGGCCAACTCGCCGCGGGGCCAACTCGCCGCGAGACCAACTCGCCGCGGGCCCAACTCGCCGCGGGGACAACTCGCCGCGGGCATATTTGAAATGCGTTTAGAACTATGAAATTACTCGTTCTTCGCAAGGGTTTTAATTATCTAATATCATAGAAAGAAGAAACTAAGAGATCTGCTAAATTTTACGGTAAGACCATAGCACCACTTCATAGAAGCAATTAATCCTTGTTAACCCTTGATTGGTTTCGTGGGGTCGATATAACCCCAGGCGATATACTTCCTTTGATAAAACATAAGCTATTTAAGATATTTATATGCCGATTTCTTACTTATATAAATAATTTTGCACTACATTTATGATCTGATAATTTCGTTAATTTTGAGAAACGAAAGGTATGCAATTAATGCGGTGTTAACAAATTACAACATCAATTTAAATAATTATTTAATAAGCATTATATTTATTTTTCGCGGTGATCTACAAAGTAATTCAGCAGTAAATATCAGGTGCAACATGAAAAATAATATTTGGGAGTTAAAATATCACCAGAATTTTGCTATACAATGCTATGACGAATCAATTTTGTTGATTTAACCATAAAATGCATTAAATTTTAGTAGTGTTACCATATCTACGAAATAAATGTAAATAATTATATAATTAACAGATCATGGTTTTTAAGTGCCCTTATATTAAGTAATTTATTTGTAAGTACCATGTAAAGAATAAAATCAGATCATGCATACCAACTGATAATTACATACAAATCAACTTTTCATAAAAAGATTACACAGAAAGATATTCCCTCCTAACTGATCTTTACGTAATACAGTAAACGTAATTAACCCTTAATTAGTCTCGTGGGGTGAATGTGACCCCAGGTGGTGTAATTCCCTCGGTAAAACAAAAACTAATCAAGATATTTTAACCAAATTTTGTTTTAAAAAGATTTTTACCTTCTTAAGATAATCTGAGAATTTAGTTAATTTTAAGCAATCAAAAGTAAGCAATTTTGGCAGTTTCACCAGATTTCCAAAAATAAATTTGAATAATTTTCAAACAGTATTTCAATACTTTTTAAGCGCCTATACATAACATAACTCATTGGTAAGCACCAGAAAAATAATGAACACCATATCTTGCATATACGAGTATTTTGAATTACAGGTTCCGAAGCCTCGGCGATTCGAGGCCCGAAGCGGAATACGCTCTTTGATATAAAAGTCAAAAACTAAAGTTCTGTTCAAGATATCGCATCAAAACAAACTGCAAATGAAAATTACAACATTTATCTCGATTTCTCTCGAGACAAGTTCTTCCTCACGTGAGAAACCAAAAACTTTTAGGCGACGTATAAATTGGACTGCACGACGAATTTTTCTTGAGTTCCGTTCCAACTAAATAATGTTTTACTAAGATGTGGTTACCCTGAAATTAATCTTATGTAATGTTTATGCATTCAGATGATACAGTGAGCAATCTAAGAAAAAATCAGCATTTTATGTTGAATTGTGAGAGAGAAATGGCAGTTCCAAAAATGTTCACGGGTGATCGGCAATTCATTCAATTTTTGCTTTTAACTTTGTTGTTTTTCTATAAAAGCATAAAATTTTCACTGTTGTGTTGAAAAAGTTATTTTTATTCAAATTTCATCGGAATTTAAGTTTGAATCGATAAATGTAAACTACGAATCTTAATTATACCCGTACGAATCCGTAGCTCCACGTAAAGGCGAACCTGCGCGAGGCTAACTTCTTCACTTACGGCAAATTACATAGAGTTATTCCCCTGTAAGTTCTCCATACTGACTGGAATTTTGAAACGTGCTATGATCGATCTGCCATGGTCGAAACCCCCTAACTGTAAGTTTCATACAGAAATATATCGAACATTCTATTTAATGGTTTTCAACCACGGAAATCGATTATTAATATATAAACATCGTAAAATAACTCCTTATCATTGTCACCAACCCATAAAATATATTATTTTATTAATACATGCTCTACGATGCACTACAGTGGTAGGTCTATCGGCATAATCTTGCCTTTGGGAACTGATACCCCATTTTGTAATTGAGTTTTAAAAAATATTAATTGTTGACAACAATTTTTAATAAATATATAACTATTATAATTTACAACCGTTTTCAATATTGTTATTCAGCTTACTGCACCTTTGGTTGGAAAGCAGAAATGAGATAAGGATACATTTGTATGAGACAATTAAAGCGGAAAATAATCAAATCCCGAATGTAATAAAGAAGTAAGATTTACCATAATCTTACTCGTCAATAATGAAATATAAATGTTTATTTATTATAATGTGAAATATAAGATAAGAATCTATTTCTCGTATTAGAAAAAATGTTTTTTCGTAATTGTGTTTGTCCTGATTTAAACATTGAGAAAATATTTAAAAAATTATTTTTATTAATTTGAAAACTGTGATTCTGAATGTTTAAAATGAGCAGAATAGTTATATTTATATAATATAAAAATATTAGGGAGAGATAGAAATATGGACCAAAATATTTGTTTCGGAAATTATTTTTAGTTGGTGATCAGCATTATTTGATTTTTAGGGTTCATCGGTTAGACGGAGGAAGAAACTTTTAGTCTCAATCTCGCCCAAAAAAGACGATTATTATTATTATTAAATTAATTCTTAAAATTTTACTTACTAATGAATTACTTTACATATGGGCACTTGCAAAAAGCAGTAATATGTTTATTAAATAATGATTTAATTTATTAAATTTGCAAATTTGTTAACTGCTAAAATTAAGTGCTTTTTATCAGTGGAATTGACAAAACTGGTTTGTCATATCATTATATAGCAAAATTCTAGTAGTCCAGCAACTCTCGGATAGTATTTTTCATTCTGCGCCTGGTACTTACTATGAATTACTCATTACTGACTATGAATTAATTCATTAATCATCGCTTAAAATAAATATAATGCTTATTAAATAATTATTTAAATTGATGTTGTAATTTGTTAACACCGCATTAATTGCATATACCTTTCGTTTCTCAAAATTAACGAAATTATCAGATCATAAATGTAGTGCAAAATTATTTATATAAGTAAGAAATCGGCATATAAATATCTTAAATAGCTTATGTTTTATCAAAGGAAGTATATCGCCTGGGGTTATATCGACCCCACGAAACCAATCAAGGGTTAACAAGGATTAATTGCTTCTATGAAGTGGTGCTATGGTCTTACCGTAAAATTTAGCAGATCTCTTAGTTTCTTCTTTCTATGATATTAGATAATTAAAACCCTTGCGAAGAACGAGTAATTTCATAGTTCTAAACGCATTTCAAATATGCCCGCGGCGAGTTGTCCCCGCGGCGAGTTGGGCCCGCGGCGAGTTGGTCTCGCGGCGAGTTGGCCCCGCGGCGAGTTGGCCCCGCGGCGAGTTGGGCGCGCGGCGAGTTGTCCTAGACCCTGATATATACAGATTAAATTTGTTTACTTAGTGACGTATGTAAACAATTTTCAAAATTGGATAGATATATTTTTTCACGGTCTTAAATGATTGAAACAGAATTCGCAATTATTACTCGACGTCTTACACATCCACAACAGTTTAATAAGTTAGCCACCTTGCATCTTGCGGGAGCAGAACGACAGCCAAAGAAACATGGACATTGCCGAATATGAAAGTTTGCGTCACGGTTTTATCGTGTGGTATGTTTGAATAATTTTGCATCATATTACTTCCCGGTAGTTTTCATTTAAGATCGACAAAATTTAAAATTCGGTTTGGGGTATTATGATTAGATTTTGGAGTATTCATGGAAAAATTAGAGAAATTAATTACGAGTCATGCGATCAAAATAATTAGGTCGTTAATTTGTTTTCCGAGTATCCAAATCTATTTTGGTGAAATTTTAGTCAGTTGCAAATTTTCAATATATCTAAACCCGATATCAAATGATTTTTAGTGTTTATATTTCTCTCACTGAATAGATTATATTCAATATTTAATCATGTTTCTGAGTAAAGAAAAGGATATCCTACGATTTTAGAAAACTCACCATGGACTCACCAGCATGGAATACAAGCGTAACGAAAGCCCAAGCTTTTATTCCCATTCGCTATCTCCGAAGCACAAAAATGTATGGGCCATTCCACGGGAAATCGGACAGAAATTGACCTCATTTTTTAAAATCGATGAAAATTTTTTAACTTGCGTACTACTATTGTAAAACCTTTGTGTCAAGGTTTCAGCTCAGAAAAAATTTTTTTGCAAAGTTATTAATTTTTAAAATTTCGAAATTTTTGCAAAAAATGGCGAACAAGGGTCGTTTCTAAGGGCTATAACATTTTAATAAAACGTGTTACGGGAATTATGTTTTCCGTTTTGGATAGCGATTAAATGTATCTTTGAAATGTTATCAATGAAAATTTCAAATATTGTTTATAAATTTTTTTAAATTAGCAACAAATTATTTAATGCAACGTTTAACCACAATCGCCCCCAAAGAGCGGATTTTAAGATACACCATCAAATTTATCACTCTTTTTCCTGTAGAAAAACATTTTTTTTAAATTGGGACAGCAATAAGAACATATTGAAAAAATTAAATGCATTGAGCGGTGCTCGTCGCGCGCGCGCCTCAGCCTCACGCTTTCTATGGCTGCGCGCTCGCTTAGGTTCGTAGTAAGCCTACTGGTAGCTTCGTAGACAGATTTACTCTACACTTAAGCTTAATTACAAGTCGAAGCAAGTGTAATGGAATTCTATGACAATAAGTTATAACAAATAATTACAAATCTGAACTATACAAATTGGATATACGATAGAATATCACAGTGTATTTCATATTATTTTTATAGTTGTACAGTTTTCAGAAATGTGAGTATAAATTACTAGCCATTCAATATTTAATGAAAAGCACATTATCATAACAACAATGAACACATAAGAACAACAACAAAAAGTTCGCTTATTTAGGTTATTTATTACAAACTGTAGTTGTGTAGCTTTCTTTATTCAATGAATAAGTTTTAAATGAAGCTTTGTCTCTCGTAAAAGGGAAATGCATGCATGTATAGTTAACGTCCCTTTTACTGGTCGCGCAGCGGTAAGCCTTACTTTCAGAAGCTCTTCTTGTTTTTGATGATCGTGATTGGAAAAATAATTCTCCGTTAATAGAAATATAGAACAAATGTCACATCATGCATTTCTGTTCTTCACACCTTCGAGCTGAACGGTATTTATCTCAACCAATTCTTACCTTAATCTCGAAAATATATCAGCAAGCAGCTACGCCTGAAAGTATCTTAATTTCACAAGTACCACAAAACTCTTTACCACTGTGATTTCGGTTAGGTTAGAACTGTGAGGAAACAAGAATTGAACTGACAAGGGTTCGTATCTTTCTCTGCTGTGGAAAATGAAGCATAATGTTTATGTGATAACTCATCTGTCGAGTAGCGCTTATACTGCTTTCATTCTAGTTGGAGCAAAACTTAATATACCCTAAACCAAACAGTGTCGAGAGGCAATAAATTTTAGGTCATAGGTTCTGGCATTTCGTAATTAGGAGAATATTAATTCATTAAAAGTACTGTAAGCTAAGCAGTGACAGGAGAATGGGTGCATTGAAGTACTTCCCTTTGTCCAGAAAAGAGAGCGTTGATGAAAATGTATTAGGCTCTAGCTCTTAGTCAATGTTTACAAGAAAGCAAAGAAATATAAGCTTTACAATCGTGAAAATGTTAGAGAGGCGAGCTATGCTTATAGAGAAATCTTAAGCCTGAACTATCGGAATGAGACCAGTTTACAGGTTTGATTTCGAGACAATTATACATTATATGAATTTATACATTATATATGTTTATACATTATATGTATTTATACATTATAGGTATTTATACATTATATATACATATATAATTCAAGCGTTCCTGTGAAAAGATTATTTCGGAAACATATAAAACTTAGTCTTTCTTTTTCAACGTATATGATATTGAAATGAAAGAGGATTATTATATTGTAAATTAAATATTGAATGGCTAGTAATTTATAAAGTAAAATTTAGAAAGTCTGTATCAAGTTTCTTCTAATAACATGTTTTTAGAATGGCTAAGATATTCCATCGGATATCCAATTTATATAGTTGAGATTTGTAATTATGTGTTATAACTTATTGTCATAGAATTCCATTACACTTGCTTCGACTTGTAATTAAGCTTAAGTGTAGAGTAAATCTGTCTACGAAGCTACCAGTAGGCTTACTACGAACCTAAGCGAGCGCGCAGCCATAGAAAGCGTGAGGCTGAGGCGCGCGCGCGACGAGCACCGCTCAATGCATTTAATTTTTTCAATATGTTCTTATTGCTGTCCCAATTTAAAAAAAATGTTTTTCTACAGGAAAAAGAGTGATAAATTTGATGGTGTATCTTAAAATCCGCTCTTTGGGGGCGATTGTGGTTAAACGTTGCATTAAATAATTTGTTGCTAATTTAAAAAAATTTATAAACAATATTTGAAATTTTCATTGATAACATTTCAAAGATACATTTAATCGCTATCCAAAACGGAAAACATAATTCCCGTAACACGTTTTATTAAAATGTTATAGCCCTTAGAAACGACCCTTGTTCGCCATTTTTTGCAAAAATTTCGAAATTTTAAAAATTAATAACTTTGCAAAAAAATTTTTTCTGAGCTGAAACCTTGACACAAAGGTTTTACAATAGTAGTACGCAAGTTAAAAAATTTTCATCGATTTTAAAAAATGAGGTCAATTTCTGTCCGATTTCCCGTGGAATGGCCCATACATTTTTGTGCTTCGGAGATAGCGAATGGGAATAAAAGCTTGGGCTTTCGTTACGCTTGTATTCCATGCTGGTGAGTCCATGGTGAGTTTTCTAAAATCGTAGGATATCCTTTTCTTTACTCAGAAACATGATTAAATATTGAATATAATCTATTCAGTGAGAGAAATATAAACACTAAAAATCATTTGATATCGGGTTTAGATATATTGAAAATTTGCAACTGACTAAAATTTCACCAAAATAGATTTGGATACTCGGAAAACAAATTAACGACCTAATTATTTTGATCGCATGACTCGTAATTAATTTCTCTAATTTTTCCATGAATACTCCAAAATCTAATCATAATACCCCAAACCGAATTTTAAATTTTGTCGATCTTAAATGAAAACTACCGGGAAGTAATATGATGCAAAATTATTCAAACATACCACACGATAAAACCGTGACGCAAACTTTCATATTCGGCAATGTCCATGTTTCTTTGGCTGTCGTTCTGCTCCCGCAAGATGCAAGGTGGCTAACTTATTAAACTGTTGTGGATGTGTAAGACGTCGAGTAATAATTGCGAATTCTGTTTCAATCATTTAAGACCGTGAAAAAATATATCTATCCAATTTTGAAAATTGTTTACATACGTCACTAAGTAAACAAATTTAATCTGTATATATCAGGGTCTAGGACAACTCGCCGCGCGCCCAACTCGCCGCGGGGCCAACTCGCCGCGGGGCCAACTCGCCGCGAGACCAACTCGCCGCGGGCCCAACTCGCCGCGGGGACAACTCGCCGCGGGCATATTTGAAATGCGTTTAGAACTATGAAATTACTCGTTCTTCGCAAGGGTTTTAATTATCTAATATCATAGAAAGAAGAAACTAAGAGATCTGCTAAATTTTACGGTAAGACCATAGCACCACTTCATAGAAGCAATTAATCCTTGTTAACCCTTGATTGGTTTCGTGGGGTCGATATAACCCCAGGCGATATACTTCCTTTGATAAAACATAAGCTATTTAAGATATTTATATGCCGATTTCTTACTTATATAAATAATTTTGCACTACATTTATGATCTGATAATTTCGTTAATTTTGAGAAACGAAAGGTATATGCAATTAATGCGGTGTTAACAAATTACAACATCAATTTAAATAATTATTTAATAAGCATTATATTTATTTTTCGCGGTGATCTACAAAGTAATTCAGCAGTAAATATCAGGTGCAACATGAAAAATAATATTTGGGAGTTAAAATATCACCAGAATTTTGCTATACAATGCTATGACGAATCAATTTTGTTGATTTAACCATAAAATGCATTAAATTTTAGTAGTGTTACCATATCTACGAAATAAATGTAAATAATTATATAATTAACAGATCATGGTTTTTAAGTGCCCTTATATTAAGTAATTTATTTGTAAGTACCATGTAAAGAATAAAATCAGATCATGCATACCAACTGATAATTACATACAAATCAACTTTTCATAAAAAGATTACACAGAAAGATATTCCCTCCTAACTGATCTTTACGTAATACAGTAAACGTAATTAACCCTTAATTAGTCTCGTGGGGTGAATGTGACCCCAGGTGGTGTAATTCCCTCGGTAAAACAAAAACTAATCAAGATATTTTAACCAAATTTTGTTTTAAAAAGATTTTTACCTTCTTAAGATAATCTGAGAATTTAGTTAATTTTAAGCAATCAAAAGTAAGCAATTTTGGCAGTTTCACCAGATTTCCAAAAATAAATTTGAATAATTTTCAAACAGTATTTCAATACTTTTTAAGCGCCTATACATAACATAACTCATTGGTAAGCACCAGAAAAATAATGAACACCATATCTTGCATATACGAGTATTTTGAATTACAGGTTCCGAAGCCTCGGCGATTCGAGGCCCGAAGCGGAATACGCTCTTTGATATAAAAGTCAAAAACTAAAGTTCTGTTCAAGATATCGCATCAAAACAAACTGCAAATGAAAATTACAACATTTATCTCGATTTCTCTCGAGACAAGTTCTTCCTCACGTGAGAAACCAAAAACTTTTAGGCGACGTATAAATTGGACTGCACGACGAATTTTTCTTGAGTTCCGTTCCAACTAAATAATGTTTTACTAAGATGTGGTTACCCTGAAATTAATCTTATGTAATGTTTATGCATTCAGATGATACAGTGAGCAATCTAAGAAAAAATCAGCATTTTATGTTGAATTGTGAGAGAGAAATGGCAGTTCCAAAAATGTTCACGGGTGATCGGCAATTCATTCAATTTTTGCTTTTAACTTTGTTGTTTTTCTATAAAAGCATAAAATTTTCACTGTTGTGTTGAAAAAGTTATTTTTATTCAAATTTCATCGGAATTTAAGTTTGAATCGATAAATGTAAACTACGAATCTTAATTATACCCGTACGAATCCGTAGCTCCACGTAAAGGCGAACCTGCGCGAGGCTAACTTCTTCACTTACGGCAAATTACATAGAGTTATTCCCCTGTAAGTTCTCCATACTGACTGGAATTTTGAAACGTGCTATGATCGATCTGCCATGGTCGAAACCCCCTAACTGTAAGTTTCATACAGAAATATATCGAACATTCTATTTAATGGTTTTCAACCACGGAAATCGATTATTAATATATAAACATCGTAAAATAACTCCTTATCATTGTCACCAACCCATAAAATATATTATTTTATTAATACATGCTCTACGATGCACTACAGTGGTAGGTCTATCGGCATAATCTTGCCTTTGGGAACTGATACCCCATTTTGTAATTGAGTTTTAAAAAATATTAATTGTTGACAACAATTTTTAATAAATATATAACTATTATAATTTACAACCGTTTTCAATATTGTTATTCAGCTTACTGCACCTTTGGTTGGAAAGCAGAAATGAGATAAGGATACATTTGTATGAGACAATTAAAGCGGAAAATAATCAAATCCCGAATGTAATAAAGAAGTAAGATTTACCATAATCTTACTCGTCAATAATGAAATATAAATGTTTATTTATTATAATGTGAAATATAAGATAAGAATCTATTTCTCGTATTAGAAAAAATGTTTTTTCGTAATTGTGTTTGTCCTGATTTAAACATTGAGAAAATATTTAAAAAATTATTTTTATTAATTTGAAAACTGTGATTCTGAATGTTTAAAATGAGCAGAATAGTTATATTTATATAATATAAAAATATTAGGGAGAGATAGAAATATGGACCAAAATATTTGTTTCGGAAATTATTTTTAGTTGGTGATCAGCATTATTTGATTTTTAGGGTTCATCGGTTAGACGGAGGAAGAAACTTTTAGTCTCAATCTCGCCCAAAAAAGACGATTATTATTATTATTAAATTAATTCTTAAAATTTTACTTACTAATGAATTACTTTACATATGGGCACTTGCAAAAAGCAGTAATATGTTTATTAAATAATGATTTAATTTATTAAATTTGCAAATTTGTTAACTGCTAAAATTAAGTGCTTTTTATCAGTGGAATTGACAAAACTGGTTTGTCATATCATTATATAGCAAAATTCTAGTAGTCCAGCAACTCTCGGATAGTATTTTTCATTCTGCGCCTGGTACTTACTATGAATTACTCATTACTGACTATGAATTAATTCATTAATCATCGCTTAAAATAAATATAATGCTTATTAAATAATTATTTAAATTGATGTTGTAATTTGTTAACACCGCATTAATTGCATATACCTTTCGTTTCTCAAAATTAACGAAATTATCAGATCATAAATGTAGTGCAAAATTATTTATATAAGTAAGAAATCGGCATATAAATATCTTAAATAGCTTATGTTTTATCAAAGGAAGTATATCGCCTGGGGTTATATCGACCCCACGAAACCAATCAAGGGTTAACAAGGATTAATTGCTTCTATGAAGTGGTGCTATGGTCTTACCGTAAAATTTAGCAGATCTCTTAGTTTCTTCTTTCTATGATATTAGATAATTAAAACCCTTGCGAAGAACGAGTAATTTCATAGTTCTAAACGCATTTCAAATATGCCCGCGGCGAGTTGTCCCCGCGGCGAGTTGGGCCCGCGGCGAGTTGGTCTCGCGGCGAGTTGGCCCCGCGGCGAGTTGGCCCCGCGGCGAGTTGGGCGCGCGGCGAGTTGTCCTAGACCCTGATATATACAGATTAAATTTGTTTACTTAGTGACGTATGTAAACAATTTTCAAAATTGGATAGATATATTTTTTCACGGTCTTAAATGATTGAAACAGAATTCGCAATTATTACTCGACGTCTTACACATCCACAACAGTTTAATAAGTTAGCCACCTTGCATCTTGCGGGAGCAGAACGACAGCCAAAGAAACATGGACATTGCCGAATATGAAAGTTTGCGTCACGGTTTTATCGTGTGGTATGTTTGAATAATTTTGCATCATATTACTTCCCGGTAGTTTTCATTTAAGATCGACAAAATTTAAAATTCGGTTTGGGGTATTATGATTAGATTTTGGAGTATTCATGGAAAAATTAGAGAAATTAATTACGAGTCATGCGATCAAAATAATTAGGTCGTTAATTTGTTTTCCGAGTATCCAAATCTATTTTGGTGAAATTTTAGTCAGTTGCAAATTTTCAATATATCTAAACCCGATATCAAATGATTTTTAGTGTTTATATTTCTCTCACTGAATAGATTATATTCAATATTTAATCATGTTTCTGAGTAAAGAAAAGGATATCCTACGATTTTAGAAAACTCACCATGGACTCACCAGCATGGAATACAAGCGTAACGAAAGCCCAAGCTTTTATTCCCATTCGCTATCTCCGAAGCACAAAAATGTATGGGCCATTCCACGGGAAATCGGACAGAAATTGACCTCATTTTTTAAAATCGATGAAAATTTTTTAACTTGCGTACTACTATTGTAAAACCTTTGTGTCAAGGTTTCAGCTCAGAAAAAATTTTTTTGCAAAGTTATTAATTTTTAAAATTTCGAAATTTTTGCAAAAAATGGCGAACAAGGGTCGTTTCTAAGGGCTATAACATTTTAATAAAACGTGTTACGGGAATTATGTTTTCCGTTTTGGATAGCGATTAAATGTATCTTTGAAATGTTATCAATGAAAATTTCAAATATTGTTTATAAATTTTTTTAAATTAGCAACAAATTATTTAATGCAACGTTTAACCACAATCGCCCCCAAAGAGCGGATTTTAAGATACACCATCAAATTTATCACTCTTTTTCCTGTAGAAAAACATTTTTTTTAAATTGGGACAGCAATAAGAACATATTGAAAAAATTAAATGCATTGAGCGGTGCTCGTCGCGCGCGCGCCTCAGCCTCACGCTTTCTATGGCTGCGCGCTCGCTTAGGTTCGTAGTAAGCCTACTGGTAGCTTCGTAGACAGATTTACTCTACACTTAAGCTTAATTACAAGTCGAAGCAAGTGTAATGGAATTCTATGACAATAAGTTATAACAAATAATTACAAATCTGAACTATACAAATTGGATATACGATAGAATATCACAGTGTATTTCATATTATTTTTATAGTTGTACAGTTTTCAGAAATGTGAGTATAAATTACTAGCCATTCAATATTTAATGAAAAGCACATTATCATAACAACAATGAACACATAAGAACAACAACAAAAAGTTCGCTTATTTAGGTTATTTATTACAAACTGTAGTTGTGTAGCTTTCTTTATTCAATGAATAAGTTTTAAATGAAGCTTTGTCTCTCGTAAAAGGGAAATGCATGCATGTATAGTTAACGTCCCTTTTACTGGTCGCGCAGCGGTAAGCCTTACTTTCAGAAGCTCTTCTTGTTTTTGATGATCGTGATTGGAAAAATAATTCTCCGTTAATAGAAATATAGAACAAATGTCACATCATGCATTTCTGTTCTTCACACCTTCGAGCTGAACGGTATTTATCTCAACCAATTCTTACCTTAATCTCGAAAATATATCAGCAAGCAGCTACGCCTGAAAGTATCTTAATTTCACAAGTACCACAAAACTCTTTACCACTGTGATTTCGGTTAGGTTAGAACTGTGAGGAAACAAGAATTGAACTGACAAGGGTTCGTATCTTTCTCTGCTGTGGAAAATGAAGCATAATGTTTATGTGATAACTCATCTGTCGAGTAGCGCTTATACTGCTTTCATTCTAGTTGGAGCAAAACTTAATATACCCTAAACCAAACAGTGTCGAGAGGCAATAAATTTTAGGTCATAGGTTCTGGCATTTCGTAATTAGGAGAATATTAATTCATTAAAAGTACTGTAAGCTAAGCAGTGACAGGAGAATGGGTGCATTGAAGTACTTCCCTTTGTCCAGAAAAGAGAGCGTTGATGAAAATGTATTAGGCTCTAGCTCTTAGTCAATGTTTACAAGAAAGCAAAGAAATATAAGCTTTACAATCGTGAAAATGTTAGAGAGGCGAGCTATGCTTATAGAGAAATCTTAAGCCTGAACTATCGGAATGAGACCAGTTTACAGGTTTGATTTCGAGACAATTATACATTATATGAATTTATACATTATATATGTTTATACATTATATGTATTTATACATTATAGGTATTTATACATTATATATACATATATAATTCAAGCGTTCCTGTGAAAAGATTATTTCGGAAACATATAAAACTTAGTCTTTCTTTTTCAACGTATATGATATTGAAATGAAAGAGGATTATTATATTGTAAATTAAATATTGAATGGCTAGTAATTTATAAAGTAAAATTTAGAAAGTCTGTATCAAGTTTCTTCTAATAACATGTTTTTAGAATGGCTAAGATATTCCATCGGATATCCAATTTATATAGTTGAGATTTGTAATTATGTGTTATAACTTATTGTCATAGAATTCCATTACACTTGCTTCGACTTGTAATTAAGCTTAAGTGTAGAGTAAATCTGTCTACGAAGCTACCAGTAGGCTTACTACGAACCTAAGCGAGCGCGCAGCCATAGAAAGCGTGAGGCTGAGGCGCGCGCGCGACGAGCACCGCTCAATGCATTTAATTTTTTCAATATGTTCTTATTGCTGTCCCAATTTAAAAAAAATGTTTTTCTACAGGAAAATGAGTGATAAATTTGATGGTGTATCTTAAAATCCGCTCTTTGGGGGCGATTGTGGTTAAACGTTGCATTAAATAATTTGTTGCTAATTTAAAAAAATTTATAAACAATATTTGAAATTTTCATTGATAACATTTCAAAGATACATTTAATCGCTATCCAAAACGGAAAACATAATTCCCGTAACACGTTTTATTAAAATGTTATAGCCCTTAGAAACGACCCTTGTTCGCCATTTTTTGCAAAAATTTCGAAATTTTAAAAATTAATAACTTTGCAAAAAAATTTTTTCTGAGCTGAAACCTTGACACAAAGGTTTTACAATAGTAGTACGCAAGTTAAAAAATTTTCATCGATTTTAAAAAATGAGGTCAATTTCTGTCCGATTTCCCGTGGAATGGCCCATACATTTTTGTGCTTCGGAGATAGCGAATGGGAATAAAAGCTTGGGCTTTCGTTACGCTTGTATTCCATGCTGGTGAGTCCATGGTGAGTTTTCTAAAATCGTAGGATATCCTTTTCTTTACTCAGAAACATGATTAAATATTGAATATAATCTATTCAGTGAGAGAAATATAAACACTAAAAATCATTTGATATCGGGTTTAGATATATTGAAAATTTGCAACTGACTAAAATTTCACCAAAATAGATTTGGATACTCGGAAAACAAATTAACGACCTAATTATTTTGATCGCATGACTCGTAATTAATTTCTCTAATTTTTCCATGAATACTCCAAAATCTAATCATAATACCCCAAACCGAATTTTAAATTTTGTCGATCTTAAATGAAAACTACCGGGAAGTAATATGATGCAAAATTATTCAAACATACCACACGATAAAACCGTGACGCAAACTTTCATATTCGGCAATGTCCATGTTTCTTTGGCTGTCGTTCTGCTCCCGCAAGATGCAAGGTGGCTAACTTATTAAACTGTTGTGGATGTGTAAGACGTCGAGTAATAATTGCGAATTCTGTTTCAATCATTTAAGACCGTGAAAAAATATATCTATCCAATTTTGAAAATTGTTTACATACGTCACTAAGTAAACAAATTTAATCTGTATATATCAGGGTCTAGGACAACTCGCCGCGCGCCCAACTCGCCGCGGGGCCAACTCGCCGCGGGGCCAACTCGCCGCGAGACCAACTCGCCGCGGGCCCAACTCGCCGCGGGGACAACTCGCCGCGGGCATATTTGAAATGCGTTTAGAACTATGAAATTACTCGTTCTTCGCAAGGGTTTTAATTATCTAATATCATAGAAAGAAGAAACTAAGAGATCTGCTAAATTTTACGGTAAGACCATAGCACCACTTCATAGAAGCAATTAATCCTTGTTAACCCTTGATTGGTTTCGTGGGGTCGATATAACCCCAGGCGATATACTTCCTTTGATAAAACATAAGCTATTTAAGATATTTATATGCCGATTTCTTACTTATATAAATAATTTTGCACTACATTTATGATCTGATAATTTCGTTAATTTTGAGAAACGAAAGGTATATGCAATTAATGCGGTGTTAACAAATTACAACATCAATTTAAATAATTATTTAATAAGCATTATATTTATTTTTCGCGGTGATCTACAAAGTAATTCAGCAGTAAATATCAGGTGCAACATGAAAAATAATATTTGGGAGTTAAAATATCACCAGAATTTTGCTATACAATGCTATGACGAATCAATTTTGTTGATTTAACCATAAAATGCATTAAATTTTAGTAGTGTTACCATATCTACGAAATAAATGTAAATAATTATATAATTAACAGATCATGGTTTTTAAGTGCCCTTATATTAAGTAATTTATTTGTAAGTACCATGTAAAGAATAAAATCAGATCATGCATACCAACTGATAATTACATACAAATCAACTTTTCATAAAAAGATTACACAGAAAGATATTCCCTCCTAACTGATCTTTACGTAATACAGTAAACGTAATTAACCCTTAATTAGTCTCGTGGGGTGAATGTGACCCCAGGTGGTGTAATTCCCTCGGTAAAACAAAAACTAATCAAGATATTTTAACCAAATTTTGTTTTAAAAAGATTTTTACCTTCTTAAGATAATCTGAGAATTTAGTTAATTTTAAGCAATCAAAAGTAAGCAATTTTGGCAGTTTCACCAGATTTCCAAAAATAAATTTGAATAATTTTCAAACAGTATTTCAATACTTTTTAAGCGCCTATACATAACATAACTCATTGGTAAGCACCAGAAAAATAATGAACACCATATCTTGCATATACGAGTATTTTGAATTACAGGTTCCGAAGCCTCGGCGATTCGAGGCCCGAAGCGGAATACGCTCTTTGATATAAAAGTCAAAAACTAAAGTTCTGTTCAAGATATCGCATCAAAACAAACTGCAAATGAAAATTACAACATTTATCTCGATTTCTCTCGAGACAAGTTCTTCCTCACGTGAGAAACCAAAAACTTTTAGGCGACGTATAAATTGGACTGCACGACGAATTTTTCTTGAGTTCCGTTCCAACTAAATAATGTTTTACTAAGATGTGGTTACCCTGAAATTAATCTTATGTAATGTTTATGCATTCAGATGATACAGTGAGCAATCTAAGAAAAAATCAGCATTTTATGTTGAATTGTGAGAGAGAAATGGCAGTTCCAAAAATGTTCACGGGTGATCGGCAATTCATTCAATTTTTGCTTTTAACTTTGTTGTTTTTCTATAAAAGCATAAAATTTTCACTGTTGTGTTGAAAAAGTTATTTTTATTCAAATTTCATCGGAATTTAAGTTTGAATCGATAAATGTAAACTACGAATCTTAATTATACCCGTACGAATCCGTAGCTCCACGTAAAGGCGAACCTGCGCGAGGCTAACTTCTTCACTTACGGCAAATTACATAGAGTTATTCCCCTGTAAGTTCTCCATACTGACTGGAATTTTGAAACGTGCTATGATCGATCTGCCATGGTCGAAACCCCCTAACTGTAAGTTTCATACAGAAATATATCGAACATTCTATTTAATGGTTTTCAACCACGGAAATCGATTATTAATATATAAACATCGTAAAATAACTCCTTATCATTGTCACCAACCCATAAAATATATTATTTTATTAATACATGCTCTACGATGCACTACAGTGGTAGGTCTATCGGCATAATCTTGCCTTTGGGAACTGATACCCCATTTTGTAATTGAGTTTTAAAAAATATTAATTGTTGACAACAATTTTTAATAAATATATAACTATTATAATTTACAACCGTTTTCAATATTGTTATTCAGCTTACTGCACCTTTGGTTGGAAAGCAGAAATGAGATAAGGATACATTTGTATGAGACAATTAAAGCGGAAAATAATCAAATCCCGAATGTAATAAAGAAGTAAGATTTACCATAATCTTACTCGTCAATAATGAAATATAAATGTTTATTTATTATAATGTGAAATATAAGATAAGAATCTATTTCTCGTATTAGAAAAAATGTTTTTTCGTAATTGTGTTTGTCCTGATTTAAACATTGAGAAAATATTTAAAAAATTATTTTTATTAATTTGAAAACTGTGATTCTGAATGTTTAAAATGAGCAGAATAGTTATATTTATATAATATAAAAATATTAGGGAGAGATAGAAATATGGACCAAAATATTTGTTTCGGAAATTATTTTTAGTTGGTGATCAGCATTATTTGATTTTTAGGGTTCATCGGTTAGACGGAGGAAGAAACTTTTAGTCTCAATCTCGCCCAAAAAAGACGATTATTATTATTATTAAATTAATTCTTAAAATTTTACTTACTAATGAATTACTTTACATATGGGCACTTGCAAAAAGCAGTAATATGTTTATTAAATAATGATTTAATTTATTAAATTTGCAAATTTGTTAACTGCTAAAATTAAGTGCTTTTTATCAGTGGAATTGACAAAACTGGTTTGTCATATCATTATATAGCAAAATTCTAGTAGTCCAGCAACTCTCGGATAGTATTTTTCATTCTGCGCCTGGTACTTACTATGAATTACTCATTACTGACTATGAATTAATTCATTAATCATCGCTTAAAATAAATATAATGCTTATTAAATAATTATTTAAATTGATGTTGTAATTTGTTAACACCGCATTAATTGCATATACCTTTCGTTTCTCAAAATTAACGAAATTATCAGATCATAAATGTAGTGCAAAATTATTTATATAAGTAAGAAATCGGCATATAAATATCTTAAATAGCTTATGTTTTATCAAAGGAAGTATATCGCCTGGGGTTATATCGACCCCACGAAACCAATCAAGGGTTAACAAGGATTAATTGCTTCTATGAAGTGGTGCTATGGTCTTACCGTAAAATTTAGCAGATCTCTTAGTTTCTTCTTTCTATGATATTAGATAATTAAAACCCTTGCGAAGAACGAGTAATTTCATAGTTCTAAACGCATTTCAAATATGCCCGCGGCGAGTTGTCCCCGCGGCGAGTTGGGCCCGCGGCGAGTTGGTCTCGCGGCGAGTTGGCCCCGCGGCGAGTTGGCCCCGCGGCGAGTTGGGCGCGCGGCGAGTTGTCCTAGACCCTGATATATACAGATTAAATTTGTTTACTTAGTGACGTATGTAAACAATTTTCAAAATTGGATAGATATATTTTTTCACGGTCTTAAATGATTGAAACAGAATTCGCAATTATTACTCGACGTCTTACACATCCACAACAGTTTAATAAGTTAGCCACCTTGCATCTTGCGGGAGCAGAACGACAGCCAAAGAAACATGGACATTGCCGAATATGAAAGTTTGCGTCACGGTTTTATCGTGTGGTATGTTTGAATAATTTTGCATCATATTACTTCCCGGTAGTTTTCATTTAAGATCGACAAAATTTAAAATTCGGTTTGGGGTATTATGATTAGATTTTGGAGTATTCATGGAAAAATTAGAGAAATTAATTACGAGTCATGCGATCAAAATAATTAGGTCGTTAATTTGTTTTCCGAGTATCCAAATCTATTTTGGTGAAATTTTAGTCAGTTGCAAATTTTCAATATATCTAAACCCGATATCAAATGATTTTTAGTGTTTATATTTCTCTCACTGAATAGATTATATTCAATATTTAATCATGTTTCTGAGTAAAGAAAAGGATATCCTACGATTTTAGAAAACTCACCATGGACTCACCAGCATGGAATACAAGCGTAACGAAAGCCCAAGCTTTTATTCCCATTCGCTATCTCCGAAGCACAAAAATGTATGGGCCATTCCACGGGAAATCGGACAGAAATTGACCTCATTTTTTAAAATCGATGAAAATTTTTTAACTTGCGTACTACTATTGTAAAACCTTTGTGTCAAGGTTTCAGCTCAGAAAAAATTTTTTTGCAAAGTTATTAATTTTTAAAATTTCGAAATTTTTGCAAAAAATGGCGAACAAGGGTCGTTTCTAAGGGCTATAACATTTTAATAAAACGTGTTACGGGAATTATGTTTTCCGTTTTGGATAGCGATTAAATGTATCTTTGAAATGTTATCAATGAAAATTTCAAATATTGTTTATAAATTTTTTTAAATTAGCAACAAATTATTTAATGCAACGTTTAACCACAATCGCCCCCAAAGAGCGGATTTTAAGATACACCATCAAATTTATCACTCATTTTCCTGTAGAAAAACATTTTTTTTAAATTGGGACAGCAATAAGAACATATTGAAAAAATTAAATGCATTGAGCGGTGCTCGTCGCGCGCGCGCCTCAGCCTCACGCTTTCTATGGCTGCGCGCTCGCTTAGGTTCGTAGTAAGCCTACTGGTAGCTTCGTAGACAGATTTACTCTACACTTAAGCTTAATTACAAGTCGAAGCAAGTGTAATGGAATTCTATGACAATAAGTTATAACAAATAATTACAAATCTCAACTATATAAATTGGATATCCGATGGAATATCTTAGCCATTCTAAAAACATGTTATTAGAAGAAACTTGATACAGACTTTCTAAATTTTACTTTATAAATTACTAGCCATTCAATATTTAATTTACAATATAATAATCCTCTTTCATTTCAATATCATATACGTTGAAAAAGAAAGACTAAGTTTTATATGTTTCCGAAATAATCTTTTCACAGGAACGCTTGAATTATATATGTATATATAATGTATAAATACCTATAATGTATAAATACATATAATGTATAAACATATATAATGTATAAATTCATATAATGTATAATTGTCTCGAAATCAAACCTGTAAACTGGTCTCATTCCGATAGTTCAGGCTTAAGATTTCTCTATAAGCATAGCTCGCCTCTCTAACATTTTCACGATTGTAAAGCTTATATTTCTTTGCTTTCTTGTAAACATTGACTAAGAGCTAGAGCCTAATACATTTTCATCAACGCTCTCTTTTCTGGACAAAGGGAAGTACTTCAATGCACCCATTCTCCTGTCACTGCTTAGCTTACAGTACTTTTAATGAATTAATATTCTCCTAATTACGAAATGCCAGAACCTATGACCTAAAATTTATTGCCTCTCGACACTGTTTGGTTTAGGGTATATTAAGTTTTGCTCCAACTAGAATGAAAGCAGTATAAGCGCTACTCGACAGATGAGTTATCACATAAACATTATGCTTCATTTTCCACAGCAGAGAAAGATACGAACCCTTGTCAGTTCAATTCTTGTTTCCTCACAGTTCTAACCTAACCGAAATCACAGTGGTAAAGAGTTTTGTGGTACTTGTGAAATTAAGATACTTTCAGGCGTAGCTGCTTGCTGATATATTTTCGAGATTAAGGTAAGAATTGGTTGAGATAAATACCGTTCAGCTCGAAGGTGTGAAGAACAGAAATGCATGATGTGACATTTGTTCTATATTTCTATTAACGGAGAATTATTTTTCCAATCACGATCATCAAAAACAAGAAGAGCTTCTGAAAGTAAGGCTTACCGCTGCGCGACCAGTAAAAGGGACGTTAACTATACATGCATGCATTTCCCTTTTACGAGAGACAAAGCTTCATTTAAAACTTATTCATTGAATAAAGAAAGCTACACAACTACAGTTTGTAATAAATAACCTAAATAAGCGAACTTTTTGTTGTTGTTCTTATGTGTTCATTGTTGTTATGATAATGTGCTTTTCATTAAATATTGAATGGCTAGTAATTTATACTCACATTTCTGAAAACTGTACAACTATAAAAATAATATGAAATACACTGTGATATTCTATCGTATATCCAATTTGTATAGTTCAGATTTGTAATTATTTGTGATAATTTATTGTCATAGAATACCATTACACTTGCTGCGACTTGTAATTAAGCTTAAGTGTAGAGTAAATCTGTCTACGAAGCTACCAGTAGGCTTACTACGAACATAAGCGAGCGCGCAGCCATAGAAAGCGTGAGGCTGAGGCGCGCGCGCGACGAGCACCGCTCAATGTATTTAATTTTTTCAATATGTTCTTATTGCTGTCCCACTTTAAAAAAAATGTTTTTCTACAGGAAAAAGAGTGATAAATTTGATGGTGTATCTTAAAATCCGCTCTTTGGGGGCGATTGTGGTTAAACGTTGCATTAAATAATTTGTTGCTAATTTAAAAAAATTTATAAACAATATTTGAAATTTTCAATGATAACATCTCAAAGATACATTTAATCGCTATCCAAAACGGAAAACATAATTCCCGTAACACGTTTTATTAAAATGTTATAGCCCTTAGAAACGACCCTTGTTCGCCGTTTTTTGCAAAAATTTCGAAATTTTAAAAATTAATAACTTTGCAAAAAAATTTTTCTGAGCTGAAACCTTGACACAAAGGTTTTACAATAGAAGTACGCAAGTTAAAAAATTTTCATCGATTTTAAAAAATAGAGGTCAATTTCTGTCCGATGGCCCGTATTATTTTGCCACATTAACGATGTTAGATAAGTATTTTAAAAATTATTATTAGCAAAACTTACTTTAATGAATTTTGAGTTTTTATATCCGAAATGGAATACGAGTGAACATCATATTTATATGAGAGACTTTCAATAAATGCGGGGTCAATGCTATGCGCTTTGACAATATAACACAATGTATGTTCGTATGAAAGTGTGAGCTTCCCCTCTAGCTCTCCTCTCCCAGATCAGATCACTGCATACGAGTAGTAGTTATTTTTATATTTCATGTATGAAGAGAAGAACAGAAAATAAATGAATAACGTGGATGCAGAAGGTATGTTTCGTTGTTTTATCTTAGTTATTTAACTGACACTTCATTGCCGGTATAAAAGGAAGTGGTATTTATAACGACTGAGTTTAGGTAAAGCTGGCAGTGATATTTTGTATCTTTACCATAATTCATTTTGTCATAACTGCATTGAGTGAATTGAGATATTCGGTATAGGTTAAGATACATGCCTCGTTATAGTGATGACCCGCACTATTCCTGATTATACTGCTAAAAGAAAATTTTTAAAACATTCGATAAAATTTATACTCCCACGTTTTCTAATATAATAGGGATTTTGTTTGGGTTCATGTGGTAAGGCATTGTGCCCCCATGCCACACGCCGAAAGGCGGCTTGCAGGGTACATATGTAGATGTAGATGTAGATTAGAAAACGCAAGGCTTTTTATTTGGCCATTGAGTTTCGTTACTGGATGTGTAGATAGCGATATCTATCGCAAAAAACGAGGTACACATATCGAAACAGACACTTAATAGATAGAATATGAAGGTGTGTATTTTTATGTATGTTTTAGTTTTTGTGTATTTTTTTGTGGCGATTAGTGTTTTCTGAAGTGTATTTGGGTAGGAAATTGAGCATAAGTGTCGTCTGCGAAAGTTTCGCACGGGGAAACTAGTATTAACTTAAAGGTTTTTAATTTTAATAAGAACAACTCCCGAATATTTCGCCGGTGATCATTTTTAAACCGCTAATACGTTCTACCTATCCAATATTAAAATCTGTTTTTTTCCTCAGTTGCTCTTTGTATCATAATCACGAGTACAAACCATATGCTATTTACTTTAAATAAACAAAAACATTTTTTAAGTTGAACGTAACCTCTGAAAAATGCCATCGTGCAGCCCAATTTATATGATGACTAAAACAATTTATTTCTAACGTGACGAAGAACTTGTCGCGAGCGAAATTGAGAAAAATGTTCAAATTTTCAATTATAGTTGGTTTTGGGGTAATATCTTGAATAGTATTTTAGTTTTCGATTTTTATATCTGACCTCCAATTGACAACGCTTCGAAATCGAGGAACGTGCTTCTTTGCGCCAAGTTAAGCTCTTGAATCTTGACTAGGGTTAGTTGCTATTCTTGTTATATTCGTGGGTAATAACAATGTGCAGGTAATATTATTCCACATACTTGTGAATATTAAAGGTATTGTGAGTTACTTATGAAGTTAGAATGTAAGCATTTTTTCCGAATATGTAGCGTTGTTGATGTTAGAGGGAGGCGATAACTTTGGTATTGATTGTTGCTATTGTTATATTAGTGGATAATAACGCTGTGCAGGTAATATCATAATATATTTTTGTAAATATCAAAGGTTGTGTGAGTAGCTTATGACTGTGATATCGTATTTTTAATCACCTTCGACAGCTTAGGTAATTTTGCACGTTGGCTCCCACCGGTTATCGAGGGATAATATCTAATATAATTCGTGAGCCCTTGTTCTTGGTGTCTATATACGGAAAAATGTTTGTATCCTCTTGCAAGTCAATTACTAGAAGTCCATAAGAACTGTTTAAGATTTGCTGTTCGCACTCTCAAGTAAAAAATCAGACCATTTACCGAAAAGGCCGTAAAGGGTAAAGGAAAAATATTTTTCATTATAAAAAACCACCGTCTATCACCTTCTCACTTAGTATACTCGATTTTAATATCTTTTAACTATAAGATATCAAATTATCAGCTGAGGTTCTCTTAGTTATTCGACAATTTGTGACATCACTACAACAACGGCCGTGCGCGCCAGATCGGTGGTTGCAGGTATAAACAATCAAATCTCAGACAATCTTCAAGCCCATCGTCCTCTTTTCTAAATAGCATAGAAACTTCTTTATTACATATCTAGTTAACAAAAAGGTTTGTTTTTATTGCTAATATATTGTTTAAATGCTCTAAATATTTGGAATGGGATTTGAGGACACAAGGAGTAGTTTTGATGACGAACTATTTGATGAGTATTTATTCATAAACTGGCTGATGTCTCACATAAATAGTCACACAAAATACCCCGCCTCGGGGTTGAAGGGCATCGCAGACACGTGCTAAGAAAGTTAATGCTGCAAATCACTAAAAAAATACAAAGACAAAGATTTCTTCGGTCATCTGTAAGGTGTGTAGTCCATGGTTTTTATCCAAAACATTCAACGAACTGTAAGCAGTGTTTTTGGAAACGTGAAAGTGAAATTTCTGTGAAGAATAATTTCGCACAATCTACCGAAAATCATTAACTTTAGCCAGCTTTCCTCGATTTCGGTTCGCTGTAAAGTGAGAGCTTTGGAAGCCCCAGCGCCTCGAGGCGCGAAGCGGATTACGCTCTCGGATATAAAAGCCAAGAACTAAAGTTCTCTTTGAGATATCATCACGAAACAAACTGTAAACGAAAATTACAACATTCATCTCGATTTCCCTCGAGACAAGTTCTTCCTGACGAGAAAACCAAAAAGTTTTAGGCGACACGTAAATTATACTGCACGACGAAATTTTTTAAAGTTTCGTTCTAACTAAATAATATTTTACAAGGATATGGTTACTCTAAAATAAATCTCATGTGACTTTTATGCATCCAGATGATACAATAAGCAACTCATTAAAAGATCAGCCTTTTATGTTGGATTTGAAGAGAGTAATAGCAGTTTCAAAAATGTTCGACGGTGAAAGATCAGTAATAGCAAGAACAACAAAGCTTAAAGCGAAAATGAATGAATTCAATTCAAATGAACGAGCGCTGGCGGACGAATTCTATTGGCTGGAGAGGGCAACGTGACTGCTTCGTCCGGAAACTCCCGAAGTCTACTCGGGAAGAGATCACAACGAGTCGAGTGGTCTCGGCCATGACTCGTCACGCCCAGCTCGACTCGATTTCGATTATTGGAGCCCGATTACGATTCCGATTAGCGAGCTAAAATTCGGTCATAACCCCCCAGGATCATCGATAGTATGGTGGTGGAATGAAGACGTGCAACGCATCTTCAAAGAAAAGAAGGGGCCTTCAAGAAGAGAGAATGAGAACTACTAATATTACCGTTCAAAGAATTCAGCAGCAGTGGCTGAGGTCAGTACGACCAGTTGCCTTGCCAGCATATCGGTCAAATACATCAAAAGTGATCATCGGATAGCCACCCTTCAGCGAACGCTTCTCGAGCAACGCTGAATTCCCTCACTAGCCGATCAATTACCACACATGAACGAAGCTGAGGTAGCCGCCGCACAGTGGGCTAGAATCGAAAAACGCTGGCCAAAAATACTAAAACGCTTTTCTTGAGTACGGACCAGGAAACTTCGCATGATTGATTATAAATAAATCCTGCATACAACTATGGAGGTCATTTACGTTGGATCCTTTGCATTAAAATTATACAGGAGGTCAAAGTTGACCAATTTTTGCGAAAATTTCCCGTTTTCGATTTTTCGCGAAATTCTTCAACTTCGAGTCGATTGTGAACCCAAACTAGGAAAATCATCGGATAAAATATGATGCCACATTATAAATATGTTCTTTGTCCTTCATAAGACTAAGTTTCAATGAGCTATGTTAAATATTTATATACTTTACATTACAAAATGGCCGACCCTTATTTTGGTACAAATTTTTACATAAAGCGAGGAAAATAGTAGATTGAGACACCGTGTGACACGGAATTAATTACACCACGACAAGCTATAAACCTTCCTTAATGGGAATCTGAAATAAAATCTTGACCCAATTTGCCCCAATAATATATAAGTCGACTTTTCGACAACGCTGCAAGGGCCAAATCCGCGCGTAGGAGTACCGTCCTCCGTTATACTCTCGTGTTTTGAGAGGAGCAACTTTGCTTCTATCGGTTCGGAAAAGGTTTTGAGATAATCCTCAGCTGCCTTCAGATCCGAACTTGCAGCCTCACCATGCCTGACAACGGAGTAAATGCCGGTCCTTTTCCTAAAGTTGTCAAATCAGCCTCGACTGGCTTTAAGCGAGTCTTACGATGCCACGTCCGTGGAAGTGCGCGGGGTCTGATTCAGCAAATCACCGTAAATTGCTCGTGCTTTCTCGCATAATGATGCCCTGTGTTAAAATATCGCCTTTAATCTGCTTCTCCGTCACTCAAACTATCAGCAGTTTCTCCATCTTTTCATGGAGAGAGCTCCGGAGCTTAGAAATTATTGTAACGCCCTTAGCTGGCGTTATACCCTTTATTGACTCCTTCTGTTTAAGAACAGTACATATCGTTGAAGTACTACGCCCGTACTACCTCGCCAAGTCAGCTACTCGCACATCTCGCTCATTTTTTCTATGATTTCACGCTTTAATTCAATAGACATCATCTATTCTGAGCATTGACCTTTCCACTCACTTTCGTCGGACCCAAGGTTATAAAAAGAAATGTGATAAAGTATTAAATGCACAAAAAGCACAAAGCCCTAGAAAAACTTATCAAAGATGCTTCAACAGCGAGGTAAACAAGTATACTGGGGGGATGCGAGGGATAATGCGAGACGCACGAGGCACAGTAAAGAATGTCATCAAACGCCTACGTCAGCATTCCGGGTTTTATCTTTCCAGCTTATCGGTAAGGCATTGAAAAAAAATTTTCAAAACTTGCAGGAATACATTTCTTACGGAAGAATTTCGCACCCACCTGGCGTCGAACACACGGTCATTTGGAAACATTTTTTCCATAAGAACCATAGATGACAACCCCATCTCCAACCTCCGAGATTTTGGTTCCTCTATCTTACCGATATGTGCCTCAAAAAAATTTTCAAAAATTGCAGCAAAAGCGCTGTCGTCGTCAGATTTTTTCGACGTACTGGCCCCACCCTGTATATACCAGAAATATTCAGACATATCATGGGTTCGATACTATAATGTCCCAAAAATTTTCACATAAGAATGCATTGCGCGTATTTCAATATAGCATGAAAAATAGCGATAGAGCAATCAAAATCACGGTGTTTGCAGATGAGATGGTCTCCCATAGTAGCAAAGGAAGAAATGTTACCAAATAAACGTGCGTTCGACACCAGGTGGGTTCGAAATGCTTCCGTAAGAAATGCATTGCTGAAATCTTGGACGAATTTTTTTAAATGCCTTCCCGATAAGCTGGAAAGATAAAACCCGGAATGCTGACAGAGGTGTTTGAGAACATTCTTTCATGATGTTCAGCGTTTCTCCAGTGGTCGTTGGTTCGATGCTAGAGCGTCACTCCGATGCATTTCAAACGGGAATAACGGAATCTTATTTTATGACCTTCCCGATAAGATACTGAATTGAAACTTTGAAACACGTCAGAGTGGCACTTATCTAACATTTGTATGCCATTGTCTCTCACGAACGGGTCCTGTGTTCGAAGCCAGGCGGTCTTTCGCGCGAATTTTCGAAAATTGTTGTGAGTTCTTTCTCGGAGCGATAGAACACTGAAAATCACGGAGTTTGGAGATGCCGTGATTATCTATTGTACTAACTGAAGAAATGTTACGAAATGACCCTGAGTTCGATGCCACGAGGGTGCGAAATTCTCCGGTATAAAATGTATGGCGGTCAATTTTGACAATTATTTTGAATGCATATCTTATAACCGGGAATGATAAAAAAATGGAACGTACATAGAGGCAATTCATATTTTTCATATACGCTGTTCGCCGTTACTCTGACGGTTCTTGGTTTGATGCCTGAGCGTCATTTCTCTTCTGCCATGTATTTCAAAGCGTATTCTTATTTTAGGAACTTCCTCATAAGATAATGAATCGAAACTTTGGAACAGGTCAGAATGGCACACTAACATTATTATGCAATTGTGACGCACGATCGGGTCCTTAGTTCTTCGCCAGGCGGTCTTTTTTCTTGAAGTTTTCAAAATTGTTTTGAGGCCTTTCTTGGTATGATACTGCATTCAACTTATAGCTTGCAGTATGCAAGCAACTTTTACTCGTATGCTAAAAAGAGATGGTGATAAAGGACAGCCTTGTCTTACTCCCTAACTCTGCCCATTCAGATTCCCCATTAGCAACTCTTACTCGTGCAGTCTGATTTAAATACAAATTTTGTGCTAAACGCCTATCTTTCCAATCCAACCCAACAGTATCACCATCAGTTTTGACCATTGAACTCTATCGAAGGCCTTTTCAATAGCAACAAAAAAATCCACGTACCTCCCTTTTAAATTCTAAGCTTCGTTCTACGAGTACCCTCATATTCCCAATTGCATCCCTCGTCCCTTTCCCTCTCTGAAAACTGAACTGATCATTCCGTATGAATTCCTTAGTTTTGCTTCGATTCTTCTATTCAAGACTTTTAGAAATACTTTGCCGCATGTGATATTAAGCTAATTGTGCGGTAATCCCGGCATTCTAAGGCATTATTCTTTTCCTATAGCGGGATCAGGATAGACTTAGTAAAGTCCTCTGGCCACTTTCCTTCGTCGTAAATTTTCCTACAAAAATCACAGAAGTGTTTCTTACCCTTTCCCCCCCAGGTTCCTAAGAAATTCTACTGGAATCTCGTCAAAACCCACTCGTCTCGTCGCCATTACTTATTTTTAGTTCCCTTTCATTTCCCGCAGTGCCCTATCAAGTTCACTATCCAGTATACTCGGTCCAACATTATCTTACTTTACTTCTTGTACACTTTCTATTGTAATGTGGGTAGGCTTCTTGTCTTTAACAGATCATTCATCTACGTATTCTTTCCGCTATCCCTTTATGCTATCTCTTAAGATGTTTCCCCTGTTATCCTTAACAGTTCCCATTTTATTATTAATTTTATTCCCCGACAAATGATTCATTTTTCTATATAATAGGTCGACCCTCCCACTTT
This sequence comes from Pachydiplax longipennis, assembly GCA_036926295.1. Lineage (NCBI taxonomy): Eukaryota > Metazoa > Arthropoda > Insecta > Odonata > Libellulidae > Pachydiplax > Pachydiplax longipennis. The sequence continues at coordinate 1,906,090 of JAVFKF010000037.1, forward strand.
CAGCCATCTTCTCTATTTCATTACACTGTCCCTTCCACCACAATTCTCTTGCTCTATTTGTTTCCCTCCTCAGTTTGTTCTTCAGTGACCTGCACATTCTATGCCCATGTTCATTGTTGACCCTTTTCCATTGCCTTCTTTCCTCCATTTTATTTATCATTTCAACTGCCACCCATGGTTTTCCAATTTTGTTTAGTTTGGCCCCTCCAAATGGTTCTTTTGGCACACTCCTTGATACTGCTTTTTTAATCTTTTTCAATCCCTCGTCTAAGGTAAATTCCCTTTCTTTACCATCTAAAGCCCTGTAAACTGACTTCTGAAGCTCCGTAGCTTTTTTACCCCTGAAGTCTCATTTGAGTGCCGTTTTTGTCCAATAGATCTTCCAAATCTAAGCTCGGTTTTCTTCATTACTAAGTTATGATCCGAGTCTCCATCAGCACCTGGATAACTTCCCAAGTTTTTAACACTATGTCTAAACCTCTTCCTTAGCAATATGTAATCGATTTGGTACCTACCTATATATACAGGTTATTCCTCCTGAAAAATCTGTTTTTTTCCTCTGTCGTTTCTATTTTCTATTCCAAACTCTACCAATTATTCCCCATCTTTGCCCTGCCCAACCACCACATTCCAGCCCCCATTACAATAAGGTTTTTATTACCTTTCACCCTTCCTATTACATCTTCTATTTGTTCCTAAACTAAGACTATTACATCCTCAATCTTATCGCTTGTAGACATGTACACTTGAACTACAACAGTGTTCACTGATTCAGCCTTAATTTCTACAGACGTTACCCGCTCTCTTGTCTTGCCTCTCTGGCTATCATTTCCCCGCACTGAATACGACTCCACCCTCCTTCCATCGTATACCCTCAGAATGACTTCTTCATTTCTAACTTTACTTTTTCTCCCTTTCCTGAGCATGGTTCTGACATTCCTTGTTTCCTTGGTCATCTTCTCCTCTTTCTTCGTTGGGTAAGGATTTTGTGGAATGACGACTGGGATAGCCTTACCACCATCCCTATCGGGCACAACACTCTCCCCAGAGGGCTGAGTCCCGTATTTGCCAGTACCAATATAATTATTGTGGCACATCATGATCATGGGATAGTCGAGGTGGTCTCCCCTTGCCTTCCTCAACAGTGTTTTTAAAGTGACACCATCACTCATACTGGCCACCCCACTGGGGTATAGACGCTGCTTGGACTACCTTTCGTCTGGCCCCTTTAGCATGAGTGACCCTACCAGAGTTTCAGTATAGCTCTCTAAGGAAGCCCCTTCACCACGTCGAGGTGTAGAAGGGGAGATGAGGGGGGATGTGGATAGCAATTGTTAATTACGTTCCTAAAACAGTATCGCAATTGTTTGAATTGTTACCCTATAAATCATTTCGGCGTCAATATTCCCCCTTTTTGAAAACGAAAATTTTAAGAGACAGGAATTCTCCAAGCGCCGAAAATCGTCAACCGTCGGGGGAAATTCCTCGGAAAAGGATTATCACCTACTTGGCCAACAGTTTTCAGAAGTAGCCGATGCGCATTTCAGAAACTGTTTCCGTCCTCAAGGGGAGTCAAAAAATTTGAATTAATTAAAACGAAATTTTAATTAAATTTTATTTAATTAAAAGCAAAATTTTATTCGATAAGTCCAATTTCAAGAACATTACAGTATGGAAGTTAACCTTATTTAAAAATATACATATTACTGATTTTCTATTTCCAAAGTTCATTAATTATTGTCTGCTTTTCTTTTCTTTCAACGGTAGCAATCCTACCTATGGGGATATCAAACATTTCCTTACGTCATGCATCTAAAATTCGAATGAAGTACTTCTATTTCCAACGGAATACCGGTTACATTGTCGAAACGATTTCATCAGGTCTGAAAGAACCACAAGCATAGTCTTAAAAAGATAGCGATGATTGATCTGAAGAATGGGGTGGGAATGAGTTAATTCAAGATTATTTGTAGCCATACTGTGGAGGATTTCAAAACCATCCAATTGGATGTTTTGCAATGAGATTGGAAAAGGGCCAAGAGTTGATTATCTCAAGCAACAAACAATAGTTCGCAATGCAACCAATGAAAACACCTAATAAACTCGTAATTTATTTGATGGTATAGGACGGTGATACATTTCCAATTATTACGTACGATTAATGATCCTACAGACAAAAATAAAATTTTCTTTAATAAGGAAGCGGTTTTTTGACAAATTTTTTCTAAACCACTGTAACAAAAGTATTCTGCAAACGAAATGAAAAGAAGCTTAACATATGTATTTGATGTGGAAATAAACCATATTGAAACCAACGTACTCCACTAACACGAAAGACGTAGCGAGAAGAAAAATAACTTAAAAGATTAAGTGTAGTGGAAAACCGCCAAATTATAGTGAAGGAATGGTGTTAGCATAATTGGAAATTGTCACTGAAAGCAAATCTATTTCGTTGAGTTTGACTTATTAGATAACACAGCAATCAAGAGCGACAAGAAAATCTCCCTTCCTTACAATACTTCGATTAAAATTTAAATTCAATTTAAATATCATACTATTCTTAACGTTGCTTTGACAGCCGAGGAAATTTCGCACGTATAAGCCACCACCGGAGATCGAACCCGAGACAAATTTACCAAAGGTGAATGAGAATTTATTAAATATATATATATATATATATATATATATATATATATATATATATATATATATATTTCACTACACTTTATCTTTTAAGTTATTTTTCTTCTCGCTACATGTCTTTCGTGTTAATGGAGTACAAGTGTTACTTTTACCGCCAGATTAGATTCAATTACATGACCGTTTTTAGAATATGGTGACAGACATCTTTATTTTCACATAAACTGGTCAGATTCAAAGTAGATAATTGTATATATTTAGGGTTTCCGACAGCCTGAGGAAACCGGGATAACCTGGAAAACTCTGGGAATTTTTGATCCAAATTTTATCCTGAGGAAATCTGAAAAATTTGTCAAAATATGCTCTATAAGTTTTACCAAATATCGTTCGCTGGCTCTTGTTTTGGGTAGCGCATTAAATCAGTGAATATATTCCAGAAGATAGGAAGGATTAGATTCCAGTGTCGTTGGTACCAAATTAAAGCTTATATGACAGTTGTGCTCTTTCTTTCCGTATAGAACATTTTGACGAAATTGAAGTCAACGTAACAGCAACTTAGTATCTGAAAGAGTCGACATTTCAAGGAGCATCTAGTTTTTCTTTGGGCGATTGGAACAGATTATATAGATGGTGATAACAATTTGTATTTGACTCGAAGGGTTTTGGTCTTTATTTGACGTCGTAATTTGAACATGGATTTTTTTAGTTGATGTTGCGCTCATTGCGGGGGTTAACAGTTTTAGCTACGAAGGCACGCTCCTTCGAATATTCTGGAGTGTTTTCAATAGTCCTCGTGCATGCAGCACCACTATTCGTTCTCTTCCACTTCACCTCATATACTCCTCCTTTCAGTTCTTAATCAATGATTACTCCATTTCTTCCCCTCTCATCTGTCTCACTGTAGATCGATCAGCTTGTACATACTATTCCGCAAGATCTTTCGCTTTGTTTCTCTTCCATCTAGGCCTCGATTTTGTAACGTTCACGTAGCGCAAGGAAATGCGCTCCCAGAATTGCGACGAAAATGCTTCGTAGCGCACAGAATGAAAACAACGTTGGAAGTGCGATTTTGTAACTCGTATCGCCAGCGATAGCAGCGCGAGAGCTTCGTCGAAACGGTGTTGCATGATTTACCTTTTGATAATACTTGCTCGACTGATTCTCTCATTTGCGCTCGCGCATTGATGACAATCTGTAGTCTGCAAGGCGCATGATTCGAGGCTATTACAAATAAATGTTAGAGGAGAAACAGATAAAGTAGCAAATAACGTTAGATGACTGCGTAAATATTCACAGAGATTGTAATTGTAGGAACGAGTGATGCTATCATTCAATTTCCGTTAATTAAAGCAACCGATTAGTCTTTGCATTGTGTAAGTGAATATACGGAGTATAATCCATAAGCAAAATAAATTGCGATGATTTGTCGAAAAATATAAACAAACATGCATATAAAAATATATATGCATGTATGTGCTAAAATGATCTCCATAAATATCATGCATAAAAAGCTTTCACATTATGATTAACATTAAATACTACGAAATTTTAGAATGCTACATAATAATACATCAATACAATATTATTTAAACAAGAAACCAAGACATTTTGTCATTAGAATTATATATTACGTTTATTGTATTTTAAATACTCATTCAAGGAGTAAAAGGAATCTCCAATAAAAAACTTTTTGAGTTTATGTTTAAAAAAGCAAATATCCACAATTTGTTTTATTGACTGAGGTAGTTTATTATATAATTTTACTCCATTATAAAGGTGTCCCTTTCAGCTCTTTTCGTATTGATATGAATGTCATCCACTGCTCTGGTATGATGGCTATGCACACTTGAATTTAGAATCTATGTTACTTTTGATGTTAGGAATTGTTTCATACACATAAATTGAAGGGTTGATGATATAACCTGATGAGTTTAAACTCTTTGAAATGAGTTCTACTAGAATCCCATGGGTGTAAGTTAAGAATTGTTCTTATAGCTTTCTTCTGGACTTAAAAAGCATCAGTAGAGGTACTAGAAGCACTCCAAAAATAATGCATCAAAACACATGAAGATTTGCTAAGTATACACATTTAACACTCATAAACCTGAACTGTTAAGTTGACATATCACTTTTTTGGTATTACTCACTGCATTCCTAAAACCTAGCTAACTAACATTAGCTATACCTAATTAGGTATAGCTAATGTTATGAGAAAACGAAATACACCAATTATAAAACTTTTCTGTAGTATGGTAATTCTTAAAAAAGTAACTACTAGTTTCTCTTTGAAAAGTGGTGTACTTCATTCACTCATTTAGTTTTAGAATACTACAGAGTGAATCGCCGTTCCATCAAATTTCACTAATGTTAATTAACTGCTTCAACAAATAATGTTAGCGAAAGTTGCAAGTTTCCCTAATATCCTACCTTTGAGTTCAACTTTATTCAACTCACTCTCTTATGAATGAATGTTTTATGAAATGAACTGTTACTTGAATCCTCATGTAAGAAATGTGTGGCCCACTATTTCCAACTCTTCCCCAATTCCTTTTGCATGTAATATCGCCGCGAACAAATAACCTGCCCTCTTCATGGTTTATATGAGTTCCATCTACTCAGGAATCTTCCGTACATGTCATAAATCTCGTATATCTCTATACTAAGCTTTATTGGTATTAATAATTGCCAATTAATGGCACATCAATGAAATTAATATTTTATGTTATGAAACCAATCATTTCATGACATTGTTTATCTCAACTTCCAGCTGGGGTATTAAAACCCTTGTTAGGCATATTTACATATATTATGATAATTATAATATATCCCTAAAATGTTCTGCTGACTTGCAAATTGATATAAAGAATTTTTGAGACTTCTACAGTCCATCATTTCATTTTATTCTCATAATATTTCATCCAATCGAGCATATTTCTGCAATGTTTTCTAAGCAGATTCCACCTATTTCTTTCTGAGGATAGGAATTTTTTATGAATGGGATATAATTCCATTCACATTTGCAATTCTGAGTTATAAAATCGCAAATGTGATTCCATCTACAATTTTTGCCTAGATGGCCGACAATTGTGCTCAAAATGGAATTCCATGCACTAAGCGCAACTTATAAAATTGCAGCCAAGGTGGTCTTAAGGCTCACATATGTACTGTGTGTGGGGAATTCAAATTTTTTTATGAGGTATTTCCAGAGAAGATTTGTAATGCAGCATCTGAACAGCATTTATGAATTTGTTTTACTATAAGAGTTTACAGTTCCTCTGATGGTCTTCTCCATAGTTGTTGCTTCGAAAACTTAGTGTAAAAATAACCAGTAGATGACATAACTGTCATATTGAAAGCAATGTAAACGAAGTAATCACATAATTCCACGTTATTGAAGTAAAAGTTTGGGAAATCACCACCATATTATGCTGTAGGAATAAAGGATCAGCATTCAAAATCAATTTCATGAAAGCTATCAAGCCAACTTAATGCTCCCATTCGTCAAACATAGTAAGAAATTTTCAGTGAACTTAAACCATAGCTAAGGCTTCGTATTCATGTGACAATATGTTTATACTAGTAGCTAACAAATTCTGCGAGAGCACCAACGAGAGGATGTAAGGAATAAAAATGAATTCATTAACATGAAATATTAAGTTGATATATAAATAATCAGAAATGAAATGATATAACAACATGAAGAAAGTATATTATGGCCTTCCTCACTATTTATCTGAGAGCTAGGTTGCCCACCTCTGTTTATAAGATATAGAATATCATACCTTAAAAATTTTATCTATATGTATTTGGTCTATGATATAAGAGGTAAAGATAATAAATCATTACTGTGGTCATGAATGTAATGATTCTTTAAAAAGGGTTAAAAGCAGAAACACCTTCTATTCATTCTTTATGATATTGATATTTTAAAGTAAAACTTTCTGAAAAGAATTTTCAAAAATCTTAGAAAACTGCAATCAATAACCAACAAAACTTGATTAAGTATAACAAAAAATAACTTAAATTTTCTCAGAAAGTGTAATTGAAGTATTTTAAGATATTTTATATTTCTAGTTTTATAAGATGTTTGACTTACAATTGTAAATTGGATTTGTAAAATTAACAGTCAAAAAATTTCCAACTGAAGTTTCCCTTAATTCTCAACCATAAACATAAAACTGACAATAAGAATTTGAGTAAGAGAAGCAACAATTCACCAAATGCTGTGTACAGTACTGGCAAGAGTTGGGGACAATTATTCAGAAAAGGTTTATTTCCCAGTTGAAAAATGCTAGATTTATTAATTTAGTTGTGTCTGTAGTAAGCTAGGTGTTCTTTTTTCCTGAAATTTTATAATGAGACATTTCCAAAGAAAATGGAAGTCCGTAACCCAGTATGTGAGTAGCAGTCTACAAGTATGTTCCACAAAAGCAGTTTACTGTTCCCCTGATGGTCCTTGGTTTGTTGCCAGGGTACTAATTGCATTCTGCCATACAATTAAAAGGAAAATTTGGAATGTTATTACTTGCACAATATTATATTGATTTGAAATTCAGCATACAGTAAGAAGGGTCTTTACCGAAACATAATCGGCGGCAATGTTTACAAACATGGTTCAATACCAGACTTGGTATTTTTTCCTGTTTTAATCATTCCTTAGTTTAATTTAGGAATGTTTTTCCAAGCAGTTCCAAGCGTAATGGAATGTTTTGGTAAATATTCAAAGATTAGCTTGAAGTATGCAAGCAACTTTTAACCATATCTATTATATATAGCTACTTCTTCGGACCCAATTATTATCTGATATGTATATGGGTCCCTGTTCACATTCCGGATTTCACTTTTCCATGTTATTGCGAAAGCATTCCAAACAATTCTTAAAAATTGCCGAAATACATTTAAAAGGGGAGAATTTTACACCAACCAGGCATCAAACTCACAGGCGTTTGGTAACATTTCTTCCTTTGTTACTATAGAAGACCACTTCATCTGAAAACACTGTGATTTTGATTGCTCTATCACACCAAGAATGGCTTAATATTTAAAAAAATCGCCCAAAAGATCGCCTGGCGTCGAACTCAGGACCCTTTTGTGAAAGAGAATTGCATATTAATATTAGATAAGTGCCATTTTCACCTGTTCCAAAGTTTCGATTCAATATCTTATCAGGTCCTAAAATAAGATTCCGTTATGCCCTTTGAAATGCATGGTAGAATAGAAATGACCCTCTTGCATCGAACCAAGGACCATCACAAAAACGGTAAAAACGAGTGTTTTCAAACGCCTCTCCATTCCGAGTTTTATCTTTCCAGGTTATCAGGAAGGCATCAAAAAAATTGTCAAAAATTGCAACAATGCATTTCTTATGGAAGAATTTTGCATCCACCTGGCGTCAAACTCATGGTCTTTTTGTAACATTTCTTCCACCGGTACTATAGGAATCTATCTCAACGCTAACCTCCGAGATTTTGGGTCCTCTATTTTACCAATAAGTGCCTAAAATAATCTAAAAATTTATTTATAATAATTTAATAATCAAAAATCCACGCAATGCATTCTTATGGGAAAATTGCAATTTTTGGGATTTTCATATATACACATTTATTAAATTTGAGCTTATTTTGTGTTCTAGCTATTTTTAAATTTAAGAAAGGTAATATGCAGTTTGCTTTTTTCAACATTGAATCTGAAAGAAACAAATGGCACGCTACCCTTCCTAGAAGCAAAGTTGGCAAAGTAGAGCGGATTAAGAGAAACTGCTAAATGGTCTTTCGATGCAAATTGTTCGTGACTAATGAATATTTTAGAATACTGCCTCCCTTTTCATTCCTACCACTACTTTTACATGGACCTAAATTCTATGTGTATTCTTACAGGAAAATGCTGGGCCCCAACAAATGCATTGGTTGTCAAAGGACTCTGTTCATAGACTTCAAAATTCATAAAAAATGTCCAGTAATTTAACCGTATTCTCACCTTTATAACTCATTAATGAGATTGCATGAACAAAATAAGAATCTTTATCCAAATTGTTTTCTTTTTAAAAACGTAAGGAAACCGATTTGTTAGGTCTGCAATCTATTGGAGACTATATTAGTAGCACCTAATTTCTTTATAATATCCCTTTTCAATTGACTTAGATAAGTACGAAAACAAAAGACTCTGCCTCATGCTTGGAAAAGAACATACTTATTCTTCACTTTACACAATCTGTTCTAAAGGCTGCAACATTTCGTCAGATTTCCAATCCTCATTTCTCCTTATCTGTTAAAATTCATTGCTATAGAATTCCATTACACTTCCTGAGACTCATTTATAAGCTAATATTAAGAGTTAAACTTGTGCCCAAAACAAAAAGCTTATGACCTGTAGAAAGCATGTGTTCTGCTCAATATTCTTGCATGACGTTCTCATCAATATTCAACATAAATGCCATTCGATAGGCAAAATATTGGTGAATCTGATTATTTATTTAAAGTGCCTTCAATGAAACTTACTTAAACCTTACTTTCATCTTCTTTAAAATTTTTTCCCCAAAAATAAATGAGAAATGCATACACAAATAAGATTCTTACAATTCAATATTTTCCTGTGCCAAAAAATGTTACTTCATTTCTAAGTTTTTGGTGAACTAGTATCACTCTTTGTATAATTTAACTTCCTTTGAAGAAGCAATAGAATACTGTGAAAAGCTTTTACAGCCTAGGTCATCTTGCATATATCAGTCCCATTGCAAATCGAAACACTTGGCTACCCATCTTTCTCTTAGCATTCTACTTTCAATTTTTCTCTACTTAATATCCAAGACATATCAATTGAAGGCAATTATAACTTCAATCAGAGCTCTTCTACTAAAACTTTTTTTCTACTTTACTTTTCTATCCACAGAAAATCATCCAGAGCAAAGACAGTGTAAGACCAACAGAAGTAATTTTTGAGAGTCAAAAATGTTCATAAGTGATGCAAATGTATTCATCCCTAAGTATCCAAAAAATGATATTTTTAATTGACAACTTTGCTTTGAGTGGATTATATTAACAGATAATTCAGCAAATGGGATCAATAATCTTAGTCAAATGATTTGGAGCTGATATTCTATAACAAATTAATTCAGAGCAGCTGTTTTTGGTGCATTCCACACTGTCTCACTGCTATCAGCAAAGTTATAAATTCATCAAAAGTCATACAAACATTTTCATAGGAATTGAGCAAAGAAGGTTGAAAAAGTTGCAATTTCACAAATCAAATATGACATCTCAGAAAATAAATCTCATATTGTGAATGTACAACTCTGGGATAACTGGGATCCTCTTAGCTCCTTTTTATCTGTTCGCATCCTCTTCATATAATCTAATCAACAGCTGATACATCAATACTTCACCATAGCCACAATTCCAACTATTTACATGCTTCAAAGCCAAAGATCTCATTTATTCAATTCAAACTACTGTTCAAATGATTAGTTCATGTTTAAATGCCATTTATAGAAAACTGTGCCCCATTGCTTTGGATGCATCCCCTTTCAGTAAGTCATTGATACAGTTCCAGCAACCATCATTGCTCTCCTTCCACAATGTCACCTGGAACAGTGCAAATATTCACTCAAAAATATAAAAGGACTGGATGAGAAAGAAAGTTAGCTTGATAAATGAATGACAGTTGATTTTTTTATGGGAATGGGAACAGATGAGAATGGAATGGAGGGGGATAAATTAAAATGAACATCAAAATACACATTACTTATTATACATCTACACATTTCATCACTGACTACAGCATAATGAACACAACGGAGATATTAATATGCAAAAGTGTCATGTATAATGAGGAAGCTAGAACCATAAACCCAGCTTTCAGTCATAATATGTACAGTCACTTACCATAAAAAGTTACCACTATGGATGCAACCCACTTAACAGATGTGGAGCTTGATGAGAGTGAGTCTATGAGCGGCTCTGCTTTTAGTTAGTTTTGTCTTCCTCCTTACACATGTTTTGAGGGTTTTTTGGCATTATTTTTTTGATACTGGCTAAAATTCAGTCATTTGGATGCTATATAAGCAATATAGTATTGCAAAGGAAGTAAATTTGGATTTTTCTTAAATCGGCTCAAATCTCGTGCGTAATTCACTCTTCTTCAAAAATAATGGACAAGAAATTCTTTGGTTGCCCATATTTTCTGCTTACGTATAAATTCCCATCAATGGTGGTTTGGAAAGGACTTCGTTATTTTTCTTCATGCTCTACATGCTCGCAGGACGAACTTTTCCGTAAAAAATAATAAATAATAGGGCTTAAATAAATTATAATTAAGAGAAAATGCAATACTATGAATTATATCAAAAGAAGGGGAAATTAGAGAAAACATAATTTGATTAGAAATGGAGTAACAGTGAAAGAATACGTTAACCCTTCAAAATCCGCTTACAGGGATGATATTGTTTAACATATGCGCAATAGCAAAGACATCAGATGAATAAGATGTTCTGTGTGTTATTTCTCTGTTGGCTGATATTTCTAAATGACATTAGTGAAACCATATTGAATATATTTTTAGTTATTTCATTGATATTCATTTTACCTCTCTGAATACAAACATATCATTATGACTGAATGGAAGAACCTTAATTGAGTTTCGATACTTGATCAAGAGAGGGAAATGAACACTATTTTTTCCCCTGAGCCGCGCAGTCCTATGGGTGCAAGGGGTGCATCTCACCCGGGCAGGTAGGATGCCATGGGTATTAGAACTCCAGAACTCTAAATCCTAGGAGACATACCTTCTCACAAAATCCAGGCGTGCAGTTTTATGAGAGTCCGTTAGTATTTCCTTAACGGCGGCACGCCTGGCTTCTAATCCCACAAATTGCAGCCTTCGACGTACTGTTTGGGCGGATGCCTCAATACCGACTGCAGTCCTCATCTCCTCGGCTGTGGAAAACAGATTCTCCCTAACATGGTCCACAATGCGCTCATCGTCCTCCCGACCTTAGGCCTCCACAGAATGAGATTGTTCCCACCTTCTCTTCAACTTTAAAATTGTCACATGTTTAGCTTCCTTGCAATCTCTCTGACAGACATGCCTACTATTAGCATCCCTGCCGCTTGATTTTTTCTCCCGGGAGTTGATTGAGGCATAACTATGAAGTAGCAGCGTACATGCGTTCTCAGTTCATTCTCCACTGATGACCAGATTACAATAAAGCGATAGTGGGTGAGGTGAGGGTGAGCCCTGGCGCTGAAGTTGTTGGTGGTAGTTTTGGTAAAAGTTTTTTCATAGAAATTACGCCCGGAATCACGTGTGGGATTAAGGGGAGAAAGATTAGCAGATAATGGAATGACTAGGGAGTAGCAGGTAGGCGAAAGGGGTTCACTGAATTCTGTTTATGCTGATCTCGGAAAGAATAGCGAGGTCTAAGGAGTAAGCAGCGGGGGAAGAGATGGGGTCTATGGGATACCAGCCGTGAAGGTCCGTTTTAGAAGGTAGTATTTCTAGGAAGTAATCAATGAATATGCATTGTCGAGAACCCTCTCCCAAAACAATCTGGGTTTTCCACACCTTTTCGTCCATTCTAAATGATGAAATCTCAGAAACGCTGAGTTCTTCACTCGAGAGTTGCATTGCTACCACATTTCACTTATTATAAGGTATATTTTCATGCAAATAAAAAAACAAACTTTGTAAATTCCATAAAGATATATTAAAGGCAACTAGTTTCGTCTATAAGAAATCATCAGGTACTGAAATATCGAAAATGAGAAAGACCGAGGGGAACAAGGAGGTGTGGGAGGGGTGGTGGGAAAAACCGGGAATTATCAACAGAAAAGGGCTGAGGGATGAGAGAGGAGGGGAGGAGTTGTGGAAGAGGTATTCCTTGGTAAGGATTTTGGCCACCCCCCACGCACCGGGAAGGGCATTCATTGCAGTGGAGTTTGTACACCCCGCTGAGGGAGTCGCTGGGTCTTCTATCTCTGTGATGGCCGATGGCTCTCCGTAGATTCCAGGGGACATAGAAAGCCGCTCTCAGGTCATTAGGAAGCATGTGTCCCAATCTATAGGAGAGACTTCCGAGGAAGGGGATTCTCTGCCATGAGGAAGGGGTTGTGGAGGATTATTAGAGGGAAGGAGTGATTTTACAGCATGAGAGGATATTTGGTTTTTTCCTCAAGAGTTTATCCACCATATCTGGGCTCTATCCATTATTTATAGCAATCTGTTTGATGATTAAAACTTCTTTAAGGGAATTGGCCGGTGGCATCGGGATGTGGGTGGATCATACTGTGGAAAGCGGGTAACTTCTGGGAAAAAGGATGGGAGGAATGAGAGGGGATGGTGAGGTCAGAATAGGTGGGTTTTCTGGAGGGAGTTGAGATGATGATTGAGATTCCACAAAGTTAGGCTGTAAAATGTCAATTTTAATAATATATGTTGTTTGTATACCAAACTACTATATGTTGATTTCTCATTCTTTTACTCATAGATATAGATTACTCATAAATGCCTCTTCTTACGGTGTGACCGAGGTTATAGGACACTGTAAAGTTCTTCCTTATCGCTTAATTTCTGTCTAGCTCTATTCCAGATCATTTTCTAATACACTCCTTGCCATACACGGATTGAATACTTTTCTTTGTGCACCACTGCTGGGATTTTTATTTTTTATTTCGAAGAATAACCTTTGCAAAATTCTTTTTTAATCCAAATAACATTTAACAAGTTATAATCGTTACCATTACTCATTACTCATATGAATATGGTATGAAAATCTAATAAAATTTGCATTGAAGTGGCAAGCATTATTTTTTCTGATTCAATAAATGCACTAATCATAATTGATGCAAGATTTTCACTTTAAATATGTTTACCGGAAAATTCCTTAAAAATATAATATTCTGTTATTCTACAACATTTCATTAGCAATGAAATTTTAAATTATTATATACATATGGATGTCTCCGTCTGCGTTATGCTGAGACTCGTTTATACAGCAGACTATCTTCGAAAGTGCCTTTAAACAGGTTTTTTTGTACATAAATCTTTATATAAAGCCCTTGTCATCATTGCCCAAGGCAACCCCGGCTCGCAGTATCTCCTTCTGGCTGTGGTCAAATATGTAAGTGATTCTACCAGAGAAGTTCATGCAAGAAGAAGGAAAGGGACTTCGAAAGTTTCTGGAGGTCATAAACCGCCTTTAACTTTATTGTTGTTTTCCTACCTCAGATGTGGGGGAGGGGGAGAGTCCTTTCCTGTCCTTCACTACCCACTCCATTTTTCCCTGAAATGCTCGGCACGGCTTTGGAACACGTTGTGTACATTTGTGAAAAGTTTACTCTTCCATTCATTCCCTCAGAGGCTTATGCAAACACCAATATTATTAAGAGAGTTACAGAATAGGATCTCAGTATTTTTCAAGATAAGCTTTGCAATAATATCTCCAATTAATAACTGTGGATACCTGATGATAATGGCTTGCACTTTTAATGGATTTCTTCTTCCGAAAATTGTCCTTGTTACAATTGTGAATTTGCTGGAGGTCATGGTTCACATACTGAACACATTCAGGGAAGCAGACAACTGTAGAATCGAGATATATCTGCAGATCATCAGCGTATAAATGATGCTTACAGTATTTAATATAATTTAATTTTTAATAATAATTTTATACTCGTATATATCCATGTGAACAGAATCGAAGGCTTTACTAAAGTCCAGTAATTCTATTCATTAGTCCATACCCTCAGATGCTTAGGAAGTTTCCTAATGCCTTATATTAAAACGCAATAGGTAAATTCAATCTATGATTTATTGCAAGAACTAGCTACCAAGACACAATGTGCCCAGAATGCGTCTGTTCGGCTTAACTTGAAAAAGTATGACCATACTTCCGTTATGTTGAAGAAAATATCTTGGTTTAACTAGAACAATTTCTATCAATATTTCTATCAAAGAATTCATGTTGTAATGCCAGGTTTCAGTGTCTTTCAAGCACAAACTGCAGAATATCTCTTTTCAGAAATTTTAGGCTTAGAATATGTTCACCATTGCAATACTTCATGCAAAAAATCTTAAGTAAAACTGTATCAAAGAAACAACTTTTAAACCACCAAATTAATCTATTCCAGCCTCCAATTCACTATAATATTACTCTACCATGTTAATGTCACTAAAAATTGCCTTAAATAAGTTATTTTGATAACAATAACGAAAATAATGAAAAAAAAATTTGTTCAAACGCTCAACATGGACCTGCATAGCAGACAATGTCCTGAATCTTTATTTTCGCTCTCTCTCTCTTCTGGAGGCTCGCTCACCCGAAACGTGGGGTCTGTTGGACGAATTGCCCCTTGAAAGAGGTAACTTTTTTTTGTAAGTGACTGTACAAATAAAAGTTGCTGGAACACTGCAAGCTAATCTTATATATTATTTCTAAACATCATTTTCTGTGACCACCCTTCACACTCCATCCAAACATAAATGACTGACCATTTGAAAGAGAAATTTTCCAGCTAAATATAGACCGACAAATACCAAATGCACCATTTGGTCAAAAAATGGTAGCCATAGAACATTTTCTCAAAGCCTATGAGCTCTTTTCGATCAAGGTTTCCTTTTAAGTCTTACAGCATTCCTTTACATCAAGAATTGTTTGCTGCATTAATGGCCAAAATTACGTCAGAAACAAATAGCTAGTTTCTATCATCACTTAGTGATTTTAGACTTTTGTATGTCTTTCTATAAATCTCTTAATTTCATTGAAAGCAGGACAAAACTCTCTTTCTATGGGTCAATGAATTACCTTGTTATCTCCTCCTGAAACAGCCAGGATATGCCCTGTTATCGACCACGATACACTCCACACTACATCATCAAATGTTTTCAAGACCAAAGCAGACCAGCTCACAAAATTATCACTCGACCAGATGATCACTCTACGATCCTGTAAATTAACTATTATCTATCAACTTGGAGGAGAACAAATTAGCATGACACAATTTACTGAACACACACCTGAGAACAACTAGCAATGACTATTCTAGAAGAGCCAATGTATTTGGCCCAAGCAACATCTCTGACCCAATCCGTGTGGCCCTCCAGTTTGGTTTCTTCTATCCATCTCTCATCATCCTCCCTGGAAAAAAACGATTATCTTTAAAATACCACTTATTGCTTCCTTAAAAACTCCAAAATCTGAAGTAAAACTAACTCAAAGTAATTGATCACTTAACTATTCAGTAATTCAAGCAAGTAATATTTTCTTATCTTTGCGTTCCATCAAACAACATACACCAGAAAGGCTTTCGCGTTACAAGGATGACTGCACTTGCTTGCTATGGCTACTCGGTCAAGAGACAAAATTCTTCATCGTAAATTAGAAAAACTTAATGCATACACAAAAATAATGAGAATGAAATAAAAGGAACAGTGATTCCAACCACAGAAGAATATCATATTGAAAATGAGAATAGAAACTTTCATCTAAGACATAGCATGGCTCCCTTTTATGAGACAAAAATAAATATTAAAAATCTTACAAACAAAAAATATGTAATAAAAAACATTAAAAAGATGCTGATACTAAAATCTTCCAAAATATAGCTATGATTTATGAATTTTTCTTGTTTTTTAACTAAGAATTGGCTCCCAAAAGTACACAATTTTAAAGATCTTCCCTACCTTTTTGCAAAAAATTAATCAGTCTTCATTAGAATAGATAAACTGCATTACATTTTGATTTCTTCCTAATATTACTCGAATATATTTAACATAATTGGATGATTATTCGAGTATTAATTAAACTGGTGAATTCCACCCCATTGAATAGTAAATGGTAAGGATATAATATTTGTAACCCAAATAACCTTACCATCTTCTATTTTATTTTGTTTACAGTGCACTTTTAATTAAATCCAAAGATACTATCTTTTCATAAATTGCTTAGAAATCATTTAATCATATTTTGTATTAATGAGAAAAATTCCCATCATCATCATATAAATTCTAATTCAGTTAACACTCGTTGGTTTTATCAGTAACTATGTAAAATTCTTATGGAAAACCCTTCGTAAAATGTCATGAAAGGAAATCAACAAAGAAAAGATTATACATTCAATGGGAAGAGGAACAACTGCTCCATAAACCAAGTACAATTGGTGAGCATCAATCAAGGGCTTTCCCAAATAAATAATTTTTCTCAACGAACTCCCCTTTCCTTGCCTAAAGTCATTTAATCCTAACAAGACAAGCAAACATGAATGATTAAAGCCTTCTATAGACAATTCATCAGCATGTGTAATTTCATGGATGCTCCAAAAAGGTGCTCATTCATACTACCATAGACAAGCAATAAAATAATTTTTCTCATTAATACAAAATATGATTAAATGCATTCAGTTGTATATGTTGTAACAAATAACATACCAGGGAAGGGGTTAAACATAGAATACCAATTAGGGCATAATGAAAGATTAAAAAAAACTTTCCACAAACTTACTCAGATGTGTGCTTACCTCCATATTTTGACGAGGTTATCACAGCCTCCAGAGACAATTCTTTTGATGGAAGTGGGACGAGGAGGGGGAATGTCCATGGAGAAGGTAGAATTAGGACACCAAGTCACTGCATTACATCCAATCTACAGGAATCACCAAGCATTAATTTCATCGATTGTAAACAATAGGATGGAATAATGTAATTTGGCTTACAGTGTGAGCATTCATAATCTTTTTAACATCCCAGTTGATGCCACCGGAATGCGTAAGCAGTGAAATAGATCCGTCTGAACTGCCACATGCCAATATCAATCCAAATTCATGAGGTGCCCATCTGATTGAGTTCACTTGAAACAAAATCACATCATTATCATTCAAATCTTGCTTTTTTCCTTCACCGCTACAAAAATGTTTGCAATTCTAAAGAGACGCTTAATTATTATTTTTCTTGAGTGCTTTCAGTCTCTCTTTCTTTAGCCTAATACTTTCATAGATACCTCTGTATTGCACTGCATATTAAATGCACCCAAATCATACAGAAAAAAGTACATGATTGTAAGATGCATGAAATTCTCTGTGTTACATCTCTCAACTTGTCTGGACAAGATTATGATATTTACTAATTCTTTAAGGTGTCATAACAAGCATGCTCTTCATTTATTGTAATCATCTGGCATTCTGATAGAGGGCAACAATGCATTAATGATTCCTTGCAAAAATAATAACTGGTAAAACTAAATCATAGCTTTAAATGTTATACTTTAAATACCTTTCTCTACTGCCTTATAAAACTACCTTATTGATCAAATCTAAGTTATTGCCCAAAATATTAGATTCAAAAATCTACAGAGAAATATCATTGTCTTATTAAATTTACTTATTGTCTATACCATTCAGATAGAGCAATATTCATTTATATTTTCTGAAATATATATAAAATGAAATAACTTTTATGTTTTAACTTATTTGCCCTGTAATAAACTTACCACAACTTAATGTACACTGAATGTAACTCACAAAGAATAGCACCTTCTCAAGTAATTAAGAAATAAGATTTCAAAGAATCATCTGAAATGCATATATTGCAATGAAACAAGAGAGGGAAAGCGGATTGACTTATCCAGACATGAAAAGTAAGTTCCTGAGATTGTTAAAAATAAATAAATATATATCTATTATATATAGCTAACTCTCCGGATATACCTATATATTTATAGGGGATACGAATTCTGACCATGTTCCACAAGCCCCGTTGATGTCAGATTTTTACGACGTACTGGCCCCACCCTGTAGATGCCAGAATAATGCAGACATCGACACTAGGTGTCATAGGTACGATACTAGAATGTCCCAAAAATCGCAATTTTCCCATAAGAATGCTTTGCGTGGATTTTTGAAAATTATTTTGAGGCACTTATCGATAAGATAGAGGAACCAAAATCTCGGAGGTTGAATTTGAGGTAGTCTTCTATATTACGAATGGAAAAAATGTTACAAAATGACCGTGAGTTCGACACCAGGTGGGTGCAAAATTCTTCCATAAGAAATGCATTGCTGAAATCTTTGAAAATTTTTTTAAATGCTTTCCCCATAATCTGGAAAGATAAAACCAGGAATGGTGGCAGAGGCGATTGAGAACATTCTTTCATGAGGACAGCATGCATCAAATTTTTCCCACCAGACAAATACATCATGGCCAAACTTGATGGAAAAGCAGTTTTTTTATGAGACTGAACAAAGTAATGAATACACTATATAATTCAATTCCTTCTAAACATATAGAAGAAAACAGATAATTCATATACTTTTCTTTGATTATGTATTTGTTATAGTATGACTGCTCAAAAGCATAATTCATTATTATTTACTGCTGCAAATTGTAGTACAAATTTTTACAAAAGGTCACTGTGATGTAATTAAATGTACATTTTCAATTTAGCTGAAAGAAAAGAAAATGGAACCCAGCTTTTAATGAATAAGAGGTTCAAAAAGCTCTCCAATCACCAAATACTGGCACCTGGCGGTCACCAGCAGTAGACAATGAGAAAGTTTTTCAAACCACTTAGTTTTTATGCACACAAACTTATCACTTTGCCTCATTTCTAAGCTCTTCATATTTTATGCTCATGTTTAATACAATAAACACCTCTTTATTTTAAATATACAATGTTGAATATCCAGCTTTGTGTTCAATGAATTTTTAAGAAATATATTCTTGCAAGTTTCCCATTCTTCTGCAATAGAACAACATTATTGTATTCTAGTCTTATTGAAAATCAAACTAATATTATATTTTTAATGTATTGAGGGTATTCATTACATATCCAGTCATTTGTCCCTTCATGATTAACAAAATCATGAAAACTTTACGGTAATAAATTTACTGATTAGCTTGGTAGTTTGAAGATATAGAAAATAATAAATACCCAGACTAACATAACAAATATCTACAAGGCTTAAAAGTGAAATTTACTCTAAACGACACAGGTTTCTTTACCTGATGATTCATGAGCAGCATATTCAAATATTTTTGTCCAAATATTTGTTTCTTTCCAAATAATCACCTTTCTGTCATATGAACAAGATGCAAGTAGATTTCCAAAGCTTTGGTGAGACCATGCAACTTGCCAAACCTGGAATAAATATTTATCTTATACAATAATCGCAGTTGTGTACATATTTATTTATCCTACGTCAGTAACTCCTGTAAGGAATACAAGGAAGAAACATTTGAACATTAATTTCAAGCACTTCCTGATGAGATAGAAATACAAAATTTGAGGATTCCTTAGAAGGCAAAAAACCTAACTCATACATTTTTCTACCAGAAGTATCCTTAGTTTTATTTCAGACAACACAAACATTCTCTCACGAGAAATGCTCAATAAGTCTATTTTGAGTGATTGCAGACTTTCTTTCCTTAGCAGAATTAAATTGGAAATAATGGTCCTTAGAAATTGAGACAAGTGGAAAAAGAAAATAAATTGAACAAAGAACCTTATGTTTGGCATGGAAACTAGTTTTCTATTTGAAATTGCAAGAAGTTAGACAAAAATTATGAAAATTTTATCATTTTGTAATTATAGAACCCCTTGATGACAAAGGAGATATATTCCATCAAGGGCACATATAGAATGAATGAATGTTGAAAAGGATGAGATTCTTGGTGATTCCGATACTTACAAGAGGGACAGAAAACCAAGTAGGAGTATTTCTTAATTTTAGCTATCAATTCATCTATAAAGCTCATAATTATAAATAGCAAAATAAGTTTTATCATAATTATATAATGTAATAGCAATTTTATTGGTAATGCTAAGTAACCATCAAAGAGAGAAGCAAATACTATATATATACTATATATATATAGTATATATAGTATATATATATAGTATTTGCTTCTCTCTTTGATGGTTACTTAGCATTACCAATAAAATTGCTATTACATTATATAATTATGATTAAACTGTTAAACTCATCCATCAAAAATGATGGTATTTAGTTAAACTTACGTGTGTGTGTATATATATATATACACACACACGTAAGTTTAACTAAATACCATCATTTTTGATGGATGAGTTTAACAGTCTTATTATATTTAAGAAATTATCAGGTAAATGCACTGAAATATATTCTGCTAATTTCATAATCAGAGAGCAGATAAATTCTTCTTCGATATATTGTTTCCAAGTATCTAAAGCATGTTGGAAAAAATTTCTTATGCAAATTACTGCAGCATATCATTTATAATTTGAATGAGAAACTTGATAGCTCAGAGATTATTTCAAAATGGAGAATGTCCGCTATTATCTTAATACAACTAAGCTATTTTTGGAGAAGTCGAACATAAATAAAGGAACGTTGAATAAAGAGTTGAACACGAAGACGATAACAGGAAAATAGTGAGAATGAACATATGAATTCAAACTGCCATAACATGAAGAACACTTAAGATAAAGTTCGCACTAAGTAAACAATCAAAAAATCTTCACCGATGTCTAAATACTTATAAACTACGAATGTTGTCGAAGGCAGAAAATCATTTGTCTTCTCTGATCTGAATATCTAAGACAAGGCATGAAAAAATTATTGAGGTAGGTTGCTCATACTAACTGGTCCATCGTGCCCCTTAAGTTCGGCGATTAACCTTTGACTCCCATTCCTCAAGTCATGGATCTTCACGGTATGATCCGAAGAACATGTAGCAAGGCGTATGCCATTGAAGTCCAACTCAGCATCATGCTGTCGGAGAAATAATCAGGCATTAACTCGCACGGGAGTAAAATACGTTCTGAATAAAATGTAGACGTTTTACTTACAATAACATCTTCGTGTGCTGTGTCGATAGATTTCACCAATGACACCTGAAATATGATTGTTATCAATTCAGAGCAAATGTGACATTCATTTCACTTACTCTAAAGTAAATTTTAAATATACGAAGGTCTTCATAGAGATACCTGCTAATATCGCAGATACGTACCATTGGTTCAAGAATAATAATTAGTTCATATGTTTTTCCTTAATTTAATCTTACTCGAGGCGCTCACGGCTACTGCCATCTACCATACCCAATTTTACCTATATCTACGCTCCTTCTTTAATGTGAAAAACGATACAGCGCCAAGGCATAAAATATCAGTGTTCAACACAGTCTTTTGTTTTGTTCCTTAGTCATGCGTAACTTCGGCAGCACCGTAGCGTTTTTTAATCTCGTAGAGTGGGGTGTCATTTGAATCTCAACCGTCGTTGTTTCTGTGGACGTTTTCGCTCTGTGAAACAACGGCCTGTATGCTGTTATCATCACTTCCAGTCCTTTTCATTTCAACTGAGGAGTTCATTACAGTGGAAACAATTGCGATAACTTCAGAATGATTGCTAGCGCTGAATATTAAAATATGTCGTACAAGTGCTACAGATTGCAATAGTTCCGAGGATCGGATAAAATGATTTACATGGTAGTCATCAGCCCTGGATAGCATAGTAGCTGCACGTTCGACTTCGGTGAAAGCGGTCCCGCGTTCGATCCCCTATGGGTAATTCTCTCTTCAATGATTAAAGGATTAATTATGTCAATGGACAAAAAACGTCTCAACGTCCTCCTTAAATATAGACTTAGTATTATTACTTTACAAAAAAAATCTCGTGAAAGAATCATAAAAGAAGCCCGGTGCTTATAAAGGTGTTAAGTGACTGTGAGCCAAAAGCCATGCTGGCGGCAGTAAGTATTGCACGATTAAATAAAGAACTAAAATATTCCATTTCGTGTTCGGTAAACGAATCTTGGCCGTTCATAGCAGTAGTAAGATGCTAGGTAAATTTTGCGCCGCTTTTCTTGGCCGTACAGCTGCAAGTATCTAGCAGCGGTCTTTCTTAATGCAGAAGTTTTGCGAAAAGCATTAAGAAAGTGTTTGAATCCCCTTTCCAATATTCATTTCCGTGCTCTTTCACATTTTCGATACTGAAATTTTATTTGTCGATCACATCAAAAAGATATCTTTCGGGGGAATGAAAGTGGTACGCTTAATGTGTCGCTTTTCAGATCTTTCGGATTCCCCTGACCTAAGGAAATTTTTCTTCGCTTGCATATCACCATGAATTAATTGATTGCTGTTTTTCTGTCTTCTAAACTTCTTACAAATCTAACATACAGCTTCTCCAGAAACCGATTAACTTCTTCCTTTTGATAGTAAGATATCGTCACAAACCTTTTCACGATCATACTCTTGAAAATATAGCATCTGCCTTAAGGATACCATCTCTCAATGAGCTTTTAACTCTCAAAGTTCTCAGTTTGTTTAGCAAAATTATTTTCGGTAACTGTGTAACTAATGACTTAATCTCCTTTTTCTCTTTTCCAATGTTACATGATCACACTTTTATTTTACTACCCTCAACTCATCATTAAACCAATGTTGCTGCAATTTTATTTGAACGTTGAACCCAAACATGGTCAAAAGTGAGGTACACAGGATATAAAATCGATGGCTTAATCATACTTTCAGAAATTTACTTCTGATGCATCAGTTTATTGCCAGGATCTCTGAAATTGTATAAAATAGCGATGTTCAATGTTCAAAGCAACCTTTTCATTCTGTAAGAAAGTTCGAGTAGTCGACTAAGCCAGTGCCTAAACCATCTTCTTATCAGCAATTTATTTTGGAAAGAGATTCCGAGGTCTTTTCAAACCAATAGAAACTGCTAACATTAGTATTAATATCTATGCAAGCCAATGGTTTGTTCTAAATCTTACCTTACTTTAGTGATGGTAATCGGCCTATAAACTTCACGTTTCTGCGACATTGAATCAGAGGAGTGTCAATAATTCTGTAATACGTTTAAAATTCTTTCAGCGTCATTATAACAGAAATTTTAGTCGATCTAGTAAGATCATCTTCAACACTAAATTTATTTTGTATCATAGATTTTGTAAGAGGAGTTGAACAATTTGGTTCTCGTAAGTGAAGAGAATAAAATTTCGATGGCATTTCTCTAGTTATTTCAAACTAAGAAATTTTTATCTGAATCTAGGAACAAAATTAAGCATAACAAACAGTATTTATAATAAGAAAACAATCATTGACAAGGAGCTTGATTGATATGAATTGACGATAGGCAGCATTACTTATTTTTTCATTCTTGTTGTTGAAGTTAAGAGTTATTTAGTGTAAGCTAATACAGTTTATGTAATTCACTTTAAAAGCAGAGGACAAACAGAGGAGAAAAACAAAGTCTGATCATCATCATTGTATTTCTGTCCATGGATTGCTTTCAATGGAACTGCTTTCTCCAGACATCTCTATCCTGAGCATCCCTTTTTAGTGCATCATATTCTTTTCCTCTCTTCAAATCGGTTAGCATTCCAAATTTCCTTCTCCCTCTTCCTCGTTTCCCATTGATCTTTCCTTCAAAAATATGCTTCTGTAGGCATTCTGCTCTTAATATACGGCCTATCCATCTTGCTTGCCTTTTCCAAAATTACTCTTTCTTCTCCAACCCTCCTCAGTACCTCATAATCTTTTATCTTCTCTGTCCAACTTATTCTCTCCATCTTTCGCCATAGCCACATTTCAAAGCTCTCCAAGTATTTTTCTTCTTTCTTTCTCAACGTCCATGTTTCGGATAAATATAACACAATACTCCAGATAAAGCACTTTGCAAATCTTTTCCTTAATTCCATCTTGATGTTCCTCACTGTCAGAAGTTCTTTTATCTTTTGGAATGTTGCCTTTCCCTGAGCTATTCTACTTCTTATTTCCTCCATAACTGCCATTAGATGTCATATTGCTTCCCAAATATTTAAATGTTTCGACCTGTTCAATTTCCTTCCCATTTAACCTAATTTGTCCTGGGCCAGCCTTCTTTGAAACCTTCATCTCCTACAACTTTTCGATGTTAACTTTCATTCCATATTCCTCTCCTTTCATACTGATTCTCTCTACCATTTCCTGTAGCATTTCTTCACTCTCTGCCATCACAGCCTGATCGTCTGCATATTTAATTGTTTTCACACTTTCTCCTCCTACTCCTATTCCTCCAATCCATTTTAAGGCTTCTTCTATCAGTTTGTCACCATATGTATTATATAAAATTGGTGACAAGCAACACCTTTGTCTCACGCCTCAGCCTATAGATGTCTACATTGTCTCATCTCCCCCTATCCTCACCACTACTTTTTGTCTTATATACAATTGTTTTATTGCCATTCTATCTTTCCAATCCACTCCAATTTCCTTTAGAATCTTCAGCAGTTTATCCCATTTCACACTATCAAATACCTTCTCATAAACAATAAAGTAGATGAACATCTCCCTGTTTACCTCCAGTATCCTTTCGCTTAGCATTCTCATGCACCCTATTGCATCTCTTGTTCCCCTTCCTCTTTGAAATCCAAATTGGTTTTCCCCCAAAGTCCCCCTATTCTAATCTAAATCCTCTTCATTATTATTCTGGTCATCATCTTTGTCATATGTGCTATAAAACAGATTGTACGGAAATCTTTGCAAGCTTGTGCGTTACTTTTCTTAGGCATTGGCATCATTATTGTTTTCAGAAAATCATCAGGCCACTCCACTGTGTCACATATCTTGTTAGCAAGATCAGTGATTCTACTAATTGCACCTTCCCCTAAGACCATCAACACCTTGGCTGGAATTTCATCAGAGCCCACTCTTTTTGTCTCTCAGGTCTCTATCGCTCTCTCAACTTCTTCTTTCAGAATCCTTCGAATCCTAGTAACATATCCTCTCATCCTCTAGATCTACTCTTCCTTTGAATTCATGTGTACAGTACAGTTCCTCTATGTACTCCCTCCAAAGAATCTTAATCTCTTCCTCATCTGTAGTTATTTTCCCATTTTTATCTATCAATCCTTTCTTACTTATTCTTCTATGGTCTCTCTTAGTCAGATATCTTGCAGTTTTATACATTTCCTTTATTTTCCCAGTCCTCTCCAATTCCTCTATAATATGACACTGTTTTTTCATCCACTTCTCTCTAGCTTTATCTATCTCCCTCCTCAGCCTATTATTTAGCTTCCTGTATTTTCTTTTCCCATGTTCAGTATTATCACATTTCCACTTTCTTCCATCTTGTCTATCATTTCCTGAGCGATCCATTCTTTTTTATTTCTTTTGTTTCCTAGCCTCCCCACTTCCTGTTCTAGAACCTCTATTATACTAGACTTAATAGCATTCCATTCTCTTTTAACACATTCTTTCTTTTCTTGTGTTCGAAATTTCTCCTCTAGAGTTGTAGTGAATGCTGTTCTTTCTAATCTCAGCTTCTTTACATCCCATTTCTTTTCCTTTTCACGTGTATCAGTTTTGTCTTCAGGTCTGCAATCAACAGGTTGTGTTCTGAATCTACGTCAGCACCTGGAATGGTTTCGGCATTCTTAATGCTATTCTTCAATCTTTGGTTGACTAAAATGAAGTCTATTTGGTATCTATTTATGTCCTCCAGGCTTTTCCAGG
This sequence comes from Pachydiplax longipennis, assembly GCA_036926295.1. NCBI lineage: Eukaryota > Metazoa > Arthropoda > Insecta > Odonata > Libellulidae > Pachydiplax > Pachydiplax longipennis. The sequence continues at coordinate 1,932,197 of JAVFKF010000037.1, forward strand.
TGTACAACCTCCGCTCATGATTCCTAAACCATGTGTTTTGCTACCTATAGGTTGTTCTCTACACAGAACTCCAGCATTTTCTCTCCTCTGTCATTCCTCTTTCCCCCACCACATTATCTCTTTTACCTTTACCTATGACACTATTCCAATCCCCCATTATCACAACTATCACATCTCCCTTTCCATTCTCTTCATACACCTGGGATAATTGTTCATACACTACCTCCACTTCCTCATCCTTTGCATCTGACGTGGACATGTACTTTCATGACTAGAGTATTAACTGGCTCACTCCTTGTTTTGATCTCTATCACTCTTTCACTGATTGCAATCACTTTAGTGACACAATTAAAGCTCAAATTAGCAAATTAGAGACAAATTAGCTCTCTCAAGTACTGGAGGGTCTGAGAAATGCCAATAAGGTCTCAGTACTCAATGAAGAGAAACACCCTACCCTCACCTCCTCGTGGTAGAGAGTGGGCAATGCACTACTATATATGTATGCAGAGGGAGGGGACCAAATGAATGCTGGGATAAGTATTCACTCTCATGAAAAGATGGGGCACCCTCTTGTCTCAGAGGGGAGAAACCCCCTCCAAAGGCAGATGAGCCAGAAAATGGCCAATGGCATAGGATGGGAATTGGAATGGAAATGGAAAATCATCGCATTAAAGATCCATTTGGATATTCCTAGTTAAATGGAACTACGCAGAAACAGATATGACTCCTGTAATGAATGATTTTTCCAAAGTCTGATACGATGCATCTAAACAACATCTTCACAAAGTTCGTAGAGAATTATGATGTCTCTAAGATGAAACACTTTACGAAGGTACCAGAATGAATGTTGGAGTAATGGATTACATATAGAACTAAGAATATTTTAACAGTTAAAGTTAGAATTATGGGAATTAGAGGAATATTCTCATGTAAGTCTGGTTATCATCCGTTGGCTTCTATTTTTAATGTATTCTTCCATGATTCTTTTTACCCATCATTCATAATTATTGATAGTGATTTTTCTTTAAATTTTTACACATATTATGCACCATTCAAAGAATTCGGGTTAGATAGCTTACTTGAGGCATTCAGAAACCGAAGTAGTGATCATTAATCATTAGTCTCACCTTCACCTAGTGCATAGTTCTGAAAATCATTTTAGTATAACAATGGAAATTGTGTTGTGGGTGTTTTCACACCCTCTGCCATACGCCATAAGGCGGCTCGCGAGGTATAAATGTAAATGTACCAGGTGTTAACGTGTAAACCTGCAATATGCAAGTACAGAACACCTGGAATTTATATGCAATATGAAAATCAGTCTTAAGGGTCTGACTGACTGACCATACTAACTGTTGTTTCTTAACCATCTTAAACTGGATTCCTTACAAGAATTCCTGAAAGGTCATCCATTTCAAAAATAGAGAGTTGAATATCTCCATTCCCTAAGGGAATACCTGCGGCGAAGATTTTTTTCCCATCTAACTTGTGATTAGATGGGAAAATCCGCCGCCACCAAACCCTAACCTTATGGTAAGTACACCTGCTCAGCAGGGGTGTGGTCGGGAATCATCATTAGCACTTTCAAACATTCGCTACTCCAGAAACATACGACCATCCACAACATGCCGAAAAGGGTTTTTTTTCTCAGGGCAGAGTTCACTTACACCCATCGGCAGTGGTGCTTTTGAGAAAATAGACAATACATACATAAAGTGAGATGTCATTAAAGAAGTATGAGATAAAGTTAATTTTTGAAAGAATATTATGGTAGGTTTTCAGGTAGCCTCTAATAACTTATTCAATATTTGGCTTTTCTTAACATTTATTACATTCTGCATTGCTCACTTTACGTTTTTGTTAAATGTGTTGCGGAACAATTAGATGAAGCTAAAGATGTAAATATGTTGATAAAACAAGGTTGAGTATTAAAGTTTTGGAGTGGAGATGTATTACAGGAGATGTTTAATTGGACAAATATAATGACAGTTTTTTAGAAATCCTTTTTCGAGCAATTAATTGGCACATTATGGTGAATGGAAATGTGATGTAAGTAAAACTGTAAGTATGGATACATTTTTGGGAGAAAACGAAGTGTAAAATGCAGTGCATGTCATTTAAAATGTTAAGGAGCTGTCATTTCTCTTTTCCGTTAAAAAGTCGTCTTTTACATCATCTTATATATTCATTTCAGTTATAAATTTGTCATATACTCTCTAAAATACTTTAGTTATGAGATTGCTAGTACTATATTGGACTTAGTTGAAGGTAAGCATTTGATAATCAAGACAACCGCTTAGATGCTGATGTGGTCCTTCATTGATATATTTCAGGAATCCCAAAGAGGATATGCTGGCAAACCCTGAGTTGGCCACAAACAAGTTTTCAGGGACTTAAGGGGGGATAATCAAGAGAAAAAAGTGGGAGAAATTGGTGGGGCCCTTGGAGGTCACTTTGACTCCAGATAAATGGTAATGTTTATCAACTGTGCTTCTCATTCTAATGATACCATTCTATATCTTTAACTAAAATTTAGCGTAAAAAGAGCAATTAAATTATAGAATCACAAATCAAACCTCACAAAAATGTAGAGCATTTTGCAATTTTGATATTTTTTATACCCCAGATTTTAGTAGTAACTATTGTTTTGTTAATCATACAATTGCAGGAGTTCTAAAAGATATTTCCTGTGATAAAACTTTGGCTTTGTCTCTTTTGGACATAATCATCATTATTATAGATTGGAGGAGAAAAAATTTCAAGAGAGATTAGTAACATGAGAGATTTTAGCATATGCCCAAACAACTTCTGGTACTTCAGATTGTATTGGCCATAGTTTCTGGCTATAAAATAAATTACATCCCATTTAAAAGCACTCTTCTTTTAATTTAATAAAAAAACTCACCTACACATCAGAAATATGAAAATAAATATCTCTCACAGCAACAAAATACCTACACCAAGATAGAAGACTGTTTTACGTTAAACCTTTGGCTCAAGTGGAGTCATGGTCCCATTGATCGTCTCAAGTGTGGATTCACGCAAAGGCCTTTGTGCATTCTGGTCTTCTGAACACTTATTACGCAGTCTGATTTGACCAGTGAACAATTTGTACAACCAGAAAAGAGCAAGTGGAATAGGAGTCATCACCGCTATGGACACAGGAACCACTGTACAAAGCAAACAGATTCAGCCAAATTATGACAAACATAAGAAATTCAGTAATATAACTTTATGCAATTTCCAAAAAAATCCAAATCTTTAATTCGATCATTAAAGTAAAATGTTAGAGATGTTTAAACTTATCATTGCATTACATTGAAACTAATATATACATTATTGTATTGGTAATCATTAGTCGGTTTCCTCCATTATTCTTCATTCATTTACTTCTTTATTCATGTCTTTTGGCCTCTTCTAATGAGTATAATTTCAACACAACTTAAATAAATTACATATTGATGATCACTATTTCATTTTCTCTCACCAGATAACAAAATATTAATCTTATTCTCTCAAATTTTTCAATGTCCTTTCCTTTCATTTACTTATTTCTTTTGTATTCTTCTTTTCAAAGTCTCCTCGAGTACGTACTTACTCCATTTTGTGATAAATAATAAGAAAGAATGGCTGAAAGATGAGGAGATGCAAGAAGGATGATGCAAGAGGAAGAAGAAAGATGCAAGTATATATCTGGGAAGAGTTTCATATTACAGAGTGTCTATGGAATTATAAAGTATATACAAAAATTGAAGATTCAGTCACAAGCAGGACCAGACTTTTCAAAACCTGTTTATGAGAGCATCTCCAGCTGATCTAACCTATTTTTGGAGAAAATAATATCCTCGAAACAACAATTAAGTCAACAATTCAACTTATTAAGAGGTATCCAATAACAGTTTTTTTTTAAGCTCATCCAGAGGAGCTAAATCAAGTCAACCCAATGCATGCATTTAATTTATGTGACATGGTGTTTAAGTTTTGCTTTCCTTCTCCATTTTCGTGAGTGATATGAGAACTTAAGTTGACAGAACTTTAATAACATTCAAAGTTCACAAGTTTTAAGTAACAAATTTCTATTCTCTAAGTTTTCTTTTTCAATAGTTAACAAGGTTTAGACATACCTTGCTTTATATATTTATTTATTCCAAACTGTAGTCATGCAAGTAGGATATAATTATGTACATTTATAAATCATTGACATACATGTTCTTATAGAGGTACATTTTCCATATATTTCCCCATAAGGAACAAGGCAAAATGATGCCAAGCATTGCAAAAAATTAATTTCTTTATTTAAAAAAATCTTTCCTAATGCATAAATAGGGGATTCAACAAGTGGTGGAATTTATTTTTCAATATCACTTAAAATAGCATTAACTTCCTTACATATTTGCATGGAAATGAGATTAGAGGCTTAAAAGTGGTGTGTGTAATTGAACAATGTTGTGTAGAATTAAGAGATTGATTTTCCACTTTGTGCAATCATCATTTCCAAGGGCTAAATGAGGCATGTTGAGAAGCAGTTGATTCCATTGAAGTTTGAAAATTGAAATAAAAAAAAATTAAATGTTTCAAGTGATCAGACAACCTATTCCATCTTTTTTCCACAAAAAATGATAACTTACTTCAACTTTAGATGAGTTACATCCAAAATGTTAACTTTTTTTTTGGATCTAGCAATACATATTGGTTATATATACAATTTTGGTTAAATATATTTAAAATAGAGTTGAGATTAAAATGGTGATAGAGGACAGTTTGAGTAGTATTATTTCATTATCAATTTAAGTATTAGAAATTTATCATAGAAATGAGCACAACTGCATTTGTAGTTAGTAGTTATAGTTTCCTCAGAAACAAGCACTTTAAAGGATAAAAGTACACACTTAGTCTTCAGTAAAAACTTTGTAGTTACAATTCATTTTCCATCCGATCTATTGCAAATTTCCTTGTGGAAGTTGATGAATTATTCAGAGGTTAGCTTGGCAGGCCTCATCAAAGTTTCAATCACAATAATTAAAGTGGTGAATCTCATTCAATGAACCATCAGTGGTATTTCTCTCTGGCATCAGGGATTTCTAGGTTATCATCAGAGAGAGGGCATAAGTAATAATAGATTTTTAGAAGGTCTTTAGAACAACAGCTACTTCAGAGAAATTATTATTGTCATAAGATAATCACTGCAAGCACATTCATAATCTGGTGGCAGTGGGCAAACCTTTCATACATGCATACACTGGTCAGCAAAAACATTATGATCACTGCCCTCCACAAGAGCCATGGTGATGTAGGGGGCATTTGACATGAAAAGTAAAAACTGAAGTAGAGGTTACTAGCGATGATATTTGAGAAGAATTAAGAAGGGCTCTGAATTAAGGGCACATTATGATAGCCCAGTACATGAAAAATGTTCACTGGAATATTGCTCCCATGGGCATCTATGAGCTAAGCAACATCCAAGAGCTCTATAAAGTGGCAATCTGATTTAACATCAGCATGCAATCCAAGCATAAGTGTTCTGTTCAGAACAAGTCGATGTGGCTCTGCAGTATGTATGTGCGACCCAACGACATTGTCAATCACAATTGACTCTTGATGAATGATTGGTAACTTGTGTTCACATTTCATCTTGTATTGGTCAGTGTCTTCCAGGAGAATAGATGCTTGACACATGCCTTCATTGTGGACAATTCTTTCCCTGAGGATGATTGTGCTCGTTACTAGGCAAGAATCAAACAACAGTAGCTTGATGAGAAATATACTGAATTAGAGTAGATGTCTAGGCCACTGATCTCAACCCAGTCGAACATGTCTGGGATGTTATCAAGCATCCTAAAGCCATATCTATATAATGTACAGGAATAACATGACTTGTGCATGGAAATCTGGTACCTGATCTTTAGGAAACCTGCCAAAAACTTTTCAAATCCATTTCAAGCCAAATCACTGATATATTGTGTGCTATCGGAGAGAAAACACAATATTAAGCGGGTGGTCATAATGTTTTGACTGAAAATTATACATTTGTACTTAGGAGTTGATTAGAGAAGTTAATGAAATTTCAGGTATTTGTCCAAGGAGGGAGGGATAAACTCTCTCTGAGGTTACCTGAAATTAAATTCCTACAAACTAATTTATAAATTTCTCTTTAAGCTCTTTATTCTAATTTTTAAAGCCAATGTGTTATAGGATGTTTTGATTGCACTAATTGTGTGTAATATGGAAGACACTGACATTACTTACTTACAATACTGTGTTAGTCTATGTAATACTGATGATTCTTTCTAGCATTATGGGCAAGTTGAGAAATGGAAAAGAGTTTTCAATGGCAATCAATTTCTTAATAAATGGGGCCTTATTCTCTCCATCTTTAATAAGATTCCAGAAAGAAAAACTCTTCCTCTGCAACTATTGCGGCTTTGGAAAAAGAGCTCAAGCAATTGAGTCATTTTCAATACTGATTAACAATTTTCTAACAAAACTGATGGTAAGTTGTAGGCTTTTTAAAAAATGATTGACAAAATGAAGATGAACTGGATTGATCTCATCTACTTCAATCAAAGAGAAACAAAGAACAATGAGGAAAACTGAAAGGAAATAACATGGCTATTGTCTTGAAAGCCATTCATTTCAACTTTTGACGTTCCTGATTGTGCATTGCAACAATGTTTTTACTATGTTTGATAAAAGATCATACATCAGCATTTATACCAACACTATTAAAATGTTATAAATTATAATTATTTTAATATGAGGCTAGATAATGTAGAAGTATGTATTTAAAAATCTCACCAGTGGTCAAATCTGCTAAAGGCTGCCCCAAAGTGAATCTGAGCATGAAAATTGCAATTCCCGTATTCTGCACTCCGGTTTCGATAGCAATTGCCAGGATGTCTGGAGAGGATAGTGAAAACAAACGAGCTGCAATTGCACCACATAAAAAGCCCAGCCAAGGCAGACCTATACCACACAAGACAATCTGAAACACAAACCAAAACCTGCTTTACACTGTCCAAGATTTTATAGCTTTGAATTTCAATAAACCTTGATAAAATAAAATCTATCATATTAGAAACTGATTAAAAAAAACACTTTCCTGGTTATATAGTACAAATACGACTGGTTTTGGCTGAATCTTTATCTACAGGTAGGAGAAAGGTTCAATAAAGTAATCTTAGATAGAGAACAGCCATCACAGTTCCTTTTTTGCAAAATATCTCTTCAGACAGACTTAATTGCATTTCAACTTTAGCACTACTTTTGATGAGAATAGAAAAATTAAAAAGCATAAAAGCTTTTTATTGATGGTTTTCGGAGTCTCTTCTGTTAGTATTGTAACCATCAGCAGCCAACCATTTTATTTTATTCTATGCATAAAAGCTATTTAAATTTCTGTACATTCATGAAAATTTAATCAGTGATCAGTAAAAAAATTACTACTCGATTGTTTCAAGGTTCAAAATTTAGTATTATTTTGTTTATAGTTATTCAATTAATGCCTGCTGAATATGAGAAGCACTCAGATGTCAAAATCATCATGTACTCACTTTTCCACTCTTTTTATTTTCAAACCAGTGATATTGAGGATCAACATAAATTATTTAAGTATGAGTTTATAATTTACACAGAATGAATAGAATTTTATGCATGATCGGTTAAATCCTTTTTAATGGTATTTATGGAATATTAAACTCATTGTGTCAAAATGATCCTATAGTCATAGGTTAATTCCAGTTCTCATAGATTTAATCTAAAATGTTTTAAACATACATATATAACATGAAAAAACACATTTTCGTGATGAGATGATTATCTTAAGTACAGTTCTCCACTAAAAAATCGAACGGTGTAGTCTGTGGTCCATAAGATTGAGGAGTTTCAAATTTCAGTTTTTACCCCTTCCACCCATCCTTCTGTTGCCTTTTGGCAACACCAGAATAGTCCCAAATCTTCCCTTCTATTCAACCATGGGCCTTGCAATGGTGGAAGGGAAGAAACAATAGGATTTTATGATAAGGTACTAGCTAAGAGTACAGTGGTCTGGAGATCCCCTTTCATCAGCCAAGAGATGATTTTCAAAACGTTTTCATAAGGACTCAAGAACTTACTTGTGTGGAAGATACAAGTCCATTTCAATCGAAAACGGTCGCATTCCCTGTTTGATAATTTTTTTGCCTTAAAATTTGAGGTTCAAACTTGAATGATATGGCAGGACATAATTTCATAAAATTTTTCCCATATTGACTCTTAAGATTTCCTTAGTGTAATTGCTTCATTTGCTATGAAAGTTATTCTATAGCTATAAGCTAGCGTCTAAGTCTGAATTATTCCGGTATCTATGGGATGGGCCAGTACTTCGTAAAAATTTGATGTCGACAGCACTTGTGGAACATGCTTAGAATTCATAATCTGCTATATAAAAATACACGCGCACGCACTCGCACACACACACACATATACATACACACACTCCACCAATACATATAAATGAATGACCATTTGAAAGAAAAAGTTTTCAGGTTCCTGCTAAAAATAGTACCAGACTATTGAAAAAAGTACCATTTTGAAAAAAAATTTGAGTTAATATTTTAATCATCGCGTTGTGTCCTGGACAAAGAGATACCTGGGTTGCTATATACAGATTTAATTTGTTTCCTTAGTGATGTTTGTAAGTGGTTTACATCATTGCATTGTGATATATTTTCTGTGACTCATAATGAACAAAGCAGCTTTCGGAAGTATTATTTAATCTCATACACAACCATAACAGATTATGAAACTGGCCACCATACATCTCTTGATAGCAGAACGACTACAGAAACATGAGCATTGCCGAATGTCAATATTTTTGTCATGGTAATATCATTTGGTATGTCAATTGGATAACGTTGCACCGTAATACTTCCCTGTCATTTTAATTTAAGAATGTCAATATCAATACGTTAACAACAATATTAATAAATTTGATTTGGGGTAATATGATTAGATTTTAGAGTATTCATAGAAACAAATTGAGATTTTTATAATCAGTCACACAACTACCCATCACCGATACAAATAATTACATGGTTAAGTTTATTTTCCCAGAATTCATATTTATTTTGGTGAAATTTTTGTCTGTTGCAAATTTTCTATATCCTTTAATCAGATACCAAATGATGTCAATGTATAGACACATCAATGCCGCTCTAACATGAAGTGGAATCTAGAATGACAGAGTTTATGTAAAGCTGGCAGTGATATTTTGTATTTTTGTTTAAATTCATTATGAGATAAATACATCGAGTTAATCGAGGTATTCATTAGTGGATAAGATACATATATATCATTTTAGCAATGATGCGCAATATTTGTGACGGTATTGCTAAAGAAAATTGGTAAGGCATTAAGAGAAAGCTAAATTGAATTTACTCACAGAGTTCCATTACTAGATGCATAGATTAAGATATTTAGCTACAAATGAGGTATATTGAAACTGACTCTGATGCAGAATTGAAAGTGCAATTTTAAGGAATGTTTGAGTTTTTGTGTATTCGTTTGTAGTGATTATTTTCAGTATTTATTGATTATCCATAAAAATTCTTAAAAATTGCAGCAATGCGGATCTTACAGGAGAATTTTGCATCCATCTTGCATAAAAAATCATGGTCATTTGTAACCTTTCTTCCACTGTTTGTATAGAAAACTACTTCAAATGCAAACGCTGTGATTTTTAATAGCATAGAGAAAGGCCTCAAAACAATTTTCAAAAATTTGCCCAAAAGACCGGCTGGTGTCAAACTCAGGGGACGTAGGGGATATATATATATATATATATATATATATGAAGTGGAATCTAGAATGACAGAGTTTATGTAAAGCTGGCAGTGATATTTTGTATTTTTACAATATATATATATATATATATATATATATATATATATATATATATATATATATATATCCCATATATATATATGGGATGCTAATTCTAAGCATGTTCCACAAGTGCCGTTGACATGAAATTTTTATGACATACTGGCCCCACCCTGTAGATGCCAGAATAATTTCGATTTTTACACTAGCTATCAAGGGTTTAATACCAGAGAGTCCCAAAAGAATATAAGAATGAATAGCGCGGATTTTTGAATATTATTTTGAGGCACTTATGGATAAGACAGAGGAACCAAAACCTTGATAGTTGAAGCTGAGGCAATCTTCTATGGTACCAATAGAAGAAATGTTACAATATGACCGTGAATTCGACGCCAGATGGGAGGGAAAGATTTTCATGCATGCAAATGCATTTTTTCATAAGAAATGCATTGCTGTAATTTTTGACAATTACCGATATCCTAAAGAACATTCAAACCCTTTACTGCTTCAAGTGCTATTACTCTTTCTCTTCCACGATAATTTCCATCCCTAATCAATGTTCTATATAGTCTCGCTTTGGATGGATTACTCCGATGGAGTGAAATATAAGAGACTGAAATGAGTAGAAGATTGAATCTAATCGACATCATGCTGCTTAAGCTACTTACCCATTTTAATTAAATAAGCTACTTGTAAGTCTTAAACGATAGATTTTCCACAATTCGTTTACCCATATCTTTTCTAATGTAAGTAACCCTACATGCATAAGAAAACAATGGGTAAAAAGACTGATGAAACAGTCATGACAAAAATTGAACTGAATTTATTATGGATTCAACTTCAAGTTTTAGTTAAAAATAGAGTACAGTGGTACCTCGAGATACCAGTGCCCTAACATACGAGTTTTTTGAGATACGAGCCGTCAAGTGAGCGAAGTTTTGCTTTGATATACAAGCAAAATTTGAGATACGAGGAACGGCTACACACGACCCACCAGTTTACTGTGCCTCGTGCATCTCGCATTATCCCACGCATCCCCCCAGTATACTTGTTTACCTCGCTGTTGAAGCATCTTTGATAAGTTTTTCTAGGGCTTTGTGCTTTTTGTGCAATTAAATACTTTATCGCATTTCTTTTTATAACCTTGGGTCTGAAGAAAGTGAGTGGAAAGGTCAATGCTCAGAAGAAGATGATGTCTATTGAATTAAAGTGTGAAATCATAGAAAAAATGAGAGAGATGTGCAAGTAGCTGACTTGGCGTAGTACTTCAACGATATGAACTGTGCTTAAACAGAAGGAGTCAATAAAGGGTATAACGCCAGACAAGTAACGCGTTACAATAATTTCTAAGCTCCGGAGCTCTCTCCATGAAAAGATGGAGAAACAGCTAATTGTTTGAGTTACGGAGAAGCAGCTTAAAGGCGATATTTTAACACAGGGCATCATATGTGAGAAAGCACGAGCAATTTACGGTGATTTGCTGACTCAGATCCCGTGCACTTCCACGGACGAGGCATCGTAAGACTCGTTTAAAGCCAGTTGAGGCAAATTTGACAACTTTAGGAAAAGGACCAGCATTTACTCCGTTGTCAGGCATGGTGAGGCTACAAGTTCGGATCTGAAGGCAGCTGAGGATTATCTCAAAACTTTTTCCAAACCGATAGAAGCCAAAGGACACATCCCCCAGCAAGTCTTCAACTGTGACGAGACGGAGCTTTTCTGGAAGAAGATGCCGAATAGGACTTACATAACGACAGAGGAGAAGATTAACCGCCTAACTCATTTCCGCAACATTCTGAAAGGGAAGAAGGAACAAACCTCCTTGGACATGTTTTTTTTTAATCCGGCGAAAAAAGTTAAAGACCAGTGAAGAAAAAAGCAGTAACTAAAATTAAGCATAAAGCAGTATTTAAGTTGTATGTAAGTTGCATTTTAGTGACCAAAATACTACAAATACACTTTATAAAGCAAGTTTATTTCTTTACGTTATCTTTACGTTATCTTTTATTATGTTTTTATACAATATTTGTCATTTATAAATACATTTTTTCTATTCAAAAGCATGTAACAAGAACAACTGGGGTGGCATTTTGGGGCCTGGAACGAATTAATGGCATTTCAATTAATTTCAATGGGGAAAATTGCTTTGAGATACGAGCAAGGTTACAGAACGAATTAAACTCGTATCTCAAGGTACCACTGTATATAAAAATAAGTATGGCATAAATGGAAGAGAAAAAGCAGGGTTATTCGTACTGAATGGAATGTTTGATATCAAATAAATAGTAGTTAAAAGCTAAGGTGATTTGTAAACATTTTAAGACCCTAATGAAAATTTCATTTTTAGGCATAGTGGCATTTTGACTGAAATAAGAGCTTCAAATTAGGTCCCAGAGATGTGTTATGATTATGCATACAAAGTGATACATAATGAAGGATAAAGTCAACCATACATAATGGCAAATGGTTCATGATTTAAATAAGTTAAACAAAATGAGCATCAAGGGAAAAGGAGAGATTGTTGGAAGGGAGTTAAAATCTTTTAGGGGATTCATCTACATAACTGGGATAAGAAGAAAAAGGAACAACATGTATTCTAAATAGAATGTTTCCAAGATACATTTATGAAACTGCTCAGACGGTCTCAATGAGGTAAACCTCGTATGTATACCATATTCTCATTTTGTCAAAATATTATCTGGCCATCCGAAGACAGGGGCCTTCCTTGTCATTTCTGCTACAATTCTGCAAAGAATTAAAACTTTACCAGAGAATTCTGACATTACCATCTCTGTTGTAGGTTGAGGAAATAGATTAGGTTCCAATAGTTTAAAATAACTTCAATAGGACATGAATGGGTTTGTATGAGGAAAGCTCGAAGATTAACATAAATTATTGTGGAAGACATGTTACCAACTTGGATGTTTTATTGTAATGATTGGACCAGTCAGAGCAGAGCACTCGAGGGCTTTTAATGCCAAAATAAAAGAGAGGCTTCCTGATAGTCATATTAGCAGCACGTTCTACTTGGATGAAAGTGGTCCTGGGTTTGATTCCCAGTGGGAGACCATGTGTGAAATGACCTCTGCTGTCGAATCCCTTTTAACAATACTACTCTTAAAAGGGAGAAATAATGGATGTTGAGTTATTGATATGACTTGCTTGATTGTGATTTTTTTAGGATAATAAATATTTTACTGCATTAGTTTGCATAAATATGGTTTCAGTAAGTTTGTCGCCCTCATGCACTTTAAAATATGATGTTATCTTTTAACTACGACAAATGGCATTTTAAAAATGATGGGTTCCTACTGATTGAACCTTTATGGCTGCTTTTTTAAATTCTGACAAATTTTAAGCAATTTGAACATGACATTTCAGGATTCTCTTCCTGCTATTTGAAAGCCTGAGCCAAGACATGCAAGGGCTATTTGATAGAATCAGAATCTTAATTCCTTTTCTTTGATTTAACGATTAATATTATTATATAAATTAGATGTAGTCCTCAATATTCAAGGGAGCCAGAAATTATGTGAAGGTGGAAAATATTGGTTCTCGTAAAGAATAAAGAGGAATCTGTTTTTAACTTACAGCCACTACCCTTTTTGAATATAATTCCTTACGATCTACCAAAAAATTCCCAGCAATTGATGAATCGCTTTCCTTTACACCTCACGACAGCAGCCCTCCTGATTAGACAGAGCATAGACACATGGGTACGCCCTGGCTAAGGCAATATTCCGGTGTTGCAAAGAGGTAATGGAAAGATGGGTGGAAGGGGTAAATCCTGTAATTTGAAACCCTTCAATCTTATGCACTACGGACTACAAGGTTCAATTTTTTAGTGAAGAAATGTACATCCTCATATGGCCTCTGAAGCTCACAAGAGTTTCTGTAATGAAATACTTCTTTACTAAGAAATGACTAAGAAATAAGAGGTCCCACACATATGTGTTAAGATAATTTCCAATATATAGATACTTGCCTTCCATGAGAAAAGATGAAATATGTAAAGATTGGTAGCAATGGCAAAGATAACAATGAAAAACAATAAGAATCCACAGAGTGGTTTGAGGATGTGATGCACAAGAAAATTAGCAGCTTTGGGCCATTTCTTCTGAAGGAGGAAGCCAATTGCCAATGGCACAACCAATGCAACTGCAAAAGTGGCAATTTTACTATAGGGGACACTCAACTCGGCAGAGTTGAAGATTTTTGCTCCAAGGGTGAATATCCAGAATGGCATCATACCTGCACACAATTGAATAAGAAATGAAATAATTAATTGTTAAAATTACTAATAGATACTATTTATTAATAATAACCAATTAATATTATAATAAATAGTAGTCCAAACTAATTTTTTAAATATATTAATTAGAAAATTCAACAAAATTCCTATAATTTCAAACCAAAAAAGATCTCCATTCAAAATTCCTTTTGTCATTGTTTTATCCAACCAATATTTGTAAGTTAATTTCACAATAAAAATAAAATTCAAAATAGTTGAAAATGAAGGAATATGACATATATTTCAAATAAACAACCTTCTGTATTATTTGGAGTGAAAAAAAAATTTTTTAGGGTTGCAAACATGAATGACATATAATTGATATTTCATTTATTAGACTTTGTAAAAAAGAGGGAGGTGTAAATTTAAATTTAATAGGGGAAATTACAACCATAGAGTGAAATGTCTCAATCCATCACAAAGATTTTTCTTATAATTTTGGCTAATTTTTCTGCTACTTTCTCAGTGCAGTTGCTTGGATACTGAAAGCTAATGCCTCCACCAACCCCTCAATATTATTTCCACATATAGAATAATATAGATCTTTTTAGTAGGTTACAGTAGGACATCCATTATCCTAACTCAAATGCCAATCTGAATCTTTAGGTCTCTGACTTCATGGACCATCAAGAAAAATAACAGATTGGGAAAAATCATATTCAATATAATCCAGCAACCATAAAGACCCAATCTTACCTTCATGTAAGGAGATTGTCATGATGTATCCACTAAGGTCTTATGAGAGTATGATATAAATGCAAATAGCATATATCTAAGGCCCAAATAGGTCCCAATTATAGATAGGCAGTGAATTTCATCTCTCTAGTCTCCTGTATTTAGTAATTGCTTTAAGCATTAGCTAATTGTAATGACTTGTCCTATACAAGTATTTGTATACCACTACATTTATAAACTATTCACATATCATTATCATATTCCAACGAGAGACTTAAGTAAATATGGAGAAATAAATGTACCAAAAGAGGCAAAAGTAGAGATAGTTGTCATAGTGATACTTAGAGGCAGGTTTCCACCCAAAGCAAAGGTCCAGATGTTGGATGCCCCACCACCAGGAGAGCAACCAGTGAAAAAGAGTCCAAGCCTCATCGATGGTGAATCAAATAGTAACATCCCAAGTATGTAGCCAACCTGAAAAAAACAAAGCCTTGTTGAATTCCACTTACTCCAATGCACAAGAGTTGAAAAGAATCTCCCCACTTTCTTGCCTGATGGCAACAACTTATTCATATTAATGTAGATCTGATACAATTAATTATTAATACATATAAATTATACAGTAGGAACATTTTGCAACAATATCTAATAATATAAAGATTTGAAGATTCTTAGTGATAGCTTGTATGAACTTTTCTCGGGTTAACACCCAGTTAATTCGAAGAGAGCATATACAAAATGATTACCTGATTACTTTTGAAAGTGCTTGCAAAAACTTATCCAAGTTCACATAAGTGTATATTGAAACAGGAAAATATAAACTGGTCTGGTATCGAACCAAGGTCCATTAACATAGGTGCGGCCAACCATTAAGTTGCAGTAAAACCTCTTCTAACTATATGCCAAATATGTAAATGTCATATAAGGAAGATAATGAAATTAGTCCCTAATTTCTCTTCTCATTGCATGGTAGAGTACAAATGGTACCCTGGATTCTTCCATAAATTTCTAAGGGCAGTAACAGAATCTTATTTTAGGATCTTTTCAATAACATATTGAACTGAAACCCAGGAAATAATAGTAGATCTAATCTTAATATGCAATTGACTAACATCAACAGGAACTGACTTTCACACCAGGCAGTTTTATTTGGTACAAAATCACTCACATGAAATGTACAGTGAGAAATTCAAATATGTTTATGAGGAATCTCCTGATAAGATAGAAATCCATAATCAAGTATGTTAACAGAAGTCATGAATCTGTTAAATAAACGTAGTTTACTATTTACAGAAGGTCCTTGGTTCAATGTAAAGATTAACAAACTGAAATTTTTGGTTCAGTTTAAGATGCCCTTACGTATTTGGAAACAAACCATCAAACCTGAGTTTTTTTCAGTTCATCTCTCGGTGGTCTTACTGCTCCCATATAAAACGCAAGCTCAAGTTTATAAATATTTTCATGAAGCACTTCCCAAGAAGATAGAAATCTATACTTTGGCTTGTGAATAGCATACATAAATATATTTCTAAAATGGAGATAAGGTTTCAGAAACGCACGCACGCACACATACACACTCCCACACACGCGCACGCACGCTCGCGCACACATATGCGAGTAAAAGTTGCTTGCATACTGCAAGCTAATTGGTAGAAATTTACAATTAGTTCCCCTTACGGGTATCATCTTCGAAGCTTATCCAGCAAAATTCTTCAAAATTGCCGCAATACATTTCTTACGTGATAAATTTTCATCCATGTGGCATCGAACTCACGGTCATTTGCAACCTTTCTTCCACTGGTTCTATAGAAAACTACTTCAAACGCAAACGCTGTGATTTTAAATAGTCTCTTGCATAGAGAAAGGCCTCAAAACAATTTTAAAACTTTTTCGTAAATGACCGCCTGGCGTCGAACACAGGAACCGTTCGTGAGAGACAATGGCATATGAATGTTAGAGAAGTGCCACTCTGACGTGTCTCAAAGTTTCAATTCAGTATCTTATCGGGAAGGTCCTAAAATAAGATTCCGTTATTCCCGTTTGAAATGCAAGGTAGAATCGGAATGACACTCTTGCATCGAACCAAGGACCACAGGAGAAAAGTCGACCCTCATGAAAGAATGTTCTCAAACGCCTCTGTCATCATTTCTTCAGTTGGTACAATAGATAACCATCTCATCTGCAAACACCGTGATTTTGATTGCTCTATCGCACCTAGAACGGCCTCAAAACAGATTGCAAATATTCGCGCAAAAGACCTCCTAGCGTCGAACTCAGGACTCTTTCGTGAAGGAAAATAGCAAATTAATATTAGATAAGTGCCATTCTGACTTCTTCCAAAGTTTCGATTCAGTATCTTGTCGGGAAGGTCCTAAAATAAGATTCCGTTATCCCCCTTTGAAATGCATGGTGGAATGGAAATTACGCTCTTGCATCGAACCAAGGACCACTAGAGAAACGGTTAACGTCTTGACAGAATGTTTTTAAACACCACTGTCACCATTCCGGGTTTTATCTTTCCAGCTTATCGGAAAGGCACTTAAAAAAATCGTCCAAGATTTCAGCAATGCATTTCTTACGGAAGCATCTCGAACCCACCTGGCGTCGAACACACGGTCATTTGGTAATATTTCTTCCTTTGGTGATATGGAAGACCATCTCATCTGCAAACACCGTGATTATACTACATGGTCTGAAAAGTCCCGAGCCTAAAAAATAAAAAATCGATTTTTTTATTTTAAACCTTTTTTATTCTTCAGTATAATCTCCATCTAGAGATATGCACTTATTCCACCGGTCCTCGAGCATTTCGATGCCTTTCGAAAAAAATGATTTCTCAAGTCCTCCAAAATAGGCCTCTGTTTCGGACATGACTTCTTCATTTGACGTGAATTTCTTCCCGTGAAGAAATCTCTTCATGTTTGGGAATAGATAGTAGTCGCTGGGTGCCAGATCTGGTGAATACGGGGGATGTGAAACCAATTCGTACCGCAATTCACTCAATTTGACCGTCGCTTTCATTGACGAATGAGCTGGTGCGTTGTCGTGGTGATACAGCACTTCCTTGTTTTTCATGTATGGCCGTTTTTTCTTGATCTCGATGTCCAAACGGTCCAGTTGAGCAACGTAGTAGTCGCCTGTGATTGTTTTTCCCTTTTCCAAGTATTCAATCATAATGATTCCACTTGCGTCCCAAAAAACACTCGCCATAACCTTCCCAGCAGGCTGTTGGGTCTTTGGACTCTTCGGACGACTGCTACCTGCTTCCAACCATTCTGCAGACTGCCGATTGGACTCAGGAGTGTAATAATGTATCCAAGATTCGTCCATCGTCACAAATCGGCGCAAAAAGTCCTTTTTGTTTTTTTTTTTTGAAACAAGGCCAAAACACGCTCGGAATCCTCCACACGTCTTTGCTTCTGGTCCGGAGTCAGGAAACGCGGCACCCATCGCGCGATAAGCTTCTTCATCCCCAAATGTTCATGCTGAATATTTCCAACGCGTTCCATCGATATACCCACAGACTCTGCTATCTCACGCAACTTTGCTTTACGATCGTTCAAAACGATCAGATGGACTTTTTTTATATTTTCTGAAAAGGTGGCCTCGGAGGGGCGTCCAGGGCGTTCGGCGTCTTTGGTGCTGACACGACCACGTTTAAAGTCCGCGAACCACCGTTTCACTGTCGCTTCCGAAGGCGAGGATGTTGGGTAACATTTATCTAACCAAGTTTTGGCTTGGACAGTGTTTTTTCCCATCAAGAAACAATGTTTAATCAACTCTCGAAACTCGTCTTTTTCCATCGTTCGCGAAATGCCTAAACTTCGTGAAAACAATCAGCTGCCATTCGGGAACTAATGCATGAATTGTCATGAAATTAAAAACAGTGCCATCTTAAGGTTGGTTCTCAAGTGAAATGTGCAGAAAAAGTTACTAGTGGCGACATCTCTATGTTAGGCTCGGGACTTTTCAGGCCATGTAGTAATTGTTCTTTCAAATCGAGAACGGCCTTAAAACAGATTGCAAAAATTCGTGCAAAAGACCGCCTAGCGTCGAACTCGAAAATTGTTTTGAGTCCTTCCTATGAGCGATAGAATAGTGAAAATCACGGAGGTTGGAGATGAGATGGTCTTCCATATTACGAAAGGAAGAAATGCTATCAAATGACCGTGAGTTCGACGCCAAGTGGGTGCAAAATTCTACAGTATAAAATGCATGGCGGTCAATTTTTACAATTATTTTAAATGCATATCCGATTACCGGGAATGATATAAAATGGAATGTACAGCTAGTTCCAAAAAAAACTTACCACCTAAGCCGTAACCCGCATAAGAGGCAGTGAATTTCCTCCGAGCGAGCCTTAAGAAGTGAGAGAGAGAGAGAGGGAAACATGGCGGAGATGGTCTGCTTGAGTCATAACTCCGCCTGCATAATTGAAATGGATTTATTTGCTTTATTAATATGGCAAATATTTATTAGTATCCTTAGTTTGGTGGCATTGGCGTAGCAGAATAGTATTATAACAATATGGATGTTGTAATGCAGGAATTCAGTTATTATAAAATGATTATTACAAATCAGTATATATTCTAGCTTTGCTTCTCGCACCGAAGGAACCGTCGCACAAGAGGTCCCGTTATTCCGGGGAAACCGAGGCAAACCCCCTTCCCCTCATAAAATTTGAGTCTGAGACGAAAGGCACGAGCAGGAAGAAGGAAATTTTCGCAAAATCTGCCTCTGAGCCGCTCTGAGCTTATGTTTAGGACTGAGATGGGCGGAAGAAAATTTCCGCGCAGTTTGAATCAGTGACGGACCCAAAATTTATAGACCTCGAATTCGACGCCTTCGCTTGCAAAACTCTGCGGTTATAATCATCATCATCATCAGCCATTTTCAATCCGATATCGGATGTAGGCCTCCCCAAGCGCTTTCCAATTCCCTCTATTCTGAGCTTCTCTTTGCCATGTCACACCTAGGTACTTAATGATGTCTCTGTTCCATCGGTCCTTTGGTCTTCTTCTTGGTCTCTTCACATCTCTTGGTGTCCAGTTCAGAACCGCTCTTGTCCAACGGTTGTCGTCTCTTCTCGCCACATGGCCTGCCCACATCCATTTCAGTGATCTTACTTTATCTATGATGTCTGTCACTCCGGTCTTCATCCTCACCCAGGTGTTGCATTTCCTGTCTCTTCTCGTGATCCCAAGCATACACCTTTCCATACTTCTTTGCGTTGTCTGAAGTTGCTGAGTTATTGCTGCATTTACCACCCAGGTTTCACTTCCATATGTCAACACTGGTAGGATGCTTTGGTTGAAGACCTTCCTCTTCAAAACCATAGGCATTTGTGACTTTAGAATATGTGCATTTCTTCCTAAGGCACTCCAGCCAAATTTAATTCTTCTGTTTACTTCGTTAATCCTGTTTTTCTCTCCTGTGGTTACTAGTTGTCCTAGGTTTGTGTATTCTAAGCAGACCTCCGGAGGCATCCCTTCAAATTTGATTGTTTCTTGTGCTGCAAAAGAGTTATACATTACCTTTGTTTTTGTTAAATTTATCCTGAGTCCTATCTTCTGTCCTGCTGTGTTCAGTTCATGAAGTCTTGAAGCTAGATCTTCTCCGTTGGTTGCGAAGAGTACTATATCATCTGCAAAGCGCAGATGACTGATGTGTTCCCCATTAATCCGCAGACCTTTCTGCTCCCAGTCCAAGGTTTTAAAAACTTCCTCCAGAACAGCTGTGAAAAGAATTGGGGAAAGGCAATCTCCTTGTCTAACTCCCTTCTCAATCTTGAATTCTTCAGTAACTTCGTGTAGCATTACTGAGGCTGTGGCATTTTTATAAATGCTGCATAGGAGTCGGATGTACTCTGCATCTACTCCTTGTTTTTCCAGAGCTTCTAGTGTAGAGGAGGTACTTACTGAGTCGAAGGCCTGAGCATAGTCCACAAAGCATAGTACTAGTGGCATCTCATATTCATTCGTCCTGCTGATTATTTCTTGTAGTGTGTGGATGTGGTCCATAGTACTGAAGCCCTTCCGGAATCCTGCTTGTTCTCTAGGCTGGGCAGATGATAGAATAATCTTTATCCGTTCAGCTATTATCCTCATGAATGTTTCGTAAACAACAGGAAGGAGACTGATGGGGCGGTAATTCTTCAGCTCTTCCTTGCTTATTTTGCACAAGAAAGGAAGCAAGGTAGAGCTGCGGTTATAATGGGTCATATTATATATTATAATAGTAGATAATATTATACATCCTTCAAGAGAAGAGTTATTAGCCTTTAAAATTATATACCTAAGGAGTCCATATCGATCACCTGTTTTATCACAGCCTCTGTGAATGCAATCTACAAAAGTAAAGTAAGGCGAACTCATGGCCATATCTAGGCTATTACTTTAAATACATAAAAAATCTATAAGTAAATATGTAGTATGAAGTCTTGAGGCATTCTCTGCGTATTTTAGATAAATTTTGTTTCATTTGATAAGCATCAAAATTGAAACTCAATCGGTAAAAAATCAGTAAATTTTATCATCTATGCAGTTGGTTTTTAATATACCGTCCAAATCAATCGAGAGAAAATGTGCTAGGATCGATTTTCCTGAATTAATAAAGATGATGGATACGAGACAACCATCTTTCACATTAATTTTGAATCCAAAATGAATTTTTTTGGTGTCATTGAAGTGTAAATCGAATAAACGTGATTTCTTCTGTGGATTCCTCTTGAAATGGTTGCAGTCACAAACCATTACGTTCTTAAACGTTCTTCTCTCGTATTTATCACCTTTAAAAGTTCTAAAATACACAAAAAGATAGTGCGAATGAGGTTTGGTCATAATGCTCATTAAATGCTACTGTAAGCTATGAATGTAAAATTTTCAATTAATTTTGAATGCATACAAAACTACTTGCATTGTTTATATTTCAACTGTTTATTATCAGGTTTACAATTATTATAATGTAGAAGACGTTAAAAATAAGCAAAATAATAGGGACTTAGTGAAATACTTTTAGGGCCTTTTTACTTGTAATTCCAACCCTGTAAGTATCACACGGGGATAAGAAGCACATATGAGGCTCATGTTGAAATTTTGCTCCCCTCGGTTGATGGCTGACCCTACGTAACTCTCATATTTTTCGACGGAATTTTAATGATTGAGATGAATGGGCGGTGGTTTGGTATGAATAGTCTATCTACATATTTATCGCTCGGTGATATTGAAAATATTCCTTCGTATGTAAAATGTATGGCTATGAGAAACTTTTCATCTCTCCACATTCCATGACAAATTTGAAAAGCAAGATAGAGGAGTGATTGGAAGAAGTGAATAAAGCAATGAATTCACCAGGACTTCAAGAGGGGGACTGTTTTGATAGAGATAGGGAAGTGAGAAAGCGACGGCAACAGTAATACATACACTCACATGAATTTAACAACCGAAAGTGTAAGAGGTATGTTAATTCCAGATTTTTGGATAAATCACAATAGGTAATGGCATTTCTTGCGTTCCTCGTTGACCAATTGGTTACTTTGAGTAGGAGCAACGACCTCTTTTAAAAGTATAACCCACTCACTCACCTTCTCAATTTTCTCATCCAACATATATTTTTTCCGTTTATGACAGCCTCCAGAGAAACTACTCATTTATCCAATTTAAGTAATATCTTAGTCAAACATGGTTAACATTCAAATATGCAGGATATAACGCCCATGGCTTATCATGCTTTCAGAAATTTCCTTTGATGCATCAGTAATTCCCAGGATCTCCGAAATTGTATACAATAGCAATGTTCAATGTATCGTACCAATCTTTTAATTCTATAAGAAAGTTCGAGTAGTTTACTAAGCCAGAACCTAAACCATCTTCTTATCAGCAATTTATTTTGGAAAGAGAGTTCGGTTTTTTCAAACCGATAAAAATTGCTAACATTGGTATTACTATCTATGCAAGCCAATGGTTTATTCTAAATCTTACCTAACTTTAGAGATGTAATTTATCTGTAATCGGCATATAAACTTCATGTTTCTGCGACACTGAATATGCGGAGTATCTAAAATTCCATATTTACGTTTCAATTCATATTTTAGTGACATGATAATAGAAACTTTAGTCGATGTAGTAAGATCATCTTCAACGCTCTATCTATTTTATCTCTATCTAACATAGATGTTATAAGAGAAGTGAAACGATTTGGTTCTCGTAAGCGTAAGGAATAAATATTAGATGGCATTTCTCTAGTTCATGTAGTCTAGTTCAATGTAGGGACAAAATAAAGCACAAAAAACAATATATATAAATAAAGTAAACAATCATTGATGAAGAGCTTGATTGATATAAATTGACGATAGGCAGCATTACTTATTTTTCATTTTTGTTGTTGAATTAGTTATTTAGTATAAGCTAATACAGTTTATACCATTCACTTTAAAAGCAGGATATAGAGATACTAATTCTGATATGATGCACCCAAACATTGTCAACTTTATGTTATCGTTCAGATTTTACAAAGGTCCTATTTGAACTGGAATGATCTTCCTTGCATTACTATTTAAAAATACTATAAAAAAATTTAAAAAACATCTTTGCAAAGTTGTAGAGAATTATGATGTGCCTAGGATGAAGGATGTTACGAAGGTCCTTGGAGTGAATGTAAGAGTGATGGATTACATATAGAAACAAGAATATTTTAACAGCTAACGTATGAATCATGAGAATTAGAGGAATATTCTCATGTAAGTCCAGTTACCATCCGTTGGTTTCTATTTTTAACGTGTTCTTCCATGACTCTTTTTACCCATCATTCATAATTATTGATTGTGATTTTTCTTTTAATTATTATACATATTATGCACCATTCAAATGATTCGGGTTATATAGCTTACTTGAGGCATTCAGAAACGGAATCAGCGATCATTAATCATTAGTCTTATTAAACATTAGTCTAGCGCATAGTTCTGAAAATCATTTCAGTAACATTGGAAATCCTGTTGCGGGTGTTTTCACACCCCCTGATATACGCCATACGGCGGCTCGCGGGGTATTAATGTAAATGTAAATAAACCAGATGTTAACGTGTAAACCTGCAATATGCAAGTATACAAAAACCTGGAATTTATCTGCAATATGCAAATCAGTCTTAAGGTTCTGATTTGCCATACTAACTGTTGTTTCTTAACCATCTTAAACTGTATTCCTTGCAAGAAGTCCTGAAAGGTCGTCTACCTCAAAAATAGAGTTGAATATCTTCATTCCCTAAGGGAATACCCGCGGCGAAGATACAAATCGCGGATCCACCATTTCCCACCTTACTTGTGATCGTCGCCGCCACCATACCCTAACCTTAGATACCTGCTCAGCAGGGATGCGGTCGAGAATCCTCATTAGCGCTTTGAAATTCGCTACCCTGGATACATACGACCATCCACAATATGCCGAAAAGGGGGTTCTTCTTCTCAGAGCGGAGTTCACCTTCACCCATCGGCCGTTTTATGGTTCCTTTGAGAAAATAGACAATACCTTTCGATGGACGAAACAAAAGAAAAAGAAACAACAAAGGAATGAATAGGGGATACTCCTAGGGCCAGGGTGGAGGGAAGGAAAGACCTCCTTTCTCTATGGAAGAATTAAACCTCAGATGCAAATTTGTCAGAGACAGCAAAATCTCATCTCAAAATCATAATGCTTCTTCATCTGATACCGTCACCACGAATGCCTGGTGGAAGTAAGAACAGAATGACATGTTGATGCATATATTCTGAAATACCTAATGCTCTGTTAATTGTAGTATCAAGCAAATTATATACTTCTCTGTATTGCAGAATAATTCAACTGCGAAGAAATCTAGTCAAAATTTGCACCACGGGGCAAGAAAGAGATGTAGCATCAGATAAAAGTTGGGACAGCATAATTTTGCAAGGAACATGAACTTGATTCAATTAAAGGGATAGTTTTTCTGGGATTGGCAATGAACAATATTTTCGGAAAAATGTTACAAGATACTGGCGTTAATTTCGTGGTAAATTAATTTTTTATTCGATACGTGAAAAAATTTTGTAGCCCTCAGTATTTAAATTGTGCTACTATTCTAATATCTATGTTATTTTCTAAAATATTAAATTAGCAATTTGAATTTTAAACAATTACCTTAGAAAATGATGATAGCACACCAATAAATATTTTACTTTATATCATATGATTTGGTGGTATTTAAAATTTTTATAATATTTGATGTAATTATCTGATGTAGTTGATTGTAATTTACTTGGTTTACTTTATTGTAATATGTCTTGGGTCTAATTTTCAGAGCTTTCTACCAGGTTGACTTAAAATGATTCATTCTTGGTGTATTCGTCCAGATAAAGTTTCTTTTCATCTTTGCTTTCCTCAGTAGGCTTCGCAGTTTTTTCATACTCCCCTTCTCGATAGCATTTTTCTGCAACATAAATTAGTTGACATACAGTTGATTGTGTTCTTATTCCTAATTATTCTTTATCTCCTTGCAGAGTTTTTGTTCATCTTTCTATTTGAGTCATAGTCGTGAATTTCCTCTAAATAAATTTAAAAGTTCTTCCTGTAGGCGTCAAGAGCATAAAAAACGTAATAATATAATCCTTTTTAATCTTGCAATGACATAATTTTTTATTGGATAATAGAAGCAGCTAAAGTAAGTTTACCTGATGCCTCTAGAAAAAGGTGAATTACGCAGAAATTTCAGGCCAAAATAAGGAGATTCGATTTTCATTCATTTTTTAATACTATGCTGCTGACATAGTAAAAATTAACACTAAATTTAAACTAGATTTTGTGCTAATAAAGACGGTACAAATACGTTCAACGCGTTTTACAACAGTTTAATAAGACCCCGTCAGAATGCTTCTCCTTCCAAGAGCCAATAGAATGCATGGAAAACTCTAGGCTCGCTCTCATCGAGCTTCACGTCTGTTATGCGGGTTGCGGCTTAGGTGGTAAGTTTTTTTTGGAGCTAGCTGTACATAGACGCAGTTCATATGTTTCATATACGCAGTTCGCCGTTCCTCTTACGGTTCTTGGTTCGATACCTGAGCGTCATTTCTATACTACCATGTATTTCAAAGGGGGAAAGCGTAATTTTATTGTAGGACCTTCCCGATAAGATATTAAATTGAAACTTTGGAACAGGTCAGAATGGCACTTATCTAATGTTAATATGCAATTGTTTTGCATGATTGGGTCCTTGGTTCGACCCCAGGTGGTCTTTTGCACGACGTTTTGAACATTGTTTCGAGGCCTTTCTTGGTACGACACTGCATTCAACTTATAGCTTGCAGTATGCAAGCAACTTTTACTCGTATATCTATATAGGTATATCCGGAGAGTTAGCTATATATATATAATGTAATTGTAAGTGATTGGGCATTACAAGGAGGTTAGGAAGGATGTATGATAATTTGATCAATAAATAAAAACTCACTATTGGCATGAAGAGGAACTGAGTCACAAATCCAATAGATGGTCCAATTGGTCTGTGCAATGTTTCTTTCAGCACTGTCCAATCCAATGCAGCACCAAAATTGATAAAAAGAACAGATACTAGCACTGCAATGCTTACAGTGAATGCACGGTCCACCCAAGAGTTTTTACGTATCACGGAAACCTGCAAAACAACATTCTCTTTATTTTAAGCTTCAATCCATAGTAAGCTTTGTGAAATATTGTTTTAGCAACCAAATTAATAAATAGTATCAATATCAGTGTGGAAGATGTATATCAAGCTAACAAGAGTTAAAATGTTAGAATTTCACAAAAAGAAAACAATTCCTATCATATTTCATTTACAATATATAAAACCACACCGCTACTGAAGGGCAATTCAATTTATTTTTATCATTCAGAAGTATTACATGTATATGAAAATAGTTCTGCATTATGTATAAATTAAATTTAGTTCCGTACTTACTGACAGGGGAATTCGATAATGGAAACATAAGTAATGATTTCTTTCAGTAATCGATGAATGGAGATCAACACTCATTTATAAGATCATGTAAAGTTTACTCTCAAATTTAGCCTAATTATGAATCTGCATTAAAAAATTTCAGACAATGTCACTGACATCAGAACTATTTGAGCTTCCTCTAACGCCATGTGAATAAACAATTATTTACGAGTATATTAGAGGTGTTCAAATGAAAAGGTACGAAACGAAACTGTGGATACAATTGAAGTCTTTATTCAAAACTAATTACCAGAGGTCTGAACACAATCATCCCACTGTTTCACGAGCTAAAAGATTCCCTACTCCAAGAATTTTTGTGGTTGTGACAGGAGCCAGTCCTTCACTGTGCCCTTCAGTTTGTCATCCAAATTGAAGCATTGCCCTTTGAGATGTCTTATTAGCAGACCAATCAGATAGAAGTTGAGTTGATAGAAGTTGTTCAGGCTGTAGGGTGGATGATCAAGCCAAATTGACTTGGCCAATGCACTGTGTGGAGACATGTGGATGTGCAGTATAGTGGAGAAGAATCACTCCTTTCATCAGCAGCCATGGCCGTTTTCTTTTGATGGACTTGCGTAGGCTACGGACACATAGTCTCCCCCATTTACGGCCAACAGCCAGTGATGAATATTGGCTGGTTTAACACCTTCTGTAGTCAGAAATCTGATGACACCTTGCTGCTCCCCAATCATTGAATTTTGCAACGTGAATACCATGATGACCTCATACTGCCACGTCAATTGGACAGAACACACAATCAATCGGTGAAAGACTTGCACTTGTCACAGCTACAGAAATTCTTGGAGCAGGGAATCTTTTGGCTCATGACATGGCAAAGTGAAGCTCAGAATAGAAATGGAAAGAATTGGAAAGCGTTTGGATAGGCCTACATTCGACGTCAGATTGATGAGTACATAGTATAGATATATCCAGAGAAGAAGCAATATACAATAGTTGGTTATTAGTGGATACAAATTAGAACCAGTTTCCACTAGTGCCATCGACTTGAAATTTTCATCATAATTTTAATGACCAACACAACTTTGTGAGAGCCAATTTCAATTTCTCAAATTAATCAAGAATAATAATAATTTATGTATGAGCAGGGCCTTATTTCATGTTACAAATTCATGACTTATATGAACTCACAAAGTGAATAAGTAAAAAAAACAATTATAGATTCAGGTAGTAAATTACAAAAATTTAATAATTTATAGGTTAGGTATAGATGCAACATATACAGGGTGATCCATCTGCTGGTTTCTTTTTAAATTATGTCATTATAGAATCTTATGAGATTATTATTAAATATAACTAGTTGCCCAGTGCCAAAATTTCGCAGACAAACACTGATACTCAATATCCGCACCCAAATACATTTCAACTTACATTCTAATCACAAAAAAGGAATACACAAACACTAAAATATACCTAAAAATACACACCTTCATATTCTTTATCAGTGTCTGTTTCAATATAACTCGTTTGTAGCTAATAATCGTTATCTTTATCCAGTAATGAAGCTGTATAGGCAAATTCAAAGTCTTGCATTTTCTAATGCCTTACCACATGAACCCAAATAAAATCTCTTAGAGACCATGAGAATATAAATTTTCTCTAATGATTTAAAAATTTTTCATACAATCACGAATAGTGTGCCTCATCACTATAACAATATCATACATGTATCCTATCCTATACCAAATACCTCAATTCACTCAATGCATTTATGACAAAATGAATTAAGACAAAGATACAAAACATCACTGCCAGCATTACCTTCCCTCTGTCATTCTAAACACTACTTCCTTTTATACTGGCAATGTGTCATTAAAAGTTCACTTCATTTCATGTTTAATATTTAATCAAGATAAAACAACAAAACATACCCTCTGCCTCCACGTTACTTATTTATTTTCTATGTTCTTCTCCTCATAGATGAAATATAAAAATAACTACTACTTGTCTGCAGTGAAATTGCATCTTATCCATTCACTGAATCAGATTATTACTGAAAATAAAGATATGCATCCAGTAATGACTAGTTGTATGCTTGATGTCTTGCTGGTGTAGAATGAGTAAAAAGGTTACTTTTTTGGGAGAGGAAAGCAAGAGGGGGAAGCCTATGTGGTGTGAGTCTCACTTTCATAAGATTATACATAGTCTAATGGCATATCTTAATGTCTCTCATTAAATACGGTGGTCAGTCATTCCCCATTTCATGTATAATAACCCATTCACAAAACTTATTTTTTAAAATAATACTTTAACAATAATAATATTATAATATATAATATAAATTGGGCAAAATAACATCATCTTTTATGGAAGAGAAAGAAAGAGTCACGGTTGTTGGTATAATGTTTGAAATATATTTTACTCCTAAACCGTATAAAAACCGTACAACCATTTTATACGGTTTAGGAGTATACCATATTTCAAACCATCTTTTATGCTTCGGGCGTAGCGGTTGGAAGCTTGGGCTTTTGTTACGCTAGTATTCCATGCAGGCGAGTATTCTGGAAATGCAAGTATGATATCCTTTGCATGACTCAAAGATAAGAGTAAATGCTTAATATTTTATATTCTGTGAGTGAAAAGAAACACTGAAAATCATTTGATATCAGGTTTAGGCATATAGAAAATTTGCTGTAGACAAAAATTTCACCAAAATTAATTTGAATATTCGGAAAACTACTTAACGACCTAATTATTTTGATCAGTATTGGGTAGTTGTATGATTACTCCAAAGACTCATAATTAAATACTCGAATTATTTCAATGAATGTACCAACACCTAATCATGATACCCCAAAATCAAATTTTTCAAATGTAGTTGTTTTTAAATTTTAACGACAGGGAAATAATACGATGCAACATTGGTCAAACAAACTACATGAACACAGGTATGAAAATCATTCTTAGTCTAGGAATCTTCTATTCAAAATGGTTTCTAATTAAACAGATATGTAAACAGTTATATAATACACCCCATCCAGCTAAAAGTCACTTTAGCTTAAACTGCACTTTAAATGAAGAGAACTCTAAGCAAACAGTTATAATACAGGCAAAAACACCACCTTTATATTCGGCAATACTCATATTTCAGTTGTTGCTAATCCACTACCAGAAGATGGATGGTATATTAAACTGTTATGGCTGAATACAACTTCAAGGTCTTCGTTCATGAAGACTATATATAGCTTCCAAAAACTGCTTCAATCATTTTAAGACCAAGAATAAATATCACTGTCTGATGTTAAAAACTATTTACAAACGTAACCAAGTAAACAAAAAAAATCTGCTTATATCAACCTGGGTATTTACACGTCTGGGACTAGACCTGATGATTCAAATATTAACTCGATTTTTTGACAAAAATAGTACATTTTTCATTGGTCTGACTATTTTTAGCATGAACCGAGAAACATTGCTTATAAATGGTTTCCATGTATTGATGGAGTAAGATGGGAGAAAAGCCCCAGTCACCAAAAATGGATGTTTTAAAATAATATACAGAGGATATTATTAATTTTTAATTTATACCACCTTATAAAAATGAAGACATTTGCTACTCAACTGTAAGTAGAAAGAGTAACTCATTTACCTTTAATACTGATGAGGAAGTCAGGACATGGCCCTGAAATAAAAAGATATTTTATTTAGTAAACACCATCATGTTTACATTTTTTCATCCAATGTCATCATATCTCCATAATGAATGTATTGAATCAAATTTTCAAAATAAATAACATTCAGATGAGGTATTTAGGAAAATAAAATTTAGGGATTGATTAGAGTACAAATGGAGTACTACATATTGATACTTTTTTTACTAAAGCTATGCTTATTTCAACTACTGAAAACTTGAAAATAATCTCATAATTAATGCATTTAAAGTTCCTTTAACTATTTACAAGCTTTATTTCTTTAGCAGAATTATATTAAAAGTCCACAGTGTGACATCCCTTTAGGGATAAAGTAAACGTAAATATTTTTGACAAGTTATAAAGAACATATTGAAGAAAGTATTAATTACACCTATTATGTGATAAACTATTTATATTGAATCTTACAAAATAGTGAGTAAACAATTATTTCAGTGAATTAATGAAGTCTCTCTTTTTAAAATGGAATTATATGCATAAATACTAAATATAGCATACAGTTTCATAATGATGTTCATACTGACAAATTTAAATCACAGGAATAATCGTTAATTTCTAAGCAAAATTATTAAATATTTATTTTTAATTGATGAGTGACTTATAAAGTATCTAATTTTTAGCTCTATATATGGTATATAATAAACCTTTTTATTTGGTATTTTTAATCTGAATCTGACTCAACTGAATTTCAGAGCTCATAAACAGGTTTGAAATCAGTTAAGAAGTGAATTTAATGTACAACATTCACAGAAACAGAGATAACGTACTACGGAGTACCTACAAAAACAAAATAAAATGGCTCCAATCATATTTGGGGATATTAGATTATAAAAAATAATTTATTGTAATCTGCTTACAATAAACACAACATTGTACAAATTCTCTATGTTTATTGTAAATTGATTGCAGTGAATTATTTTGCAATAAAAATATCTTTATAGGAAAGGCAGAGAAGGTAGATTAAAGTGCATCATTTGTGCAATTGACTCTCAACACAGGCATGAAAAATTATCTCCAAGAAGAGTTACCTCCCTAAAATCATCAGCAACATAGGAATCGCAGTGCCTATCTGCATGCGAAATAGCATGCCTACATTTTATGAGGTCATTGCATATAAGCGCTCATCTCTCCCCCAAAATTCAAGGGAAACCAAATAGTGTAACTAACTAAGACATTTTTGGTGACACATTATCAGTGATATGAGGAGACTTCACAAATTGTCTTTTTTTGTACATACTACTACTGTAGTTCATTTTTCCTTAGTTTCCTCCTTGTTTTTATGTCTTTTTCTTTGTTTTTGTCTAACATATTTTTATTATAAGTCATAGTTAATCTATTACAACTCATCTAATTGGTATTTCCTATATATGTTTAATAAAATATTATTGTTATTACTATCAAACACTAGTTGTCCTGTAAAAAAAATTTCCTACAAATGGCCACTGGGCTGCAAGCAGTTTAATTAAAACAAAGCAGTAATTTGAATAAAATGACAATGTAAGCTGTCTTAAAAAGGGACACAAACCTTTATATTCTGCAATGTTTCTGTACTTGTCATTCTGATGCAAGTTTACTGAAATGTTGTGTACGACACCAAGGTCTTTGTTTATGGAGACTATAACATTACTTGCAAAAACTGTTTTGATCATTTTTAAACTGAGAAAAACATCACTGTCCAAGGAGAAAAATTATTTATTCACCACAACAAACCTAATCAAGTACACTATTTACTCAAAACAAGACAATCCCTATATATATAAATCTGGCAATGAAATCAAAATTTCAATTTTTAACTCGATTTCTTGACTAAATAATGCTTTTTTCATCAGTCTATCTATATGTTTACTAAGCAGGAACTGGAAGACTTTCAATCATTTATATGTTTTGATGGAGAAAAGCACTGGTCACCGAAAATAGATGTTTACAAATAATATATAAGATTGAACCTGGTTCTTTGAGAAACCATCTTTTTAATTTTACATTACATGTAATATGACCAATGCTTTCATTAAAGAATTAACTCTGCAGGTAATAGAATTCACTTATAGATGGCCTCTTCAAATATGAGGAAGGATCTGATGGAATGAAAAATACCTGTTTAGGTTCCAGCACAGCTTTGACTTTTGCAAAGCCCACGAAAATTCCTTTGACAGTGAAGTTGGCCTTCCCTGCTGGAGAGAGCAATAAGGCATCTGGACTCACTGATGCCACCCAATCATTGTCATAGACAAGTAGACGAATCTATCAAAGCAAAACAGACCATGAAAATATTGTCCCATCACTGTTGATATATATTTGCATCATTCACAATAGTTTGATGATTTCTTATGTCAGATTTTAATCCAAATGTTAAAACAACATATACTTGAAACTCATTGGTCTGAAAGATATATTTGATGATTCACAATACACATTCATTCATATCATACAATACAATCTAAGAGAGAGAGAAATTGACTAAAATTTTGGGATATGCAATAAATTAATATTTTTAATAAAAAAATGTTTTAGCTTTCTTTGCCTGCCAAGTTCTTAAAACCAAGATTATGTCAGCCTTCTGCTGGTTAAACCACAAAACTATTACTTGTTAGTCCAAATCATTATGCGTTGACATATACATTGTTTTTCACCTAGGCATGTAACTTGCATTTGGAAAATTCAATTGTAATATCAACAGTAATCAAGAGTCTAATATAGTTGATGTAGCCTTTTTCACTGTTTGGTATTTCAACAAAATAGTTAGCTAATACATACCCAAGGAAATCAAACGTAAATGTAAGCCTGCAAAGACATTTCTTCTCATATCAATAATTTTTGTTTCTCAAAAGAGGAGAGTAAATATAAAAATGAGGGAAGAAGTCATTCCTATGAAACCTCAAGAAGATGATTTGTTCGACACTGGTTTCACTCGATTCAGTCATCTGACCTGGGTGTTGAATCCTTTATCAGAAAACAGGTATTAATCCAATCTCTAATGTTTATGCAATATACTGAAAAATAAGAGCTGAAGATGATCATGCAGACCTCAGAGAGCGCATCAATAAAATTTGACTTAGGAGTGAGTCCAACAAAAACACAGTATATGATAGTTGGAAGATGTCAACAACCAGGAGTCCAAGAAATCAGAGTAAATAGTAATATATAAATGACTCAAAGAGTTCAAGTATCTAGGAACAATGTGAACATCCTGATTTCATGGGGTGTATCACAAGCACTCAAATTAAGATTACATAAAACCCTTATACTCCCTGTAATGCTGTTTAAGTAGGAGTGTGAGGGGCCAAAGACCCTCTCAATTTGGGGGAGGATTAAATCAAAGATATAAGGAGCCAAATATTGTAATGAAAAGCAGGAACAGAATGAGTGAGGAGCGATGGCCTAAAACTGCAATGGCCTGCAGAGTCATGCAAGAAGAAGATGGAAGGTCTGCAGCTATTTGGGCGATAAACTGCAGAAAAGAATGGAGAACTTGAACATTGTGCAGGCAGAGTAGTAGTAATGATTAACGATGATAACCAATGCATGGGGAGAAAAGGGAAAAAAAAATTTTTTGAAAGAAATGAGAAGTACAAAGCTCAATAATCGACAAATCGGCGAATCGACGCTGCAAATTGTTCAGAACTTCAATGTTAAAATTACTGAAAATTGATTCGTGTCCATGTAGACTGTTAGACATTCAGTATGTGAATATCGGAAACATTTGAATGAATGCATGAATGAATTAAGTCTTCACTACGGTGAGGTTAGACCTAAGTTTGCCTCTCCTCCAATTAACCTTAAATTTGAATAGATTTATGAAAATATTCAAAGAACAACACTACGAAGATTGGGTTTGTGTGATCTTCTCAACTGAAGGTCGAAGAAGAGAAAAACTCCGCTGAGCAGTAAACATCCACAAAGAAGAAACTTAGCTACATCTTCCATGCGTCGATTCAGAATTCTTCTGACTAGTTTCACCAAGAGAGAAAAGTCAACGGCCTGATAACGGCTTTTTCTGTGACACTCTTAAGTTATGCAGATCTACATTTCATGCATTCTGTCTCATTAGGTAGTATGAGCCATATATAATAATTCTTTTACATTTTGAAATAATCTTAATTAATTTATGTCATCTCTTAATGCATTATTTATAAATTTCATAGCCTACTAAGTATAGCCACTTCCTCAGATACCTGCAGGGTGTTTTAAATAAATTTCATTATATACTCAGTAATTCATACCTTTAATAAAATTAATTCTATTATATAAAATTTAAACAGCAGAGTCAGTTAATACAAAAAATTAAAGTGTGCTAAAGTGTGAATCATAGTACAGAGTCTTACTTGACTGCTCAAGTCGATGTCTTCATTTACGTTTGCTGTCATGACAATAGTTGTCACTTTTTCCTCTTCCAATTGATCCACAGCTGACGGCTCAAAGTCCACTTCCCAAATGCCATCACTGCTACTCAACTCCCTGCTCATAATGTCTGCTGAACCTAAGGGATATAATTTAAAAAGCTATTCTTAAGTAATTGTTACCTTTATGAAAACTGACATTATGAATTATTGGTTGAATAAGTTAAGGCAATGGCAAATGAAGTAACAAAAATATTTTCCCTGATTGGCTTAGTATGAAACAATACAAAAGTCATCTATTAGATAGAGTTTTTACATACTGAGGTTGGACTGCCTGGCAAGTCTGGTTCGATGTGGCGCTGGCAAAGGCATTGGCGGGTCCAGAAAGACAACTTTGGGGGTGTCTGAATGTGGTTGGTGAGAAAGGGCAGTGGACAATGGAAGCAGCAGAAGAAAAGGAAGAAGATACAGAGGCACCTGAAGAGCAGCCAATGGACACGGCATCTGTCCGAGGAAAACTTCATTCAGGTAAACACTCTTCAATACAATACTATGCAATGCCATTGATACAGATATCTCCAACGACATTTATATATATATATATATATATATATATATATATATATATATATATATATATATATATATATATATATATATATATATATATATATATATATATATATATATATTTATATATATATACTAGTAAAAGTTGCTTGCATACTGCAAGCTAATTGGTACAAATTTAACAATAAGTTCCCCTTACGGGTATCATCTTCGAAGCTTATCCAGCAAAATTCTTAAAAATTGCCGCAATGCATTTCTTACGTGAGAAATTTTCATCCATGTGGCATCGAACTCACGGTCATATGTAACCTTTCTTCCACTGGTTCTATAGAAAACTACTTCAAACGCAAACGCTGTGATTTTGAATAGTCTCCAGCATTGAGAAAGGCCTCGAAACAATTTTTAAAAAATTAGTGTAAATGACCGCCTGGCGTCGAACACAGGACCCATTTGTGAGAGACAATGGCATACGAATAATAGATAAGCGCCACTCTGACGTGTTTCAAAGTTTCAATTCAGTATCTTATCGGGAAGGTCATAAAATAAGATTCCGTTATTCCCGTTTGAAATGCATAGTAGAATCGGAATGACACTCTTGCATCGAACCAAGTACCACTGGAACAACGGCGAATCTCATGGAAAGAATGTTCTCAAACGCCTCTGTCACCATTCCGGGTTTTATCTTTCCAGCTTATCGGGAAGGATTTTTAAAAAATCATCCAAGATTTCACCAATGCATTTCTTACGGAAGCATTTCGAACCCACCTGGCGTCGAACACACGGTCATTTGCTAACATTTCTTTCTTTGATACTATGGAAGACCATCTCATCTGCAAATACCGTAATTTTGATTGAACGATGATATTCATGGAAGAAAGTTTTCAAACGCTTCTGTCACCATTCAGGGTTTTATGTTTCCAGCTTATCGGGAAGGCATTTAAAAAAATCTTCAAAGATTTCAGCAATGCATTTCTTATGGAAGAATTTTGCATCCACCTGGCGTCGAACTCACGGTCATTTTATAACATTTCTTCCATTCGTAATATAGAAGACTACCTCAACTTCAACCTCCGAGATTTTGGTTCCTCTATCTTAACGATAAGTGCCTCAAAATAATTTTCAAAAATCCGCGCAATGCATTCTTATATATATATCTATTATATATAGCTAACTCTCCGGATATACCTATATAGATATATATAGGGGATACGAATTCTGACCATGTTCCACAAGCGCCATCGACGTCAGATTTTTTCGACGTACTGGCCCTACACTCTAGACGCCAGAATAATGCAGACATTGACGCTAACTATCATGGGTTCGATACCAGAAATTCCCAAAAATCGCAATTTTCCCATAAGAATGCATTGCGCGGGGCTGCCCCTCCATTGCTTACGTTTTCAGATATTTGTATATTTCAGTGTTATCCATAAACTTCTTTCTCAGCCTTCCTCAATCACATTTTCTTGGAAGTTGTTATGCCACGAAACATGCCCAACAGGTTTAATTGCCCTTTTCTTTCATTAAAAACCTACATAATTTCCATATACTGCTGATAATAATTCTGATATGGGATATGAATAGTAAATAATATCAGTGAAGACCCCACTGGATAAACACTCTAATGATTATGAGCTCTGCTTGTATTAAGAAAAATTCAGAGGATATGGTCCATTGCTTAATCCATCATTGATCATGAAGATTTGCAAGTGGCTAGAGTAATTGCATTAACCTGATAATAGTGAATTTGACATCTGGTGTCCTACGTGGTTATTTCAAGCATTCATATCTGAGAAGGAATCAGAGAAACTCGAAAAATACATATTAATTCAAATTTGATATCCCATTGTGCTTAAGTTGACTAATCCAAGGTTAATGCACTGCCTTATCACTCTAATATATGAGTGTTATACCTTTCAGTAGGTTGATGTGCCCCCACATACCCTAATAAAAACTCTCTCCTTCAATTTCTGGTGACTCATCTGACCTCTTATTTTGTCTTACAACTTTTGTCTTTGTCTCTTCCTCTGTCATTTTACGTAGTGTTCTTCTCTTGATTACTTTCCTCAGCAATCCCTCTCCTATCAATGTTTGACCCTCCCATATTTTTTGTCGATTTCTAATTACTTCAATTCTCCCCAACCATCTCTAGCACCTCCTCATTTGTTTTTCAATCGATCCAGCTAAATTTCTCCATTCTACGACTTATTCACATCTCAAAAGCCTCTAATCTGTTAATATTCTCTTTCCTTAACATCCACATTTCACACCCATACAGCATTATGCTCCACACCAAGGATTTTACTAATTTTTCCTGATTCCTCTTCTCGTACACTTTCTATCATTACAGGGGTAGGCTTCACGTCTTTAACAATAATAATAATAATTTATTGAATACATGCAGGATACATTCACAGTAAGTTGTGTTATATTAAATATAAATAAATTAAAAAATTGAAAGTAAAAAAAAAGAAACTGTGATATTAGATACAAAAAGAGGGATAAGATGGACTTAAAGAAGGAGCTGGAAACGGGTGACTAAGAAAAGGAGGAGTAAAGGGAGGATAACAAAAAAACTTGCAATTAGGGAACGGAATTCTGCAGTTTCTTGAGGATCTGTGTTATTGAATCACAGGAGTCTCCATTTAACATATAATTCATCAACATATTCTTTCCACCATCCCTTTATGCTATCTCTTAAGATGTTTCCCCTATTATCCTTAACAGTGCCCATTTTATTATTAATTTTATTCCCTGACAAATGATTCACTTTTCTATATAATAGGTTGACCCTCCCATTTTCTGCCATCTTCTCTATTTCATTACACTGTCCCTTCCACCACAATTCTCTTGCTCTATTTGTTTCCCTCCTCAGTTTGTTCTTCAGTGACCTGCACATTCTATGCCCGTGTTCATTCTTGACCCTTTTCCATTGCCTTCTTTCCTCCATTTTATTTATCATTTCAACTGCCACCCATGGTTTTCCAATTTTGTTTAGTTTGGCCCCTCCAAATGGTTCTTTTGGCACACTCCTTGATGCTGCTTTTTTAATCTTTTTCAATCCCTCTTCTAAGGTAAATTCCCTTTCTTTACCATCTAAAGCCCTGTAAACTGACTTCTGAAGCTCTGTAGCTTTTTTACCCCTGAAGTCTCATTTGAGTGCCGCTTTTGTCCGATAGATCTTCCAAATCTAAGCTCGGTTTTCTTCATTACTAAGTTATGATCCGAGTCTCCATCAGCACCTGGATAACTTCCCAAGTTTTTAACACTATGTCTAAACCTCTTCCTTAACAATATGTAATCGATTTGGTACCTATCCGTGTCCCCTGGCTTTTTCCAAGTGTACCTCCATCTGTTATAGTGCTGAAGAGGGTGTTGGTGATACAGGTTATTCCTCCTGAAAAAATCTGTTTTTTTCCTCTGTCGTTTCTATTTTCTATTCCAAACTCTACCAATTATTCCCCATCTTTGCCCTGCCCAACCACCGCATTCTAGCTCCCATTAAAATTAGGT
Source organism: Pachydiplax longipennis (assembly GCA_036926295.1). Classification (NCBI taxonomy): domain Eukaryota; kingdom Metazoa; phylum Arthropoda; class Insecta; order Odonata; family Libellulidae; genus Pachydiplax; species Pachydiplax longipennis. The sequence goes on from JAVFKF010000037.1 coordinate 1,971,088, forward strand.
TTTTATTACCTTTCACTCTTCCTAATACATCTTATATTGCTAGCTGGGGCGCCCGTTGATTCTAAATGGGGATATATAAATAAGCAGTAGATAATATCTTAGGCAATAATTTGTGCAAAGGAGAATCTAACATCTCTCACTTAGCTTGGATCAAAGAAATGTTAAACCTTTTCAAACTTCTTATAATTTGAATCTAAATCTAGAACCCACGATACGAAAAGGAGTCGTGTTAGTTTTTCTTTCTTTAGCAGTTTCCTCAACTGTGTAAGATGATTCTTCCTTGGGATTTTTCTTGGGTGCACGTCGTCTCGTGTAATAATTACCCATTTCCTTGTTTCTTTTAACTTTACTCACTAAGATAGTATTGCTTAGCTTTACATTGAATCCTATAAGGGAGAAAATTTTGATGAGACAATACTACTCGCGGTTTGCTCACGAATATAAAAGATCGCCCGCGTAAAAAATGGGGCGTTTAATTAAGTTATCATTTACTCGAAATGCTAATGTAATACGCGGTATTAGACGATTAGGGAAGTAGAGTCATGGTTCAAGCACCCACTGCCAAACGCCGCAAGGCTGCACTCAGTATACATTTATCAATTTAAAGTTTTTCCAGCATAACTCACATGTAGTAGCTTCATTATTTCCAAATAGAGTTGGAAAAGTCGAGGTGATAATGATACTTTTCCTAAATGATCATACGTTGCCTCCTGTGAATCAACACTGCAAATAGTTCGAAAATGCAGAAGCTGAAATTTCAGAATATTGCCTGCTATGAACATATACTATCATTAATTTTTAATCATTACTTTCATATGGACCTAAAATACTCGTGTATTCTTATGGGAAAACGCAATACCTCGGTTTCAACAATCGCATTCGTAGTCTAGAGGACTCGTTGTTAATAGCCTCAAAATTTAACGAAATTTCAGTTTATTTTAACCGAATTCTCGCCATTTTGACTCGATAACGATATTTCACGACCAAAATAAGAATCTTTATTCATTTCTCCTTCTTTTGGTGATGGTGGTCGATTTCGTAAGCCAATTATTTCTAATTAAATTTCGCAAAAAGATGTAGCCTGCAACCGATAAAAGTGAGGTTTACGTGCATTTTTTATGAGAACGGTTTTTCTTGTCTGGGTTCGAACTGTGGACATTTAAGTAAATGAAAAGTATCCAATTATCTGAGCAGGGAGTACAGTTAACAATCGTGAAAGTTTCAAAGTTGTGCCATTTATCGTTCTCGAGTTTTAGGCGAACATACATACATACATACACACACACATACATACATACACACACCTTATTTTATTATATTAGATATCTACCGTCACCTATAGTTTCTTAATTTCGTTTTTGTTGACCCTCCCAATGGTTCTTGGTTATCTATTTTCCTCTCTTCCCTAGCATTCTTCCCTTGATATTTTTCTTTATCAATCCCTCTCCTCTCAATAGGTCCCAAAACTTGGAAATTTCCGATTGCTCATGAAAAATAGCAAGGGAAGAGAGGAAAACTAAAAGGGCCTAAGGGGTCCTTCCTGCCGTTAGAGAATAATAAATGGAGTCTACTACTATTATTGTCATACCAGTTGTAGCGTACAAAACGATGAAATAGTTGCCAGGGGTAGTATTCTTTAACTTGTCGGAATCATTCCTATCGGAATCACTTTCCAACTCAAGATCAATCCATACTCACTTTCCGACTTTGCGTCTCTTTCCGATTCCTTATGCTAGTCGGATCGGAAACTTTCAATTTTCAACGGGAGGCACGGCCTAACCCATATTAGGAGGAAATTCCCGAATATTTCCGAAGCTGACAGTCACGTGCTTCATCTCAACCAACGGAAGGCAAGCAAATCAACACATGAAGAATGAAACTCGGTGTGTAACATACCCGCCAGCAGAAGGAAATCATGCAAACATGACTTACGTAGCCATAGAAGGCTCATGGTAGAATTTTGTCGTTTGCTTAATGAAGATGCGGTGACGAAGGCATTATGGAGTAAAATTACTGTAATTGAATTCGTTTATGCTTTTTTATGTTAATTATGTTGTACGTAAATATTGCGAACGAAAGGATGGTATTACCACTGCAACTTATGGGGTGGAAATATATTCCGCGTTATAAACATTACAATTTAATTTCGACTAATACTTTCTGTAACATTACTCGCCAAACACCTCTATTTTAGGTGATGGCTGATATGATATTTAATGACTGGTTTAACATTGATTTCGAATCGGGAAAAATAATTACTAAAATTCCTGTTGAAGTCTTATAATATCTACATAACGATATAGTCGTATAATATCTACCTAAAAAGTGTAACCATCTGGTTATACTTTTTATTAATAGATACTGAAGAACCTGACTTATTATTGAATGAAGATTAATTTCTTCAAATTCAAAACAAGGAAATGACAAATATTCCATTCATCGAAACATCGTAGAAGGACTAATCATTCTCTTAGCGGAGGATTAAAAAATTTAAAAGCACGTGACCGTCATCTTCGGAAATTTTCTCCTAATATGGGTTAGGCCTTGCCTCCCGTTGAAAATTTAAGTTTCCGATCCGACTAGCATACGGAATCGGAAAGAGATGCAAAGTCGGAAAGTGAGTACGGATTGATCTTGAGTCGGAAAGTTGAAAAGTGATTCCGACAGGAATGATTCCGACGAGTTACAGAATACTAGCCCAGGGGGGTTATCACGGAAGTTTCGAGTAACGAGCTCTCGACGAAAACATGGCTGCTTGGATCGAAAAAACGTCACAAGCGATAGAATGCGTCTTCCGAGTTATCATTGAAATATTTTTGGTAGGTACTCGACACTTTTCTCTATCGAAAGCCGACCCACTGGAACGAGTGGGTCAGAGCACTCGTTTCACAAATTTTAGGAGTCGAGCTAACTGTTGTCTTTTGGAATAGACGCTATTTTGACATAATTTTATATAATATAATTATATTCTCATTAAGGAAGAGTTGTTCTCTTTTAATATGCGTGTTTTATACTTTTATGTTATGTATATTATGAATTATATTATTATTAACATGCATTTTTGGTGATCGGGACTTTTCTCCCTTATTACTCCGCCAATGCATATAAATGAATGACCATTTGAAAGGAAAGTTTCCGGGTTCCTGCTAATAATAGTCAGACAAATGAAAAATCCACTATTTCTTAGGCAATATTTTAATATTAATTAATTAATATTTTAATCGTCGCGTTGCGTCCTGCACGAAAAAATGCCCGGGTTGCTATATACAGATTAAATTTGTTTACTTGATTCCGACGAGTTACAGAATACTACCCCAGGTCATGTTTTCCGCGAGGTATTAGAGAAGCCAACAGCAGTCAAGGGTAGATATGGTTTTCGGTGTTTTACAACCTCTGCCATGCGCCACTGGCGTTTTGCAGGGCTAAAATCTAAATTTAAATGCTTATTGTGATATTTGTCTTCTCAAAATGCCTTACTTCGACTCTAGACGACTCGAAAATTCTCATAAGAAATACATGTTAATTTATATTGATTGGAGAATTACTTCTATTGTCCAACCCACGAAATTCTTTCGGGAAATAAGTTCCTTTCTTAATTTAGTTTATTAGCGACATAACAATTGTCGTTATTATTTTTATAAATGTAGGTATCTGCTAATTGTTTGATACCGAAATAATCAGGAAACAGCAACGAAAATATATGTGGACTGCATATTCAGTGAAAGTTTCTTATTAAATATACAAGTTATCGGTTAGTTATACCTTTACCCAGATTATGACGGTCTTTCATTAGACGAGAAATCCGCACACAGGGAAGAATCCCGCACCTTCGTCTATTGAAAATCGAAAATAGTATAATAACTGGAGGAACTATTTAACTCCATCTTTCGTTCTAACTTCCAACTGATCCAAAGTGATTCATACCCTCTTCAACCGTCATTCTTTACAAACCGATTTTTTAAATACAGACCATTATGGAACGGAAAAGTGCCATAACTCGAATAATAATATCCGTTGTGTATGTATTTATTTAAGATATCAGGAACTCCCATAAGAAGTACATGGAAGAAAATTTGGAACATTAATTTCACAAACTTCCATACGAGTTTGAAATATGAAATTTTGAAATTATTTTTTAATAGTTAGACCAGTGGTCGGCAAACCGCGGCTCTTGCTCAAATACAGGGATCGAGAGACGGGATGAGCTGGCAGGATGTAGTAATAATGACAATCTATTATACATTCCTATATAATTCAAGTTTAAAAATTTTGGCTCTGAAAAGAAATTTCAATCGTGGTACTATAGATATGTGACTCTTTCGACACATGAGTTTGCCGATCACTGCAAAAGAAAATTACATATCGATATTTTTAATCCAAAATATCATGGGTTCCACTCTAGACGACTCAAAAATATTCTTTTAAGAAATAAATACAAAGGTCATTTTGAAAACAAAAGTATAATGAAAGCTAATCATAAACTTTACAAGTGATGAACTCAAGGTGTTCAGGCCTAACGTTGTGGAACACCATTGCAAAAAAATTGGCCATGTACTTCGTATTTCCCACGAAGTTTAATTCAAAACGATCGGTTTTAACTATTACAGTCATCGCCAGGAACAAAACATATCAGAATTCATAGACTTCTTTGGAGTTTTGATGGGAGGGAAAGGGGTGGTAGATAAGGTCAGGGATACCAAAGCATCCAAATTCTTTCCTTTGCGCTGTTAAGTGAGTCCCTTTTCTATTAGGTGGTTGGCGAACGCGGAATATCCTAACCGGAAGCCGTCCTCTTTCTGACCGTGGATGTTGAAGTAGAAAAAATCATCATCTGCACACAATTTTCTTGAAAATATCACCTTCTTATTTTAACCTCTTTTACGACAATCTTAATTAATATGACAACAAAAACCTGGATTGAATTGCACTGTGACATATAGAATTGATTTTGTCTATGCTAAATGTCTTCCAAATAAGTTCTCGTCAACTTTCTTTTTCTGTGAAAATGTAGCACAGCGTGCGCCATAAGAAATACATGGAGCCATATGCCTTCTGTGGTGTCTTCATGACGTTTGACGGAGTATAGTGGTTAGATTTTCGTCAAACATTATGACAGCTTTTACCTTCTAGTGGATAAATACAGTACATAAGAAATATTTGGTTTTATCAAAATTTACAAACAATAATTATAATCTTGAAGTCAATATGGTAAGGCTTTACATTTCGGAAGGCCATAGTTCAGAAGAAAAGCCATTGACCAAGGTAAAACGAACCTGGAAAAATTTTGACGGTACCGGTAATCGAACTCGTGACGTTCCTCTGTTCCTGCATAATCTCGCGTATTCTTAAAGATTTTCTCAAGACACTCTTATCCAAAGTTTTAAACAGCAAATGTTTAGCATACGTATCGTACGTGGATAGTATATTCCACGACGAAGATTTTGATGCTAAAAAAAGACCTTGTTTCTTGCATGATAACCACAAATTCATCGACTCAAAAATAGTTGTCTGCACCCAACTTTCTTGAAAATATCACTTTCTTATTTTTCCTTCGATTATGACAATTTTTAACCTTGATTCAATTTGACTATGCCAGAAAGAATTGATTTTTGTCTATACTGAATGTCTTCCAAATAAGTTCCACTCTACTTTCTTTTCTGTGAAAATGTAGCAACAGCGCGAGACATTCTCCCGTAAGGAATACATCGGGCCATAAGCTCTACGTGGTGTCTTCATGACGATGGACAGAGTATGAGAGATCATTTAAGAGAGATCATCATATTCTCCCTTGGGTTGCCCGTAAATCAATCCACTCCCAGAAGTTAACCCTTCTTTGCGAAAGTGACCAACAAAAGAGTTTAAGACTGCATCATTTGGTAAGGATTATGAAGCAGTGTCTTCGTTATCACGTGTTCGATATCGCGATTTCACATAATTGTTATTTATTTATTTTTTAACGAGCATCAACATACAGCACAAAGTCAATTACTGATGACGATTAACAACGAATTAAACATATAATAGTATAACAAATGAATATAAGGGAAGAAACGAAAAAAAATCATAGAAATATTGTATTTTTCCACGTCAAACTCTCGTAACCATGCTTTGGATGGATTTCGGAGATAGAAAGAAAGGATCGAAATGAGTATTAAAAGAAGGGGAATTGAAAATTGATGGAATACGGAAGAAGAGTGATCGTTTTTGATAAACGAGGAGTAATTAAAGAGAAGGTATCGGATGGATGTGTTGTTCTTGAGGGAACTCAGAAAGAGAAAAGGGAGAGTAAGAATGGAGAATCAATTTTGCTATTTATTACATTATGTAAGAAGGAAATGTCGGAGAAAGTATGAGAGGCTTTGATTGGGGTGAGATTGAGGTGATTGAGAAGATGATCTTTTGGCATATTTCAAGACGGCACTCGAAGATAGACTATTTTTAAAAAGAAATTTATGACACGGTTGAGAGAAGAGAGGTTTGATTCGGATGACATGACCCAGTTAGTTTCATTTATAGACATTTTAGTTAGTATACAAGGTAAAAGCTACTAAAATTATGAAATAAAACGTTTTATCTGATGTTTATAAAACAGAAAAGGGCTAATGAATCAGTGAGTGATAGTGTTTCATCACAAACAGTGGAACAGAATACCAGCAATTCATGCTCACCTTTATTCGAGAATGCAAGTGATGATTTAAGTTGCTATGCTGGAGTTGGACAGGTGGGACATAAATAGGTGTACTTCCTGCCACACGCCCTAAATATAAATGTAAAAGAATGAGGTAGGAGAAAAGGTAGTGGAAGCTGTATTGAAAAATAGGATAATGAAGGTAAGTTATTAAAAACATTTGATAAAATTTAAGATAATGAGATTACAAAAATGAAGGATATTGCGTAACTCACGTTACGTAACAACACAAGTTTTATAGCTACAAAAGCGCGTCAAACTGCTATTTATTTAAGGAGTCAAAAGCCTTTAAAGATCTTTATTTAGACGATACAATAAGCCTCATATAACCCGTCGTCAATGCTATTTATACGAACATACACAATGTATGCGTAAATAGAAATAGTGGAAAATTTTAGGTGAGGATGTAAAAAAACAGAAGGTATAATTTTAGAAATGTCAGAAATGCTTCAAAAACTGCGGACATTTCTGACACGATAAATTTTTCGAAATGCTTTATTGACAACTTTCAAACTTGTAACAATGTTAGGCGTCTTCCCTTCACTTTATCGTTTGCAGGATTTCTCTCTTAGGTAAAACTAAAGTACAAGAATTCGTCATACAAAGTAGAAACCAGTATCAAAAGAAAGATATTTGAATAATGATTTATATTTTAATATGAACGTCGATTAAGAACTTCGAGGAGTTGGTAAAAATATGCGGAATTGTCTAAATTGTGCGGTTGTAATCGACTCGTCCCCAACGACGACGAATGTGATTATTGAATTCGAGTTTATGTATTCTCTCTTATGAATCTTACATAATAAGTTCATACATGTATTCCCGTCAGTAATGACAAAACTATATTTTACTTACGTATAAAACATGCAACACTATCATTGCATACATCAGATCCTTCTGAACGATCAATCATCGGACTAATCGCTCTCCGATTTAAAGTATCGTAATTTTTCTCCGAATTCTCGCAATTGTGAAGCGAAAACGATATTCCATAACCCAATTAAGAATCAATATTCAATTTACTTTCTTTTTGTACTTGTCTGAATTTCGTACGACCATTATTTCTTATTTAATTCTGCCAAAGAATGAAGTCTGCAAGTGATCAAAATACTGTACGTTCATTTCATGAAAGATAGACGTTTCTCGAGTCGAACCACGGATACTTTTAGTAGAAAATATCGATATGTAGTAGAAATCCCGAATACCTAAATGACATAATTCTACCTCTATGGAAAGTGCTTGAAATTAAGATTCAAATATTTCTTATGGGACTTATGGGTACTGGATAGATGAATATATAAATACAAATGCATTCCCCGTCAAACATGATGGAACTGTATTTATTTCACATGGCTCATATGAGTGTCTAGTTCCACAATCGCCTTCGTCAGGGGCACAGGTTGTTAATACCCATAAAATATTACAAATATTTCGTTATTTTCATGCGAATTCTCTCAATTACGAACAGAAAACGTTATCAGTAGACCAAAATGAGAATCGGTATTCATTTTTCTTTCATTTGGTTTGTACTTGTCTCGATTTCGTAGGACAATTATTACTAATTTAATTCTGCCAAAAAGTAAAATCTGCATTCGATCAAAATTAACTCATTTCTTTTGAGGATACTTTCGAGTCGTCCTAAGAAGCCGGATTCTTCTTCCATCTATTTCGGGTTCGATTCCCGGTCCCATCACACTTTTTCTGTTCGCTTTTCCACCATGTGCCACGCTTTTCTTTGCTAGTAAGATACGTGGTATTTGAAATTTCCGTTTTAATATAAAAACGATGGTAAATTTGAAATTTGGCTGCAATTTTATTGTTTATACCGGTTTATCTGCTCAGCATGAAGTCGTTTCAGATAAAGAACTGAAAGGAAGCTTATTATTCATATCTTCTTGTAAATAAATAAACGAATCTATAGTACTACGCGAGAACGCGGTGTAGACGCTCGATGCTTCGAAGTCAATTTCTTTATTCAATCGAAAGTTATACAGCAATTACTGTCCTTTGCATAGAAGTAAGGGTAAACTGAGTGAAAACTCGTCAGAAAAGAGAGCAAAAGTATGACGATAACTTTAGTATGGTCAATCTTCAGTTGATGGAATTCTGCTACAACCATCGTGACCAAGTTCCACAGTAAATTTTGAATTCGACCTCACAGCGTTGACATCATTAAGTGAAGAAATGCTCAACTTGTATATAAGACGGGAGGGGTTCAAATATAAAATAACTGTACAAGCCATGTACTTCATTAAGTATTTCCTGTACAATTTTAACTGAATAGCCGTACTCGCTCCAAGAATAAAATTGATACGGTCAATCTCTTCCCCTATCCACCTCCCTCCCATCAAGGACACTAACCATAAGACGTCGAATCCACTCTGCAAGTTACTCAGCGTATTCCTCTCGAGATGGGTTTAAAGATGTTCATGTTCTGGAATTACATTGGTTGCAAAATTAACTATCACACCGGTGAAAAACGAAGATGTGGCAAAATTTCGAAATGTACTTCTATCTTCTATAGTAGTAAAAAATGACGAAAATTCGATGTGGAATCAACTACATATGGCAACTACGATTGCATTGGTGCTAGAGAGTCATGGTGAGAGTGGGTAAAAATGCCCTTAGCTAAGCGGACTTTTTATTAAATCATGGAAAAATGTAAAATCAAAGAGACTCATTAAACATACCATAAAGAGGAGATTCGTACAAATCGATAGATTTTCCGGTTTTCGTAAATTACATTCTCAATCGCAAAAAAATATTGGACGCAGAGACAGTCTTATACGGTAACTGAATTATGATGATGTCACTGGATGCTATCACCTTGAATTGTGTGATTCAAGGCCGATGCAAAAAATAATTTATTAGGACTCGCTTCGTTTTATATAGGACGACTTCTTGAAATTTCGAAACCGATTCAAAGTTTAGGAAGGTGAAATTCTCAGGCCTTCTCGTGAACAACTTCCGTCGAGCCCATTGGGATAGGTCATTGCCGTTTTCAATAGCACTACTTCACATTCGCTTGCATATATTTTTGGCTTTATTTGCCAAACTTATACGGAAACACAACAAAATAATTGCCGAAAGGCTCTAAGATGCATGATCATGGGAATTAAGGCTCTAGTTCTCGTCACTGGCACTACTGGAAAATGGAAACGCAGAGATAAATATCAAGACATCACGGATCCGAAAAAAAGAAAGTGGGTCAAAAACTCCCTTAATCGAATGAGTCGAGAGATATCTTTACGAATTCGCGCGAAGCACCGATTTTGCTCGATAAGTTTATAAGTGCGACCTGAAAGCTGTGTTACATGAAGTTTTTTTTGTCATTTTACTCACCTCAAGCGAAAAGTTTTCCTTACGCCACACAAAAATTTCCGGATGGATAACGAAGTTCCCGATGTAAGTGACCTTAACGTCACTAAAAACGTCTTAATACTAGTGCTCTCGCATAGCCATTCTTTCCACTTCCTCCAAGGGATTTCCTTCTGTGAATTTTCTATCGACCACCACTAACAAGGTGTTTTTCGTTTTCACCACTAACAAGGTGTACGTGTTTCTCTACACGGGATAAACTAATGAATGGACAATGCAAATTCTCGCCGCTAGGGGCGCTATTGTGAACAAGCGAGCCAAGATAACCTGTTGAAGAAATATGGCAGTGATCCAGGAGAGGTTTGTTTACCTAAGAATAATGAAATATGTAAGAGTACAAATTCGTACAATGGTTATGAGAGGGAATGTGATTTCGCGAAGTTTATTTATTCATTCAACGGAATTACCGATATTGAAACAAAATATAAATAATGTCACAATAAATATTTTTAAGAACAGATATAAATTATAGGTTCACAAATCAGAAGATATAAAAGTGTAAATTATTGAAAAATAGTAAATTATAAATTACTACAAATGAAGGAATTTAAAACCATAAAGTATAATGAATTCTGTGCTTCATATGATATCCAAATTCGTACAGTATAAAATATTATAAATAATAAGATATAATAACATATAATATCACAAATAGGATAAAAATATCATTGTAAATGATGACTAATTATACCCAAAAAGATGTACCCATTTTTCTGCAAGATAAAATAGAATACCGCGGATCAAAATCACATTATTATAGACCTAAAATAACACGTTTTAAGCAGGATTAAAATATCAGAAAAAAAGTTTTCCCAAAAAACATCACTAAAGTGAGAGTGATGTACAATATTTACATGGCAAAATTTACGAGGGAAATACATACATAATTGTAATAGATATAAAGGTAAATACATTAAATGTCATAGATATGAAGAGCATACAAGTTAACGTGGGTACAGTAGATAGTTAATATGCGGAAATAGTTGTATAAGTTAATGAGAAACAAAAAATTAATTTATTACATAAAGTATACACAGTCATATGAATTTTACTGCTAACTTTACAAATTGCTCATGTTTCTAATTTCACTGAAACAGCAATGCAATATGTCAACATTTTTTAGATTCTATTTCCTAATCGATATAACCTATTCATGAGTGTTTTACAAGGATAATTATTATTGAAAAGAAATTTTAGTACAGAGAGTATAAACCAACGGAAGTATCAAAAGTAACATCTGTGACCATATCATTTGAATCTCCATAGACAGAAGAGAAGTAGTATGCAAATAAATTGGCTATAGTCGGACCATCTTCACCAATTTCCCTATCTAGGTAAATATGTTGCGGTACTGAATTTTCACCTTTGATGGAATTAATGTGGTTCAAAAAGATATTATTAGTGAAAATGAAGCTTTCAACATTTCGCAAGAGCAAAGGAACTTTTAATGTTAGCATGTGCATGACTAACAAAAGTGTAAAGATTAAGTTGTAAGTAAAGTAAAACCTGATTAAGACAATGGCCCAAATGAAAACTGCATTATAAGTGGGATAGCGCTTTCACAAATTTTATTTCTTGCACATTGGAAAACAAAATGGATTTTTAAATTTATAAATAAAATAGCACTTCTTTAGCAAGCACTCTTTGTTATAGCTGAGAGTCCACAAACAATTGTTATGAAATGCTGTTTGCCATCTTGCCCAACTTAACAAACAAGGAGAGCGCCTTTTTTGATACTTCATAATGGTGGATTAAAGAATGATATGAATTTTTACTAAATAAACAATTAGGGAAGAAAAACTATTTTTTAAGCAATACAACTGATGCAAAAATTTTTCATACTATCGAATCCCCAGGACTGAAACCATGCAAGAATTGTACTTTTTCACTAGAAAGAAAGCAAGTAAGAGCTGAAGAATTACCGTCTCATTGGTCCCCTTCCTGTTGTTTAAAAATATTCATGAGGCTATTAGCTGAACATTTAAAGACAACTCGTTCATCTGCCCAGCCTAGAGAGCAGAAGGGCTTCAGTACTATGGACCACATCCACACACTACAAGAAATAATCAGCAGGACGAATGAATATGAGATGCCACTAGTACTATGCTTTGTGGACTATGCTCAGGGTTGACTTGGTAAGTACCTCTTCTACTAGAAGATCTTGAAAAACAAGGAGTAGATGCAGAGTACATCTGTCTCCTACAAAGCATTTACAAAAACGCCACAGCCTCAGTAATGCTACACGTAGTTACTGAAGAATTCAAAATTGAGAAGAGAGTGAGACAAGATTTCCTTTCCCCAATTCTTTTCACAGCTGTTCTTTAGGAAGTTTTTAAAACTTTGGATTGGGAGCAGAAAGGTCTTCAGGTAAATGGCGAGCACATCAGTCATCTGTGCTTTGTAGATGATATAGTACTCTTTGAAACCAACAGAAAAGATCTAGCTTCAAGACTTCATGAACTGAGCACAGCAGGATAGAAGATAGGATTCAGGATTAACTTAACAAAAGCATAGGTAATATGTAATTCTTTTGCAGCACGAGAACCAATCTGAAGGACCATCGCAATGCATCTTATACAGGAGAATTTTGCACTGAACTGGCGTCAAAATCACGGTCATTTGGTAACATTTCTTCCATTTGTACCATAGAAGATTACTTCAGCTCCAACCATCGAGATTTTGATTGTTCTATCGCACTGAGAACGGTCTCAAAACACTTCAAAAATTCGCGAAAAAGACCGCCTGGCATCTTACTCAGGACCCGTTCGTGAGAGAAAATTGCATATTAATATCAGATAAGTGCCATTCTGATCTTTTTCAAAGTTTCAATTAAATATCTTATCGGAAAGGTCCTAAAATAAGGTTCTGTTGTTTCCCTTAGAAATGCATGGTAGAATCTTGCATCGAACCAAGGACCATTAGAGAAACGATGAACAGCATGAAAGAATGTTTTATAACTCCTCTGCTACCATTCCTGGTTTTATCTTTCCAGCTTATCGGGAATGCATTAAAAAGATTGTCAAAAATTACAGCAGTGCATTCCTTACGGGAAAATATCGCACCCACCTGGAACTCAAGGTCTTTTGGTAACATTTCTTTCATTGTTACCAAAGAAGAATACCTCATCTCCAACCTCCGAGACTTTGGTTCCTCTATCTTACCGAGAATTGCCTCAAAATAATTAGTTTACAAATTAATTCAATGGGATTCCCAATTTTTTGAATCAATGTATTAAAAGTTGTAAGTTATCTAAAATTATGCTTAGACAAAAGAAATTAATAAACATTTAATTAAAAAATAGAAAGTAGATAACTTGTATGAAAAGTCATTTTCAAAAGACATGATTTGTAGAAGAAGAATTGCAAAATGTATTGAACTTAATTTTTATGCTTCACAATGGAAATTTCTAGATCTTGGTAATTAAGGGGCTGAATTTTTTTGTTTTTAAAGTGTAGTTTGCAGATTAAATTAATTTAAGAGAGAGACATACTTAGTTGTAAAAAGTGCTGCACTAGGTACAGGAAACATATTTCAAATAAAATAGAAAAAAAACAGAAAATATTTTCCTTAAAGTGAGACCAAAAAAGCTTCAATGAGCAATGGTGATATGGAAGAACCCATACACAGAGATTGCAAATTTTGCCATAAAAGAAATTTTGGTAAATAAACACTTTCATAAAAGATGGCTTAATTAGCAGTCCAATTCATCCCTTTTTGTGAATTATTCATGAGATCAAAGCTTTAGTCTCTCTTAAATTTGTGAACATGTTAAAAACATCAAATGAAACTAACATAGCACCCACAGGAGTAGCAATAGATGCATCACCATTAAGCAATGGAGGAAACAATATGGGCAGTCTGTGACATATTCTTTCTCCCTTTTATGTATCCTTACTACATCATGCAAAGTATTTTCTAGACTAAAATACTCATATGGTTACCTCCTATCTTCTCATGGCTCATTTTAAACAAAGAAGCCCTTATCACAAAAACACATTGTCTTTTCTGACCACTGTTGCTATTTAAAGTTCATTCAAGTAGTACATTTGGTGGCTGCTCTGAATCACTGTGAAGTGCTTCATTAATTGTGGCCATCACTGTACTATAATTATATAATGTTTGGGATTTATGAAGTGAAAAAGAAAAAATCACTGATGAATTATGGCATTTTTTAGAGTAAAGACCTACACTTTCTTGTACAATTTGAAAAATCCTTTCCAATTCCTCAAGATTTACTCTTTTAAATGAACAATTTTAATGAGTATTTTGATTCATTTTTAGAGGTACACAAATTTTTACATCTGATTTTACCCATTTCAAAGTGATCTTGAGCTGAACCACAGAAAAGACGATTCTAATTTAAGCACTGCAAAGAGGCAGCACAGATCCTCTATGTATTTGAATTCACCATTGGCCTTTGCACCCCACCCTTGTTGCTGGTTCACCATTCATCCCCGTTACGTCATAATAAGAACTCACACACACTCTTAAGCTGAGACATCTTTTTTTCTCAATACCTTTCCTTATACTATGTTTTTTTTTACAAGTTTCTTCCTTGGTGCTCACTGCTCTTTGCTTGCATAATCATTTTAAAGCTGTTCTTTAATGGTTTTGTCATTCTCTCTATAATTCTGAAAGAACAAAATCCTCCATAAGTGCCATTGGCCTCATGGTGATAGTTTCAAAATTTTAAACTGCCTAATTACTGATACATGATAGTGATAAATAAAAGATGTCACTGAGGGCATAGTGGTTGGACAAATCTGTTTGAATCAGCTAATATCTGAGAAGAAATAGCCTCAATGATGATCTTTGTCATCATAACGAACAATTAACAGTATCAAAGTAATGGGGTTACTCAATTAAAATTCATTTTAGCAACTCAGACATAGTAGAAATCCCTTTGATGAACACAAATATCCATCCATAACTTGGAAGAACCCAGTTACGTGGGAGTCAAACCCAGAACCCTTGTATTTAGGAGCTAACCAGTCTAGTCTGCATTTGAGTGATGCCACAGTGTTTGATTTTTGTTTAAAGAGTTGAATGCCTGCTTATGACCTGTGATTTATTATGCTTTCATTCTATATGAATTGAAGAATGATGTTAAAAACTAAGAGCGAACAAAATTAAACAACTTTATTACAAGTTGAAAGCTCTGTCTCTGAAATTCTCTAATTATTTGCTAGCTCACAAATCGAAAGGGCCATAATCTTCCATACTTTTGAAAGAATTTACCAAGCAATTGCTTCTAATTTTATTAACATCCCATTAGTCTGGCCAAATACTTTTGATCATTCAGTTAATAATCATAAAATATTCATGGACCAAATATAAATAATAAAGTATAAAATAAATTGACTAAAACAATCCCATCGTACTTTATGAGGGAATTTCCTTTAATCTTAACATTCTTCTATTTTCAACAGCTGATATCTGTTTATATTTTTCTTAATGTGTGCATCATAAAGAGCTTTAACTATCCACTGCTATAATCTGATGGCCAGGCAATGTGATAGTTGCCAACATGGCATAACTCATGAATTTATACAAGTTACACCATTTTGTATTATGATTGCAACAGAGATGGAAAAGTGAAGCTGATATTGCATTTCAGCATTGAAATGGAATCATTGATAAGGTGGAGTAAGAGAATGTATGGTGGAGGTTACAGTGAAGGACTTCCAGGAACCAATTAAAACTTATGACTGATATGGGATGTCTAGTAAGGAAAAATAGTTGATGTGTGTAAAATTGTATTTAGCAAGTTAGATTTATGCATGACATTTAAATGCATTAGAATTGAAATACTATAAAGATGCACCATGGTTGTCAGCTGTTATCATTGTATTGTTGTATATATTGTAGCAAGCAGCAAATTTTATCATAATAGCTTATTATTGAAAGGAGTTGATGCATGTATAAATGTAATGTATATTGTATTGAGTCACATTATTCACTTATTATAGAAGATGTCACTGGACTGAAAGTCCATCTGAAATAAACAATAATCACGGATTCATCTTGAAAACATGGATTTTAGAGAGGAATTGAAGGGTGTGATTGGCAGGTTCAAATTAAAAGGAAACACAATTTTCATCCATTCCTCATATATTTTTCATAGAGACTTAATAAATATTGAGGAGTCCGTGGCTTAATGATGCTCAGTGCTTGCTCTGTGTGGCGTCTCTCTATACATGGAGCATTTAAATCTTCCTCCAAAGCTATGAGCCCAGCCTCGTGACATACAGCCAACACCTGATCAAATATATATTGATATTAATCAACACATAATAACACAAATATTGATTCCAACCAAATATTTAAGCTCACCTCAGCTCCTGAGTATCCATCTGTTTTACAGACTATTTCTTCCAATGAAACACTCCCTGAAAATTTAGACTTTTGAAACTGCAGGTCTAAAATCTCCCTCCGTGTGTCAGCATCCGGAAGGGGAACATAAATAATCTGATCTAGACGACCTGGGCGAAGAAGAGCCTATGACAAAACCAAATTTAGCAACATATAAGAGATACTTTTTTCCATTATTTTACCCAGAAACTGACCCATAACTTATTTTCCAAATATTTATGGAGTTTAAGTCCACATAATGTTGGCAAAGCCATTGTTCTGAGTTCAGAAAGAACCAGGTGTAGCCAATGATAAAAGAGATTTTTGAGAATGCTGCGTGAGAATTGCTTTTATGAAGTAAACATAATACAATTGAAGATATATGCAAATGGAAGATCATTGAGGAAGAGAGCATTTTTTTAAAAGGTTAACATACTTTGATTTTGTATTAGGTAGGAATTACTTTCATAGATTCAGTGCTATTCATATTTTCCCTACTTCAAAATATTTGGGTATTGGGTCCAAAAAGGAGAAACATCATACCTTTTCATCTGAATGTTACCTTTCAAAATATTTTTGTGTTTTATGCTGCACAGAGTTATTTAAGAAAATGTTGAATCTATAAGATAACCATCAATAGAAGACAGAAAACGAAAAATGAAGGCCCTTTAGAAATTGGAGTAAAATCCTACTGTGCTTGTTATTGCACTTATAAAAATTGAAGATATTCTTTTCAATAAAAGATTATACATGTAGTCTCAAAATAAGCAAACTTCTAAATGCTAACTTCACTGAAACATTGAGAAAAAATTCAAATGGAAATCAACAAAAACTGTTGAATCTTGAATTTCATTTCATGAACCATATGCATGCAATCACTAAGAAAGTCTCTCATTTTTAAGCAACTCTACTGAGTTAAAACATATAAAATGAACAAATAAACATTTGAAAATTGTTGAAAACTATGTCAAAAATTCTTAATTTTTATTCAAAATGTTAGTAACTAGCTACGAGGTCTGTTCAAAAAGTTCTCGAACTTTTTTTATAGTGTGCCTCCAGTTGGTTATTTTTTAATCTACCTGTAGGCGTTGTATCAGCAAAAGCTTCCAAAATAACCACCTTCAATCACTTTGTCGATATCTTGCTTTGTTCATTAGTTACGGATGTTTATGTGAACAGGTGATCATAGAGTGCGGCAAAAAATCGGATCTGAGGAAATGAGTGTTTTGAAGGAGCAGCATTCCCTCGTAAAATTCTGCGTGAAACTGGGCAAATCTTTCACAGAAAATTTTGAGTTGATTACCAAGACTATAGGTGAGCATGCTATGAAACGTACCGCATATTATGAGTGGTTTATACGGTTCAAAGACGGACAGCAATCAGTGGAAGACGATGAGCGTTCCGGAAGACCATCAACATCCACAGATGACCCCCACATTGAAAAAGTTAACGATCTCGTTCGTGCAAATCGACGTTTGACTGTCAGGGAGCTTGCAGAAGAGTGTGGCATCCAGATTGGTTCTGCTTCAAAATCATAATTAAAAAATTGAGGATGCATCGAGTCGAGGCCAAATTCGTGCCTCACCTGATGACAGTAGACCAGGAGCAACACTAGCAACTCATGACTTTTTAGCCAAAAACAAGAACACTGTACTTCTTCAACCACCCTATTCACCAGGCCTGGCTCCATGTGACTTTTTCCTATTCCCAAAGCTAAAAACCCCGCTCAAAGGAAAAAGATTTGCCACCATTCGAGAAATAAAGAAAAAATCGACAGAAGAGCTTATGAACAATCCGAAAGAAGCGTCCTAAGACTGTTTTAAAAACTGGAAACACCGTGGGAATAAGTGTATACATTGGGGAGTACTTTGAAGGAGACCCGGAGCAATAATTTGTAAGTGAATTATTTGTGTTGTAATAAATAAAGTTTGGGAACTTTTTGAACAGACCTCGTATTTAGCATTTTTATTAGAATTATTTGTAGGATCACATCAAGAATATTTCAGTAGGAAACTTTAAACAACCAAAGATTTTTAAAGGATTCTTATTTTCAATCTTTATTTGAATTCTCTCAAATCTAATTGAGATAAGATCATAAATCAATATCTCAATTCTAGTTCCTAACATACAGTAATACCTGTTTAACACATTCCATGCAGTGTTGATTTCATTGGTTGATATCCCATGGCTAAATACAATTTATCTATGTTATACATTAGCTTATACAAGGTTAGCTGTATATGCTGCAAAAAGTTTTTAAAAATTCTTTGTTAGCATTTGTTTATTTTCTATTTATAGTGTGATATGCTGCACTCTGTCATTGGTTTGACAAGAGTTTTAAAACGAAAGTGGAAACTAAAATCACTGCAGAGAACAAACTGGTGGCAGTTGTAAATCCAGAAAGTGTGCATGCCTCTGCTAAACTCTTTACAATAGAAGTTGACACAATATAGCGCTGTCAGCTACACCAACTGCACAGAGAATGTTAAAATGCTTAAGGAGGTTAGATACCTCAAGGTGGGATTTAAATTAACAGTCAGCCAAAATAGTTTGTGCCACCATCTGGAGGGAGAAGTTTCCATTAAGATGAAGAGAAGGGGAAGTCTCATAGTACACGATTAAGATATTCACCATTTGTTTTGAGGTACAGAATGACAAGTAGGAAAAGCAAGGAAGGCAAGATTTTACATGCGGACTTCAGAAGAAAAACAAAACTGAACAATACTTAGGTGCTCCAAATGCATCATGGGAATTCATTTAATATCTTAACACTTGTGTATGCACCCTTTACCCAACTTCTTATGTGCCATTGATAATAAATTACCTAAACCCCATTTTTCATATTTTAAGTAATGATATCATTAAATTCTTATCTCTTACAAATTATTTCAATAAATATACATCGAGAGAATATGCATCAAGTGACCTACTGTGTTCCCTAAGAAATGAGGCTAAAGCAGTATTTCTTTTTGTTCTATAGTTATTTTATATGCAATATTTAAGTTGTTTAGTAAAATGCTACCTGAGGAGATATCTGTCGTTGACTCACTTGCTGTTTTGTTATTGCAGCTGACTTGGCTTGGAGGCAATAAGCCATTGTAAACCCTCCTAAAGGACTGCACCTCTCTATTAATTGTGAGAAAGGCTTGTAAGTGGAAAGGTTTGCCTTGCCTTCTACCTTGCTCTTTTGACTCTCATGTCCGTGATGACTTAATTTGTGAGAATAAAAAGAAGATCTAACAAAAAATCTGCATCACACCTTCAAAGCCAATTTTAGCTCTACGTTAGGTCAAGAATTTCCCTATCAGTATTGTGGAAAGCTGGATAAAGTCTCTATGGAGTCTATGGCCGCAGGATAGGCAGAGGGGTATTTATTACTGTAAAAGAATCTTTGAAGAGTCAGCGCATCGACTTTCTAGGAAATGGTACAAGTGAAATGATATGGAGATCGGTTTTTGGATGGAACGAAAGGAAGGTACTCTTTTATTCATTTTATCGGCCCCCAGATAGTAACATTGAATGTATACAGGAACTAGCTGAATCACTTGAGATCATACGGAAGATAATGAGGAATCCTATCATTGTTGTAGGAGAGGATTTTAACCTTCACCATATTAATTGGGATAATTTATCGAGTTCATATTCAGGTCGGAAGAAGAATATATCCCAGAAATTAATAAATACTTTTACCACCCATACTTTAGATCAACTTAACAAGAAAGTTGAGGACGATTCGTGAAGGTCGAGGGAGTGTATTGGACTTCAATTCCTAAGAAAGGGCGTTTCTCAAAACCAGAAGACTATCGTCCCATATCCTTAACGTCAATTTTTTGTAAGATAATTGAATATATTTTTCAAAAGACATTTGTTTTCTTTTAAAATGAACACTCTAAAATAAACCTCAGAATCACTGCGATGTATTTCTTATGAAGAAATTTCAAGCTCGCTTTGCTTGGGATCCTAACGGGAGATGTCTCATAAACATGCAAAACTACGAACCATGCAAAAACATCTTTACTGGGTTTTACTGTAGTTCTTTCAGCAAATAGGAGCAAACAGGCATCTCAAAATACATACATTTGAACTGAAAAATTTCAGCATTTTTAGAGATAAACTTAAATAGAAAAAGTTACCTTATCAATTCTATCAGGACGATTAGTAGCAGCAATTACAGTAACTTTAAGAAGAGGCGTAACTCCATCCATTTCTGTGAGCAGCTGTGAAAGAACTCTTTCGTGCACATTTCCACCAGTGTTTCTCTCACCTCCCAATGCATCCAGCTCATCAAAGAATATCACAGCTGGAGCAACCTGCCTTGCACGACGAAATACTTCCCTCACTGCTCTCTCTGATTCTCCAACCCACTTGCTCAACAGTTCTGGCCCCTGTAAAATAGATCCATAAAATTCTCTCATTTTAAATCTAGCTCTTTTTCATTTACATCCCTGAATTTGCACTACTAATACTTTTAGCAATATTGAAAATAATTTTCTCAATCCATCTAAATTTCATTTTGCCTTGTTTCATGCTATAATACCAAACATTAGTTAGCAAGTCAATTTTCCCATCTTGAAAGGTAAAAAAAGTACCTTCCAAAGTAATTTTGATGTGTTTTGTGTGATATGTGTTGTTGATATACTCAGAATAATTTCTTCGCCTGAAGTGAAGATGGGTGCTGCGAAATTCCACCAGGCCATATTGACCATATTCAAGTTTTTAATTTTTGGTGATTCTAATTTTTTTATTTACTTAGTACTTCTCATGTTATTATTATTACTATTATTTGGAATTGAAATTACTTTATAAATTACTAACTGCAAAAATGGGAAAATGATGGTAAACTGGAACTTCTCCAGTAATTCTTTTACCTTGATTGATATAAAATTAAGGCCACTTTCAGTAGCAAGAGCCTTTGCTATCATGGTTTTTGAACATCCTGGAGGACCAAACATAAGCAAACCCTTTGGTGGAGATACTCCCAAGCGTTTGAAAGAATCTGGATGACGAAGTGGCCATTCTACAGCCTGGCGGAGCTTCAGTTTTAGATCATGCTGACCACCAATGTCTGTCCACCGAACCTACAACATATTGTTGTAAATCTTACTTAAATTCAACTTAAATATTGATTCAATACATATGATGCTGTTCATAAAGATAACATCTCAAACACACGATATATATGATGTATAAGATTAAATATTATCATGAAATAATTGGTAATATGGCCAGATCCCTCCCCTGGACTGCAACCTTGGTGTGGTAGGAGGGCTTGTGCATTCTTATACCTCAATTTCACAACAATCGGTTCCTGTTTTCCCCACAATGATCAAGAAACATTCTGTATGGACTGGTCCTAACTTACAGACTCAGTTGGTATCAGCAAATCTGTAAGCAAGTTGGTCTCAAGATGGTACCCAAGCCAATGGAGGGAAAATTTTCTGAAGGAGGAGCTAACATGCTTTGTCTCCACAAGCAGGAGCAAAGGAAACACAGTGCATAACTTCTCCCATCAGTATCCATGAAAAAATAATGTGTTATTTAATGAAAAAGTGCGAGATAAAGTTAATTTAGAGAAGAAGATCATAATAGGTTTTCAGGAAGCATTTAGTAACTTATTCAATGGTTGGCTTTTCTCATTATTTATAACATTCTACATAGCTTAAGTTACCTTTCTGTTAAATGTGTTGCAGAACAATTAGATAAATCTAAAGATATAAATGTGTTGATAAAACAAGGTTGAATATTAAAGCTTTGCAGTGGAAATGTATTACAGGAAATGTTTGATTGGACAAACATAGTGAGAGTTGTTTAGAAATCCTTTTTCAAACAATAAATGTCAGGGACCCTTTCTGGCTATCCAATACTCCAAGGTGATTTGAAGACTTCACTAACAGTTGCTTGTGAAAGATATTAGGAAAAATCAAGTGTGGGACTGAGGGGAGAAAGATAATGGAATAGCTAGGGAGTAGCAGGTATGCGAAAAGGGTTCCACATATGCTGAGAGATACCAATAGCAGGGGAATGGGTGATTAGGATGGAAGGATCTTGGAGATAATAGCGAGGTCTAAGGAGACACAAAGTAAACAGCGGGGGATGCAACGGATGCCAGCCGTCAAGGAGTATTTTTAATTGCAGTATTTCTACGAAGTAATCCGTGAATATGCTACTTGATATATATGTACATATTATGAGGAGTGTTCAAATGAAAAGGTACAAAACGACGCTGTGGATATAATTGAAACTTTATAGAAAAGAAGATGACCCAGGAAGCTAGAGTGGGAACCTGGAATGTCAGAACCATGCTCAGGAAAGGGAGAAAAAGTAAAGTTAGAAATGAAGAAGTCATTCTGAGGGTATACGATGGAAGGAGGGTGGAGTCATATTCAGTGCGGGGAAATGATAGCCAGAGAGGCAAGACAAGAGAGCGGGTAACGTCTGTAGAAATTAAGGCTGAATCAGTGAACACTGTTGTAGTTCAAGTGTACATGTCTACAAGCGATAAGATTGAGGATGTAATAGTCTTAGTTTAGGAACAAATAGAAGATGTAATAGGAAGGGTGAAAGGTAATAAAAACCTTATTGTAATGGGGGCTGGAATGTGGTGGTTGGGCAGGGCAAAGATGGGGAATAATTGGTAGAGTTTGGAATAGAAAATAGAAACGACAGAGGAAAAAAACAGATTTTTCAGGAGGAATAACCTGTATATATAGGTAGGTACCAAATCGATTACATATTGCTAAGGAAGAGGTTTAGACATAGTGTTAAAAACTTGGGAAGTTATCCAGGTGCTGATGGAGACTCGGATCATAACTTAGTAATGAAGAAAACCGAGCTTAGATTTGGAAGATCTATTGGACAAAAACGGCACTCAAATGAGACTTCAGGGGTAAAAAAGCTACAGAGCTTCAGAAGTCAGTTTACAGGGCTTTAGATGGTAAAGAAAGGGAATTTACCTTAGAAGAGGGATTGAAAAAGATTAAAAAAGCAGCATCAAGGAGTGTGCCAAAAGAACCATTTGGAGGGGCCAAACTAAACAAAATTAGAAAACCATGGGTGGCAGTTGAAATGATAAATAAAATGGAGGAAAGAAGGCAATGGAAAAGGGTCAAGAATGAACACGGGCATAGAATGCGCAGGTCACTGAAGAACAAACTGAGGAGGGAAACAAATAGAGCAAGAGAATTGTGGTGAAAGGGACAGTGTAATGAAATAGAGAAGATGGCAGAAAGTGGGAGGGTCAACCTATTATATAGAAAAGTGAATCATTTGTCGGGGAATAAAATTAATAATAAAATGGGCACTGTTAAGGATAACAGGGGAAACATCTTAAGAGATAGCATAAAGGGATGGTGGAAAGAATATGTTGATGAATTATATGTTAAATGGAGACTCCTGTGATTCAATAACACAGATCCTCAAGAAACTGCAGAATTCCGTTCCCTAATTGCAAGTTTTTTTGTTATCCTCCCTTTACTCCTCCTTTTCTTAGTCACCCGTTTCCAGCTCCTTCTTTAAGTCCATCTTATCCCTCTTTTTGTATCTAATATCACAGTTTCTTTTTTTTTACTTTCAATTTTTTAATTTATTTATATTTAATATAACACAACTTACTGTGAATGTATCCTGCATGTATTCAATAAATTATTATTATTATTGTTAAAGACGTGAAGCCTACCCCTGTAATGATAGAAAGTGTACGAGAAGAGGAATCAGGAAAAATTAGTAAAATCCTTGGTGTGGAGCATAATGCTGTATGGGTGTGAAATGTGGATGTTAAGGAAAGAGAATATTAACAGATTAGAGGCTTTTGAGATGTGAATAAGTCGTAGAATGGAGAAATTTAGCTGGATCGATTGAAAAACAAATGAGGAGGTGCTAGAGATGGTTGGGGAGAATTGAAGTAATTAGAAATCGACAAAAAATATGGGAGGGTCAAACATTGATAGGAGAGGGATTGCTGAGGAAAGTAATCAAGAGAAGAACACTACGTAAAATGACAGAGGAAGAGACAAAGACAAAAGTTGTAAGACAAAATAAGAGGTCAGATGAGTCACCAGAAATTGAAGGAGAGAGTTTTTATTAGGGTATGTGGGGGCACATCAACCTACTGAAAGGTATAACACTCATATATTAGAGTGATAAGGCAGTGCATTAACCTTGGATTAGTCAACTTAAGCACAATGGGATATCAAATTTGAATTAATATGTATTTTTCGAGTTTCTCTGATTCCTTCTCAGATATGAATGCTTGAAATAACCACGTAGGACACCAGATGTCAAATTCACTATTATCAGGTTAATGCAATTACTCTAGCCACTTGCAAATCTTCATGATCAATGATGGATTAAGCAATGGACCATATCCTCTGAATTTTTCTTAATACAAGCAGAGCTCATAATCATTAGAGTGTTTATCCAGTGGGGTCTTCACTGATATTATTTACTATTCATATCCCATATCAGAATTATTATCAGCAGTATATGGAAATTATGTAGGTTTTTAATGAAAGAAAAGGGCAATTAAACCTGTTGGGCATGTTTCGTGGCATAACAACTTCCAAGAAAATGTGATTGAGGAAGGCTGAGAAAGAAGTTTATGGATAACACTGAAATATACAAATATCTGAAAACGTAAGCAATGGAGGGGCAGCCCCTTTAAAAGATCTCATTAGAAATTAGACAGAAAAATACATGGCACAATTCATTCTATTAAAAACTCAATCACTCTAGCTATTTGTCTCATCCAAAAGTCCCTCATTACAGTGAATCGGAAAATTTGAACCTCAATTCAAGTGTTAAACCATAAATACACAACATTCAGTGACTTATCACCACCACTGTTACTGATAAAATATTCTTACTTCTTATTCTTAATTCAAGAGATTTGTGATCTGAAGAGGTGATTGATGAACTTTAAGAAAGCAGAAACTTAAACTTACGGTAGGAACTTCAATGAGAACTTCTTTCATTGCAGTCGGCTTAACTTGAGACAGAGCCCACTCAAAGTCAGCCATTTGCACTGGAATAGCTCTGCATTCTGTACTCTTGTTTTGCTTCAATGCAGACGAAATGGCATGCAAACAAATGCTAGCGAGGTCTGCGCCAACATGTCCATGGGTAGCACTTGCTACATCATTCAGCAAAGTTTCGTCTTTCAAAAAGACACATTTGTGCCACTGTTTCATTATCTTTTGGAGGATATCTAACCTCTGAACAGATTGAGGAACTGTAAGCTCAATCTCAAAATCCAGTCGTCCAGGACACCTAAGCCTGTGATCTAATGCAGATACACGACTTGTGGCACCAATCACCATCACACGATTCCAACTTTCATTTCTCAGATTGTCCAACAGACTGATCAAAGTTGCAACCACCCGTGATTCCTGGTAGGAAGTGCTTGATGATTCCATATTACTAGGGCAGAGAGCGTCTATTTCATCAATGAATATAACTGATGGAGATCTGCAAAGAAAAATTATTTATTGGCAGATACTTCCCATTATAGAGATGGGCCAAGATTTCTTGCAATGGTCTACAACTAAATGCAAGCAGGTCCACATAAATACTAGCTCTCCCTCTCACTAGACCAATTCAAGCCTAGATTTTCTTAAATTGTTCCCAAATTGGTCATTGCAACATTTTTGTGCAGAATTTGATTCATGTTTTCATTATAATTTAAATAATTCCAAAATATCTTTAGACATTAAAATGGAAGAAGATAGATCCTTAAATATATAATTTCTCATCGTATAACAGTTTTCATTCAACTTACTTAAAAGTAGTTTTGAAGGATCAAGCATGTTTTTGTTAATGAATTACAATTAGGGAGAACATGGATTGTTTGGAATGCAATTTCCAGGTACTCTGATGAAGAGGGAATGTTTAGTGTGTTATTGTAAGATTCTGCAAGAAACACGAAATCTAAGACACCAAATTCTCATATTTGCTTCCTACACAAGCAGTCTAAAGAATTTCTTGCCAACCACTTCTCAAACCTTCCACATAAAAAAAAAATAATTTATTGCCATTTAATTTACTTAACAGTTTTATAGGTCACCCAACTATTTTCTCTTCAATAATTTTCATGTACCAGTCAGTTGTAATAGCTGTAATATCTGTTCTCACAGCTAAATGCTCCCTTTTATAGAATAACTCGCAACATTCATACCTTCCATCACAATCTTATCTCTCTGAGCAGAAAAATTAAAAGAACCTTTCAATAATCAAAATTTATTTCTTATCATTCTTATTTTTAATTCATAGTTGTTGCAGTTGCTTCAAATTTAATTCTTATTTCTTTTTCAATGACTATTATCCTCCTTGACTATTATTACTCTATTATGAACTAAATCAAATTCTGTTGGACAAGTTTGTTCTCATCCTTTTCCTTTATCATATATTCTCTTTCAATCCTTGTTATTTTATTCATCAACCTATCTTTCGTGAAATGGGCATGTTCCATAAATAAATGAATGAACTTAATCTGAAATAAAAGCTAATCACCACCACTGGTATTGATACTAAATGGTATTGAGTTAAAGAACATACCTCTGTTTGGCCAAATGAAATAATGCCCGTAGCTTGGACTCTGCCTCGCCAAAATATTTACTATAGACTTCTGAGCCAGTTATTTCCAAGAACGTGACAGGATATTGCATAATAAGACTTCTTGCAAGCAGAGTCTTTCCGCTCCCCATAGGTCCAAACAATAAGCATCCATTTCTATGTTTAGCACCTGATATGACAATTATTTATTACGAACTTTGATATTATCCTCAATTGACCTATTTTTCAGTCTGTTATAAGAATAGTAGATTCATTCAGACAGGGTCAAATTGAATATTTAATATGATAGCGAGAGGCATACCTGTATCACTGTAACATGGATTGAAGGCTACTTCCAAGAATTCTCTCAGCTTTTCCATGACATCTGCAAGACCGCCGACATTTGAGATATTAAACGTTTCAACTTTCTCCGAGCTTTTACTGTGAAGCTCAAATTTGGAGTTGATATAAACAATGAATGATTCGGTTACAAATTTGTCCTCAAGCTTCATATTCTTCAGCATTTCAACGTTCTTGTCGTCAAATACTTTCTCCGACTGCTTTGTATAACATTTCACAACCTTAAAATGAATTTTTCTCCCAAGATGCCTGAGAAAAAATTTATTTCCTTCCATCAAAACTCTCCCAAAAAATATCTTGGGGAGGCTGGCCAGAAGTGAGTCCACTAAGTAACTTTTTGAAGATGTATCCAAGGGTTCAATAAGAATCCTCGCAGCGGGGGGGGTCGGTGACTTCAAACGTTCAATCGATAAGGGTGTTCCAGTCTTCTCACCAAACTGCTCTATTCCTGAGGTTGCATCCATGAAAAAATGTTATAATTTCTTATAGAGGTTAAATTGAATTCTGGCAATATTAGATCAATTATAGGATTAATACGATAATAATGAAATTTAAGACTAACATATTTGTTTAAAGTTTTTTCCTTATGCAGTTTGTAAAGAATTGCATGCAGCTTTTCAACGTTTACAATATTCTGAAGATTAAAACTTGACCATTTGGCACATCTTTAAACTACGAAATTAATGATTAAATCAAGCCACTGAAAGGGAGTAAAGAGTAGCTAAGTGAGCAGGTAAACTAACCGTCCATGGTCATCATCACAGAGGTTAAAGTCTTGTCGCGAACAGGCCATGCAACACGGATGATACTTTGATTGGAACTTTTAATCAGGACATGACTTCCAATGGAAATATTGCAGAGTTGCATCGCAGACTCGGATAAAAACACATGATGTGCGTTCTCGTGGGTGGGAATACACTTAAGACATCCTGAAAATGAGCGGTACAATCAAATAACCAATACAATCTCTTAAATTACACCCAAAATGAACCATAGAAAATGATTACCATCAGAATTCAACTCTTTCAAAGTAGTAAACAAAACCTGATCCCTAATAAACGCATGCAAGAGTAATTTTTCTCTCCGAATGAGGCAAGAGTTTTCAATATGTAGTTGCTGATCTTTCAACGTTAGAATCATGTTGCAAATCTCACAAACTATCCAATAGGAATTACTTTTCTTAATTTTCGGAGCCATCCTGTAAGAACTATATTCTCAACATGCGCAATTGAATCCAACCGGCTCACCATCCCACTGATGTGGAGCGCCAATAGAACGTAAATAGAATAATACGAATGATACGAATCATACGAATGATACTTTACCTCAGCTAAACCCACTAAATACCAGATGGCATTAAGGTCGCATTGGCCTCAAGGTACTCATCTGCTACGTCTCTGAATAGTATTATTTACTTCTACTTATTTGTATATATCGCGTTTCTTGAAAATTTGACATTAATATTAGGCTTCGCTCTCGAAGTAAAGTCCTCTAAAGGAAAAATTAAAAAATCCTCAATAGAGTATGTTCTTAAAAGAGAAATTAATTAAAGCAATTCATTGAACAACTAGAAATATGCAACAAAATCATAACAGAATCTAGAGTTGGAATCGCAATGGAAGATTTTCATTTATTAGGTGGCAATTTCTTTCATTTTCGAGATTACCATGCATATACATTGCTGACAACATCAATAAATTAGACGAAACGCCTGAAACACCGATTCTTAGAATTATCTAAATACGATGTATACTGCTCACAGAAAGGAAATGTTTTCATAATTTATACAAAGATCCATCACTTCCGTTACTACATTTCAACTAACATAAGAATTATTAAACTCCATTGTGAAAGGAAGTTTACAGAGCATTACAATTTCGGAAACATTTAGCCCATAAAACAAGCAGAAAACATTTTTATCCTTAAGAGTAAAAGGAAACGGTACTTATTCATTACTGCGCCTCACCCATGGTCTTAACTCCACTAAAGCTCTCTATATATCTATCCATCTATACGTACATGTATATAGAGAGCTTTTGTGGAGGGTAAAGCTCTCTATATACATCGTTGCGTTTGCAATGCTGTTGGCGGTGTCCGAAACTATACTCTTCCGGTTGCTATCATACTATCCTAAATTTAGATCATAGAAGAGCAGCGATAAATGAGCTTCTTTCCGGGAAACACGAAGTTCATTTTCGTAACTCACTAATGCAGTCATTAACTTCATACAAAGATTACAGAATTATACTAGTTAAAAAGCGAGAATGAACTTATTCAAATTAAGATTGTGAATATTTATAGACAGTTTACTGAAAACCGGTTGGTAACCCGAGAAGAATGTATTCAACAAACCTTCCACCGGGAAAGCCTCAAGTCCTGCAGTTTACTGAAACTCTGAGGGCTCTTCACGTGAAAGCGGTTTAGAGATTTGGAAAGTCTGCAATGGGATATGTCCAGTTTATTTTTGTATCTAGTATTAAAACTGTGCAAATTTGATCTTAAAGCTAAATTACAGATATGTTACTTTGCCTACATTAGATCTACATAAACATACAAGCTACACAATCATAAAAGCTATAGATAGTTGTAATATTTATTCTAGAAAATAGGAATTCACAAGTTTTCCAGGATTTATATCAGGATATTATCCTGATGGCATTCTTTGGGATAAAGAAAATCTGCCTCACGTTGGCTGCATTGCCCCATAAAAGTATTCCATAGCTGAGATGATAGTGAAAGAAAGCATAATATGCAGTTATAATGTGCTCTTGTGGTGTATACAGCATAACTTTCCTCAATATGTACTGGCATTCAGAAAGTTTGCCACTGAAAAATTCGATATGCTTGTATAACTTGAGTTTACAGTCAATACTTATCAGCAAGAATCTTGACATAGTCATCAGTAAGAGGTGCACTTAGGATACAAAAATTTTATTGGTTTTTTTCCATGAACCTTAAATCACTCATGAGCTTGGTTCAGAATATTATTTGTAAAATTAACACACTATGTAAGAAAGTCATGTCATCAGCATACATAGTAAGATTAATAAATATTTTACTACATACTTACTTAGATCACTACTTACTTACTTAGATCACTAACCATTTCGAGAGAGCAGTATTCTTTAAAAAACCTCTCTCAGACACAGAGCAACTTCCTGATGTTGCTAGGTATAGAATTGAACTCTCCTCTGAAAACTTTTCTAAAGCACAGCAATCTCCCTGGGTAATTCATAGCCTCTTTTGCAGTATGGACTGATGGCAAACTAAATGTTATTGTGGTCATTTTGGAAAATTATATATATATATGAGTAAAAGTTGCTTGCATACTGCAAGCTATTAGTTGAATGCAGTATCGTATTGCCACAAAACAATTTTGAAAACTTTGCTCAAAAGACCGCCTGGCGTCGAACTAAGGTCCCGATCGTGCGACACAATTGCATATTAATATTAGATAAGTGCCATTCTGATCTGTTCCAAAGTTTCAATTCAATATCTTATCTGGAAAGTCCTAAAATAAGATTCCGTTTTCCCCATTTGAAATGCATGGTAGAATCGGAATGACGCTCTTGCATCGAACCAAGGACCACTGGAGAAACAGTGAACCTCATGAAAGAAGGATTTCAAACGCCACTGTTACCATTCCAGGTTTTATCCTTCCAGCTTATTGGGAAGGCATTGAAAAAAAATTTCAAAAAATTCAATCTGACGTAGACGGCGCATGTGGAACATGGTCAGAATTCGTACCCCTATAGATAAATATATATATATATATATATATATATATATATATATATATATATATATATAGGTATATCCGGAGAGTTAGCTATATATAATAGACATAAAGTGTTCTACCTTTTGGTAGGTTCATGTGCCCCCACATTCCATATTTAATTCCTCTCCTTCAATTCCCAGTAACTCATCCCACCCCTTAATTCATCGAACAACTTCTGTCTTAGTCTTCCCCTCTTTCTTTTCCCTTGCATTCTTCCCTCGATTGCCTTCTTCAATATTCCCTCTCCTATCAATATTTTACCCACCCATTTCTTTTGTCTATTTTTAATCACTTCAATCATTACCTTTTTCTCCCCAACCATCCTTAGAACCTCCTCGTTCATTTTTCTATCAACCCAACTTTTTCCATTCTATGCCATACCCACATCTCAAAAGCCTCTAATCTTTTGACATCCTCTTTTCTTAATGTCCACGTTTCACATCCATACAACATTACACTCCACACCAAGGATTTTACCAATCTCTTCCTGATTCCTTTATCAAGTCCCTTTGTCATCAGTTCCCTTTGCTTCATGAATGAAATTATTATATATAGCACCAATTGTCAATATTAACTTAGAAATGAAAAATCTAATGATGATCATGTGAAGAAGAAAACAGATATAAGTTAAGATTATGACAGAGTACGTAAAAGAAAAAAAGAGAAAAGAAATTTTCCCGCATGAGGGCTCGAACGCGACCAAAAGGACATTGGAAGCGGATACCATACCACTGCGCCAAACGTTCGAATGACGAAGTTGTTGTTTTGAAAAGCGTTTATTGGTCTTTTGGTCATTATACATTACATTGAGAAGTTCCCCTGCTTTAGGCTGTGTTGCCTTTCCAGGGAAATGACGAATGACGAAGGTCGCTACGCTTAGCTTTATAGCCTACCTGACAATTTTTCGTAAACTTTAAGTTCATTTTCCGTGAAAACTATCGCTCAGAAAACCCAACTTTGGGGGTGATTCGTCAATCTTGACTCGATATCTATCAAATTACCGAGTCTTATCACTTAAATCGCGTCCGACGGTGTGTAGTCTCCTTGTTAGTTATTTACTCTTTTTGTAAGGGTAGATTAGTTCGAAATTTTTATAGTAACTATCAACGTTTACTTCATATTAAGAATCAAAGGGCTATTCATCTATTCTATATTCTGAGTGTGGGTTTATTTACTTCTTAAACTCAAGAAATAAAATTAGTAAAACCTTAAAGAATCCAGCAATGAAATTCAGCCACTTAATAAATTCAGCCACTTAGAATTAATTGAATATTTTAATCAGTAATATTGGTCCCCAGTTGAGTCACGGCGTAATGTAACTTAACAACCACGACTAGAGTTAATTTTAATAGTTTGTAGACTCTATTTCTATAGAAAATCTTAATTTAAAAGAATCATACATCGCACTAGCTTGATAAAATAAGAAGTATATTCAATCAAGACTCAAATTCTTATCTTCGGATTTATAATTTTCTTGGTTAAGAAAAAAGGCGACCCGGCGCGAGGCTAACTTCTTCGCTTCGGGCAAATTACATTGAGTTTTTCCCCCGTAAGCCCTTTATACTGACTGGAATCTTGAAACGGACAACAGTTACATTATATCAAATTGGCTCATCATAATCATGGCTCAGTGAGTTTGAGACACTTTCATTTGGAGATTTCAGCCGTGGAAAAGGGGTATCAAGGCTAAGGAAATTCTAATATGCTAGTTAATTAGTGTTGAACCATGAAGAACTATGCTCCACAGGCGTAACATAGCAGAAAATCATCAGTTCTTACTTTGTAGGAGTGTCACAATGTTTAAATTGAAATTTTGAGGTTATATACAACCGGTCCTCTTGATGACAAATTCGATTGATGAAGCCGAGCTCATGCGTTTTCCCGTAAGAATAGAGGGGGAATTTAGGCTCATTTAAATGTCTTGGAATGAATGAATGATAGAATATATGAATACAAGGCAATATTCAGAAACAGCAGCATTTAAAGATACGAACAATTTGCAGCGTCGATTCGTAGGGAAAAACCTACGACCATTTAGGGAATGTTTCTTAATCAACTCAACTTTGCCAATGTTATTTCAATCTGATGAAGCTACAAAGAGAGCGTTTCGTTGAAACTTTACGTATGTAAACTTCAAGCAGCCTTTCAGTGTGTGGTAGCAAACAATTAGGATGGTACCCATCAAATTTTTCTTCTTACGTTGAGGGGGCTTCCCGATGGAAAATCAAGAGGCAGTCAGTTGATTTTAATTATAAAATTGAACGTGGTTGTCTATAGTCGCTTAAAACTAGAGAAGCATTAGTTGAAAAACTTCCACGTTATTAAAATTCTACTACTCGCCGACTTATATATATATATATATATATATATATATATATATATATATATATATATATATATATATATATATATATATCTGTGAGTAAAAGTTGCTTGCATGCTGCAAGCTAATTGGTGAAAATTTACCATAAGTTCCCCTTACGGGTATCATTTTCGAAGCTTATCCAGCAAAATTCTTAAAAATTGCCACAATACATTTCTTACGTGAGAAATTTTCATCCATGTGGCATCGAACTCACGGTCATATGCAACCTTTCTTCCACTGGTTCTATAGAAAACTACTTCAAACGCAAACCCTGTGATTTTGAATAGTCTCCTGCATAGAGAAAGGCCTCAAAACAATTTTTAAAAAATTAGTGTAAATGACCGCCTGGCATCGAACACAGGACCCGTTCGTGAGAGACAATGGAATGGAAATGTTAGATAAGTGCCACTCTCACTTGTTTCAAATTTTCAATTCAGTATCTTATCGGGAAGGTCCTAAAATGAGATTCCGTTCTTCCTGCTTGAAATGCATGGTAGAATCGGAATGACGCTCTAGCATCGAACCAAGGACCACTAGAGAAGCAGTGGACGTCATGAAAGAATCTTCTCAAACGCCTCTGTCACCATTCCGGGTTTTATCATTAAAGCTTATCGGGAAGGCATTTAAAAAAATCGTCCAAAATTACACCAATGCATTTCTTACAGAATCATTTCGGACCCACCTGGCGTCGAACATACGGCCATTGGTAACATTTCTTCCTAAAGTACTTTGTAAGACCATGTCATCTGCAAAGACTGTAATTTTGATTGCTCTATCTCATCGAGAACGGCCTCAAAACAGATTGCAAAAATACGCGCAAAAGACCGCCCAGCGTCGAACTCAGGACCCTTCCGTGAGAGAAGATAGCAAAATAATATTAGATAAGTGCCATCCTTACTTGTTCCAAAGTTTCAATTCAATATCTTATCGGGAAGGTCCCACGCCTCTGTCAGCATTCCGGGTTTTATCTTTCCAGCTTATCGGGAAGGCATTTAAAAAATCGTCCAATGCATTTCTTATGGAAGAAATTTGCATCCACCTGGCGTGGAACTCACTGTCATTTGGCTATATTTTTTCCATGAGAAGCATAGAAGACTACCTCAACTTCATCCTCCGAAATTTTGGTTACTCTATCTTAACGATAAGTGCCTCAAAATAATTTTCAAAAATCCGCGCAATGCATTCTTATGGGAAAATTGCGATTTTTGGGAATTTCTGGCATCGAACTCATGATAGCTAGCGTCGATGTCTGAATTATTCTGGCATCTAGAGTGTAGGGCCAGTACGTCGAAAAAATCTGACGTCGACGTCTCTCGTGGAACATGGTCAGAATTCGTATCCCCTATAAATATATATATATCTATTATATATAGCTAACTCTCCGGATATACCTATATATATATATATATATATATAGATAATTACGGTCGATTACGCTTGGATCCGCCTGGGGTCGTAACGAGAACCAATATCACAGACGAAAAACTTTTATTCATTCTTAGGGGATGGATTTTCATAATACGCATTTTTTAAGGTTTCACTAATTCTTGTTCTTGAGTTTTAAGTAAAAATGAACACAAACCCCGAGCTGATAACCAAATGATCGTCCCCTGTAAATAAATCGATCCTGCAAATTGTTCGTAACTGCAAATGTTAAAATTTCAGAATATTAATGACTCCTATTAACATATTTTATTTCTTTTGGTGCTAGTTTCGATTTCGAACGACTATTATTTCTAATTTAATTTTGCAAAGGAAATGTAATCTGCAACCGATAAAAGTGAGGTTTGCGTGCATTTATTACGAGAACGGTTTTTATTGTCTGGGTTCGAACTGGGGACCTTTAGGTAAATACAAAGTAGCCTATTATATGCGCAGGGAGTATATATAACACACACCTGTTACTTTATTTTAATTGCCGCATATATTACATTGAGGAAACATACAATTAAGTAAAGTAAATATGCTTGACATAAATAAATTAAACATTCTGTCGCAAGAATTTTTATTGATAATTTTGAACGTCTTGCGACAAAAAGTATCAAAACTATACAACTCTTGGCCGAAAACAGTCACTTGTATGCCGAAAACACATCGTACGTATCATTTTTGCAGTACTTTACGGGGACGAGATTCTACGGAGTACTATCGCTTTGATTGTTCTGAAAACTTTGCACGGTGTACAGATATTGTTAAGGTATCGTGTACAAGCATCCTTTTGAAGAAATTAATCAAAATAACGACAATATTTGATTGCAAACGGGCTGCGGCAAATCGAAAAATTGTGCATGCAGAGTTCGTAGCCGAGCGGCGTATTTGCCGGCGCGAAAACGCTGCACTAATCCCTTGAACTAATCCGCCGGACGGCGCTTTCCGCGTCGGTGGGGTCGGCCCCATAAGAAACCATTGAATTTGAGTACGTGACGAACGCAGAGGAAGGACCAGGTACCATCATAAAAACGCATGCGGCTGCGTCGCCGCACCGGTGGGTTCAGGCCTTAAGACTCCGTTTTCCCTGTTTGATATGCATGGTGGAATCGGAATGACCCTCTTGCATCGAACCAAGGACCAGTACAGAAGCGGTGAACCTCATGAAAGAATGTTCTCAAACGCCCCTGTCACCATTCCGGGTTTTATCTTTCCATTTCGTCGGGAAAGCATTTTAAAAAATCGTCAAAGATTTCAGCAATACATTTCTTACGGAACCATTTAGCACCCACCTGGCGTCGAACTCTTCTAAATTATGAGAAATTAGAAAAGATTCGATAATTGTACTGTTGAATCAAGGGAATGGTAGGGTGCGCGTATCTTCGCTAGTACGGCAATAATAATTGTAGAATTCTATAAATTATCATAGTTTTATCTATATTACCTTAATTTCCGCGACATCGGCTTAAATTTACGTTTCATGGCAAAAGTTCCTTATCGATTTCCTTTTTTATGAATTATGCCGCGAGCATGAATATTCTTTTAGCAATTTCCTTAATAGCTAAAAAGTTGAAATTAACTCACAAGATATAAAGTGGCGTACGCTATATCGAGTAAGTAAGCCATGTATAAATTATAACGAGAGGAGCTCTTTATCAAAATGTCTCTTAAATAAAAATATAACTTTATTTTAGAATAGAAATATCACATTAGATTAATATGAACTTTATGTTAGAATAGAAATTTCACATTAATAATATCTTGATAATTTTAATTTGATATTATCATTCAAAATCTTTCATGTTTTAAAATTTTTAGCATTAAGTTTAGTTGATCCATAAGACCTACGATTCAAATTCACATTAGTCTCCTTGTGTTTGGGGAAACTTGATGTTAATATCCTATTTTATTGTAATTAAGTGAAAACTCGAAATTTCATCCAAATGCATTTCAGGATGAGAATATAGTATTTCAATTTTATTGATCAACTAATCATATTGCTAAAACTTCTAAAAAGTATAAGTTTTTTAACTTTCTTAACATTACGTGCATTTCTTAAAAGAGTAAGGCTTTGCCTTTCTGAGGCGAACTAGGATACTTTTGATAGAAAATTTGTTCGGGCACTTTCTGCTGAATCCCCTAATTACACATTTCTATTTCGTCTACAACTACCGCTTCTCCTACTCGCTTTTTCATTTTTCTGACATCGAAATACGCGAGTAACTGATATCAGATGAATGAAAATATTATAGAATTATAATAATCTGCACAACGGGAATAATTATATAAGTGCTGAAGAAATTAATTGATATTGTTTTTTAGGATTCCTGTGGTATGAGACAGCTTAATTGCTGAAATTATTTAAAAGCGCGTGTTATCAGGGCCAATTATTCTTCCCACGAAAAGTTTACTCCAAGTATCCTTGAATCTACATTGGCGTGTGGCAGGGCTCCTCTGAAACGACTTGTTCTAGCATTTAGTTGTCTGAATTTATCGTACACTAATCTACTGTCTTTCAAGAAATTTGCCGTGAGCAATAAAAAACGCCTTCAGCGGAAATAAGTATGCCTGTTTCGAAGTTTAATTCGCGTGAGGTGGGAAATCTAGTGAATTCCGAAAGAATAACCCTTTCGTTTCCAGGAGGAAAAGCTGACTGACTGAAGAAAGAATTAAGAGATGTAAATACATACTTCCAAGTATTATTGACATAACGGTTGGATATATAACTTTAAATTAGACGAAAACTAAAATCTATTGATTTATTTTATTAATATATTTAATCTAATTAAATTATTCATGTTTATTATTACTATTATTTTATGTAACGTATTTTATTTAATGACCAGTAAATTGCCCCGCCAATATATGACGGAGTTATGAATGACGAAGCTTGTAAAGAATTTTCGTTAGAAATGGAAATATGAGTATTCACATATTCGCATGAGTCGTCAGGAAAACTGCATGTTTTTAAACACAACATTTTGTCCTATCTTTACAATGACCGTAGTCGAACCTATGATACTCCGTGCAAAAATATCGATTTGGAATATTCCTTTGAGACTCCAACGAATTTCTTTGTCGGGAGGAGCCTGGAATTAACAATCAAATATTGCTTCCAAGTATTTCATACGGGAGTTACTGACATCAGATAAAAAATAAAAATATGTAAAATTATAAATATAGAAAGGATCTTATCGTACAAAACAGAAAAGTGTCCGATGAAATTGGTGTCCACGCAGTCAGTTAGGCTCTGATTCATAATTCCCTCTGGCGGGTGATTCCGGAAGTAGGCCGGGCGTTCTTTGTTAGTGACGTGTTCGGCGTCATCAGAATACGTCACGATATGAGTTGGAAAAGAAGTGAGCCAAGGACACGTTTGTCGTTTGAATCATCTTCGCCTTAATTAGAATGAAACTATTACTTCTCACATAGCTTAAACGGAAGGTATCCTCTTCTCAGTCTTTCAGCAAATCTGTCGCTATGATTTGGACGATACGCACAAAATAATTCGGCAACGCTGGTGAAAGGGAATGTCTTCCGGACGAATTCTTCCAAGTAATCCCAACGAATTCGAGTTCTAAGAACTTGATAGACGAATATGCATGTGTTCGCATTCCAAAGGTTTGGGATAATGTCAAGCATTTTGTGTAAGAGAAAAGCGCACGATTGGAAGAACATCAAAGTAATTTGAGGGAAATTAAAAATTATTTTCATCTTTTAGAAGAACTTAAGTAAATATTCTTTCCGAATAAGATAAGTATCTCCGATCTGGATCGTGGTGGCCTCAAGGACACTTGATAACAAGTTATTTGAACATCTGTTACGATCGACGATTTTATTTCTCCAGTTCAAAACAGAAAACGAAAAATTGTTACCAGGAAATTATATCAGCACCAATTATTTGATTTTCTTATCGATAAATTTTGAGTAGAATCATTCATTTCACCGTCCCATCGTCAAGTTTTTCTCCCTGTAACATAAACTGTAAAACTTATTCAAGTTTGTTCTAAGCACCGATTATCATTCATTTGTTTTTGAAATAATGAAAAAGAGAGGATCTGATAGAGAGAGAGAGAGAGATAAGAAACAAAGGAGACCGATTCTAAGAGAAAATTGTATAATAAATAAAATGAAATAATCATCAGTTGTAAGGGTTCCGAATCATGTTGAGTGGGGGTTAAGAGCTTAGGAGAAACTCATAAATGGTCAATTCAAATCTATCCTGCAAATAATACGTAACTGCAAGTGTTAAAATTTCAGAGCATTGCCTCATTTTAATATATCCTTTGATTCATTCTAAGCATTACTTTCATGTATTATATATACTTCATTACTTTCATTTCTGAATTCCCCGTGTATTCGAGAAAATGGATAGGCTCGGCTTCGGCAAGGGGACTTCGTTTATAACCTCAGCATATAACAAAATTTTCGTCTATTTCGACTGAATTCTCGCCTATTCGACCAGATAACGATATTTCACGAACAAAATAAAAAATATCATACAATATGCTTTCTTTTTGTATTTGTCTCGATTTCGTACGAATATTATTTCTAATTAAATTTTTCAAAAGAAATAAAGTCTGCAACCGATAAAAGTGAATTTCACGAGCATTCGTTATGAGAACGGTTTTTCTGCTCTGGGTTCGATCTACTGACCTTTAGGTAAATAAAAGGTAGTCTGTCTGCACAGGGAGTACATTTAACAATCTTTAAAGTTTGAAAGTTAAGCAATTTATGGTTCTCGAGTTTTAAGCGAACGCACACACTTTATTAATATAGATTCTGTTGTCCTCCATATATTCTTTCTAATGATCTATTCTCGATGACAGGGGATTTTATCCCTTCACACTCCATCAAAGCTTATGAATTACTGACGATTTGAAAGAGAAAGTTTCTCCGTTCCTGCTTAAAATAGTCCGACAAATGCAAATGTACCCTTTTGTCAAAATATCGAGTTAAGATTTTAATTTTAACTTTCGTTACTGGATGTATAGATATCGGTGATGTCAAGTTTGGAGTTTATTGTTTACTTAGTTCCGCTCGTCATGATAAATAAATAGTAAATTAAAAACAGTAATTTTCCACTGATTTTATTTCGCGACCGGTTTCGTGAGAAGTTCTTACATCTTCAGGCACACTATTACATTCTCCATGAACGAAGACGCAACTATAGCAGCATTTTAATAAACCAGCGTAAAATTGCATCCTTTGGAAGCAAAACGACAACCTCAGAAACATTGCAGAACAAGACGGTCTGTGCCACATGTTAAGACATTGCCATTACATTCAAACTACCGCTACCTTTGGATTAAATTACAAGTATCCCGGTATGACCATTTGTGGGAAATTTTCGCACGGGACGACTAACATATTTATATCATGTTGTCCTTTTACATGCCGAATTTACTCGAAAATAACCGCCCCTTTTATTCTGAATTTTTCGCTCTCAAAACAGATTGCTGTAGTCGTGAAATTCGCGCGCACTAAACATAGACCGAAAAGAGAGAAATTCCGATGGGTCCCAAATAGGTGCCCTCTAACATTGAAACAGGATACGAGTGGCAAACCTAATGAACTCACTAACCTCATATATTAATATACTGTTGTCCAAATTGAGGAGGACTTACAAATGACACACATCAGAAAACTCTGCGATAAAACAAGTCTCCGTCATAAAAAGAGACAGATTTGGTAAATGCGATGAAAATAGAGCGATGTTATTAGTCAATCTTGAATACGCGGCAAGTATGTGAGATGAGGCGGATGAAAGGGGTACTCTTGAACTCGAGAAAGTTCAGCGCATAGCGATGCGTTTTTCAAGACTATCTAGCTACGATAAAAAGGCAAGCGTTTCCCTCAGACGCAGGTTGGGAAAGAAAGGAGACGCCGATAGATGGCGATTTTCTGATAAATTAAAAAAAAGCATGTTTACAGAGGACGTAATTGTTAATACGCTACTATGCGATAACGAGTGTAAATAAGAGTCGTTTTAGGGACTCATTCTTTGCTGAGATGACCTACTTGGAGCAGCTTTTTCCAAGCCCTTTTTCTTTTCGGTGAAGTAATTTTCTCAAAGTACTTAGCCGTGTTTTTAAATCCATATTGTGGTTATTTCCTTTATTTGCTTGATATCTAATATTTCGATCATCTAAATTTTGATAACTTTAATAAAGATCCATTTAACCTGGCCGATTCAGAGTATGTATGTATACAAGCAGTATTATGGTGTTTCTATGCTTTTGTTGGTTGAGTTTGAAATAGGAAACATTCAATCGATTGAAGACATTCCTATGAGCTAATCATTTCATACCAGTATGGGAAGTTCTTTGAAAGAAGAAATTTTATGGAAGGAACTATGGAATGAATGTGAATACGTTTGAGAGAACTTATAGGAGGGAAGTTCATGCATCGTACGAAGGATTTTGTAAATTTACTTACTTTTTCAGGGTTTAAGAAATGTATTCGGTGAATCAGAGCAAAATTTGAGTATACAATAAAATGCAATTATGTGCGCGAAAACTTTTTGACGTGAATTGACGAAACAGTAATCTCTAAAAGAAGAAAATCTCGAATTTTTCCACAGGAGAGAGTTTTTACGCATAAATCATGGAGAAATAGATCACGAAGTGGCCAATCGTTCAGTAGATATACCAATTAAATATATTTGGATGATGGAATAACGAAGGAATGGGGAAAGTTGCGACATAATGCAGATGGCTACAAATTTATTAGTTAATTTGAAACCGTTTTCTTATATATTTTAATTCAGTGATATAAATATTCAAAACTCCGACAGTGCTAACAATTTAAAAAATACTGTTTGGAAAGTAATGAAAATATATTATTTGAATGATAAAAGTACTCTTTTGTTTCCTAAAGGCAGCGGAAAACATAAACTTCCTTCTTTCAATTTATCCTAAGACGGTGATTTCAAGTATTTAAACAATTCTTTATAGACAATTCGAAGTATATCTTTGAATGAACATCACCCTACCTCTCCTTTATTTTTTTTCTAGTTTTGATTTATTTTTCTATTTTTATTGTAAAATATTTCATTACATCGTGTTTGTTTTCCACTCTTTGTGGAACCGTTACTTCTATAATCTCACTAATCAATGTTTTATAACATAACCATTTAATTTTAATTGTAACCCCTTTTTGCATTTTTATTATGTTTTCGTCTTCTCTCAATCTTTTTTCTTGGTAAATTCTTTTTAATTTTACTTACACTTACCAGGTTAACTCTAGACTATTTAGTCCCAATTTCGCCTCTAACAATAAATACATATGTATGCATGCGATTATTATGATCCGACGTCTAATGTAAAATGCATTCGTATCATCTCCATCTGATTGAAGAGGCTTTTGAGAGAATGTTGCGCTTGCATAGTTATTGAATGAAACAGGACGTATAAAGTAAGGGTGGACCGCTGTAAGGTTTTTGATGGAAACGTTTTGTGAAAAGATGATGCAGTATTATATTATGATTGCATATCTTTTGATTAGTCATAGTTTTTGCGCTCCGAGATGATTCTTTGCTCATTTAAGTAACAAAATAGCGAAAAGAATATAAGGCCTATTTCAGAGAGAAAACAAAAAGGAATGACGCGTTTCGATTCTGCTGTGCTTCGTAGATTGATTCCCATTGAAAGGTACGGAAAGCAGCATTTCACGTGTGGGGTTTCTCATAGGAAATATGAGTCAATTTAATTCTTGATTGGTCTTCCTTAAAAGACATCATTTTCCCTGTCAATCCTTCTCAGCAGTGAAGGTAAATTTAAGGAACACTATAAAATGACTTTAACCTTTTTCGCCAGAATACAATATGATAATGAATAAACACATTGAGTGCTAAAAAGGTAGACTGAGTGCAGCCATTGAAATGTCTTCAGCTGATTAGCAATTATTAATTCTCAGCAGGATCGCAAATATGGAATGTAAAAGCGGATCGACTTGTGTCCGAAATAAGGCTAAACCAACGTCGATAAGTGGGCCGTTTCTTTAAAATTGCGCAATAGATTAATGCAATCTTTTCTTATTGACAACAAGTGCTTATTTTTATTGAAATACATCTTGAATATGGTATTCTTATTGGGAGACATATTGTTAAAGATTTCAAGAATCCGCTTATAAATGGAGATCTCCTATCTATTTAAACATGTTAGGGTGAATCTACTTCATTTTCAGAGATATCACTTTAGCGTTAGCGATAGCTGTTTAATATCGAATTTGCACAATGAATTAATTACATTGGGTCGCGCGCTATTCCGCTATAGAATACGATGAATTTTAATGACGAATATTTCTGAAATGACATCATTTAACAAAAGCTGGTATCATCATTGTCACTCACTAGAATATGTATATAAATTAATTATTTCATCCCGCTTGCATTCACTATGGCATAGGTGCTTCTATTTATAAACACTATATTAAGTTGTTTGTAATTTTCCGTATATTTTAAACAGTATTTTTGTGATTTTTTCATATGTATTTGAATGTTATTTCTCAATTTAATTTGAGTTTTCTATAATATTTCTTAATGTACTATATCTTAGCATTGTATTTGTTTCCAATGCGTTTTCGCCCCTGTTCTAGCACATCGCTGTTCTCTTCTCACCTCCTTTCTATGTTCTCATTAAATGCGAAATAGCGGACGACATGAGCCTCAGCAATAAAGGTTTTTTGTTGAAAAAACTAAAATTCGCATTCAGCACCTTTTGTTCCAAATACTCCTAATTTCTACAACACCAATCCTGATACTGTGAAGTATATTTATTCTTTATTTGATGCTTCAAAGTAAGTTAATACGAATTCCCAGTTAACGACAGAAGGCTATCTTTGCATAAATCAGCACTTTCCCAGAGTTCTTATATTTTGTCAAAAATGGAATTCTTCCGATAAAAGATTCGGCATGATGGTCCTCAAGAAAAGGTCGTAGCACGGGTAAAAAAGATAGAGGCCGACAAAGATTCTGCCGAAAAATCAAACCGATTTGTTCCGGAGGGTTAAAATTAAGTCAAAAATCAACTCGAAAATATTTTCGATAGCTTTTTACTTCACAGTGAACTTCGGTATAAATGGCAACTCGAAGTCCTTTTAAATAGCGCCATTTTGTTAAATACGATTGAGAATTAGCAGGCAAAGGATGTCTCTCTCGACAAGGAAATGAAGCGCTTTCCTGAGTCAACAAATGGAGAAGAGAATTGCGCGGGAAATCCTGTGAAAACGCTTCGGGAACGCGTGAGAGATAAATAAGGACGAAATTACGTTTGAAGAATTAGAGGGGGGATATTGTTTCCGAAAAATTAGCCAGTCGAGAAAAACCGGATTTGAATAGGAAAAAGACGGTTTGAAACATAAGAGAGTGTGGAGAGCATGTCTCTTACTCAGCGGCTTTTCCGGGAATCCCGAGGAGAAATCGGCGCGGAGGAAGTGACGGAACAACAGTCATCGTTCAACATTGGGTCGGAAAGGAAGTTGTGCAGAGTGGCCGAGTGTGTGTTCGATGGGTGTGTGGTGGAGGAATCAACAGTGGAGGGATCCAAAGATGAACCGACTGCGGACAACGAAGAAAAGGAGGCGGTCATGGTTCCTTCAGGTTTGTCCCCGAGTATTATTTGAAGCACTGTAAAATTGTGTGTAAAAATGAACTCGAACGAAGCACAGTCGTGAATCGTCATTAAATATTTGATTGAATGATGACATCGGTAAATTAACGCGTTTCATTCACTGTCCCCTAATTTGCATTCATTCGAAGATCTTCCCGGAATATTGGATATCCGGATGAGCTAAGATGGCGGAAG
This sequence comes from Pachydiplax longipennis, assembly GCA_036926295.1. Lineage (NCBI taxonomy): Eukaryota > Metazoa > Arthropoda > Insecta > Odonata > Libellulidae > Pachydiplax > Pachydiplax longipennis. The sequence continues at coordinate 2,015,787 of JAVFKF010000037.1, forward strand.
TGACCTTTCAAACATATTCCGATGAATAATCGCCATAATCGTATATTTAGGTTTTCTTCGGGATCCAGTAATCAAAATTGAATGAAAAGAATGTGTCATGCTGCATGCATCATTCATCGAAAATATTAATAGATACATCCGATGATAATAATTGAGAAATCACATTTGGTTCACTTTTCGTTAGGTTGGAATGGGGCAACTAATTTCAGCTGAGGCAATATACGTGTAGTTCACGTTACAGAGAATAAAAATACAGGAATGATTATGGCATACGAGATTGCGTAATATTTTACAGCGATAATTTCTAAAAACTTCGAAAATATCATAATTATAAATAATGAAAAAGAATCTAATGCGAACGCATAGGAACGTGGAAGGAAAACTCTACAAAATACAAAAAAATTACTAGGCAACACAACAATAGAAGAAGATTACTTTTTAGCGGAGATATGCAATCGAATTTTGATGATTTGTTTTTCATGTGAGTCTTGTTGTTTTACGAAGAGACTCACTTCATATGCATCAATGATTATAAACGATATATTTAATGATTGACTAATGACAATTTAAGGATTGACACGAATATAAACAGCATTTATCATATATATAGAAATTTAACTATCTCAGTTAATTTTCCATAATTATTTTTGTTCATATGTACTTTAAATATTATCACTCTACAAAATAGGTTAACTTAAACTCATTGAGCAACTTTAAGCATTTGTGACGTTACATAAATTAAATCATTCTATAAATAACATTCGGAATCCCAATGCATGCTATTGTTATTATGCTACAAGTGTTAAACACAGTACAAAATATTGCCTTTTTGTAGATTTATTATTAGCTTCGATTCAAGAGAGAGATTTGTATCTTTAATATGAAATAGCACGTGATTGGAAGGAAGGAATATCATATCGTTAATGCAATGCCTTCTTATAGAAATCGATGTTATTTAATAAATCCGTATTGAGAAGGACATTGTGAATCACATCTTACAGAGTGAAAACCATGTTGATGAGTCGACATCCTTGAGATATCCTTTGGAAAAACAGGATCATTCGAAGGTTAATTGCACAACAGAATAGTTTCAAAGTAGCTATTGCATCGCACTTCGATCATTATTCTGTGTAATCCGTTTGATTTGAATCTAACACAGGACATCAAATTCGAATTTTCAACTTGATGATAATAATAATTTTTTTTCGCTGATTTCGGATATGATCTCCAAAATTCGAGGCATTCTTTCTCCGTAACTGTTACTTCTTCCCTTTTTAGTAATTTTACATGCATTCGGCAATATTGGCAATATAAATTTTACTTTATATCTTCGAGTTTCATTATAACATTTTGTACAGAGGAGGTAATAATATAGAGTTTTTCGTAGTTTTCTTTGTAAATTCTATAAGAAGTACAAATGATTCCAAAATTTTCACATGAAGATGGTAGCAAAATTGAAAAAAGTCTGTTCAAATGATTCTTGAGTCCCTTTTTGCGTATGGAAAAAAACATACTATCGACATCAATGTTTTCTATTGAAGTTATATACTAATCCTATAAGGGTTATAATAGTGGGAATTTTCAGAGGGAAACGATTCGTCTTTCATCCTCATGAAGATGTTGATTAGAGATAAAAGAAAGATTTCTCTATCTTTGATTTTTGTATCTAACAGAAAGAATTTCAACGTAGTCACTTTAAATCGAAAAGTTTGCTATCATCATTATATTTCATTCTCCAGTTTCAATTGAATTGAACCCTCAAAAGCCTCACTTTGAGTAACTCGCTTCATCAAATTGCTATTTTTTTAAGAAAGCTCTACTGAGAAAATCCTATTCTCTTATTGTACGAGAAGTGTTCCATAAATAAGGTTCCCATATTTAAAAAAATCGAAAAAAACTTAATTCGATAGTATTTTTTCATGGTTAAGTTGCGTATATAATCATTATTTTTAAACTTAATCACCATTTACTTAGATACACATTTCGAGGTGCACTGGGAGATTTTTTATACCCTCCTCATATAAATTCGCCGCCAACTAGTATTCTTCCCTCACTTCCTCGTCTTTATCCATCCTTCTTCTTCCAACATGTTTCTTCAAGAACAAGTGAAAGTCCGATAGGAAAAGTATGAGCTTTACGGAAGGTGTGTTAAAACGTTTCTTCCAAACTGATTCAAAACAGCGCGCTGCAGCGTTTGCGTCACGGGCAACGTGCGGCCGAGTATTGTCATGCAGAAGGCAAAACCCTATATCAGAATATCTCGTTTTGGATTGATTTACGAAGTTTTTAACCATGAGTTCGATGAGAGAGCCCCTTTCCGGTCCTTATTGCGAGCGGATTGTGTCACTGTTCGTCATGAACTTCTGTAATTCTCTACATTACTACTTTACATTTTTCGCTAACATTCCATGTGCCTTTGTTAACTATCAATGAATGGAAATTGGCGTTTCCCCTTTGCATTAAAGAAACGATTAATGGAGCGGAGTTCACACTGAGTGTATACGTGAAGGGCGGCGGCCGACGATGGTGCATCCACCGCTAATGCGTGTTACACTAAAAGTAAGCATCTGATCTGGTTGTCTTGGATATCCATAGAAAGGGGAAAAAACAATCTACGTTGAAATGTAGTTAACTTTGGGAAAAAAAATTTGCCTCGTATTTGCTTTACGGAAAATCAGCCTCTTTGCTCGATGGTTTCTATTCGAAGCACTTATAATTGACGCCACATAATGCAGACTGTATCATATGGTGAAGGAGAGCAATGAAAAAGAAATTTAGCCGAAATAGGTTTAATTGAACCCCATTGAATGTGCGTCCCTTAAAACAGGTAACGAAATTCAGCTATCGGAGAACCTTTTATTTTAACGATTGAATCAAAATTGGTAATTATTCGGCGAAGAGATACAGTAACTTCAAACAATAAAGTGCGATTTATTTACAATTAAATAAAGGTTGAGTGGAATAAAGGCCATTTTATCCTAACCTCGCTTAAAGGGTCGAATAATGATCATGATAAATACAAGTATACTATACATACAGATATACAAGTTTACAAAATTTTCTTGGAAATGGGAAATTCGCTGTGCTTCTGTTTGCCTCTTGTTTCCTCTTCTTGTTTATCTGATTTAAGATACCATGAAGTCCTCGAAATCAAATTCACGTAGTATTCATTTCGTCGATGCAAATAATTTTGCTCTTAATAAACGCGTACACGGACGGAGACATTATTACTTCCATTTGCTTTGATATTGGAAGCATCGATATCGTCAATTATAAGGTACTTTTCTGTAATGACCGGCTCTGAACAACGTTAATTAAATAGATAAGGGAATGTCTCAAATTCGGAGGACAAATATAATCATAATTATAAGAGAATATACGAAATCTACATCTACATAAATACCCTTTCGGCAGAAGGTGTAAACATTTGTGGCCACTTTTTCAGCTTATTGCAAAGAATGAGTCCCTAAAACGACTCTTATTTACACTCGTTATCGCATAGTAGCGTATTAACAATTACGTCCTCTGTGAACATGCTTTTTTTAATTTATCAGAAAATCGCCATCTATCGGCGTCTCCTTTCTTTCCCAACCTGCGTCTGAGGGAAACGCTTGCCTTTTTATCGTAGCTAGATAGTCTTGAAAAACGCATCGCTATGCGCTGAACTTTCTCGAGTTCAAGAGTACCCCTTTCATCCGCCTCATCTCACATACTTGCCGCGTATTCAAGATTGACCAATAACATCGCTCTATTTTCATTAAGTCCACCGCCGCATCATGTGGTAAGTAAATTCAGTTTAGTTCAAAGAATAATTCAACGTTCAGAGAATAATGCAAGAAATTTAATAATTAATACGATTAATGGTGGACTGAAAGGCGAAAATCAGAAGCAAAATGTTAAGAAGACATCTAGAAAATAGGATTTAATCAGTAAGGAAAGAAATTAAACTGTTAAATGAATACTAGGCGCATCAGTGAGAGTAGTACGATACAAAGAAGAAAATTAACATCGAGGAGTTTTTAATGATAAAAATCAATAACTTAGCAATGATATTGAAAACATTGGGTTATGAAAGTAAACAATAGAATGAGATGATTTGTGGAAGTGTCTAATGTAAGCGTATGCAACGGATTTTGATTGACATTTCAGATCCAGCGGAATGGTCTCGCTCTCACGTGTCTTCTTGGTTGACATGGGCATCGACTCAATTTCGCCTTCGTCATTTGGACCCATCTCGCTTTCCTTCCTCGGGAGTCGAACTGTGTGCCCTGAGCCAAGAGGATCTGGCCGCCAGGGCGGGCGGTGCGGAGGCTGCCAGGGCCGGTCGAGTTCTCTCGTTACACCTTGCGCATCTTCGGCACAGCGTCACTGGGCAGGGTCCACTTCCGGAAGCGAATCCAGAGGTGGGGGAGGACGAATCTGGTGAGAAAGATCTTTTATTCAATTTAGAAACTCAAAATTATAGTAAACGGAAGTGGGGACTCATTAGTGATATCATTCTGTAGGCGTAAATGCTTTCGGGTGTAAGAGCAACTCTATATTCATTGGTAAGTTAACAAAATCATGTAGTCGATGAAGAAATTACTCATGATTACTTCTAGTTTTGAAAGTCATTTAGATTTTCGGTCGCTCTCTCAATTACACTATGTTATAAAAATAGAAGGCGCAGTTTATGCTTTTAAGGTAAATATATGTACGCACGAGTTGCTTGCAAGCCAGAAGGTGAACAGTTTACTATAATTTCTTATCGGATATGTTTTAATAAGATATTCCTGTTCACCTAAGTGTATATCATAATGGCAAAATTTATCTGGATTGGTATTGAACCCATATACGTTACCGTATACTTAGCCACCAATTAAGTTTTACAAAAGACCCCTCTAAGTGTATGCTGAATTTCAAATCGATGTCATTTTGGTCCTCAAATGTAATTCCGAATTTCCACTTAATTGCATGGTCGAACCAAAGACCACCAGGGAATCGCTTAACTCAGTTTACAAAATATATTCATGACTGCTATTCACATGTTGAATTTTGGATTTCAATATCCTTCGAAAATGTCTCGTAAAATATTTTAATTTCCGCCGTACATATCTTATTGGAGAATTAATACCGCCTGATGTAGAACATAATAGCCGTTTTTGAAAGATGACCTGAGAATAGAGCCCTCGACGATATAGAGAAGTTCTATCATAAAATAAGTGATTGTGGTTTCACCTTCATTCGATGATACTTGAATTATATTGACTTTTATCGACATTGATGCGAAGATTTTGTCTTTATAACAATAACAACGATGAGTAAAAAGAGAATGGAAGGAAATGTTGAATTCTTAGCTCGTGGACATTTTTAAAACTGCCAGTTATCGCTACTACTCCATCATAAGCTGCACGTTTTTTCGTTAATTATTGTCAATTAGGAAAATTTCAGATAACTTATTTTCGATTCCCAAAAGCTTAGTAAAGAATGGAACATCACCTCAGAATTAGTAGAGCATCCAAAGAGCATTGAAATGTTTTGATTCTCACGTAGCGAAGAAATTTGTCGCAAGAGAAATTGAGATGAATTTTCGAATTTCAATTTACTAATTGTTTCTTGATGATAGCTTGAATAGGACCTATGTATTCGCGAGCGTAGTTTGCAGTGTCAGTGGCAGCTTGTCGAAGACCGAATGGCCAGATGAGAGCTTATATGGAAAAGAGAGAACCAGGCCTAAAGGAATATTTGTTGATTTTTCGGTCGGTTTGCAAAAATTATAAGTATATCCGTAAACATATAAGAAATAGAGTTTATTATGGTAATATATGAATTTAAGTCGTCCACAAAGTCTTTAAACGCGGCTTCTCCTTCGAGTACTTTAGATTGCAACTACTTCACTTATGGCAGGATCTCTATGGCCCGCTTCAAAATTCCAGTCAATATGGAGAACTTACAGGAGATAATAACTCAATGTAATTTGCCCTAAGCGAAGAAGTTAGCTTCGTGCAGGTTCGCCTTTACGCGGAGCTACGGATTCGGACGGTTTACGTTGATCGATTCAAACTAATGTTCTTATGAAATTTGAATGAAAATAACTTTATCAACACAGCAGTGAAAATTTTATGCTTTTATAGCAAGAACAACAAAGTCAAAAGCGAAAATTGAATGAATTGCCGACTTTTCACCCGTGAACATTTTTGAAACTGCTATTACACTCTTACAATCCAACATAAAATGCTGATTTTTTCTTCCATTGCTCATTGAATCATCTGAATGCATAAAAGTTACATGAGATTAATTTTAGAGCAACCAAATCTTAATAAGAAATTATTTAGTCGGAACGTAACTCAAGAAAAAATTCGTCGTGCAGTCCCATTTATACGTCGCCTAAACGTTTTTGGTTATTATATTGGATAGATTGGAAGTTAGCAAATGTAACACCTGTTCATAAGAGTGGATTAAAAGATGACCCACGAAACTATAGACCCATCTCATTAAATTGGCTATCTGAAAAAGCTATGGAACATATCGTTGTCAGCTCGCTCATGAGATTTTTAGATAATTACCGTTTCCTCAGTATGAACCAGCACGGTTTCAGAAAGTCGCTATCATACGAAGCACAACTTGTGCTATTAGTTCACGACATCTTAAAGTCTGCCGAGAGTAGAACGCAAGTAGACTTAATTTTCCTCGATTTAAATACGGCTTTGGACAGAATCCCTCACTATAAGTTAATTTACAAATTAAAATTAGCGGGAATTAATAAAGAAGTAATTGACTGGGTAAAGGATATTCTTTACAAACGGAAACAATAAGTAGTACTTGATGCCGTTATTTCGAACAGAGTCAAAGTTACCTGAGGCGTACCTCAGGGAAGCGTAATTGGACCTCTTGTATTCCTAATGTACGTTAATGATTTGAATGAAGAGATAGATAGGAATGTGAGGATATTTGCGGTCAAATATAGAAAAATATCTAACGAAGACGGCCATATTTCTCTATCTAAAGATTTAGTTACGATTCAAATGTGATGCGAAAAATGGGAACTAGATCTCAATGTGAGTAAATGCTCCGTAGTTAATTTCTTAGAAAAGAAAGAATTGCGTCATAATTACCGATACTTAATAAATGGAATAATCATAAATGTAGACGAAACAGTTGAATATCTTGGGATAACTCTCACCAATAATTTAAACTGGAGCACTCACATCCGTAAAATCTGCGGTAAAGTAAGTAAAAAGCTCGGCTTAATAAAGCGTATTGTCAGTAGATGCGAGGATAAAGTTAGAGAGCGATGTTATTTCTCCTTGTTCAGATCCCATCCTGAATATGCGGCAAGTATGTGAGACCCAGCGGATGAAACGGGTACACTCGAGAAAGTTCAGCGCAAAGCGATACGTTGCGTTATAAAGTGCTACGAGTAAAAGGTAAGCGTTAGGCCAGGGCTCCACGGGCAGCGATTCGCTACCGCTAGAGGCGGACACAAATCGCACACGCACGTAAAAATTATTTTCAACTAAGTGAAGTGACGGCTGAGAAGTTTATCTTCGATAAAGATTAGTGAAAATTTGAAAAGTTTTAAGCCATATAAAGAAGTCTGTGGGTAGTGGTGAGGCTGTAGCATGCTACAGTTTGTCTCAGCAAAGGTAATTTAACATAGGTAATAACATAAGTAGTTAACATAGGTAACCATTAATAATTCTGGCCGATGCATTTGAAAAAGTGCATTTCTATGAATAAACTAAAAAAATCTCTAAAAATAAGTAACATCTAAAAAAATATGCACACGTAATCTTCGACTTCGGTAAAGAGTAATCAAACAGAATTATTTTAGTCCATAAATTGAGCCTAGGCATTTCGATTACTATAGCCTCTATAGGTTATTCAAAAAAATTAAGAACGAATGGAGAGAAGCGCCAGAAGGCAAGAAGCGGCCGAATGACACATAGCTGCTAAACAGCGACCGACGGCTGCTACTGGCCGTGGAGCCACCCCCGAGCTGTAGATTTGCGAAACACACGCGCGGCAATTCGCTGCCCGTGGAGCCCCGGCCTTACGAAGATGCTCTCAGACGTAGGTTGGAAATCATTGAAGGAAGTGAGATTAGAAGCTAGGTTGCGACTTCTTAACAAATTTAGTGAAAGTACGTTTTCAGAGGACGTAGTTGATATTATGCGACCCCCTGTTACTTCGGCCGATCCGATAATGGAAATAAAATAAGAGAACAAGTCGTTTTAAGGACTCATTCTTTCGGCGAACAATACGCGATAATAATAAGCTAAAAAAGTAGCTCAATCGTTCGGTGTTTACACCCCTTGCCACATGCCAAAAGGCGGCTTGTAGGATATTATGTAGATGCAGATGTAATTGAACAATTCTTAACTTACACCCATGGGATTCTAGTAGAACTCATTTCAAAGAGTTTAAACTCATCAGGTTATATCATCAACCCTTCAATTTATGTGTATGAAACAATTCCTAACATCAAAAGTAACATAGATTCTAAATTCAAGTGTGCACAGCCATCATACCAGAGCAGTGGATGACATTCATATCAATACGAAAAGAGCTGAAAGGGACACCTTTATAATGGAGTAAAATTATATAATAAATTACCTCAGTCAATAAAAAAATTGTGGATATTTGCTTGTTTAAACATAAACTCAAAAAGTTTTTATTGGAGATTCCTTTTACTCCTTAAATGAGTATTTAGAATATAATATAAACAATAAAAATAAAATATATTTTGTATCACAAAATGTCTTGAAATCTCATTTCATTACTATCGTATTAACGTATTCTTATGTAACAAATTCTACAATGATAGCAATGTTAATCATAGTGTAAAAGCTTTATATACATAACAAGTTGCCCCGTGCGAAAATTTCGCAGACGATACTGATACTCAATTCCCCACCTAAATACACTTCAACAAAACTAATCGCTACAAACCAATACACAAACTCTAAAACATACCTAAAAAACACACACCTTCATGTTCTTTATCAGCGTCTGTTCCTAACCTCTATGGCCAAATAAAATGCCTTACCACATGAACCCAAACAAAATCCCCATTATATTAGTGAACGTGAGAGTATAAATGTTATCGAATGTTTAAAAAAATTTCTTTTAGCAGTATAATCACGAATAGTGCGCGTCATCACTATAACGATACACGTAACTTATCCTATACCGAATTCCTCAATTCACTCAATGCATTTATGACAAAATGAATTATGGTAAAGATACAAAACATCACTGCCTGCTTTACCTAAACTCTGTCGTTATAAATACAAATTCCTTTTATACCGGCAATGATGTTTCATTTAAATAACTAAGATAAAACAACGAAACATACCTGCTGCATCCATGTTATTTATTTATTTTCTATGTTCTTCTCTTCATACATAAAATATAAAAATAACTACTACTCGTATGCAGTGATCTGATCTGGGAGAGGAGAGTTATAGAGGAAGTATAGAGGAAGAAGTATATGTCACACTTTCATACGAACATACATTGTTTTACATTGTCAAAACGCATCCGCATTTATTGAAAATGGTGTTCAGTCATATTCTAATTCGGCTATGATAACTCGAAATTCTTTAAAGTAAATTTTGCAAATAAGTACTACGTCACTAAGTAAAAAAATAAATCTGTTTATAGCAACTCGGGTATATTTTCGTCCAGGACGCAACGCGATGATTAAACCTGAAAACTTTTCCTTTCAAATGGTCATTCATTTATATGTATTGGTGGAGTAATAAGGGAGAAAAGTCCCGGTCACCAAAAAACTGTTTTAAAATGATATATTTTAAAATAATATATAGAGGATAATTATGGAGATAATTTAAGCTAATAATATACATGTGTGTGTATATTCCTCGCAATGTATTTTGGGGAATTAAAACTTATTCTTATAGAAGACCGCCTCATCGGTGAATTTGAATTCTATATCTTACCGAGAGGTGCCTCAAAATAATTTTAAAATATTCACGCAATTACCCTTATGGGAAAATTCATATTCTTGGAGCCTTCTGGTATTGCACTCATGACAGCTAGGATCAAAATCTGAATTATTCTGGCGGTTTCACGGTAGGGCCAGGGCGTCGGAAATCGTATTTCATGTCGATGGCACTTGTGGAATATTCGGAAAAATTTAGGCTATGTGTTTTAGGAATTCACTGAGATTTATTTACCGGACCAGCTGAATTTCTTCGTAAAACTTCTAATCTTTTGTGTATTTAACCCTTCAGAAGTTGAGAGCGAGTCCGCAATCCATTCACACAGTTGTTAGGGAATGTTTCAAGCTTCAAGGAACCCAACCCAACCCAACCCAAAACAAGCCAAGCTTCTTTGAAACCGATCCCTCGTTTCACCATCTCTCCGCAAATCTACATTTATTTATCATTTAACGTAATTATTTACAATTTTAGATATACTATTTTAGATGTGGTCGTCATTACTGAAATTTCAATATAGATTATTCTCTACAAATATGTAAATTTATTTCCTCGGTTTCTTTAATCAAATGAAAATTTAAGTAAAAGGACACCCTGTCAAAGTTAAAAAAGTGATTGAAAGTATCTCTTCATAACGTTTGGACGTTAAATTGTATTAGCGCCACTGTAGTGCGGCCAAATGATGCACTTCATCAACGATTTCGATATAAGTGAGCGGCGGGCGAGATAATAAGAATTTGATCCGTGAGAAAAACACCACTTGGTCCATTACAGAATTATATGACGAAATATAAACGAAAGAAGGAAAAAATATAATTTAACTTTTAATAAATAGAAAATATATAAACTCGTGTATTATCTTCCAATTAGATTGCATAAGAAGTCAAGGCCACTACAAAACCGGTAATGTGAATTATCACAACGTACGATTTAAGTTCCTTTTACATGATTAAATAGCAGAATAAAATGCGGAGTCAAGAAATAAAGGCTTTATTTAGGCGTTTTGTCATTTCAAGGATGATGCATATGTCATAAAATTGTGAATCTAAAATTCCAACTCTGTGCACATGTATCGAATCCCTACCTATATATGTATATATATATGTATATATATATATGTCCCAATGACAATTCAGAGGTTGTTGAAGGTGAACCTCTTGATTCACGATTGGCATTGTCTGTCGAAGCATATTTAACAATACCGGAGGTATTTGAAAAATGAGAAATTTAAAGATATATGGGATGGTCTTTATCAGCGTGATATAGGGAAAATGTTAAATTTGATGGAATGAAAGAAGAGTATGAATATTTTGATAACACTTACAAAATAATCAACATAAAGAAGTGGAGCATGCATACTAAAAGAAAGATTTGACTTTCTTAAAAAATAACTAAGTGAAATTTATAAGCCCATATTATTACGTAACTTTGACAACTCCAGAGACCTCACACTTGTCGAGCGTTCAATTGATGTTCAATTAGGGAAAATTATTCCTGTTTTCTGATCATTCCAACGTTATTGTCGGAAAATCTTCGTCGTCTGAAGTGGGCTCCCACCGGAAATCAAACCCGAGACCACCAAAGAAGAACACACTTTGATATTCGAGGACCTCTGTCCTCAATCTTATGACCGAAGCGGTGCCAATGGGACGGAAAAGGTAATATTTTGATCGAGTACGCATTGAGGCGCAATGTGTTTCAGGAAAAATGAATTGTCGAATCAGAACGGCCTAAACAGGGACCATATCTTTCTTTTCCAATTAATTCAAAGTAAATCAATGAAGCTTCTGAGGATGAGTCGAGAACATGATCCTGTGAAGAGTTGCTTTGCCCGTGATGGCACAAACAGTATATTCTAAGTGAATTCCCTTACATCCTGAAGCACCCGAAATGTCAAACTAATTCTTTACAAAACGTATTGGTTTTCGTTTCACCTTTTCTAATTTGCAAATACAACACTTTTCTGCCTATACACTGCACGAATACTCAGGATGAGGCCTAAGGCATCGCTCGCAGACTTTTTCTTCGCTCCTAAGGAAGCCGAGTTTCTTAAGAGCTCTCCCACATATATAGTAGATATTGGTACTAAATGATTAAGGAGGTTACTCGGAGATATTTAAAAAAATACGTAATTATACACTCCGGTCTTCATCCTCACCCAGGTGTTGCGTTTCCTGTCTCTTCTCGTGATCCCAAGCATACATCTTTCAATACTTCTTTCCGTTGTCTGAAGTCGCTGGGTTATTGCAGCGTTAAACACCCAGGTTTCACTTCCATATGTCAACACTGGTAGAATACGTTGGTTTAAAACCTTCCTCTTCAATAGCATAGACATATTTGACTTCAGAATATGTGCATTTCTTCCGAAGGCACTCCAGCCGAGTTTAATTCTTCTGTTCACTTCGTTAATCCTGTTGTTCTCTCCTGTTGTTACTACTTGTCCTAGGTATATGTATTCTGAGCAGACATCCAGATGCGTCCCTTCAAATTTGATTGGTTCTTGTGCTACGAAAGAGTTATACATTACCTTTGTTTTTGTTAAATTTATCCTGAGTCCTATCTTCTGACCTGCTGTGTTCAGTTCATGAAGTCTTGAAGCTAGATCTTCTCCGTTTGTTGCGAAGAGTACTATATTATCTGCAAAGTGCAGATGACTGATGTGCTCCCTATTTATCCGCAGACCTTTCTGCTCCCAGTCCAAGGTTTTAAAAACTTCCTCCAGAACAGCTGTGAAAAGAATTGGGGAAAGGCAATCTCCTTGTCTAACTCCCTTCTCAATTATGAATTCATCAGTAACTTCATGTAGTATTTCTGAGGCTGTAGCATTTTTGTAAATGCTTCGTAGGAGACGGATGTACTCTGCATCTACTCCTTTATCCAGAGCTTCCAGTGTAGAGGAGGTACTTACCGAGTTGAAGGCCTGAGCATAGTCCACAAAGCATAGTACTAGTGGAATCTCATATTCATTCGTCCTGTGGATGTGGTCCAAAGTACTGAAGCCATTCCGGAATCCTCCTTGCTCTCTTGGCTGGGCAGATGATAGAGTAATCTTTAACCGTTCAGCTATTATCCTTATGAATGTTTTGTAAACAAGAGGAAGGAGACTGATGGGGCGGTAATTCTTCAGCTCTTCCTTGCTTCCTTTCTTGTGCAAAAGGACTATTCTTGCATGGTTCCAGTCCTGGGAGATTCTTCCTTGTTTCAGGCAATTAGTGAATAACTGCGCTAAAATGTGTGCAACTTCTGTTGTCCAAGTTTTGAATATTCTGCTAACACTCCATCTATGCCTCCTGCTTTTCGGTTCTTTGCCTGCTTTATTGCTGCAGTTACTTCTCCTGGGAGAATAGAGAGGGGATCTCGTTGGTTTTGGCTTTCTTCTTGGTTTTCCTCTTCAGCATTTTCTTCCCTCTTGCATAGGTTGCCGAAGTATTCTGCTACCGTCCTTAGTATTGCTTGTCTTTTGCAGATTCTTGTTCCATCTTCCTTCTGTATGCCAAAAATCTGTTTCTATCAAATGACTATGCTTTTTCTGGTCATTTTTCATACCTTGGTTGTTTTCTATAACCTCTTGCACAATTCTCTCATTTAATTTTCTCACGTCTTCCTTAATTGCTTTTCTGATAGCCTTATTAAGCTCCACGTACTCGATTTATCCCTTTGTGTATCTGAATTCTTCAGTTCCTTACATCGTTTCATCATTTGTCGGGTGTTGTCACTAAGCTTTCTATGAGTCCGATGATGTCCCAGTTTATCTTCTCTGTTTCATTCAAAAGTTCCAGTAGTCTGCCTTCACTCTTCAAGCTGCGGCAGTTGTAAGTCGCGAAGTGGAGGGTGGTAGTTCCTTTCCTCATGATGGAACTCTGAAATGCCACCACCTCCCAGGCATCCGAATGGGTGGTGCTTTTACATCAAAATAAATTTCCATTACAGAAGCTCATAATGAAAATTTTATTTACATTTGGGGGATGAAGGACAATAATTCACCAGGCTGTCCTACTGCCGGTTGGTGAATGCCACTTTCACAATTTGGCCGGAGATATTGTAGAAGCCTTCTTAGCATGGTTGAACCTGGGCTATACATTGCCTCCAACCTCCGTTACCAACCCTCCACCCGGTTGAGTGTGAACTGTGGCAGTATGAGGAGGGGAGATATATATATATATATATATATATATATATATATATATATATATATATATATATATATATATATATATATACACGAGTAAAAGTTGCTTGCATACTGCAAGTTATCAGTTGAATGCAGTATCGTACCAAGAATGGCCTCAAAACAATGTTCAAAACTTCGCGCAAAAGATCGCCTGGCGTCGAACTAAGGACCCAATCGTGCGAAACAATTGCATATTAATATTAGATAAGTGCCATCCTTACTTGTTCCAAAGTTTCAATTCAATATCTTATCGGGAAGGTCCCACGCCTCTGTCAGCATTCCGGGTTTTATCTTTCCAGCTTATCGGGAAGGCATTTAAAAAATCGTCAAAGATTTCAGCAATGCATTTCTTATGGAAGAATATTGCACCCACCTGGCGTCGAACTCACGGTCATTTCGTAACATTTCTTCCATTCATATTACAGAAGACTACCTCAACTTCAACCTCCGAAATTTTGCTTACTCTATCTTAACGATAAGTGCCACAAAATAATTTTCAAAAGTCCGCGCAATGCATTCTTATGGGAAAATTGCGATTTTTGGGTCATTCTAGTATCGAACCCATGACACCTAGCGTCGATGTCTGAATTATTCTGGCATCTAGAGCGTAGGGCCAGCACGTCGAAAAAATCTGAAGTCGACGGCGCTTGTGGAACATGGTCAGAATTCGTATCCACTATAAATATATAGGTATATCCGGAGAGTTAGCTATACGAGTAAAAGTTGCTTGCATACTGCAAGCTATCCGTTGAATACAGTGTCATACCAAGTACTGCCTCAGTTCAAATTTAAAACTTCGCGCCAAAGACCGCCTGGCGACGAACTAAGAACCCGATCGTGAGAGAAGACAGCAAAATAATATTAGATAAGTGCCATCCTTACTTGTTCCAAAGTTTCGATTCAATATCTTATCGGGAAGGTCCCACGCCTCTGTCACCATTCCGGGTTTTATCTTTCCAGCTTATCGGGAAGGCATTTAAAAAATCGTCCAATGCATTTCTTATGGAAGAATTTTGCATCCACCTGGCGTCGAACTCACTGTCATTTGACTACATTTTTTCCATGGGAAGCATAGAAGACTACCTCAACTTCAACCTCCGAAATTTTGATTACTCTATCTTAACGATAAGTGCCTAAAAATAATTTTCAAAAATCCGCGCAATGCATTCTTATGGAAAAATTGCGATTTTTGGGAATTTCTGGCATCGAACCCATGATAGCTAACGTCGAAGTCTGCATTATTCTGACATCTAGAGTTTAGGGCATGTACGTCGAAAAAATCTGACGTCGATGGCGCTTGTGGAACATGGTCAGAATTCGTATCCCCTATAAATAGGTATATCCGGAGAGTTAGCTATATATAATAGATATAATAGATAGCTAACTCTCCGGATATACCGGGTTTTATCTTTCCAGCTTATCGGGAAGGCTTTTAAAAAAATAGTCAAAGATTTCAGCAATGCATTTCTTACGGAAGTATTCCGAACCCACCTGGCGTCGAACACACGGCCATTTGGTAACATTTCTTCCTATAGTACTATGGAAGACTATCTCATCTGCAAATCCCGTAATTTTGAGTGCTCTATCGCACCGAGAACGGCCTAAAAACAGTTTCCAAAAATCGCGCAAAAGACCTCCTAGCGTCGAACTCAGGACCCTTCCGGGATAGAAAATAGCAAATTAATATTAGATAAGTGCCATTCTGACTTCTAAAGTTTCGTTTCAATATCTTTTCGGGAATGTCCCAAAATAAGATTCCGTTTTCCCCGTTTGAAATTCATGGTAGAATCGGAATGACGCTCTTGCATCGAACCAAGGACCACTAGACGAACTATAAATTCATGAAAGAATGTTTTCAAACTCCTCTGTCACCATTCCGGGTTTTATTCTTTCAGCATATCGGGAAGAAATTCAAAAAAATTGTCAAAGATATCCGCAATGCATTTCTTATGGAAGAAATTCGCACCCACCTGGCGTCGAACTCACGGTCATTTGGCAACATATCTTCCATATGAATCATAGAAGACTACCTCAACTTCAACCTCCGAGATTTTGGTTCCTGTAGCTTACCGATAAGTGCTTCAAAATAATTTTCAAATATCCGCGCAATGCATTCTTATGGGAAAATTGCGATTTTTGGGACATTCTAGTATCGAACCAATGACACCTAGCGTCAATGTCTGCATTATTCTGGCATCTACAGGGTGGGGCGAATAATACTTGATTAATTTGAGTTTATCATTCAACAAAGGTTTTTTGGTATCAAAATCTTCGTCGTGGAATATACTTTTTACGTATGTTATTCATCTTACTGTTAAAAATTATGGATAAGAGTGTCTAGGAAAATTCTATTAGAATACGTGAGTTTTCGAAAAAATGCAGGAAGAAATGTAGTCACCTGCTACTTTTCGTCCTCTTTTCGCAAGATAAAACTTCCAGCGGAGGAAAGCTTCTGAGAAAATACTGAAATTATTTTTTGTGCAAATCAAAATCGTTTAAGTGTATTGATAAAGACAAAAAACGAATTTATATTTCAACGCTGCCCGCACGGCTAGGCCGCGTTTTATTTTTCGGAAGGCTGCTCTCATCGATTCGATCAACGACGACAGTTTTTATAATAGTAGGTCATCAAATTGCCCGAAATGCCGAATTTTCACACTTCCATGCATGAATTTTAGAGCAAGGAAAAAAAATATTACGGGACCGGGGATCGAACCAGCGATCTTCTTCAGACTGGCAGGTTTCATTATGCAACTAACCTATCCGGGAGGAGAGAAGTCCTCTAGCCAAATAGACTCGTGGGTAAAGCAACCTGCCTAACATCGCGGGTTCGATTCCCGGTACCGTCAGTTTTTTTTCAAGTCCGTTTTACCTTGGTCAATGGCTTTTCTTCCGACCTATGGCCTTCCGAAATGTAAAGCATAATGACTTCATGATTATAATTCTTTTGTTTGATGAAACCAAATTTTTCTTCGGTACTGTAAAGCCTTCCGAAATATTGGAGCCGTGCGGACCATCCAAATATATGCTTCAACTTAGAGAAGTTTAGAACTTTACAATAATTTATAATTTTTATGGAAAGAATAGGGATTAACTACTATTTTAATTAATTTCTATTATCATGGTCTTTAAAGTTTACCTCTCATATAATTAGAGGGAACAGAACTTTGATAATCCTCATACGTTACTGCGCGTATCCTTGTGACTGAGTATTTGCTAGATCAAAAGAAATACGGACTACTTCAGTGTGCAAATGGATAGTTCTTATCCTAAATATTTCAGCACTAATAAAAGATTAAGATTCTCTCGAAGTGATCACTATGTTCCTCAGATCTTCGCGACGAGCAGGAACTATATTAAACTATAATAAAGACGTACTTCTGGCCGTTTTTCTACTTAAGATTATAGAGCATGTGCGGGGTTTTGGTTTGTTGATGGCAAAATGACTTCTTCAACGGTAATATGAATAAAAAGCATTGGCAATCCTACTGCTTGTTTGCAGTTTGTGCATCTATGGCAAAGTAATGACACAAAAGATAAGTAAACGAGGTAATTTATATGGAAACTGGTGGTATTTATGAGGAATATAGGGAATAATGAATTTGTGATAAATAAAGTAGGTGCACCATCTCGCCTAAGACAGCAAAACGAAAATATGGGCCTGGTATATGTTCTCCTCATTCAGAAAGGATACATTCCATATCTCAGTAAAATCTCCATCAGTAGAAATTTAAGAAATGCAGGCGAAACTTTTTGTCGGAAAGAGACGGGCATCGATTAAATAACCATTATTTTATAAATAGGTTATTATTCCATCAAATTTAATTAAGAAGAGCGTGTTATGACTTGGAATGGAGAACTTCGTATCCGTAGTTGTCGTCCGTTGAAATGATTCACATTCTGATTGGCAAGGGAAGGAAGAAAGCGATAAATGGGCGATTCCCTGAGGTGATTACAGGAAGGAAATAAATTGACCGTGCGCCGGCCTAAGGAGAGATAAGAGCGCCTTCTACGGAATACAGAGCGGAATTCAGCCTTTGATGGCTCAATTATCTGTTGTGCACAATAACTCATTCTCTATTAAAACCGAATTCGATCACCTTCTTTCGACCGCTTTCTTATCCGTCAATTTTTTTAAATTTTATTTCATTCCTTTCCTTTTCATCTTTATTAACGACATTAAGGTTTTGCTACATCAATTCGTTATTAGCTATCTTATGGACATGCCAACAGTTGCTAATGGTTTGCTTTCTAAAGCTTGTTGATAAAAATAATGAATGACCTGCTAAAGAATATACCCTGGCAGCCTTTAATTCTCAAGCAGATGATCGCTGTTAAAAAATAATCAAGCGTATAAAGAATATCATTTTATAGATGACGCAAATAAAACGCAATAAATACAATTTCATCGGATGGACAAAAGCAGAGATGATGAGCGTGAAGATGGATAGCAATGGTTCGAAATGCGCATGCGCGGAGATAAGGGCCTATTAAGGGGAATGGAAAAGGGGAATTGAATGCGCCGGATGCAGTGCGATAAGTCTATTTTGTTTTGGCACATTCTGTCCATTCTCACAGAAACTCGACATTTTGCGCCGTGTTTTTCAATTTCCCGCACAAATATGTTTCTTCATTGGACCTGAAGATGGCCAGTCGTTCAGTAGAAATATGGATTTGTCAATGGATGAGATCACTTTCAGTTGCTATGTGAGAATAAATTATACACATTTATATTCTTTCTCGAAAGGAAAAACACTAATAATAACTTCTTCGGTAGATTTTTAATTCTACATCTTTAGGTCACATGTCTAAGGTTGTTGCTGAGAAATGAATATTGACCGTATCAATTTGTCCCAGTCAATGAATTGTGAGGATGCATTTACGATTATTTATTTTTATGGGAAAGATTAGACTGCATGTTTTCTATCCAATTTCAGATTCTCCGAAAAGGACTTGGAATTATAAATCCGTTCATTCCGCGATATAATAGTTCCAGAGATGCTATTGAAGAGACTTCCTTCTTAATTATGCTCTTTCTTCTTCTCATCTTTCAAATTAAATAAGACTACCAAGGAAGAATATACTAAAAAATGTCTGACGGGACCTGGAATCGAGCCCGGATCTCTCAATTGTTAGTCAGCGGTTTGTTTAATTATTCCGTCAGAACATCTTCTTAAGCTGTTTGTCGTGGCCCAGGAAAGGAAGAATAAGTCTGACGGGTTCCGATAGGATTTTTTTTCTTCAGCTCGAGGACAATGGGAACGTGGGAACCACAGGATCATCTAGTGATCGCCGGAACCAAAATATTATCCTAAGAACAGTAATATTTAGAACTTCATTAACGACAAACGAAAAATTCCGATGGATAAACAGTCAATGATGAGTTTTATTATCCGTGTAAAATTCACACGGGATATCTCGTATAGTCAAATCAATGAGCGATACGATTGCTCAATTGAAATATTTTTAACAAATACAACAAAATGCAACACCAATTCTTTAATTGATATGACAAATCGGTGAGTGCTACACGGATGCTCCGGAGGTAGAATGGGAATTTTTAAAAGATTCAATCAAACACTTAATAAATTCAAAGAGAGTACTTTGATCGATGATGCGCCCTCTTTTCTATATAGGTTTTTCTGATGACAAATAGATGCGATTGGAGAAAAGCGAAAATAAGTGGAGCGGCTTGCTTCAAACGCGAAGGAAGAGGACAAATGCACAGTATATCCCTGTTAATGATCTCTTCTTGGCAATGAAATTCGATAACATCATTGCAAAAGGCATAAATCGAACAGACTGAATCGTCACTCCCGGAGGAAAAAAATGGAAAGAAAACCGGAAAAGCCTCCCAGAATTAACTTTCTGGTAAAAGGTAAAAATATAGCATTATGTAAAAGTGTAAGTGGTGTAGTTGTTAAGCGCTCATTCGTAAAGAACGCATAATTTAGGACAATCAATATTTCACTAGAAACACCGATCTTGTCACGGAGATCATCCCATCTCTTCAAAATAATCCATTTACAATCCATACAAAAGGCGCACACCTGGTTAAAGGAAGTCTTCCTTGTATATGTGGCAGTAGAAAATTCCAAAAATACTCCTTTAAAAACAGTGAAGAAATAAAGTTTCTATTCAGAGAATATGCGAAAGTGTTGAAATCAATCAGAAGAGCCTCAAATAGAACACAATCTCAGGGATGAAGAATTATCTCAAAAAATCATGCATAAGTGAATAACAATTGTCCATAATTATGCACATTTTTGTATGACATATCTATAAAACAAAATCATAAGCCACCCATATATCTACTTCTAAAAGAAAGTTTTCCATGAAAGTTAATAAGTAAATAGTCAATGATTTCATCTGTAAATGCCGTTTTGGACACTCAAAACCATGTATACCGGATCGTTCACTCAATTTAGTTACAAGGATCCTTCTTTTACAGATAAATTTTCCGTAGTGTTTCACGTGATTAAAAATCGAACTCCAACGCTGTTTCAGGTTCGTTTCTTTCTTCTAGATGTATTATTCGAGCAAGTCATTATTCAACAATACCTAGAAAGCGAATAGAAAATTAATAAAACCCAATATCAATGGTGAATAAACACTAACAATAACTAAATAACTCGTAACGCATAAATAATAATAGTTAAGAAAAATTATCATATCAAGTATCGCTGATTTGGGATTGGAGAGTTTCACTTCCGGGATTTGCTTCTTTTCTTCGTGTTTAATCCGACGCCTTCGAATCAACGCTCTGCCAAAACATGTTTGCTCTTTTCTCGAGCGATTGAGTTATTTTCAACAAAACGACTTCGAAAGCGTCGTTCTACTCAATACTACATCCAAATTTAAGCGATTTCATTTCATTTCACAATCATTTTTGATTACTCAAACTTCGTCACTTCCGGTATCTTTGAATGCATAGCAAAGTACGTTTTAGGAAACTCTTCAGCGTTGAAAATATTCGATTTTTTTACGTTTATTTATCGTACATAAAATAAAGTAACCGATGCCTTATCACTGATTCCATCGATTAACTACTTCCGCATCGCATTCAACTTTAACTTCACCAAAAATAATGGAATAAAAGCGATGAGTTCTTAAGTTATTCCATCGGCAAAGAAAGTCACTCGTTTAAGATGTCCGAATAATGATAAATGTCTATCGACCGAGATTCGTCTCGTGATTCTGTGGCAGAGTGAGTGTCTTCTTTGCGAAATCCACTTAAGCCTTTGAGCTAAAAAAGCGACCTTTCACCGCACCCCGCTGTGCCCGCCAATATGACCCTCCAATAACGATTCTATATGAGACCCCATTTGACTTCCAGATGAACCAACCCCCGCTGAGAAGATGCTCGCCCCCTCACTTGACTCTCTTCCCCGTCACGTGATTTATGACCCGACCTCGGATTGGACGATCACCCGTTTAAGACGCTCACATCCACCATATTTACATGACCTCCTCTTCATTACTAGTGATTATTTGAGAATAACATTAAGAGAAGCGACTTCTTTCATAGAGTGAGGTACTCTTAAGCAGCCATCAAAGTGGTATTTCGGAGAGATGCACCACTGCTGTTAAAAAAATTCGTTGTCCCTCCCTCACAGTCTATCTGGTGAAATGGTTTCATTTTACAGTAAAATGGCCAGAATTAAATAACTGTGTCCCTCTCTTTCAAAATATGATGTAATGCAACTAGTATTACACAACGCTGAAGAGGTACCTCCAAAACCGGGTCCCGGTGGTGGAAATGAATCGCTGCTTATATCACATGTGAACACAGATTGAAATATTGTTCGTCTTCCTAATTTTATCGCAATTTCTCTATCCTAGACGGTCGATACGCGATTAATCATTTTGCCTTCCGAGGCTAAGTTGCATTTTATCATTCAACCAACCTCTCGTTCAAAGAAAACCTTTGAATTGTTACTTGTTCAAGAAAATCCTTGCTAAGGCTTTCCTCCAAAAAGCACACTACACATCATATACATTACTCTTTAGCGGTAGGTCTCCTTTCTAAAGAAAAATAACGACAAAGTACTTTACCGCAATTATATTATATTATTTTAATTTTCAAGATATTATCGCAGAGCGAACCCGTATCCAAACGAGTTCCATTGAAATTCCTTACTAAGCAATCACGAAACTCATTGCTCAATTTTTTTCGGTTTCAGTGAACGTCACCATCTTGTTCTATCAAGTAATTGTTGTTAAACGGCAGTTCGACGCTCGCAACTATTATTGTATTAATGTGATGAACAATAACGAATATTTGTTATTCCCGGTTAAAACGTTGCTAATGAATATCTGAAATACTTCACAAATCTCCTTAATTTTTAGCTAATCCTCAATGTAATTTACGATAGCATTGCACCGTTTTCAATTGACGGATGTAATTAATTTGATAAATTCCAATTTGGAGGAGTTCGCTACACCTTCTGATGACAATTATTGATCGCAGCGCCTCGAGTGGCGTCGGCTCAACTAAATGTTATTCCTCTCTTCCCCCTCTCCTAATCAAGAAAACAATATCGAAGCGGAAGGCGACCTCCTGCGAGTTCATGGAAAGAATTCGGAGATTTTTTTCCCAGAAACACAATGCATCATCGCAATTCTTTCTAATCTCATAAGAAAGAAAGTTTGCACCCTCAATTGGATTTGGGTCGCTGTGAAGGGCAATAGACGATTTAAAAAGGGCCCATACAAACATTCTGCTCAAAAACGAGCTGATATGCTCAAATTTCCGCTCATACACGTGGCGATAGTTTGGACGAATCTCAGTTAATTTATTCTTGAGAGAACATGTAGGATTCGATAATGATTGCTTCTTTGAGGAAAAAGAAGCAGAGGATGAAGGAAAGAAGAGCGTTTAAGGACAGAATTCCAAATAAGTTCGGAAGAAGACTATCGAAACTATTTACGAATGCATTCAGAGAGATTTGGCTATTTACTAGAATTGGTAACACCACTTATTGAAAAAAGAAACACGGGCATGAGGGAACAGAGCAGATACATATCGGAGAATTCCGTGAAAATCCAGAATAAGTTTTGGGTTTTCCCGGTGTTCCGTACAATTTCGTTTCCTATTCCCCTTTCTTTTTCCTCTGATTTGAAAATGGTCTTCTCAACAAATATCAGTGGGGGGGTTTAAATGGTACATACGATGAGGTATTGCCTTCGCCAATCAAATCACTGCCATAAACCTATCTAGCAATGCTAAATCTCTGTTCCGATTGGTATCAAACATGTTGGGGAAACTACGCTTAAATACTGTGCCTTTGGACGGACAGCGATTTTCATATGAGAGTAATCTCGCTATGTTATGGCAGCAAATCAATTGTTTTCTCCGGAGTAAGTCGCGATTTTATTCTTCTTTATGACTACGAAGGACATATGATCGTTGATGAATGCACTGACTCTGATTCTATGCAGCTCTGAATCCTAAGGAAATCAATATTCGAGTGATCACTGAAACTAGACACTCAGTATTTTTCCAAAGTGACTCACAGTATAAAAATACTAAATGTCTAAATTTACAGGAACTCTTATCGAGGTAAGCGTAATCAATTTTGAATTTCGTCGATGAAACAGCAGATTTGCAAGAAAAGGCAAATCTCTTTAACCAATACTGAAAAAATGTTTCATACCAAATGACGGTCGCGTCAAAGTATATTCAAATACATCCTAAATATGGAAATAAATGCTACACATATTATAAGACTTACTGTACATAAAAAATTGTCCTCCATTGTAAATTCATAGACGAAGAAGAGCTGCCCAGCCCTATAAAAAGGGCGGATTCGATATTCTATATATATATAATAATGCGTTTCCTCGATGTGAATTCAACACGGTCACTCCAGTGAGAGTTCTTAAGCGGATGAAAACATTCGATACAGTGCGAAGTGAAACTAATGTGTAAATAGTACATACAATCCTAAATCAAATTATTCAGTCGTTCTTGACATATTGGATGGCGTTTTATCCGGAAAAATCTCTCTCCAACTTCATATCTCCAAAATAATGAAAGCAACTTATTTATTCAATAAATCTTTGCATTTTTGTTTGTTTAAAATATTGCAAATGTTCTCATTCTTTTCTTATTGTGAAATTCGAACTTTCTTTCAAATGCCGTACGCAGCAGGTTCACATCTAAATTTCCTCATAATTTCGGAATTCAGACACATATTTCTTGCAATTGAAAAGATTAAAACGTATTTGTGCCATTATTGAGAAGGAAAATGTCGAGAAAGAAAGAGTCGAGTTATGATGTGGTATATGAGATTTGATAATATAGCATCTGTTCTAAGGAAGCAATGAAAGAAATATTCCATAAAGGACATTTCAATGGTAGTCAAATTAATAAAAAAGGAGCAATGAATTGATAGAAACAAAGAGCGTGGAGCGAATGTGTGCAAACAGAACGGTTGTTGTTTAATATGAGCGTCGGTGAAGAGGGATTTAATTTATTATGCTGATCCCCGGCGCACCCTGACAATGGAAAAGGGTAACCGCAGACGGCGTTCGGGGATTACGGACACCCTTTTCAGGGTATTCAACGCCAGTCGCACACTTTTCTTTTGCCTGCCACCTTTATTAACGAAAAACTAGCCCATTTTGTCGAATATCTTTACCGATCGAATTAAAGCACCAAGTGCGCTTGAATGGAAATCGACTCAAAATATTTTGAAAATGACGCGAGAAAGTATGATTTGCATTGCCTCGCTTACGATTTAGAACCCAATAATTTTATTTATCACTTAGACAAGTCAGCGTATTCACAACCAACATCCTCCTCATTTATACATTTTACTCGGGTATTATTCATCAATAAGCTAATATATTATATGCATTACATATTATAAACTTAGGTAAAACATTGTTCCGAGAATTCAAAAGCAGCAACTAAATACATTAATATACATATTTCAAGTAAATGGCTATATACAAAGTATAGCATTCTAGAGCATGAGATAAGAAATAGGTTTACCAAAAGGGTTCTTTTTGGCTTATAGCTCAAACATGGCAATGAAATTGAAGCACCGGAGGAAGGTGTGAAATTCATCGCCTTTCGGTAACTTTCTTCGAAATATGTGTTTAAATTGTCAAATTAATGTGTTTACTGTTAATTTAAAGAGTCAAATTAATTAAAGGGACTTCACTCGCTCCGCATTTATCACGAAAAGTATTCTAGAGACTGGTTGCGTGAGCCAAAGATAAGTAAAAGATTTAAATCTTAGAAGTAATACTCGAACGTAGCGGTTTTATATCTAAAAACGACTTAAAATGGAATTCTCGGATGAAATCGTTATGCTTGTCTCGAATAGATTTGCTCCGTCTCTTCACCGAAATCTTCGGATAAATATCGCAAAAATAGAAATATGATGCGAACTCGATCGAAGAATCTTAATTTTAACTCAGATACGTCGGTCTCAATTCAAGAAAGAGGACTCATCAGAGGTTAACTTTCATTCCATGCGTTTCCCTTAATTAATTTCTCCTTTGATTGTGACGTAATCTTGAGAAGTGGGCGTTGCCTCTAATCGCCCCGCCCTCCTCGATAAGGACCGCCTCTCTCTGCAGCCATCTTCCTTATCTCTTTTATTCCAAAAGCATTCGCTCGATACATTTCTTTAGTGAATCACTCCGAATCAAACAAAAGGAAATCGCACCATCGATGCGCACTTTCTAATATTTCTTTTTCACATCACATTCTCGTTCAATTACAGAAAATCTTTAATAGCTTTATCTCTATTTTTTTAAGGGATTCACCGCAAAACGAGGATTTCACGATAAGAGATTCACGCGAATAATCCACGCTGCGAAAACACTTATTGCTCAGAAAAAAGGAATTAAATAAGTACAACACTTAGTTCGTTGTGGAAATATACGGAGTCACAAAGGGGTGATATATCGCTTTCATTCTTTTTGCAGTTACAGAATAGGTTTCTGACAAAATAAGCCAAGGAAAATTCACAATCAATTACACAGCTTATAATTCCCAAAACATGCGGTGAGACCCTCTCTAGAATTATCTTATTTCGTACTCATTTTAAAAAAGGTATAAATTAATTCTTTTCGGTTTCCATCTACAAAAGGAATTCAACCAACCACCGAACACGAGCTCGTATAAAGAGCAGACTTCACAGTATTTTATATAGGAATAACGTTTAAGGATTCTGATTGATGAAAACCCTTTGGTGACGCTTGCTGACGAAAACTGTCTTTTTCTGTTCCTATCTGAGCGTCTGTTTCTGACTGCCTTACCGAAAATTATTTTTGACTTCATTACCGGTCGCAGGGATATGTCTTAACTATTCTCCAATTTCTATACATTCTGAAGAAAAAATGCATTCACGGTATCATCAAATATTTCTCTTCTTCCGAACTGTAAGAAAAATTCTCAAATATTCTACAAGTAATGATTCCTGAAAAAGGGCAGCGGATATCGTCTTCCCAAAACTCAGAATTTCGGGTTGAATAAAAATGTACTCGAGTAAGAAATGTGAAGGCAATCACAAAGAAGCGTGTGGGCGGAGCGCAGCGGAGTGCGCCTGCTCTGAAATGATAGTCCACAAGACGCGGTCCACAAGAAGAGAGAGTCATGTGGAAGATTCCTCCGCCGCCGCCGCCACCGCCACTCACCTCTGCCGAAGATGCCTTCCGAAGGAGTAAATTCGCCATGTTCTACAACGGTAATGTCCCTGTTTAATGTTGTCATTGTGAGTGGATGTGAAACGAGTGTAAGTCAGGCGGAATTATAAGAGATTTTCAGTGCTATAGGGTGACTTATTAAGTTTCAAATTTAATCCATGATTTCATAAGCGAATGATTTACTCGTGTGTACGAAGGGGAATTTCGAAATAACTTTTGCAAATATTTGCCGTGAAAGCGGAGGAGATTGATCGAAAAGACGAAGAAAAACGCTCCCGTGAACTACAAAAAGTGAAAAAGACATATTAAATAAGTTAAATATAAAACAGTTTTGCCGATGGAAACTAAGGAGAATACAAAAAACACGTAAATTCTTCCATTAACCTTTTAATGGGATATGTATTTTTGAGTATTTAATCTAGATCAATCTATGACTGGTCAATTTCGTTTCATTCAAAGCAAGTCAAGGGTTGACGACATACTTCAATATATTCGTGTATAATTATCTAGGAATTCTTCATTTGCCATTCAAAAGGCGCGCATTAGCGATCAACGGCTTTATTCATATTGAGTTCTGTGAATCTGATGTGATGATTATCGCCTTTTTTTAAATTCCTCGATTTCAACCAGTGTTTTCATCTTTTTCCGATTGGTCGATTTCCATCCTTAATTAAAAGTAAATTAAAAACATTTTAGAAATATTCAATACATAATTTCGGAATATCAGACTATATAACACACATGATTATTTTCCAGCAGATTTTCTCATTACTACATAGAAATGTTCAGTTAGATATTCTAAGAAAGTTTCTCGAGAGATTTCTTATCCATGTGAAGTGCTTTTCGGCACTGAAAAACGCTCACTTACATCCTCTAATTGACAGTTTTCCAAATGGATTCTCCTAAAATGCCTTCTCCCACCTTCTCCATTCCACAAACAAAAAGATTATCGCCAGAATTCGATTTTATTTACGTAATACGTCTAATATAACTCTCCAAGATCCTATGCTTTTGTTCAAAATGGATTTAGCAATCCAAATTTACTTACAAAAACCAAATAAAAAAAACTATCCGACTTGCATACGCCGGAACAAAGAGAATTCATACAGCGTTTGCGTAGGAGTGAGTATTCAATACCACTTGTCGCTTTAAATAAATAATCCGATTCCCCAAAGTTGGTCACTACAAGTGAATCTTTTATTTTGTATTCATTTATGTGTGTATTCGAATTTCTCATTTCTGAAATGTTGTAATGTCTTTTACTTCAAAAAGTTCATTCTCCGTCTATTTTAATTTTTATTATTTGTTATCATTTAAACTGATTTCTTTTTTGTTTAGAATTTAAATTGTATTTGTGCTTCATTGTTTTCTGATGTCTTAACCCATCTTCTCCGTAAAATTTAGTTTTCTTCTGTCTTTTCCCACCCGCTTTCTTCCGGGTGCTATTTCTTCCTCACCTCTAAATTCATAAAGCTTTTTAACCCACAAATTTATTATATCACCATTAACATCATCAGCCGTTTTTAATCTGATGTCGGATGTAGGCCTCCCCAAGCGCTCTTCAATTCTCTCTATTCTGTGATTCTTTTTTCCACATCACCCCTAAGTACTTAATATTCTCTCTGTTCCATATATTATGTTGTTCCATATATTATGTTGTTACATATATTATGTTCCAGATATTAAAAAAAATACGTAATTATATACTTGAAAAGTGAACCGTGAACATCATCATCATCATCCATTTTCAATCCGATGTCGGATGTAGGCCTCCCCAAGCGCTTTCCAATTCTCTCCATTCTGAGCTTCTCTTTGCCATGTCACCCCTAAGTACTTAATGATGTCTCTGTTCCATTGGTCCTTTGGTCTTCTTCTTGGTCTCTTCACATCTCTAGGTGTCCAGTTCAGAACCGCTCTTGTCCAACGGTTGTCGTTTCTTCTCGCCACATGGCCTGCCCACATCTATTTCAGTGACCTTACTTTATCTATGATGTCTGTCACTCCGGTCTTCATCCTCACCCAGGTGTTGCGTTTCCTGTCTCTTCTTGTGATCCCAAGCATACACCTTTCCATACTTCTTTGCGTTGTCTCAAGTCACTGGGTTATTGCAGCGTTTAACACCCAGGTTTCACTTCCATATGTCAACACTGGTAGAATACGTTGGTTTAAAACCTTCCTCTTCAATAGCATAGACATATTTGACTTCAGAATATGTGCATTTCTTCCGAAGGCACTCCAGCCGAGTTTAATTCTTCTGTTCACTTCGTTAATCCTGTTGTTCTCTCCTGTTGTTACTACTTGTCCTAGGTATGTGTATTCTGAGCAGATATCCAGAGGCGTCCCTTCAAATTTGATTGGTTCTTGTGCTGTAAAAGAGTTAAACATTACCTTTGTTTTTGTGAAGTTTATCCTGTGTCCTATCTTCTGTCCTGCTGTATTTATTTCATGAAGTCTTGAAGCTGGATCTTTTCTGTTGGTGCGAAGAGTATTATATCAAACGGAGATGACTGCTGTGCTCTCCAATTATCCGCATATATATGCGTGTGTGGCATGGAATAATCTTTCTATGGAATAATAGATTTTGCTGAATTGGCTCTATGTATAGCTTCTTTTAAGATCCGATTTGCATCTAAAGTTAGTAAGAAAGATAAATATAAAAAACTCACTCATATACTTCCTTCCATGGTATAAGGATGTCGTTAAAACGGATTCCAGACTCAAGCTATTCAACTTTTAGCTTAAGCAGAATACGAACATCCTATATCAAACAATTCGTCGATTTCGGTTTCATAGAGAGAAAAATAATTATCAAAATATTTTCATCCCTATGTTTGTCGTTCAAGATTAAACCAAAAAATTTTGAAAAATCTCAAATAGGGCCATTTCTGTTTTCGGCAAATTTCCGCGTATTCAACGTTTCTTTCATTTTTGAGAATCTCTTTCTTTTGAGTTTTGGAGACGACGGCCATTCCATGTTTGATAGCGGCTATTCCTCAGTCAAGAAACCTCTTTCAAATTACTAATTGATTTTCTTTTTCGTAATCTCTATGTGTGCATTAAAAGGATTCGACTGACCTTGTTCTATAAATGCTACAAGAAAATGCAAAGGACACAAATCTATTAGATACGGTTACCATGGATCCAAAGTAAGGTAATAAAGAAGCCGACGAGTGCGTGATCTTGTCGAATCATAAAAAGGGATTGCAAGTGGTGATTCATCGGAATATCAGCCGTTTAGTAGAGCATTGCCTCGGATTTTCATTTGGCCTTTTCATTTGCGATAACAGCTCCTGTGGGGGAAGCCCCACGAAAGTGTAATCTCGGCCCGCTTGGCTTCTTTTGTCCTCTCTCACAATGGGCGGTAAATTGGATAAACTCGGACACAACTTAAAGGAGAACTTCTTAGCCCTACATTCGGCTTAATTCGATAGTTGATAATTAGGCTCCTTTAATAGGACATGATGGTCAAAGATTAACTCAAAGGGAACGATCATCATCGCAAATTTCACTCGTTAAATAGTAGAGGATTGGCAACTCTGGTTAAAGTGGTTCGAGGCGAAATGACTTCAGCTGTCGAAGCACTTCTAACAGTACAACTACAAGTAACGCCGCAGAAAAAGTAGGGGAGAACGGGGTAGGATTACACACATTTTAAAATATTATTTTCCCATTTTTAGTTATCGCACTAATATACTCAATTATTATTCGAACTTTAGTGAGGAGTCTTTAATGTTCCTTGAATACTTTTTAACTTAATTCGTTCGGTGATGTCACCTGCGTAAAGGCAAAATTACAGGATTCCAGGAGAATCGCCTATTAAGGCTCATTGTAAAAAGAGCGCGTCATACTTGTAAAATAGTCACATTAAGAGAATAACTGAAATAATATCAAAAATTCAATCTGAATTAAATGTAAAAATCAGTAAGAATGAGTCCTCGCAATTTATGTAAACAAAATGTATAAAATGAATACAGCGGTCATGTATCCATCTCTTACACTGAATACCCCATGTTTTCACATTTTACATCGTCTCAAACAGCAAATACGCATACAATTTTCATCCTCATTTTCATAATCAAATGTTTCGTCCTTTATTGATTTTCTTATATGCTATTGACTTTCTACTTTTGTTTTAACGCCTGGGTTATTGTTTTATTTTCCCTTTATTTTGATGTTTCTTTTGTCATGACAAGAAATATTTCTGGTAGGTTTTATTATTCTTGGTGGATCTTGCTCTTTTTCGACTTATCCTGCTTCTTTCTAAAAAAAATCCTTACCGACGAGTCTGTAAGAATCACAGTTTGTCTGTATTTTTTGCTTTTATTACTTCCTCTTCTGATTTTTCAAATTGTCGCGTGTAAACCCTCCGCCACGTTTCCGTTAGAACTCATCCTTTATTCCTGAGGTAAGCAATCAATTAAATCAACCGCAAAATCTAAATGATATGTGATCGTGACTTGATCTAATGGTACAGGTACTATTAATGTCATAAAATCGGTGTATATACACAAATAAAAAATGGTTGCTTTCTCCATCGATCATTCGGGCACCTTAAATCATTCTCCAGTGACATGCATTTGTAAATATATGTCCTTTTAATGTGATGTTTGTAGGAATTTCTGTTTAAAAATCCGCACCAGCTTTTAATTTACTTATTTTTAAAAGCATATTCTTTTAATGATGTTGATAACCAAACACCAGCAGATTCCACCACACCTCGTTTTGCTATTAGTCCCTACTATG
This sequence comes from Pachydiplax longipennis, assembly GCA_036926295.1. Lineage (NCBI taxonomy): Eukaryota > Metazoa > Arthropoda > Insecta > Odonata > Libellulidae > Pachydiplax > Pachydiplax longipennis. Next base: position 2,047,305 of record JAVFKF010000037.1, read on the forward strand.
TTCACTTAACAGATTTTATCACATATTACTAAAAACATGTGTTTTTACAAATTGTGGCATTGTACACGTTTTATTGTAAACTTATAATAAGAAATAATTTTGCACTTATTTGAAACTAGCATCGCGAAGATTTTTTTATTAGAATGAAAATTTTAAGCTCCATTTATTCGTAAATCTATAGAATTCTACCTTTTTTCGGTTACATTTTCACAATTCAAGGACGTCCATTGAATGTTTTCGATGATTCATCGCGGATGCAAAAGGTCTTGCAAAACAGCGGATCTGAGCTTGGTTCGATTTTCTTCACCTCAAACGTCCTTCATCTCATCATTTTCTGAAACCATTCGTTTGTTTAATCTGCATAAATACCCTGCCCATAGGCTGACAAGTCTCTGTCTGCATTCTCAGTCATACCGTTTAAGTTCGCAATTGTGTATTTTGAAGATTTCTGCATTCTAATTACGCGTGATTTGATGTATTAAAATCAGTATTTAGTGATTCGTTAAATCCTTTGAATTTTACTTTTGGATAGAGATAAATTTTACGTTTAGGTTTCCTATGTTTGTCATATCGATGGAAACGCAGTCTCTATTTCTCTATATTCATTCTGGAAGTTTAATTAAGAAAAGATCAGAATCACCCCAAGTTGGCAAGTTTACCGCTTGACTTCACGAGTTTCTATTTAATAAATTTTTGTTCGAATCGTAAATCTTTAGCCCTTTTCTTTAAACTATGATGTATCTGGAAAATTGACACCACCTACTACGATCCTTACATTCGATTGTAGTGTAGTCATGTATTTCTTTGCATTTCGCAAAACTTGTCGCGAGGAATTCAGTGGATGTTTGGCATATCAGACTCTTTTTGTCAACCTTCAGAAATAAAGACTCCTTAGCACGTTAAATATTTACAATATTAGGAAACATTTCGTTATCGCCTCGTATCTTCTGGATCAACTAAAATATCGAACTTTTGATTACTAATGAAATTATCTAAATCGAATACCTTATTTTTAAGTGTGTTTTTGCTGATCATTATCCATTTACAGATAATGATTGGCAGGCCTTGGTATCGTTCGCATTAAATGTCAGATTCCCTGGTTCAAATCCCTGTGTAGGGCACTAATGCGGTTATGAAACCTATGATGCTATAAACGAGATAAAATTCGCTGTCCAAATGATTGCAAGGGCATTGGTGGAATAAATAATATCGATTAAACCGCAGGGGTGCTAAAAAGACAGTCTGGAAAAATAACAAATTACTTCTTTTTATTTCGGATCTGAAGTAAACATGATAAGTGTGATTGCGACGCAAAGAAGCCGCATTTCGTATTGCCCTCGCATTATTTTTCTACCTTTTTTCTCGTACGTGAGTGTGTGTGTCTCAAATAAAAGATACCAGAATGTCCCAAAAATCACAATTTTCCCATAAGAATGCAATGCGCGGATTTTTGAAAATTATTTTGAGGCACTTATCTGTAAGATAGAGGAACCAAAATCTCGAAGGTTGGAGTTGTGGTAAGTTTCTATGGTACTTATGAAAGAAATGTTACCAAATTACCGTGAGTTCGATGCCAGGTGGGCGCTAAATTCTTCCATACGAAATGCATTGCTGCAATTTTTCACAAGTTTTTTCAATGCCTTTCCGATGATTTGGAAAGATATAACCCAAAATGGTGTCAAAGGCGTTTGAAAATATTATTTCACGCGGTTCACCGTTTCTCTAATAGTCCTTGGTTCGATGCAATAGCGTGATTTCGATTCTACCATGCATTTCCAACTGGGATGTCGGAATATTATTTTAGGACCTTACCGATAAGATATTGAATCGAAACTTTGGAACAAGTCTGAATGTCACTTATCCAATATTAATATGCAATTTTCACTCACGAAAGGGTCCTGAGACCGACGCCAGGCGGTCTTTTGAGCGAATTTTTGAAAATTCTCGAGGAATGCTTTTGCAAGCAGTTCCGAGCCTAATTGGAAGTTTTGGTAAATATTCAAAGATTAGCCATTCCATTATTCTCTGATAATATATCACTCCTGTTCACATTCCGGATTTTATCATTCCAGCTTATCGGGAAAGCATTCGAAAAAAATCTTATAAATTGCCGCAATGCATTGTAAAGGGTAGATTTTGCACCACGCTGGCGCCGAACCAACAGTTATTTGGTAAAATTCCTTTCACTGTTGCTGTAGAAGACCTTTTCATCTGCAAATTCCGTGATTTTGAGTAGTCTATCGCACCGAGAAAGCCCCAATACATTTTTCAAAATTAGCGCAAAAACCGCCTGTCGTCGAACTCAGGACTCTTTCGAGAGAGACAATTGCATACTAATGTTAGATGAGTGCACTTATAACACGTTCCAAAGTTTCAATTCAATATCTTATCGGGAAGGTCCTAAAATAAGCTTCCGTTACTTCCGTTTGAAATGCATGGTAGAATCGGAATGACGCTCTTGCATCGAACCAAGGACCACTAGAGAAACGGCGATCCGCGTGAAAGAATGATATTAAACGGCTCTGTTCCCATTCCAGGTTTTGTCTTTCCTGCTTATCGAGAAGGCATTAATAAAATTGTCAAAAATTGCAGCAATGCATCTTGTAGGGGAGAATTTCGTACCCACCTGGCGTCGAATTCACGGTCATTTGATGATAGCATTTCTTCCCCTAGTATAATAGAAAACTACACCATCTCTAACCTCCGTGATAACGGAATCTTATTTTAGGACCTTTCTGATAATAACAACATAATACACAAACAACATAATAACGGATCAGATAAAGACCGAATATAAACGAGTAAAATCAGAAACGAAACGAATCATGCGTGATGCCCTCCGTCAATTTAAAATGAAAGTCCTATACGAATACTCAGACGAGGACCCAAAAGCTCTTTGGTCGCACGTGCGTGAGGTCCAAGGTAAAGTTCAGACCGTAAGTTCGTTAAACGTTATCAGCGGCAATGTAATTAACGATTCTAAGAAAAATGCGAACATCTGAAATGAATATTTACACATCGTATTTACGTCCGATATTGCATTAGGCACCCTACCAGAAGTTGATAAAGCAGAAACGATCTCGAATATCACATTCAGGGAAGACGAAATTATTAAACTTTTACGGCAGATTAAACCAAATAAAGCTCCTGGTCCTGAGGATATACCAGCTCGAGTATTTAAAGAATTAGCAGAGAGCGTAGGCCCTTTTCTTAAACTAATGGTAAAGAAGGTAAGGTCCCGAAAGATTGGAAAATTGCGAATTTCACCCCAATTTTTAAAAGTGGCGTAAAAGATTTCGTTAACTTCATTGAGTGGTCAAATAATGGAACATATAATTACTAGTTCCTTAATGGGTTTTCTCGAAACCTCTAAATTCATAGTTAAGAATCAGCATGGTTTTCGTAAGACACGATTCTGCGAGTCACAGTTAGCGTTATTAACTCACGATATCTTGAAATCTGCCGAAAGTAAAAGACAAGTCGATGCGATATTTTTGGACTTTCGGAAAGCGTTCGATTAAGTCCCACATCGTAAATTGTTGTACAAATTAAAACTTGCGGGCATCGACGAACAAGTAATAAGTTGGATAAAAGACTTCTTGTCCGATAGAGAACAACGAGTAGTATTAGATGGAATTAGTTCCAACCTAGTCAAGGTGACCTCAGACGTCCCATAAGGAAGCGTAATCGGACCATTATTATTCTTAATATACATTAACGACCTTAATGAACACATCGACAGTAACGTTAGAATATTCGCGGACGATGCAGTTATTTACAGAGAAATAAAAAGTAATGACGATAGATTAAGCCTGTCGAATGATTTAGATAAAATTGTCAAATGGTGCGACGACTGGCAATTGGAGCTCAACGTAGATAAATGTTCAGTAGTTAATTTTTTCGAAAGAAAATCCTTTGCCAATCATAATTCATATAGCCTTCGAGGGAAAACATTATCAACTGTCGATTCGGTAACATATCTCGGAATAACCATCACGGATAACTTAACTTGAGGTATCTACATCCATAACATATGTGGGCGAGCTCTTAAGAAACTTGGCTTCGTCAAAAGAATAGTCGGTAAAAGCGAAGAAAAAGACCGCGAGTGATGTTACTTTGCGCTAGTTAGGCCTCACCTCGAGTATGCATGCAGTGTATGGGACCCTGCTGAATTGTGTTGTATTCGCGAGTTAGAAAAGATACAACGAAAGGCAATACGCTTTGTAAAAAGTTGCTATTATAAATCGGTAAGTGTTACTCAGATGCTTCAGGAGCCAGATGGGAATCTTTAGAAGAAAGAAGGCTCAATCAGAGATTTAAATTACTAGATAAATTCAGACAGAACACGTTCATAGAAGATGTAGCCGATATTATGCGCCCTCCTTGTTATATAGGCCGTTCTGAAACCGCGAGAAAGATCAGAGAAATAGATGCTAGAACCAGTCGTTTCAAGAATTCATTTTTTCCGAGAACAATACGCGAAAATAATCGACTAAGAAAATAGAGTCATGGTGCTTGCACCCCCTGCCACACGCCGAAAGGCGGCTTGTAGGGTACATATGTAGATGTAGATGTATATGAAGATATTGATCTGAAACTTTTGAACAGGTCATAATGGCACTTATAAAACATTAGTATGCCATTGTCTCTCACGAACAGGTCCTGAGTTCGACGTCTGGCGATCTTTTATGCGAATTTTTGAAAACGTTTTGAGGGCTTTCTTGATACGATACGGCATTCAACTGATTAGCTTGCAAGCAACTTTTACTCTTGTATGTGTGTGTATCATTATGAATGATTACGTATTCATATAATATGAACATATTACGAACTCGGTATGTTATTAATGGAAACACTCTTGGGAATACCTCATTGGGTGTCACTACTTAGAGACGAGAGGGGAAAACCTTGAATATTAGGATTAATCGCTATAAAACGTGAAGCAAGTAAGAGTGATTAACGAGAAAAAGTCACTCAATTACATAGTGAAATGGGTCTTTTTCAAACGAAGTTCGATCTAAATGGTGTCAAAATTATTTTTCAATGAAAATTTAATTTAAATTAAGTGCGAAAATGCCATCGATATTAGTTGCATTAATGTTCCCCCGATAGCCATGTACGTAATGTTGGCAGAAGCGATCCCGGGTTCCGAACCCCAGTGGAGGCATCAAAACAATGGGGGGAAGGAGTGAAGCGAAGTCCATGTCGGCGGTGTGGATAACATGTAAATCCCATCAAAAGGATGGTCAAATGATTGTTTGTCGTAATAGAGCCGACATTGGAGGTTAAGAATGCTGTGCTATTGGAATAATTTATAATAGGAGAATCGAATAGTGAGGTCAAAGTGTAGAACACGGCAAACGCCGCATATAAACAGAGTCGAAGTAGTAAATCAAAATGGTGGTCCAGTTGATTTTTACTAAGGAATTCATTGAACGTGAACACAATAACAGGAAATGAAAAATAAAATAGCAGCCACTTGAGAGATTTTCACGAAACCCATCATGCATGTATTTTAGAAACTACTGTTTTACTAGTCTATTTAGCCCCAAAGTGGTTCGCAGCGTCTATATTAAATATTTTAGCTACACAATATCAAATAAAGTAGGTTCCAGCTGCCGGCTGAGAAAGCCCCAGAAAGGACATTCTATGCAATGAAAACAGCTTTCAATACAAGTTCTGATCAATTATTCCTCCCATTATTACTTTGTTTTGCTTAATTAAAGTTGTAAAAATAAAGAATTTGTCAAAGTACATAGAAGCGTTTTAGCAAACTGCCCCTACGGAAATGCGTTTGGTGCGACGAAGGAGTGCGGCAAATTGCCTGCATTCACGGCGTCACATTCATTCATCACTCATTTGTTTATTGGCTAATCCAGTTGAGCATTTTACTCGATAACTTATTCAACTTTTAATTAATCATTTATCTTAATTTTATTTAATTTTCATCCGATAAGACATTGAAATTGAAATCATTGTTAAAGGTAACTCCAAAATCAATATATTTCAGCTTCGTCAATAAAATTACACAAAAGTTAATATTGGTACTTTTATATACATTACTTCATCTAAATCTACATTATTACCCTGTACCAGGGATCATCGATATTATTTTATGTTTCGTTGTTATGCATAGTACTCTTGTCGATAAAATAGAAAAATTTGAATACTTGCTTCACTCCTTTTTAATAATAATACCGTCTTTTAGGGCGAATTTCAGCCAATGCAGGCCATTCTTACAATTAACCCTTTTTGTTTTTATTTTTCTTTTTTTTTCCGTCCTATTTTTATATTTTTTTCTCCTTATTAAATACAACAATCACAGACAAGCATTCCCTAACCGGAAGAATTCGATTAGCCGGGATTCGAACCCGGGACCGTGTGGTACGAGCGTTAACGCGCAAGCACGCCACCACGGCCGGCAACATTTTTCAATGCGAAAACGATAAGAACAAAAAATTTTGATGCGGTATAAAAAATCGTGGTTCATTCCGTCACTCATGCTGAAGATTGTTCATCTTTTTCGGTGTGTAAATGTTTTATTTATACGTGAAAATAAATTATTTCCGGTATTAACAATAAAAAGCCCGCAAGAGGACGATAACAAGTATTTGAAACGTGGAAAATATCTGAAATTTGGTAAAAATGTGGTATTTGAGATCTCTGGCGCCAATTTGATTAGTCACCAAAGATCTTCCGGAAGTGTTGTACTTCCAAAGAGGAGAGAAAAGGAGTGATAAAATAAACACCTTTGCTATTCGAGATAAACCGTACAAAACCGTCGCATTTCATGTTGGGTGCAATTTATATCCATAGGTATGTACATTTAGTTAAGATTCGATTTTTTTATGCTACTCATTGGAATGCTATAAATATGGTTCAAGCAATCACATACTCATTATATTTTACAACGGACATTGGCCGTGAAAAGCATCTTTCTTAGATTTTTTAGGACGATTACATACCCTTAATCCGCAAAAACGTCAGCTGGTTTGCAAATTAGAGGATTCATAAGAGTTTCGAAGAACCACAGTTAGCGAGGCAATTCCATCAACTTTTTCGCGTTCTTCTATAAAGTATTTCAAATAAAGTTAACTTTCAATGTTGATTTAAGCGTACTTCATTTATTCATCGATTTACGTAATTTTAGCAATTACAGGTGCTACTGGTTGTTAATTCCGCATACACATCGGGAAGGAGAACTCACTTAGCTATCCGTTTTGTTTCAAATAGTTGAGATCGAGAATTTGGCGTTAAAATAGACTAATTCTTTAACTTTGCGAAGTATTTACAATTGACAATATCTGTCCGTCTAAACTTATCACTCCATCGATTTCAACCACATTTCTCATACTTTGCTACATAAAAATAACGCATTGAAGGCTTCACACGGTGCTGAGTTCGACTCCTGAAGTTCGAAATTACTTCCGAAAGAAATGAGCGTAAAATTGGTTTCTTAATCTAGCAGGCTTCAATTCCTCTTCAGAAGTAAATTATGAGCGCAGAAAATCGAGTCAATAGAAGAGAACTGAATGAAGATTCTTACATTGGTCATGTTTTGCTATTTTGGATTGAAATTGAGGTTTAAAATGTAAGACCAGTTTGTAAAATTTCTCGGTTATAGGCAATACAATAATAGATAAGTATTAGAAAGAAATTTCAATCACGATCGACTGCGGGGTTTTCGAACTGCATTGTTTGAGAGAATAGTTGCTAACGAAGTAAATTTTCGTTGAAAACATTTCTCACAATATATTTCAGTGAAAGTATTGCAAAAATTCGTTCTGATTACGAAGGCTAAGCCATTAAAAGGAAATCGCAAATTACTTGACCCTTGCATTTATGGACGATACTTTAGATTGTCTTCAGTTTTAAATGAAAAAAACGTAAGTTTATTATGAGATTCCAATGGTAAGCGGATATATGAGATTGATTTCACCAACGAATTTAAGGACCTCATCGAAATCACCCAATCATTTGTAAGAGGATTCTTAAAAATAAAAGTGGAAGTGGTGACGAAATTGAAGTCAAATAGTTAAAAAGTTAAAACGTCCGTTGGGGAATTATCTTTATTCAATTGTCACAGACGAAAACAATCGAAAAATAACTCGAATTTTGAAGAGAGAAATATAATTATTTAGAAGTTCGTTTGTTTCAGAATGCCTCCGAATGACTATATCCATTTGCATTCATTTTCGTATCTAACTTGGGCGCCTCTTCGCTGGGATTATATTAAGAAGTTTCTGATAAGGCAATTAAGAACCCACGCAGCATTGAAATGTGTGAGTGCTTGTTATTAACACGAAATTTTCACCAGATCATCATAAGGGTCTTGTGTTTGCTTAACTCTCTCGATACGTTTTTGCAGTTTTCACATCTTTCTTCTTTGTGGGTGTTTTTTTCTTATAGACTATTTTTCCTGAGCTTCACTTAGGTGTTTCTTAATTCATCTTATTCTTAATAACTTTCTAATCGCCTTTAATTATTCCTTATTAATATAATTTCCATTAAAGTTAACAATGCGTCAAAACGAACAAATAGTATTTATAGTGTCGATTCAGTTTAAAAGGAAGAATTTAAGATTCATATATCTTATTTATACTATCTGAAAAGCCCGTTTATTCTCAACGGGGAAATAAAAAATTCCTTGTACCATATGAATTGCGTCTTGAATGTTGTTATGACTCAACTCTAAAGATTAATATCCCCTTTTGATGAATTCTTCTTAGCGAAATAGAGAACATCGCCCCTTGAGTACTTTATCTGGTTTCATCCATATATTTTGGGTCTATTATATACGAGGCGAAGATTCTCAATCGTTACTGCGGCCCTTAATTTTCTGATTCCTCAAAAAGAGTTAGAAGCAGATCTAGCCCTCTAATTTGTAGCTTCATTATATTAAAATAGCAAAGTGGAGCTGATTAAGAGAAACTCCTAAATTATCGTTCCATTTATTCGCTACAAATGGATTCTGCAAAATGTATGTAACTGCAAATGCTAAAGTTTCAGAATATTGTCTTAAATTCCCCGCGTATTCTTATGGGAAAATCTTTAAAAATAAAATACTCCTAAACCGTATATAAAAGGTAAGAACTAAAAAGTACACTTACCTTTGGTGTGAATCCTCTGCTTTGATGATATCACACGTTGCAGGGAGACACACACGTCAATTATTTTTAGGAGTATTTTATTTTTAAAGATTATACTAACGACCGTGTCTCTCTCTCTTCTCTCCATTATGGGAAAATGCATGAGCTTGGCTTCAACAATCGCATTGGTCGTCAAGGGGACGTCAAGGTTGTTTATAGGCTTAAAATCTCACAAAGTTTTGGTTTATTTTAACCTGATTCTCGCCACTTCCACTAAAAGATAAGGATATTTAACGGCCAAAATAAGAATCTTTGATTATTCTTTCTTTTGGTGCTCGTCTCGATTTCGTACGACCATTATAAACACAATTATCGATGAAAAGCCTTTTATCATAGCTAGTCTGATTTAAGTTCAGAAACTAAATATTTGTAAACATTGTAATGCGGAATTGTCATAATCAATCACTAATATACCTCCATATAATTCAAATGAAAGATATTAACTTAATTGATTACTTGATTAACTGACATCTTAAATGATAACAATTTCTATGGACATTTGCAACCGATGATCACCTTTTGCTATCTTTTTCTTTTTTCATTTTTGTTAATTGTATACAAAGGCTCACAAGTATTACAGAAGATCTCCCTTAATAAAGTCATGTTGTCTGCTTGTAAGCAGACTCTCCACTATAACGGATCCTATTTAACAGGGAACTTATCTCCTGCAGCAATTAACTTCGACCAAAATAAAGTAAGAGAAATAAAAATTGTCGAGACAAAAATAACTAAATTGGATAATAAGACTTATCATTGTGACTTAATTGAGCGTATTTTGTTGTTTTAGCGGACCCCTATCACCTTCTGAACGCTGCTAGTAGTCGCTTGGTAGCTCAGGGATCGGGTCAAATCCAATTGTGGCAGTTTCTGTTGGAGCTGCTCAGTGATTCGTCGAACGCTGCTTGCATCACGTGGGAAGGCACCAATGGAGAGTTCAAATTGACGGATCCGGACGAAGTGGCGAGGAGATGGGGAGAGCGCAAGTCGAAACCCAACATGAACTACGACAAGCTGAGCAGAGCACTCAGGTTTCCTTTTATTCACTTATTGAAGGAACTTATGTTCCTAATCGGTAGCATATCCTAGTATTATGTCATAATCACTTTATACCACGCATCATTTTCTACATCATTTGTTTCCGTGAGAATCGAGTAAGCCGCAATTAGCTTGGACTCTTTGACGGGAACTTCAGATATTTTGCATTATAATTTTTAATGTGTGTGTACGTACTTTTAAAACTCGATAACCAGAAGTTGCTGAACTTGCAAATCAATAACGCTCGAGCCCTATCAATTAATAGCCATCTAATATTAGTCACCCAAATGATCGGACGGCGTGAATAAGCACCTTCCCTCTTTTTCAACCTTGTATTAATTACTAATGTTTACTAATAATTACTAATTCTTGTATTATTACAAAATTAACTTTCCCGGTTCAGACACTATACAAATGAAAGCATTCCCATAACAAAATTCATGTAAAATCCATCTCAATTATTTACAGACTCTATTTCTATCGCAAAATTAAACTATAAAGATCGATACGATAAAGAATTAAACGGTAAGAAGTAAATATTTTTCGTCTATCATATCGGATCCACATTATGTTAACACAGATATGATTCTTTGGGGATATTTTGTCCGATCGAACTAAAGATGAGGACAGTTCTTCAATTCAAATACTTCTATTTGAGTCACTTTATTATACGAGCCTCACATTGATCAGATGTTTCCAATAAATAGTTGTGGTCAAAATTATTAAAATCGGCAAAAATGCGGTCTTCCTGTTTCCATTAAAACAGAGATTAGAACGCGTTTCATCAGATTGCCGACAGTTTTATCCGAACAAATGCCTCTTTCAGTAGCTTATTAGAACGACAATGCGTTTTGTACGTCGAATGAGTTGATATGGAATTTAAAAAGGACGAATATGTTCAAATGAATCGCAGAGATAGAACACTGGGGAACTCGGGAATAAAGAATTAACCTGGACATAAAGAGATATACATAGATTGAAACGGGCATAGGCTTAGCATAAAAGAAATGAGTGTAAGTGATTCGATAAATTTCTGAGCAATGATTTACATCGTGATTCCCAGCGAACGCAATATTCGAGGCGTCAAAGTCACCGAAAACTCATTTAAAAAAATTTTTGTCTGTTCACCAAAAACTGCCTGACGGATTTTGATTAAATTTGATAGAAAGAAAGTGTGACAAAAGAACGCTTTCTTTCTCGATATAAGACCCCAGTTCGATCCCGGACGAGGAAAACACTTCTCATTAGAAATACATGTTCATTTTAACGGTTGCAGGCTTTATTTCTTTTGCATGAATATAGTAGAGAGAGTGGTAAGAAAACAAGGACCAATAGAAAGGAAATTGAATATAGATTCTTATTTTGGTCGTTAACTTTATATAATAACGACGTTATCGGATTGGGAATTATGATGAAATATACGATACTTTTGTTAGATTTTGTGGCTATAAAAAACCGATCCCCTTGACAGCTGATTCGATTCTCGAAGACGAACCAATCTATTTTCCATTCAGAATACATGGGAAATTTAGGCCCATTTAAAAGTATTTGTATGAATAAATTATAGGATATATGAATAGAAGGCAATATTCAGAAATTTTCACCTTTGCAGCTACTGACAATCGCAAAGCACGACCATTTCCAACATCATTGCCATATGCTACAAAGTGTGTTGACAGAATGTAAATTTATATTATTTAAATATGTATCATATGTGCCGCCTTTCGGTGTGTGGCAGGGGGTACACGAATCACAACTCTACTTCCCTAATTGGCTAATTCCGCGTGTCGTAGCAGCGTTTCGAGTAAATGTAAACCTAATTCAACGTCTCATATTTTCCATGGTCTATCTTTTGTTTTCAAGGTAATCGATCGTGTCTCAATTAGAAATTACAAGTCAACGGGTATTTCAGTTATTTCATATTAAAAGATTGAGTGCGGCTGTCTATGTTCGTTTAAAACTCGACAAGTATTTGTTGAAAAACTTGCAGAATATTTAAATTCGCCTACTTTAATATTTTTATATCCTATCCGACCACAGATGAGGCAAAAAAGGCATGTAAAGTTCATTTTAATCCTTTGCTAGTTCTTTTCATTGGAAATATTAAAATAAAAACAGTAATCGGACGAACTTGAGTCAAGTAAAGAAAGTTCTCTATAGTTTTATATCCTTACTGCAGACCTCAGATTTTGGTTCAAACTTGATGATGAAAAAAGACTGGTCTATCGAAAGAGGCGAACTATTGGTTAAAGTGGGTTGAAGTGCATCTGGAAAAGGGAAAAATCCGCGTCTTAAGCGAGAAGCAGGGCATTTTAAGTGATATTTTTACCACGTGTACTGTGTGAAAGGGACTGAAAACGTGAGAAAACCGTATCTTAAGCGGAATAACGTCTAGGGAAGTGTCTTAGACGGGTTTTACTGTGTGTAATAAATCTGTGTAGGAGGCCGTCTCATTTTGAAGGATTTTCAAATAAAATTATAGACAAGTATTTGGTAAATATGGTAATAAATGTGATTTCTAAATTATGAAGACACCTTATGCGTTTTCTTAAAGTAAATATTGCATCTTAATTACTATACTGCCTTGCAAGTGGCACTTACTATGTCCTTCGTCCCTTTGAGAACCAACCACCGCTAGTTATACTATATAAGGCAACCAGCATTACACAACCCGTTTATAACATGATTCTGTTTTTGCCCCGAAAAACATCTTAACCGGTCTTATTATATGTAGTATATTTGAGTCAAAATATCCTGTATACTGTAAGCTAATGGGTGACAAAAATCTACCAATTCCTCAAAATTATCGGCCTTCATCCGAACTTCTAAGCTCAATTTGGATGAAAAGGAAATATAAAAGCAGAAAATGCCATTTCGAATATAAGAAACCCCAAATTATTCAATTATCAGGAAGGATCTCGGTAGGCTTTGAATCTCATTGAAAAAGATGACCAGAAAAGTCTTCTTCATAGAGTAACTTATTAATAAGATCCTCAGAATACGTATACAATGCAAAGAGCCAATCAAGACCCACGTGGGTTTACCCTAATCCATGGTCATGAAAGCCTCTCCGTTAAAGCTTCATCTTACGGGAGAATATATTTTGTCCGCCGGTGCTCGAATACAGAATTATTTTGGAAAATGTCCAAATTATATATGCAACTAATGGATGAAATATGCAACTAATAAATAAAATAACATATTCTAGTCCACTCTCGTTATGATAATCTTCCTTTACTAGGGTAAGTCTAAGTCTAACACTTCACCTACGTATTCTATCGAATCTAATCGAATAATATCCATGGAAAACATCATGGACACCTACCATTATTATCCTTGGTTCGATTCCAGGCAAATACATTTAATTCAAAATGTATCCGGATGGTTATAGATATATTTTTCCCGAGAAAATGGATAGCCATCACTCGGCATGTCAAAAAGATCGATCCTTGGTTCGACACCAGAGCGCTATTGCCCCAACCTCGTTGCTATCCTCCGATTTAAATTTAAATACAAGAATTAAAAACTCCGAATCTAACTCTGGCTGCTATTATATTCTCAAATATGCTGCGGAAAAAACAATCACAAAAAGCTGTCTGTTCTCGAGATTATTTCCTTCTAACACTTCTAAAAAAAAGCAAACCTTCGAACCTTCTAAACTAGAGTAACAAAATCAACCATCTCGTCGACGAGGTCCGTATCGATAAATTCTTCATACATCCTCTGTCGGTCTTCAGTAAATTCTACTTGAGAGACTGACGACACATTGCAATCTGAAATTTCATTTAATAAATCTATCTCGATCGAAATCGCCGTGTTGGTACAAAAGAGACACATTACACTGCACGTTCCCCTTTTGCGAGTCCCTAGGATAAGGCGTCGAACGCACGGTCATTTTGTAACATTTCCTCTATCCTACCGATTAGTGCCTCAAAATAATTTTCAAAATTCCGCGCAATGCATTCTTATGGGAAAATTGCGATTTTTGGGACATTCTGGTATCGAACCCATGAGAGCTAGCGTCAAAGTCTGAAGTATTCTGGTATCTACATGGTGGGGCCAGTACGTCGATAAAAATTTCACGTCGATGGCATAAGTGAATTATGGCATAAGTGAGTTTGTATCCCCTATATATAGGTATATCCGGAGAGTTAGCTATATATATACGAGTAAGAGTTGCTTGCATATTGCAAGCTATCAGTTGAATACGGTACCGTACCAAGGATTGCCTTAAAACAATGTTCAAAACTTCGCACAAATGACCGCCTGGCGTCGGACTAAGGACCCGATCGTGCGTCACGATTGCATATTAATATTAGATAAGTGCTATTCTGATCTGTTCCAAAGTTTCGCTTCAATATCTTATGAGGAAGTTCCTAAAATAAGAATACGCTATCCCCCTTTGAAATACACGGTAGAATATAATTGACGGCGAACAGCGTATATGAAACATATGAATTTCTTCTATGTACAATCCATTTTATATCATTTCTGGTTATCGGATAAGCATAAAAATAATTGTCAAAATTGATCGCCATGCATTTTATACCGGAGAATTATACACACACTTGTCGTCTCGGTCTTTTGGTAGCATTTCTTCAGTTAGTTCAATAGATAACCATAGCATCTCCAACCTCCGAAATGTTCACCGTTCCATCGCTCCGAGTAAGGACTCAAAACCATTTTCGAAAATTCGCGCGAAAGACCGCCTGGCGTCGAACACAGGACCCGTTTGTAAGAGACAATGGCATGGGAATGTTAGATAAGTGCCACTCTGACGTGTTTCAAAGTTTCAATTCAGTATCTTATCGGGAAGGTCCCAAAATAAGATTCCGTTTTCCCCGTTTGAAATGCATGGTGAAATCGGAATTACGCTCTTGCATCGAACCAAGGACCACTAGAGAAACGGTAAACCTGATGATAGAATGTTTTCAAACGCCTTTGTCACCATTCCGTGTTTTATCCTTCCAGCTTATCGGGACGGCATTTAAAAAATCGTCCAATGCATTTCTTATGGAAGAATTTTGCATCCACCTGGCGTCGAACTCACTGTCATTTGGCTACATTTTTTCCATGAGAAGCATAGAAGACTACCTCAACTTCAACCTCCGAAATTTTGATTACTCTATCTTACCGATAAGTGCCTCACAATAATTTTCAAAAATCCGCGAAATGCATTCTTATGGGAAAATTGCGATTTTTGGGAATTTCTGGCATAAAACTCATGATAGCTAGCGTCGATGTCTGCATTATTCTGGCATCTACAGGGTGGGGCCAGTACCTCGAAAAAATCTGACGTCGATGGCGCTTGTGGAACATGGTCAGAATTCGTATCCCCTATATCTATATATATAGGTATATCCGGAGAGTTAGCTATATATAATAGATAACTCAATAATATATGTAATAGTGAAGACCTTTATCAAATTTGCAGTATATAAAGCGCAAAAATAACGTGCTTTAATAACAAAGTGATGGAGCGCTCTCACACTTTGGTCTCTGCTTTGATTCTTGTCTAACCGAATTTTTCTGGTTATAGAATACTCCTAGATGTACGTCTGTTGTTAGCATTACGGGGAAACAGGTTTTATAAACATTTTCATGATTGCTGTTTAAATGCTGGTTTTCTGATTTCTATCTTTTCGGGTCATGAAAAATTGAATTTCTCGGTGTACATTTCATATCGGAGCACTAAAACGCCTGGTGTTTATCCATTCGAAAGACATAAATGCATTCTGATATTAGATAAGGTTACCGTTTTCAAAGTCTCACGTGGATAGGTCCTAAAATAAGATTCCAGTATCCCTTCTGAAATGTATGTAAGAAAGGAAATGCCACATCGGTGGCGGAGTGGATAGCAAAGAAACGCTCCAACATCGAGGTCCCGGGCTCGATTCCCGGTTAACCGGATTTTTCCGGTTAGGGATGTGTCGTACGTGTTCGTCTATGTGTTGCATTTTTTGTAATGGTTAATTGTAAGAATGGTCTATGAAAGACTAAAATTCGCCATTATCAATAAAGTCCTCATATTATTATTATAGTTATCGGACCAATGATCAATGAGGAACTGCGATCAGAGTATATAAAATATATTTATGATTTCTATCACATCTTACGTTTCCAATTCATCCGGAAGACCTTCAAAAATTATTTGAAATATTCGCAATGCATCTCAAAGGGGAGAATTTTCACTCATCGAACCCATGCTTATTTCATGACATTTCTTCCGTTGATACTACAGAAGATCGCATTATATTCCGTGACTTTGAATTCTCCATCCTATTGAATTACCTCAAAATAATTTTCAAAAATTCGCATAATGAATGCATACATTTCATACGGGAGCGTTAAGACCGCCTGCTGTCGAACTCGGAACCTTTTTAATGGACATCTTTGCACATTGTTTCGGAAAGGGCCCCTCGAACTGTATGCTGAATATTTAGTCCATAACATATTAAGAAGGTCCTCAAACTTAATTCCCTGTTTTAAATTTAAATGAGGCGTCGAGACATCACAGAAACTCGTCGACGAGATCGTTGATTTTGTTCATTCGAGAGAAGGAAATAATCGCGAGAACAGTTTGCAGGCCATTTATAGGCCTCAGTTATTATTATTTACTGAGATATTCCATTTGCATAATTATGATAAATATCTGTAGAAACCAAGTATATTGCTCAGATCTTGTTCAATATTCAAATGTTTTTCCTGAGAATCAATCGCGAATCACATCTTTACAACACGAACATGGATTGGCCATTCTGTCCTACATGTCCTACGGGATTAGGGTGGTCTGAAAAGTTTCCGACCCCAGATTTTTCAGAAATCTTCAGAAAATTTTCAGAAAACATGTCGAGAAACGGCGAAATGTCGGAAACTTTTCAGACCACTCATGTGTGTGTGTGTGTGTATATATATATGTATATTCTAACTGGTTATCTTTTCAATTCGATTGTATTTTCTTTTGAAGGTACTACTACGATAAGAACATAATGACCAAAGTGCACGGCAAGCGATACGCGTACAAGTTCGACTTCCACGGCTTGATGCAGGCGTGCCAGGCGCAGGCTGCGGGTGCGGGTGCGGCAGCAGAGGGCTATAAGACGTACGCCGCTCCACCACCGGACCATCTCTTCTCTCCATCCGCCTACTGCTCGGGGAAACTCACCCCTCTCTTGCCCCCTGATTCCCAGAACATTTTCGCCCCCTACTGGGCCCTATATCCCCCGCCTGACCCCCAACGACCTCCGGACCCACCGCCGCCCTAGCCTTTGCTTTACTAACGCGCCTTCCATCGCTTTCCATGCTAATTGTATGTTTTAGATGATCCCTCTCTTTGAATCGTAATTTGGAAAAGAGCTGCTTTCCACTCTTAATTCGTTTCAAAACGCCTTTTCATTTTTCTCTGTATCGAGCGACTTTTTTAAATACAGTTGCAAGAGCTGAAGGAAAGAAACGTCTGAAAAGCAGCATTCGAAACAGAAAAATACCATCGTACACTCAATCTTGTAGAGCGATGTAGTCTATATAAAATCGTCCATTAATATCTCCGGATGAAAGCTCGAAATCGGAATAGAAAAAGCATCGAAACGAATAATCTCCGTGGTCGCTCTTTTCAATCACTCTGTTTGTCGATGACCGCGAATATTTCACGAATTATGACTTTAAAAGGGTTCATCACTTCATACTCAGTCTTACGAGTATGAAGTGATGACGATTATCCTTTTCAAAATACAAAATTTTTAATCAAATTGAGATTTTAGCACCACATAAATCGAGGATATTATCAATAGTTATCGTTCGAGACAACCACTTCCTAAAAATTCCTCTGGTAGGTTTCTTTTTATGGTTTTTTGTTATAAATTTATTATTAGCGTTTCAATATTGTTTAAACAATGAGGTATATATATATATATATATATATATATATATATATATATATATATATATGTTGATACAATGTGAATGCGATAAGAAATGTCGCCAATTTATTCACTTATACAAAGCATTCCCAATAAATGACCGAAAGTCACTTTAGGAGAGGAATAATTGAGTTGAGTGACTGAACGTATCTCATCTCGTATATTTCTTCAGTGCCAAAGCTTTCGACGGCGAATCATAACCTGAGACCTCTCCATGTCTTCAAAAACGCAGTCTAACGAACCTTTCCTACACTAATTTCGTTTATTTTCTGTGATTTGTTCCAGACGGTAATCTGATTAAGACGGTGAGAAATCGCCATTCAGAACAGGATACGTTACGGCGAGAAATTTAATTTTCTGACAACTTTTCATCAAGACCAAATGGAACTTGGTCGAATTCCACCGCCTTTATCGAAGTAAATTTACTATTATTTAAAGAATTATATATTTTAAGATGGGAATCTTCCCGGAATCTGCGTTTCCTAACGAATTTATGTGAAATGTATTTTTGTGGCCCCAGATGTAGAGCGTGAGTGTGTAAATGAGTGTGAGACACGTTTGATGGAGAAAGGGGTTCCCATTGTATCATAGATACATCGCATCGAATAATGCAAACGATTTGCTTTCTTTCGTTTAAGGAATGTTACGAATAAAACGCAATTGTTTACGATGGAAGGCAAATTGTTTCAAAATACTCATCTCTTTCAGTATTATGTTTAAATATTCATTTGAATGATTGATAGATAACGGTATTGTATTCACTAACTCATAATTGCATTTAATGCTGTTTCATAGCGTGACTGATGATTTTTCTATGATGTGTATAATTTATTTGAATTCAAATTATAAAATCTGAAAAATAAATAGATCTGAGGTGTATGTCTAAATGGAGTTCATTATTCTATAACGACCTTCAGTATCATACCGAAAATTAAGACCGCTCTCCAAAAAGCTAATTAAATTACAAAAAAATATGTTCTGAACGCCTTTAGATCAGCAATTTTTATGAAGCCAAAGTCATTTAACAACTCCACCGATAATCTAACCCAAGAGTGCTTTCATTTTAAGTGAACATTTTAACCAATTCAGGGACACCTGTATTTTTTCGAATGTGTGCAATTGATAAATGAAATCTATTAATCATTGTTTCTTATCCAGATATACCTATTTATATAAGAATAAAAGTTGTTTGCATACTGCAGATAATCCGTAAAATTTTACCAAAATATCTGATTATGCCCGGGAATCCTTACATAAACATTTCCTAGTTCACCAAAGGTTAAATCGAAACGGGAAAATAGAACCCGTTTAGTATCGAACCAAGGTCCCGTAAACGTCGCCGCCGATTAAGTTTTGTTAAAGGCCCCTCTTAACGTATACTGAATTTACAGTTGATATCAGATTGGGAAGGTCCTCAAATTTAATTCAGAATTTTCATTTAATTGTATGGTAGAATGCGAATGGTACCCTGGCTTCGAACCAAGAAGGTTCTTCTCAGTAATGAAGTATGGTTTTTACTTAAAAATTGTCACCCCAGGGAAGGTGATGGATTGGAGAGTTAAAGAATGCTTATTTACTGCAAAATGGGTGATTGAAAGGGTCTAAATATGTAGGCTTCCTGTAAATAGTAAAGAATACTTCAGATTTACATTTACATTTATAACCTGCAAACCGCCATTGACGCATGGAAGGGGGTGTAAAACACCAAAAACCCTAGCTACCCTTGACTGCTGTTGGCTTCTCTAATACTTCGCGGAAAAAATGACCAGAAATAACTATCTGTCCTGGCAACTATTTCCCCTGTTTCATTGTTTTGTCTCGAAGATCACGTACGCTGACTGGTATGACAATAGCTACCTCCTCCCCGAGATCCGTAGTGATAAATTTATTAAAAAGCTTCCTACGGTAATCAAGTCTTCTATCGTTAAGCAAACCCCAATCGAGGGATTCTATCATAGCTGAAACACAGCTGTCAAATCTGAAATATCCCTTAACAAATCTAGCTGCCCTACGTTGAACCATCTCAAGGCTGGGAGTTAAACCCCACTTCGTGCGGATCCCAAATCGCACAGCAGTACTCAAGGAGAGGTCGAATCAGGGAGAAGTATGCTATCTCTTTTACTCTCCATGTGCAACCCCTTAGGATTCTACTAGCTAAACTCTGCATCCTATTCGCTTTACCTACTACGAATTGAATATGCTCTTTGAAGGGAAAACTACTACTGAGGTCAATACCAAGATATTTTTGATGCTTCACGAACTGCAATGGATATCCTGAAATATTATACGGTATGCGGGTAACATTGGAGAATGTTTAAAATTCATGGCTATTCGCTTCTTTACGTTCAAATCTAACTGCCAATCACTGCACCAACCTGAAATAATGTTCAGATCATTCTGTAAGCAAACAACACCATCTGCGCTTGCAATCTCTCTATAAATAAATGCATCATCTGCAAACCTTACATCCAACATTATCCACTATATCGCTGATATAAATTAGGAACAGAATAGGACCTAATACACTACCCTGCGGAACACTGGATATGACGCTAACCTCATCAGATAAAATTCCGTCCAATGCAACTCGCTGCAATCTGTTTCCTAGAAAACATTTTGTCCATTCAATAACTTGCTGATTAATCCCATAATCCATAAATTTATGGATTATTTTTACATGTGACACTCTATCTAAAGCTTTTCTAGAATCTAAAAATACGGCATCTGTGCTAATACCCTTAACTAAGTCGTTCACAAAAAGGGCTAACTGAGTATTGCATGACCTACCTACCCAAACTGGGTTGACATTCACTAATTGCCCCCTTATCACCTAGAAAACGCATTATTGAACTGGCAAAAATATGTTCAATTATCTTACAAAAAATTGACGTTAAGGTTATGGGACGATAGTCTTCCGGTTTTGAGGAATTCTTAGGAATTGGGGTGATATGCGCTCTTCTCCATGACGTTGGTACAATGCCTTTATCCAAAGTTTTTCTATAAAATACAAAAAGAAAGGGAGAAAGCTCATCTGTCAGTGTTGTAATAATGAGCGATGGTATACCTTCTGGTCCAGGCACTTTCTTCTTGTTAACCTGTCTGCAACAGCAGATTCTACTAAATAAATTGTCCAGGAAATTCAAAAAATCATGATTTCCAACACATGTGTAAATGTTAAGGATGGGTGATGTGCATTCAAGTAGGAAAGGAGTTGGTGGCTACTGCCTCTCCAGACTATGAAAATATCATGAGTACATCGGATAGAAGATTACATTCTAAATTGAACAGCTTGCATTCAAAATCATCAAAACCACCAGCAAAGGAGTGGGGAATGAGGATTGTTTATAAAAAGTACCTTTGAACAGAAATTGGACACAAAGGAGATTCAGAAGATCATTCATTTGGTGCATATCCCAATTACTCATGTTTAATCAGATTTTGATGATTTTTTAAGTCTCATTGACTGGCAAATTTGGGAATAAATCCTTGACATCAAAGGAAACCAAATAGCAATTGGGAGGGACTCAGGAGCTCAATGGAGATTTTAACAGTAAATTTAGCTTTTAAAAAACCCAGATTAGATAACATATTCTTAAATTTAAGAAACTGGTAGCTGTGAAATAAATATTAGTGGAATTAGTCAAGTCTTGCTTTTCATTTCATTTATATGATTTTATTCCTTGAGACATTTTTGTAATAAAAACAATGATATCTGTTCATTGTAGAAAAAGAGTATGAATTTCAAAAATGCAATAAAAACTATAATATTAAATTATTTATATTTGATATATTATAAGATGAGATAATTTCATGTGCAATATGGAATG
Organism: Pachydiplax longipennis; assembly: GCA_036926295.1. NCBI lineage: Eukaryota > Metazoa > Arthropoda > Insecta > Odonata > Libellulidae > Pachydiplax > Pachydiplax longipennis. The sequence goes on from JAVFKF010000037.1 coordinate 2,069,235, forward strand.
AAATTAGGAAGGAAAAAGGAATCAAATATAAAAAGAAGTGATTAGCTTAAAGATTGTATAAGTCAAAGAATATTTTAATGAAAATGTAGTAGGTAGTTGGAAGGCCCTTTACTCAAAGAATTTCATGCACACAAGAAACTGTAATCATTGCAGAGTTAATGGTACATACATAGCTGATGCAGTATAATGGAAAGCTTAGAAAGAGAGAGATTTTGAGCATGAATGAAGCTAGTGATGAGATTGAGATGGTTATTTGAGTAGAAAAGATATTGCTTTCTACAGAAGTTGGCAGTTTTTTTTTAAGTTCAAACCAGTTCTAGCTGGGCTTACTTGGCAATTAAATTTACCTTCCTTCATACAAATATGATGTAAAAGTAATTGACGAAAGGCAAACCATCGCTCAATATGATTTCATGTAATTGACCAGCAATGTATTGCAGCATTCCAATGAAAAGGATCCCACCCCTTCTATAGCAGAATTATGTGTACAACACCATCAAAATATCAACATCATATGACAAAACCATCAATACAACCCCATATAAACAAAATATGTGGTGTTATATGCACCAGTTCATATATATCTGTACCTAGAATTATATGAATTTTACATTTGCTATGAAGTTAGCTAGGTGTTAAATCTATGCAATATGCTAGAACACGTTTTAGGACAATATATATGCATAGGTACTACAATCGGCTCCTTACAATGAGAATATGGCTTTAATGGTGGATCAGAAAATACTTTCTTCTTACTTTAATACGCAAATTAAATTAGTTTTGTAAGAAATCTTCAAAAAATGAGGGGGTCAATCCATACCAAGTGATCCAACACTGGTTGCTCGACCAACTCAGAAAAAAATTATATTTGATGCGTAGATACCCTTAAGTTTAGAGAGCTCAAAAGTATTTTTTTAATATTTTTAATGTTTACTGTTTGGAGATGGTGGCCATTTTTGTACTTGGCCGCAAGCAGTTTTTCGCATTTGCAGGTATCTACAAATTCTTCAATTATTCAGTAATGGGTTTCCCTAGGACTTTCAAATAAGCTGCATTGATTTCAGTACACTCTAGCCTATGAAATAAAACCATAATTACCTAACTACATGTATTTCTTAAACATTTTTTAACATCTTAATGTTATTGGTCAAAAATGAACAAAATTCAACTTTTGACAAGAAACTTTTCAAAGAAGGAGCAATTTCTCAGCCTTAATATTTTTTGGGCTGTTACACCCTATGTTATAGTTACTTTCAACAAAGTATCAATGTTGGCAAGAATTACCCATTAAAAAGTATTCATCTTTAAAAAACACATTTTTGAATTTTTTTCAAATTTCCATTTCCAATATCTTTATGTGGGGGACCACATAAAAATATGAAAATTGCACACAGTAAAGGTCTTTATTTTATAATACTTCAGTATAAATTTCAACTTTGAGATTCAAAAATATTTTTATGAATATTTATTTATTTAATAATTATTTGTTTATTAATATTTTTTGTTGTTACACTATATATTATAGCTACTTTTCACAATTTATCAATGTTGGCAAGATTACCATTTAAAAAATACCAAATATCAATTTTTTCTAAGATGGTCGAGCAACCAATTATTTTTTTACTGAATCTTTTGGTATGGATTGACCCAACGGGAAATTTAGTTCAAAGTGCAGTGCATACTGATTTGATTACTTACTCACTTGGTTGCATACATGCTGTTCCTGTAATTTTTTAAAATTATCATTGAATAAAGTTAATCTGGGATGGCTGTACTTCATGAAATGCCATTCTGAACAAGAAAAGAGAGCTGGACTTTGTATGTTTCACAGTTGATTTTATGACTGGTTGGTTTTGGCATTTTCAAGGTGTGCGTATTTAAAAGAGAAAGGAAAAGAAGGGAGAGGGCTTTGGCTTGAATGGTTGCAGGCGAAAGAAGAGAAAGTAGCAGGGAAAGGTTGGGGAAAATGTGATTGTTTTTTATGCTATTTCTGTAGCAAAAGATTTTGATTATATCAAGGGAATCCATTTTCTTTCCTTTAGGGACTTGATGTAAAAGTTTTCCTTTGATTGAACCATCAAGCCAAAGCCCTTAACCCCTCTCCCTCTTTTAAATATGCTGCTCTTTCTACATTGCATACCTTGAAAATGCCAAAATCAACCAATCATAAAATCAACTGTGAAACATATAAAGTCCAGCTCTCTTTACTTGTTCTATCATTTAATATTACATAGTTATTTCCTTAGTTAGTAAAAGGTTGGGTTTGGCCAACATTTTAGATTGTTATTTAATTAATATACTAGCAGTACACTAGCATAATTCTCCAACAGGAAATGCATCCAAGTAATTTATTGTTTAGGCTACTTCATCCTTTTTCTCTCCCTGCCTGACAAAAAGTGTTTATTTTCTAAAAAACTTCCTTTTGTTTCATACACATTCCAAATAAATTTATTTAGTTATCATTCATTTTCAAATTAGGCTTAAGAAATGGACATTTATGAAGGCCTCTATCATTCAAAGGAATCTACCTACCTTGGTGTGGTAATGCATCAATATTACTACTGTTTCCTGGAAAGTGAAGGAAATAATGAAGAATTTGATCCAAATAAATATCAAATAGCATTTTAATTAAACAAACCCAAAACCTAAAGAGAAAAAAATTCAAATATTAAAAACAATTTTTAAAATATCCCCATTTCACATTTGTTGTCATTATAGTTATAACTGTATTTTTACATTTTCTGGATTATTTCTATTCTTCTTCTGCAATAAATGCTAATCGACGTTTTATTACAGAAATGGCTCAAACAAAATCATACCCTTGAAAAGACTTCTACAATGATGGTTAGCCAAATGGTCCTCCATTGTTTTAATCCACTTTCTCAGAAATCTGTTCAAGAAGTAAGTGCCTCATTATTGGCGTCGTTGTATTTCTGCAGAAGTAAAATTACACTAGCATCTTGGATGCCACCAGCATAACAAGGTACAATAAAGTTACTCAGTATCAAGTAAATGAGTATGCATTTGGTTATGCATAAGGTTATTGTTTTGTTTTCAAATGCCTCTCTATCTCACAAACTTTGCTAAGAACAAAATTCATTTTGCAATTATAATATTAAATACACTTTTCTTCTCACATTTCTGCATTTTTCAATTACTTTATATATTTATGTGACACAATTATTTATTCTTCTAATGGTCATAAAACAATACTTTATTCATAATTATAATTCTAACTTTTTATGTATTCTCACCCATTCACTTGTGCCCAAATTCATCTTCATCTCAATTTCTCAACACAACAGTGGCACTTATTGCTCCCAATGACCAATATGTTACTTGGCAGAATCCCCATTTCATGCAGAAAAGTGGAGCACCTATTTCAAAATCAGAGCAGCTCCCTATATACACTTATTTCCCACTTGAATAAATAAATGTAACAAACATAAAACTACTGCCAGTTATTATTTATGAAAGTTAGTAAGATTCTTAAATCAATGCTAAGCCCTGATTAAGAGTGGAAAGTCTCCATTGATAGTTTCAGTGATTCTTTATGCATTTAGCACTGAATCTATAGTATTAGTTATCTTGGCTTCATGGTATTTCAATTTCTAAAGGAAATAACAGCAGCAAGAGATATCAATTAACTCTATAAGTACTGTTTATGGATGCCACTCTAATAATGATATGGAGACAAATCCACCACATGTATGAAAACAGCAATTTATTTTTTCCAGTGTTGCTAAGGCCAAATATTTGAAGTAAATAAATCCCAAGAATAATAACCTAACTTTGCATACATGAATATGGACCAAAATATGAACGATATGTTGATTTCCAATTATAACTTTCAACAATTGACAAAACATTTTGACAATTGAAATTCTTTTAGTTTTTCTCCTTTTATGTTTAAGGCATTATTTGACCATCCCATCTTCTCTCTCCCAATTTCTACCATTTCTTCTAGGTACTCTCTCATCTACTGTTCTATTCTTTTATTAATTCATTTCAGCCCTAAATATCAGCTTCCTGAATTATATAAAATTAATGTGGTAAATCTATAGTTGGTGGAATCATGTAGCGATCGTCATGCAAGAATAACACTTCCTTATAGGATTTCACTTCAGATTCCTCACCTGAAGATGTCAACTTTTTGATGGAAAATGTCAAATTGAAAATACACTGTAGAAGTTACTTACTTATTTATTTATTTAACTTAAAAAAGTTGCAATTTGGTCAGTGAACCAGGTAGCAATGGTGAATTATCATATTCCATTCAAGATGTTATCTGTAATGTATCTGTATGTTTTTTTCCATCAATTTTTGTACATACAACCCATAACCCTTAAAAGGCTGAATCTCAATTTCAAATACCATTTATATTGAATAAAAGCATAAAACTTGTCCTCTTTTACTAAATATATTTTTCTAATTGTTCTTAAATATTATGCAATAATTACTTTATATTTTTCTGAATGCTTGAACATCTTAGGTATAAAATTTCAAAATTATACCTCTGTGGTATGTTGCTCATGTAATGTTCTTTATTCTTGTTGATTTGCTATTGTAATTGCCATTCTCAATAGCCAGACAACATTATTCAAATCTTTTGTCAACTTTGAGAATTTTATCAATATTGCTTTTTATACTTCCTATTGAAAGTACTTATGGATGTGATACTACTTTAAATAAATAGAAATTTTAAAAAAGTGTTCTTTTCTCTGCCTACAAGAAGTTATTTCCAAATTTAAAAGTACATGATATTAACTTTTAAGATCTTGCTCATGCAAAGACAACAAAGGACATCTATTAAGGTTTATTTAATTTCCGTTCATCTGCCTTCTGATTATCCAGTTCTCACTGCCATATTTTCACCAAAGAATCTTAAATGTTATTTCTAAATATCAATTTTTGGAGACTGTGGTTTTTCTACCTTCATTCTCCATCAAAACATATAAATGACACACCATTTTAGTAAGATACAATTTCCTGGTTCCTGATAAAAATAGACAAACAAATGAAAGATGCACCATTTGGTCAAAAATTGAGTTAAAATAGGAATTTTCGAGTTTTGTTAGGGGTTGTGTTGATATAGGTGTTTTAAACAATATATTACAAACATGACTTGGTTTTGTATGTTGTATTAAGTAAATATTTTTCTCTTTGGACAGTGGTATTTATTTTAAAATTAGTTCTGTTATTTTTTTAAATATAGTTTTCAGGATAAGATATTAGTTTTTAAATGAATGAAAATTTTCGCAAGTAATATTATAGTCTCCGTTAACAAAGACCTCAGCATTGTATGCATAATTTTAGTAAACCGGCCACCTTGCATCTTTTGGGAGCAGAACAACAACCACAAAGACATTGCCTGAATATGGACACCTTTTTTTAACAGCTTAAATTGTCATTTCATTTAAACTACCACTTTCTTTTATTAAAATTGCATGCAACCCACTGAGATGTGTGATATTTTAGAAATGGACAAATAATTGGCATTACTCAGTAGGAATTCATCATGCTAACTTTTCAAGGAAGGGGTTGAAAGTAACTTTGCATGAAAAGTTGTGCAGAAAGGAAATATTCCAAGGAAGAAAAATCAGTGGTTAGAGCAACAATTGGGAGACCTGGTAAGGTCAGGCATTTATCCTTCCTTGGAATTTTTTTTTGCTTTATTTTTGAAGTTTGCTGAATGGTCCATTTGAATTTCTTGTGCAAGTCCACATCACGGTAGTGTGATATCCAACAAAGTTACAAGATGTGGTTTGTAAAATGCTTTACTTTTAGTACTAGACTCAATGTAAATTCTCAGAGTTACTATATTTAAGGGATTTTTTGACTGGAGAAGGCAGTTTCTAATTATCAATTCCCTGATATTGTGAACAATTAAAATATTAGTAAGATCATGTATATAAGCTAATTAGGGGATAAGTTTTCAAAATGGAATGATGGGGATATTCACAATGAGTGAGGATTTGATCAAAAGATTTCTATATTTTTGGACAAACAGCTTTTAAATGGACACTTATTATATTATGGACAGGGTTTGTAAGTGATATTTGTCAAATGATTTTCATAAGGTTTCCTTCATGTATGTGGGACTGCCTGAGTGAGGGGTTAAATGCCAGACAAATGAGTATTACCCTCAATACTATCTTTTGAAATCCTACATAATTTTCATTTTGTGCATAAAATGTATACATGTATGTGCATATACATGTATAATGTGCATGTAATGTGTGCATAATGGACATTTCCTAAATTGTACCCATTGTCACCAGGTACTCAACTTACAGTGCTATGTTTCTAACAATGATTGTATAATTTCAAATTCTTTTCACTATTGTGACACACCTTTATCCTATTTCAGCCTAACAAGTACTTTACATTCACATCAATACCAATGAGTTTTCTCATATGTAATTGTCCTAAAGTCAGTTTTTTCTCCCTTCTAATTCAAAGAAACTCATACAGCTACTTAACTGTATTACATGGAATTAAAATCATTTAACATAGTTTTAAGAATCAAAACATGCACTGTAATTTTTAGAGGTAAGAAAATAACTGATTACGAATCAGATTTGCACATAAAGCAACTCCTTGAAGAAAAGTCCAGCTAAAAGATATTTGGGATTGTCAACAAGTTTAGGGACAAACAGTTTTTAATAAGATTCAGAAATCAATTTCACCAAAAATTAGATGGAACTGATTTTAAAGAGAATTAGGACAGGGAAAAGAAAGAAACTATGTTAACTTTTATAATGAGTAGGATTGAACTCAGCAAGATGGAGTACTTTTGTTGAAGATGAAGTCTCATTCATATGCCCTTTTCAACAAAATATTGTCCATATGCAATTAAATCCGCTTTTCTATCTATGCTATGCATGTACACCTGCGTATGACATAGGGGATATTATGACGGGATAGTGTTTTGATGTGACATATTTACTTCTTTTATGTTGGAAAACAGAGTTTTCTGTTCTTTATATTTAAAATAAGTACAATACACCTTAAAATAAAGAGTGTATCTCTTTAATTTGCCACATCTATCGAAATGTGGAGTCTCTACTAAATATTGCTGAGTAATAGTAGTTACTTTATCACCATGTTTTTGAAGAATAAACTGATTTCTGGATAAAGAGTGCTGGAATGGACTCCGAAATGGAGATGAATATTATTGTTATATTTTGTTTTTATTCTCATTAAATGAATCATCAGAAACAAGAACCGCATTGGAAGCAATGTGGAGCTGAGGATAACGTAACAAATATTTGCCAATCACAAAACCTTTCAGTCCACTACTAGGCATAGACTATTTAAGAAAACAGGATTACATTTCTAAGATGATTAAAAGTCAAGGCTAAAAAATAACTGAAAATTCATAATTAAGGAAATCTAAATGCATCATAGGAGGACAATGATAAAAAATATTTCTGAGAAATATATTATTTAATAAGATTGACGATTTTAAGTTAAGGGATAAAGACATTAATATAAGATAGAAGCAAATTGCCAAATACATTCTCCTTATTAATTTGTAATAACTTTTGCATTTAAATACTATTGAAGACAATTTTTCAGAAAATTTCACTAGTTTTATATCATTCTTTTGTAGACATCAATTTACAAATTAATGAAAAGAATGTTTTTCTGCATTATGTAATTGTAAATACATAAACATTCAATATTATTCTATTGAATACTCTTTGTGCAATTCCAGCATTGAATTAAGTTAATTTAGTGGCTGCATTACATCTTAGGGAACATTTATTAAAAGTTTATCAGAGACCTTTGAGTATTTTCAACATTGTTTTATGTGAAAGGGACTGAGGGAAAGCTGCATATTGGGCAGGAAAGTTTTTAATTGCAAACAAATTACCCTCCTCAATGATTGAATCCATGCATTTCATATAAATATTGGGAAAGTATTAATAATAATTGTTTATTAAGATCATAAACTCAAGACCTTTGTAACTGTGATGGATCTTTTGGAGGATCAGAGATGCATAATAATACATTAATCATATTTCTAAATAGTAAAATTAATTTCCACTTCAATTGACAAAGAAGTTTACTTCAATAAAGATCTAACAAGTTGGAATAAAATCATTAATACCATTTAATATGCGCTGGAACTTCATTTCTAGAAATAAAACTTTCAGGTGAGGATGCCCTCTTCTTTATTAAATGAGCAAATTTTGAAGCAAAAGATTTGAAATATGAATTAACTGAGTAACTTTGAATTGAATGAATAAATTATCCATAAGAAATGTTACTAAACAATGTTCTAAGGAAGGAGGGAAACTCATAGAGCTTCCTTCATTTTATAGAGTCAGAAAAACTTTGAGGCAACTAATGCTTTCTTACAGACAATCAAACAATTTCTCTGGATAGGATGATTCAAATGGAATGGATCTCTAGCATTTCTATCTTTGTCATCATTGTTAAGAGATATTTTCTAAGCAATGAATTAAACTAAATACAGAAAATATGCAGAAAAATTTGGTAACACATTAGCTAAAGAAATTCAATAGAGAGATTGAAATTCCAAATGAGTGACAAAATAAAAAATGACAGAAAATAAAAGGGATAGCTACTCAAAGAAGTAAATTTGATTAATTTTTATTTTATTTTTCAAGTAATACATTACAAAGAATGAATTTTCCCTCAACTCTCCTCAAGTCCATTTTCCAAATATATTTTATGAAGCATAAAAATCCAATAAAATTGGCAGTGCATTGCAAAAAGCAACACAACAAAATTATCATTTTTATCCAAAAATTTTAGAAACACAGTTTTTAAGCTCACAATAGTTCATTGGTTCAAAGCAGTGACCTTGTAAAGGTCTTACTATTCAATTAGAGCAAAATTAGGCCTGCCATTGGGGAAAACAAGAACTTGGCTTCTCATTGTAAAGGAAATGCCCAAACAAATACAGTGAGATCGAATTACGAAAAATATAAATGTGAAAAATGTTCACAGCTCGTTCAAAGAATTGTTCACAGCTCAACAAGTGGCCGCTACTTAAACATGAAAACTTTTGATAAAAAAATGCCATCTCCTAAATATCAATATAGGGAACAATGGTAGTATGAATTAATGATGGAAAAAAATAAAATAGATTAATAATGTAATGTGTAATGTACAAAACATGATGCCTGAGCTATGCTGTTTAATTAAAAAACCATGAAGATGGAACACGTACTTAGAAATAAGATCCATTCAAAGTTGTCTTTTACTCAAAATCATTTGAACCTACTTCTAAAAACAGCGAGGATGGCTAAAATATAATCTGATTGTTAATGCTTAATAATTAGTCTACTAACAGTTACAAAATTCGGCTTTGGCTACAACAAAGAGCTATAAATTTACCAGTCTTCTGATGCTAATAAATGATTCTCTATCCAAAAAGGAGGGGGGCAAAGGGAGGTTTATAAAATTTACTGTTTGGGTATAAAACGCTCTGAAATATTCAAAATTTTATCAACAATCATTTGAGTGCATCATTATTTGGACAAAATGATGAAGTGTTACGTTCACTTCACTGGATAAATATAAAAATCAAAATTTTGGCTGAAATTTGATGGAAGGAATCGAGTGTTTATACCTGAGGTAAGATGAAGTTGACCGACTTCAAAAACATACAATCAAGTTCACACCACTTCCATTATGCCACCAGGAACAAAGAAATTAAAAACGAGAATATGAAACATGTAATCGTTTCAGTTACATTAACTTTTGTGCATGATAGCTACTTTACTAACAACAACCTCAAGTGGTACTCTAACAATAAGTTGAATACATCACAAGGCAATACACATACTAAACTTAAAAATACACGAAATTAACCACCTAATTGGCGATTTTTGATTAATACCCATACCTTTTCAAATTGATTTTAATGTACATTTGAATAGAATTTTCTGTTGGACTTTCTACAGAATTTCAAATCAATAGAGTCCGTTACAAAACCTGAATTATTCTAACAGTCACGCTTTTATTGATCTTCAAATAATCGGTACGAGTCATTTTCGAATTTTAAATCAGCAGTTCACAATCAACATAAGGAGAGCAAAGTCCATTGCAAAACAAACTTAAATTTTACATATAAAATTTTCTACACTTCGAAGACTAGCCTACCTATTCTGTTTCGTTTTCCTACACCACTCAAAACAAAAATATTAACATCCACACTTGAGGGCTGATGTTTCCTCATTCATTCCAATGGAAATGTTCATCGCTAACGATTTACAAGCATTGGCGAAATCTTCCACGAAAGTTCGCCCACCTCACGACAGCTCTTCCGGAAAGAATGTCTCCGATTCTCATTTGTTGGATCCGGATCTTTCCGTACGATGGCGGCACCAACTGAGATAGTGGGATGATGGTCGTCACCAGCTTCGAAATTTTCTCAATTGATAAAACGGAGCGAGGAACTCAAAGTGTCTTGGCCCTCATGAGGAGGTCGTCCACGAATTTCTAGAAGTAAGTTAAAAGAAAATGAAAGACAGTAACTACGATCACACAAAATACATAGATGCATAAATACTTAACGATCGAAATAAACCAAGGGAATTTCCATATAAGCGAATGCCTTCGTTTGTCTAATAATAGCAACAATGCTTAAAATAATAGCATTTCGCTGATTTTTAGAGGGGACAATATCTTAAGGGATGAAACAAGTCGTCAAACTTCCATATTTTTGCAACAATAGTTCCGTAAAAATTTATATAAGTTACAGGAAAAAGATTAGTATAAAGATTGACTGATTATATCTACAAATATGAAATTTTAAGCCGTCCCTACGTCCATTTCTCTTGAAATCAAAACTTAGTTAACGCTTGTGATCCCTATCATTCACAAGACAGCATAAAAATTTCAGAATCCTTGTAAATTTTCATTTCTCCAAAATTTTCTGAGTAAAAACTGACATAAAAAGCCAAGCATATTTGTAAATTAAGTTACGGACTACCCGTAAAAAGAAAACAGGGAACATTAAAATAGGTTTGGAATTAGAACGGGAAAAGTATGAAGAAAGATAATTTGATTCCTTGCATAGGATACCACTGTGATCAATCCAATCCCGTTTTAAAGATTTAAATTCACTTCACAGCTGATAAATCTTTTCTTTTGCTCAACATCGAATTATTAACTCAAGCAGAGCATTTGTTACGATCAGCCGATCATTAGATCTGTGATTCAAGATTTTAAAGCTCTTACTTGAAATTGATCAGAATTTTATTCCTAGAATAGACACACTAACCTTGACGTCACGAGGAGATTTCTTAGCGTCTGCAAGCAACTCCTGAAAAACAATAAAAGATCAATAAGGCATAATATGATTGTGAATTAACTATAAAATGATGTAATGCGATTCCTAGAAAATATTCATTGCCTACTTGCATTGTCTGAAAAAAAAACATTCAGAAAATAAAAATATACCAATTGGTACAATTTACCAATAGAGTACAATTTATTATGACAGGAAAGGAACTTCATCACAGAATGTTTTCTCATTTCGATGAATTTCTTTTTTATCTTTAGAGAAACTTCACATTGTTAAGACGTTGCCTCCTTGGGGAAGTTTAGCTTTACATAAAAAATACGTCGGTAGACAAATGAAGATCGCATTTAAATTCGATATCCACATAAGGAAAACAAAAAGATCAGCGAAAACTCACCGTCGAAAGTGCTCCAGAATTCGTAAATCGGAAAAAGTACTCAAATTGTCTTTTTAAAGCGGACGGTTGTTTATGATCCTTCTTTTCATTTGGAACTTGAAATATGCCATCTTGAATATATATACGATATTATTTTTTATTGAAAATTAATTTTTAACGCGCTATAACCAAATATAGGATGTTTTAATTACTGCTTGAAGATAGATTTAGAAACATTGTAGCAGAGTGAATTTTCCAACTAAACTAACTATTTATAATATACAGGCATTTCCACTTCGTAAGATTCTCAATTACGTGGCGGTAAAACTCCTGATAATGTGACCAGCCATTTATAATTTACGTAAATAACCGGAGCTTCTTCAAAGAAAATAAGCTCATAAATGTTGAAATATGAAAAGAGAACTGTCTAATGTTGCATGCATCACTCACTCTCAGCAAATACTTATCGCAGATGAAATAAATGGAAAAAGGGTAGAAAGCTCAAATTGTAACCAGATAAAATACATTGGTTATTGTATGAGTACTGAAATTTATTTATTACGTCTCCCGCAACATTTTTAATTTTCAGCAACATCTCTTATATAAAGTGTACGATCCAAAATTCATAGAAACATGGATCATTTCGACACATTGGACTCGAATAAAATGAATCAGCTGTAACGCTGTTTTTATTTAAAAATCGAAAACTAAGTAGGCTCTAAATTGATGGATACTAGCCTGCAGATGCCTCCGTCGCTGGTCGTCGTCGTCCATATCGAGCAGATGGTCCAAATCAACCTCCACTTCGTTGCGATGCTCGCCACACTCCTTCAAAGCAAATTGTACATATTAAGCTGACTATTTCATTAGAAATAATGAGAGGCGTATCGCCGGAGAGAAAATTTTACGGAGATCGGCGAAATTTGTTTTCGATTTAAAATCGGCAACCCCTTCCTTAAAAACAAAAGATTTTCAAAAAAATATACAACATGGCGTATTTATTTTGGGCGCGTAAAGTGAGAAATTCTCCTTTTCAATTTAAGCCATAAATAAAACAAAACATAGCAATAAGTAATAAATAAATGTGAACTCACATTGATAGATAATAAGATGAATTTTAATTTAATTTTTGTTGTGTATATAAAAAACCTAAGCGAACCTTACGGAAATATTCTAGAACGGGAAAAAACTGACAAAGAAGGGAGATGTGAAAAATCCACAAAAAACTTAGAGAGATTTAACTAAAAGATATTAAAACAGGAAACCATTGCCATGATCCAGAAAAAAATCACTGCAGAAAAAACAAGCTCTCAAATAATATACAGCACCGATCAAATAAATAACATAATCCTCAATAACAGTATCCTAATTATACTTATATACTCAGTATCCTTAATTTTATCCTTATTGTAGTGTCCTAAATTAGTAATCTTTAACTATAGACATGAAAGATTGAATAAATGAAAAGTAAAATTAAAAATAGCATTGTATCTCATACGCGATTTACAACTAAATGGTAAAGATCCTTTTTTCAGAGATGCTATGATTTACTAACAGATGGACAGTTCAAATAGGAAATGTTCATCGATTAGTCGCCGAAAGCGTTACCAATAACGGTGAATCAGATAAGCAGTTGGCAAGGTGTTAGTAATACAATGCAGGAAAATAGAGAAGATATTACCATTTGAAGTTATTTCCGAAGTTATCGAAAAGAAATTTATTACGTTTTACTTTGACAAAGAATACGGTCCAATTTTGTAAATTTGTTCTCATTATGTTTTAGCCTTGCCTGCCCATCTGAAGCAAGTCTTTAAAGAAACTCTGCACCGAACCCTTTAAAATACTCTGAAAAACTTTAAAGAAATTCAAAATCCTTGGAAGAGATTTCGTCCCTTAAATCGTAGATAAGACATAGAACTACAGGTCACACATGTGCTGTCTTTACTGTTAAAACTAACTGTTAATCCCAGAGCGTTAACATTAGATATTACCAAGTTGTAATATCCTTTTTCTAATTCTTCGATTGCGTATATAATTATTTTCTCGAATGCCTGCATTTCTAGAGAATTTCTGCGACAAATTGACTCTCCAAGTATTTATTGTTTGCTGGAGTACGCATTTCCTCGCTAACCAGGATTCTAAATACAGTTAAAACGCGGCTAAAGAAGAGGAGTTTCCTTTATGCAATACAACTACCTATAGCTGGCCTTTATATTTCTCTAAGGCCTTTGATTATCTTGCTTACAATGAATAATTTTGTGGGAAGAAAATAAGGATGTAGTAGAACAACCTACTGTAGGAGCCGATACTGAGATAGAGTGAGATTTTCCCCATCACAACACAGATTAAAAAGTCGCTTAGAGATGTTTCCTTTCGTCGCAAGTTGTAAATACATCGAATGTAGGGCAGTGCTTGGTGGAGCATAGCTTTGTGATTGCCTTTTCCTTCATTGTCTTTGAATTACTTCAAAAAATGAAGTAAAAAGGAAGCTCTTTATGACGAGAAGGCAACCGGTATTACACCTCTCTTGATGTCTGCAGCAAATACATCAAACTAAACAAGATTCCTTTTCGTTATTAAGGTGCATTCATTTGAAAATTATAGAGTCAAAAGACCATTTCCTTTTGTTTTCCAACACAAATGAAATATAAAGTTGTCATTTGTCACTTATAATGCGGTTTACACTCGGTTCCTTGAAAAACGTCTTAATCATATTTCGCTGCAATTTCGTAGGTAATCACAGGATTAAAAAGATTGATTGATCAGCGATTGATGAATATAATTTGCCATCCAATTTGCAGATTTATATTGCATTGCCCATCTAAAGTATGTCCCTTAAATTTACATATTTGGCATGCACTATACTTTCCTAATCAATTATTTTCGCGAATCGTCCTTGGAAAGAATGAATTCTTGAATAGATTATTTCTATGAAATTGAGGGCGCATAACATTGGCTATAGCTTACACGAACCTCTCAGTCTTTGATTGAACCTTCTAAAGATCCCGCCTGCTAGAAGTAACGCTCACCGATAGCAATTCTTGAGTTTCCTTCCTCTTTCCCATTTCATTTCTTATCGGCGCGTTTACAATTATTAATAATTAGAAACCCGCACCACTTATTTAAGTCGTTTGCTTTTATTGAATTCCTTATAATTACAAATCCCAGTTTATTTTAATGCTTATAATTATAAGAGAGATATATATGAGAAATTTAATGTAGCCAACTGGAGCTTTTGTTTTTTACCTCTCTTTTTATTCTATCTTCTTATCCTCCATAGAAAGCCTTGTGCTCCGCTCAGTTTTTGTATGCGTCCGTCCCATCTCTCTCAATTTTTCGCCCTCTAAAATTTATTAATGCCTCTCCGCGGAAATTTATACCTTGTAGATAAAAATTCATTTATTGCGCACGTAAATTGCAGTAATCTGGAGAAGAAAGCTCTTCTCATTTTTTTTGGAGATCTGCTTTCATGTGTTTATGTATGTAATACCATAAGATACTTACTCTCGTGGCTTTACTTTGCGAAAACTCTATAAGATGGACTACGTTATAATCATTTTTTTTTCCACTAATAATTACAGCGAATCTGATGAAGTGCCCTATGCCGGACAATTGAATCCAATTCAAGGGAACTTCTTTTACCAATTCTTCCTTTTTAACGGAATTGGGAATATATTTCCAAAGGCTCACTCGCAAAGCTTCGCTTACGAAAATGAAGTTGCTCTATGTACTGCGATTGTATTAATTAATTCACCAAACATTATATATTGTTTTCCGTAACTGTACACTAGAATCATCTGAATTTCCTCCCTGACTCTTGCCTCTCTCTCTCCGGGGTTATCAAATTTCTTTTTTTAACTCACCTTTGGAATTTAAAATGCAAATATGAAATATTTATTATGAAATGATGACATGGTAGGCGTAACCGAGACATTAAAAACATATTTTAGAGTGATATCAGTCGCTGGCTGTCTTTTCTTACCTTCATCAAGAATAATTGATGCTTAAAATCGACAAACATTGAGAATAACGTATCTATACAGTGCGAAAACAAACGTGAGCGGAAAATACGATTCTATAGAATGTGAGAGATCTACTTGAAGGAGAACTAAATTAATGGGTAAAAAACATTCGCATTCCGAAGTGGCGCAAAATCAATTCCAGGAATGAATCATTTGCAGTCGTCAAAGCGACTGCGCAATGAATTCGAACAAAAAAAAACAATTCGAGACAAAGAAAATGGCGATTACGGATGGAAAGACAGTTGAATGGGATTTAACAAAGAAACAATTGACAAACACAAGGCGAAGGAGCTCAATTGAAAAAGAAGAGCGGAAATGATGAGTTAAAGCGAAGGAAATGGTTCTTAACGGAAAAAAGCAGCAATCTCGATTATCCGGAATCGGATTAACAGAGAGACAAAAACGTAACATGAAATGTTATAAATGAAATGTTTCGTCCCGCTTTTTTTAATGTACCCCAGACCTCAAAATGCACATTAAGTTTGCTTTAATCGTTTGCAGGTTCTATCGAAAATTAAAGTCTCTGGAAACAGTTTCGAAACTCATTGAAGTTGTATCGTCGATATCAGACTTCGGTTCTAAATAATGATAAATTTGAACATATTAAAAATTTTCATATGGGATTCATATTCTGTCCCACTCAATTAAGCCAATATGAGAAATTTTAGATACTCTTATTAAAAAACATTCTTAACTACACTACGTCTGCCTACTTTTATTTTCCCCGAAGAATTTCACCATCTTTACAATGGGAAACGAAGAGGCATTGTTTCCGCACACACTTTCCTTCGCCTCCAATAGAATTGGACTGGAACATCAGTCTTGCGATAGCAGAGCATTGGACCAAAAAGTGAGTTTAGAAACCTCACTTCTTAAGTGCATTGAGGAAGACTGTGTTGATTTGTTATATCTGGTATATTTTGTTCATGACGCTCCAACTTAAAAACGAAAAAATATAACTTTCGTTTCACGAGCGGAACACCAAAGAAGCGTAATACACGAGACCACTAGGCCTTTGTCGATTTGCATTGAAAATAAAAGGGATAAGATTAAGTAAGGCTCTGGGAAGGGAAAAAGTTTTTGGTATTCTTACAAGCTTTCAAAAAATAGAAAATGATTTTCCGCAGACTAAGTAAAATTTAATTCGTAAATCTTTTTTTTTAAGAATAGCACTTAAAAAGGAAAGAAAGGCGATCAAATTTGCTTTAAAGGGAAAGAAATAGCTACCGATTTAAAGATAAAGACATTTACAACCATGTGAATGAACCTTTGCATTGAACTAAAATTTCATCGAAAATATGTTCTAGAAGAATATATTCGTCGAAAAGTGACTCTGAAAGGAATAAAAATAATTTAAAAAGAGTTTAGATATAAACATTCGATATCTGCAACCTTTTCCTAATTTAACTCATTCATTTTTCCCACACTTAAGATTTTATTTTTCCTCATGAATTCGCTCCCTGTCAATAATTTTATTAATATTTGCAAACAAATTGATTTCGATTCGTCACATTTCAACATCTTGTTGATGTCCGCAAATATTGGACGAGATTCAAATTTTGAAGATTGGCGGTTAGTAAAATATTGTCTTAAATGGAAAAATGACCGGATTAAAATATTAAATTTGGTTCGTAAGGAGGCTACTGGACTGCGAGCAAGGTAAGGATTTGATAATTGTAGATAATAATGAGCGGTGAAATTAAGGAAGAAGATTTGGTTATCGATTCTATTTTCAGCGAAAACTATCTCCTACATTCAATGTCGACATTGTGAAACTAAAAAGTAATTCTCTCGAAATTAATCCGAATAAAAAAATGGAGCTCAAAATTAGGAAGGGAACAGTATAATACTATACACTTTCGCCAAACATTTATAACTATTAAATTTGACGCCTAATGGACATACATCACTGTAGAAACGAGTGCTTTTAACGGATTAAACAAAACCGACAAACAGCTTTAATAACGAATGAGGACAGAAATAAATTGAAGGAATTGAAGTGGAATCGATTGCGAATCTGAAGACCATCAATCGTTGAATAAATACATTGTCCAGAGAAGCGTCTCGTAATTATCAATAATTATTTGGCGAGGCAAATCCAAACGGAATTAAAATCTACACTTGCGGGTGTGCAAAAGTCTCTTTCTGATCAAGCTGAGGAAAGGAGCAATCCTTACTCAGCGGATTGAAGAGATTCATTGTTAAAACGCGTCCCTCGAGGATCAAGTTAACCGCATTGGTCATTTGAGAAACGTTATCGAAATTCTGTTGATGATAAATGTACCGATGCTATAGTCTGTCTTAATAATAATTACTATGATATTATTTGTCCTTCAGAAACTTGGTTGAAACCAAAAACACCAGATGATAAATGTTACTAACTTTAATTTTGTAAGGCTTGATAGACTAGGCAAAATTGGTGGTGGTATTGGCGTTTTTATTAATAAAAATCTACAGTATTTAGCCTTGGCCAGTTCTTCTGCTGATTATTGTTCAAAACCAGAATTTTTAATTCTTGAAATATCAGGCCGTAGTTCATCTAAGTTGCTTCTTTGTGTGGTTTATCGCCCTCCAAAAATTGGCTACTTCAATGAATTTGAACAGGAACTTCTCACCAACTTACAATAACAGAGTTATTATGGGTGACTTTAATTCTGATCTTCATAAGGATAGTTTTGATAGCACTGTATTAAGAATTTTGTATAATGTAATAATTTTTATATTGTTCGTTACGATGCTACGCATCATACTATTTCTACAGATACATTTCTAGATTTATGTATTGTTGATGACCCTGGTTCGTATTCTCAGTTACCTCGCTTTCCATGATTTCATTGAAGATCGATTTTAACTCCCATACTTTCCTCCGACGCCATTTCTATTCCTCAAGAATTTTGATGAGGCTAAATTTCAAGAAGAGCTTGCCGCCCTACACTGGAGTGAGGTTGATAAATCTAGAAGTATTGACTTCAAATTAGATTGTTTCAATGTTAACTTATTAAATTGTTTAAACCGGATGGCTCCCCTACGACTATGCACGCTTAAACGGTCTCATGCTCCTTGGATCAGTGAAGACATCAAGGGATTAATAAGGCAAAGGAATAATGCCTGCGCAATGTTTTTATCCGATCGAGAGCTATGGAATCACATATCGCATTTAAAGAAATTAGAAATCTTGTCAAACGATGCATGTACTACATGAAGCAAAGCGCCATTATTACGCTGCAAAATTTTCTTCTTTGCACGATCCCAATCAGGTTTGGCGTGAGTTGAGGCACCTAGGTCTAATTCGTCAAAAAAGCTACACTCTTCCCTCTGACATTTCAATAGAAGAATTGAATGGATATTTTAACTCGTTATCTTCTGCTCCGCCTATCTTCTACATCTTCCATTCCTTTTGACCCCCATACTCATTTTAATTCCAACAATTTTTACTTTCTACACATGACACCCGAACTTAAGCTCAAATATTTATCGTACTCCATGTTCCAGTCTCCTGGTGTTGATGACATTCCGATTGGTTTCATTGTTAAGGCAACTACTGTGCTTGCGCCGTTAATTCTCGGAATCTTCAATTATTCCTTATCTTATTCAGTGTTTCCTTCCACTTGGAGAAAAGCTCTCATCAAAAAGGTAAATAAACCTAATTCCCCAGCTGATTTTCGGCCGATTTCCATCCTTTGTGCCCCCTCTAAAACCCTCGAAAGAATTGTTTTTAACAAGGTTTCCGATTATTTAAATAAAATCAAGCAAATTGACCCATTCCACTAAGGTTTTCGCCGGGGTTTTAGTACCCAATCTGCTCTAATAAAAGTCCCGGAGGATATTCGCTTAGCTACTGAAGAATTCACGAGAAGTTCTTTTCATTTCATTCACAAGAAGTTATTCACGGTCCTGGTCCTTTTTGATTTAAATAAATTGAAAGAAATAAATATTTCTACCTCCGTTTTAACTTATTTTTGGCCCTACTTAGATGGTAGGAGCCAGGCAGTTATGGGAACTGGCAATGACATTTCATCTTGGCTGCCTATTATTAGTGGTGTACCACAGGGTTCAGTTTTGGGACCTCTTTTGTTGTCGACATATATTCTTAATATTTCAGATAGTATTTAACACAGTAAATATATGCTCTACGCTGACGACCTGAAAATTCATCTCCACTCGACCTTAGATGACTTGTCTGATGCAATAGCTGCAATCAATTCCGATATCCAATCATTATGTGCCTGGGCAAGTAACCTTAACCTCTAGTAAAATTCCTCTAAAACGCAAAGAATAATCTTCGGAAACTCTAAATCCATAAGTAAAATTGATTTTTTTTTAATATCCCCAATATTATAGTGCATGGTTCTGTTGTCCCTTTTAGGAATTCGGTCCGAAATCTTGGCATCACATCATCTCTCTCTTGGAATTTGTTAGTCTCTGAAATTACGAATAAGATAAATAAAACGCTATATGAGCTAAAATTGCATAAGAATAACCTACCTCCAGCAACGCGTCAAATGCACTCTTGTCCTACCGGCGTTTGACTACTGTTCTCTAGTATACGACGACTTAACTGTCGAGCAAGATCTAAAGTTACTCCGATTGCTTAATAACTGTGTAAGATTTATTTTTAATCTCCGAAAATGTGAACACATCTCCAGTCATCGCACTTAAATGGTTAAAACCGAACTTTAGAAAAAAATACATGCTGGGATCATTCTTATTTAATTATCTTCTGGTTACTTCTAACTAATTGTAAATTGTACTCTTGCATCCTTTTATTTATTTTGAGCAGTATTCACTTATAAATGAGCAGATATTTTTTGTTTTGTATTTTCTTTTTGCTCTTACGGGACTTTTGAGGCCCAGAGCACAATAAAATTTATTATTATTAAGTTCGCAATTTTAATATTCATATATTCTCCACAATCCCTATTATTTTAAATGCTAAGGCGGTGTATATAATTGTCATACGCATATGTAAATTTAAAGATGTATTTTGTGTTCACAAAAAAACAAAAATGAAGAATTACGTCCAAAAATTGGCATAAAAACTATCAGCGGTTATCGGAGCTCTTCCATAATATTTTAAATGAGCAGCTAATTCTTCTCCGCACCTGAACCAATGGATGCCCTCCGATGAAAATGAATTTGGGTCAAAGAGATTTCGATCTGTGCTGGTCCATCCGATTGATCGATGGCGTGGACAAGAGGCGCCGTCGGCGGCGGAACAGCGAACTCTCCGAGGTCAACGGATTGAAGGAACAGGTGACGATCGATTAGGGTGCGTTGGGCGATTCAAAGAAGAGCATTCAACATGAACAACAATTTCTCAAAATGTTGAGTTGATGTACAATTTTAATAGACGTGAATGAGTGGCATTTCCCACAAAATCTTACGGAAAATTACAAAATTTTCTTTCACTCCATTTCGACTGCTTTCTACGAAATAACGCCCAAACATTTTGAATTTAAGGAGTGGCATATTCGGCAGAGGCCTACAAAATAAATTTCGTCTTCCTTTGGATTTATGTCTACTGTGCGATTTTTCCTAAAATATCAAATGACGTAAGAGGCTATGCTTTATTATAAAATTTGACACCACTGCTATCTTCCAACATACTCATAACCGGGGTGAAACCGAGTTCTCGAAAAACTTTATGGAAATTTCCTTTCCTATGAGTACACAAATCGAAATTAAATTCTTCTCGTATTTATTACTTCGGAAAATTGACAGTCCAAACGGGAGTCGACCGGGGTTCTTCCGCTCTGAATTCCTTAGGATGGATCGAATTCCACTGGGGCTCAAAAGTTGCCTTTTACATATAAATTATATACATATTAGTTATACATTACTCTATGAAAACATAAAGAAAAAATCGTAAGTTAGGTCTTCAGTTGGAGCAAAGAGCTTAAAGTTTAGAAAAATCACAAAAAACTAATTCTGGAGGATAAGAAAAGAAAATAAATTCTCTACGCAAATTTTATTTGAGCTGAGACATATATCCGAGAAATACTTTAGAGCAAACTCTGAAAATAATAAGGAAAAGCTTCTCAAATAATAGATTTGAACGATTAGAAAGAAAAACATATCTTGCGCTCTTTCTTTTGTTGAAGTTCCTTAAATTCATTTCTTTTTCTTTAATAACTTTTTACGCTTCATCATTGCTAGAGTCATCTTCAATTTCATCCGTGTTCTTATTTAGCTACTCATTTCACTTCTTTATTCATCACTTTCTTTCACGATTATTTCTTCTTCTTTTGAGCTCTTCTGTTCTTTAGTTCCAGCTGAAATTATTTTGGTTTACTTTTATTTTCGTGATATTGACTCAACGCTTCCTGCATTAAACCAATTCGAAACTTAATATTTACTCTACATCTTATGAGTTCCACTCTGGAGCTGAAGTTGTTCAAAATTTTAAAGTTACACTGCAGTTTGAAAGAAAAAATTCGTGTTGGAAACGGAAACTTTATCCAAATGAGCATTTCGATTTAATTCAATCCACGTCCATTTCTTTTTAGGATCACTCTTAATTCCCGGTGGATAAAAATGACAACTAACACTCTTAATGATATTCTATCCGATGGTAAAATTTCTCCAGTGAACAACACGAGCGCTGCCCATAATGACGTTGTTATCAGTAATTCATACTCTTGTCAGTTAATTTACAGTCTTACATATCCTTTTCGCCGTTATAAAAGGTATAAAATATGAGAAATCTAATTGCCCGCATAAAATCTCTAATTGAAGTAGAAGAGTGATAAGAACAAGCTTAACTGATTCATAGCAATCGTGATTCCCATTCAGAAAAGAATTTATAAAACGAAGGTAGATAAGCCTAATTTCTCGAGTTTGTAAACTAAAGGAGAAAATTACCGAATGTTACATTCCAGTATTGTGGAAAGAAAGGCCGTCTGTGTATAAAGGATTGAGATCGATGTGAATCTCATGCAAGACATTTCTAAGGCGTTGAAAACATGAATAGAGATTGAATTATAATTGGCGCTTAAAATGAAACTATGACCTGACCGCTTAAAAGCACCGGAAATAAAAATCTACGAGAAATAAAAGGGTTCGCGAGATAGGCATCTCAGCATCTGGATGATCAATCTAAGACACATCAATCAACATGAAAACTTATCCAGCCCATTAAAATTCATCCAATTAAAAAGACTTCCATATTTTCGATTGACCTACCTTGGTATCAATTCATCTTCACTTCTCCCAATATGTGTCAGTCAATTCAAAGGAATTCAATTTTGAATAATAAAATTAAACGAGATCGAACAAAGACGCAATACAAAATATTGTGAAAAGAGAAAATCGAAAGTTAGATTCCAAAATGTTAACGACGCAGAAGTTCAGAATGTGGAATGAAAAAAGTCCATCTTCTCCTTGTAAAGCTACAAGTAGTGCACATCATAATGACCGAAGTAGCCGAGTGAATTAAAGGTGATGAAAATCAAAGTTGTTGGTAAACGTAAAAACGCAAAGTTCTCACTACAGAAGTCATAAATCATTCCTCCACCGGCGGCCAACAATTTCAAGAGAAAAATGGCATGATTGAGATGCTCCCAGCTGGAGTGGAAATCGCAAAATTCCGATTCGTCTAATCTTTAAATTATGGAATGCCAAATATTCACGTTGGCCGTACTGGTTACAATTAAAGGCAAACTACCACGATTCGTACATGATATTATTTAACCCATAAGGTATTTTTGTTCCGCAACGTGTATATCATATTGGAATTTGGTTTATATAAAAATAATAATTTTTAATGCATCAATCACGCTACGACTTAAAGATCCAACTATTCCATTGCCATCGTTGGAGGGCAGCGAAGCAATATCACACTGCCGTGTGGCGTAATAATGCCAAATTTCAAATTAATAATAATAAATTTTATCGGTAAATCAAAATGGTCGAAATGATACTCTAGCAGGATTTGTTTCTCATACAATACTGAATTTAAAAGACTACGAAATCAAGATCAAAAACAGGAATTCTTGATGCAATCTTTGAATATTCTTTTCGATTCGAAATAGCGTGAATTCGGATGAAACTTTCATTATTATTATTGACGCCATATTCTCCCATAAACTGATATTTTGTCATACGCATATGATGGCGGTGCTTTTATGTACGTTCTTAGAAAGAAGTTATCTAAATTTCAAAAATCCGGTTCAGATCCGTTCGATTGCTTAAGGAAAAATTCCAAGGGGAAACGGACGGAAAAAACTGACGGGACCGGGAATCGAACCCGGGATTTTCCTTCATCTGGAAGGCTGCTTTAACCAACTAAGCTATCCGATCAGAACAATTACTCAAGCCGTTTTGGGAACTTTGTTGGCAAGGACAGATTTCGTCCGACTATGCGGCATCGTCCTCATAGAGGCACCAGCCAAACAAAGTGGTGGCCCTTTTTCCTTCCATCACACTCACAACTTTCCTCCACATACACTTAACTCTTTTATTTTCAAATATTGTAAAATTTTTAATGAAATACTATATGATAGTAAGGAAACATCATTGTTCATTACCATATTCACTCTTGCAGACTAAACGTTGCTACAGTGATCCATTGTTTATGATTACCACAGTATAAGCTCAGAAGTGGATTTTACCTAAAAAAACTACTGATTCCAAGATTAAACACATTAAGTGATGATGACATCAGTATCGTAAGGATTTCTCTACTACTTTGTCGATTTCCTAAGAAGCATCATTTCATTAGGTAACTTTTTATGCAGATTTGTAGAGAACGAAGCAGATTCATTTCTAGGATTCGTAACAGGCATCAACCCCACTGAGATTCACCTGACAAATGTACAGTCGATTCAAAATGCCATCAAGTATAAGATGGAGCAGCACCTGCCATACACCGGATACACGAAAAAAATCAATTCATTACGCTGCACTTACCAAATTTTATCTTTCCTATAAATTTTAGTGATGGAATTTACATAATGACATTATTTTTTGATTAAATATATTTTTAAACATAATTGTTTTCCAATGTATATTAATTTATCTGTGAAAAGCTGTGCTTCCACAAATATTGTTATGTTTAGTTAATGGATGTTGGCTTAGCTACGTTTTGATATTGAGGTATATACATATCGAAGGGACCGATGTAAACTGTATAGTTACAGTAATTATTGTATTATTTGGTGTAAAAGTATCACAAGGAGTACCACAGGGGTGCACAATAAATTAAGTCTTGAAATTCTGTGTTGTTAATCCTGTTTGTAAATATAGTAATGCTATTTCGAAATGTTAATTCTTACGAGAGTTGAAGAGAGCGGCAATTTTAAGTGCTACTTGATCCCCTGACGAACTGCAACAGATAATTAGCATCTTCTAAGCCCACACAATCGTTTGGTTCTCATTAGAAATCTTCTGTGGCAAGCATTTTAAATTAGTATCATTAAGTTGGTGTAACACGAAAATCGTATTTAGCGGAAAAGTAAATACAGGGGATTCATTGAACTTAATAGATCTCCTCATTTCCAGGCAAAGATGCGAATCTTAATGACTCTACACACGTGATACGCACTCAACAGCCTCATTTTATTAATATTAGAGTGGAAAAGTGTTTATTAACTCAAAAACGAGTACTTTTTGAGAAGAGATTCCAAAGGAAGCGAATGCTGGGATAGAAAAAGGAGGACGCTGAAAATGGACAGAGGTGACGAATTTCTTTTGAAATCAAACTCGAGTACCTTTTCAACATTTCATGGGAAGTGATTCTACATGCTTGTATTTAATTATTATGTACAATTGGGTGCTTTAATAGACGATAGATTTTACCTGTTTAATTATTTATTCAATACCTAAGATTCACTCGTACAACGACAACAAATTATATGACAACGAACAATTATGTCAAATTACTTGATTAAATAAAAACATTTTTCAAAAACAGATAACCTATTCGCTAAGTTATACAAGAAGTGGAAAATTGTGACTTGACTGGGACTCAAACCCAGGTTTCCCTCTTTCCAGGTAGGTATTCTAACCAACCATCAAATCATGCCTCTTTACTTCTGCAATCGGGATCTTATATGAGCAAGGTAGTGGTATATAAGTGAAGAGGCGTGATTTGATAGTTGGTTAGAATACCTGCCCGGAAAGAGGGAGACCTGGGTTCGAGTCCGACCAAATCACAATTTTTCACTTCTAGTATAACTTTGGATTTAGTCGCACAGCTTAATGTGCTAAGTTAAATGGCATAATTTGTGAACCTATTCGCTGTTTGTCACAGAAAACATCTGTTCTGTTGAATCGAATAGGTGCTTCAGGACACAAGCTTTTTTTTAATGCCCTGGGGTTAAATATATATCAACTGACAGCGTTCCATAACAGACGGAATCAAGTAGATGAAGTCTTAAAATTAATCGATCCAATCATCAAAATGCTCTTCAGAGTGGTGCAGGAAATATAAAATTTTTTATTCGCCCCATTATTTTCTGATCCTGATAACATTACGATACAAAGGACGCATTTATTCCTCGATTGTTATCAGACAAATTACACTGATAAACAAACTAGATATCTGGCTGCCATTCTTATTTTTTATCTAGATTTTCATACTTATTCAAATCCGAAAACCTCTCTATCACGTGAGGTTTTGAATGTTTCATCATAAACTTATTTTTCATGGAACACCGCTTAAATTATTATCGGCATCGTTTTACATTCTACGCTAAAAGTTTTGTCATCGTTTTGAAAAAGAGTTATATTTTATGTCTCCAGTGGAACTCTCCTTTGCAAACAATTTATGCGTACGCCGGAATAATTTCGAAATCTTTTTAGAGTAAGCCCTTACATAACAGTAGTAACGTTTCTTGAAATAGTCACGTCTTGGAAAATCGTACAATAAGAAAAATATTCTGAGAATATACTAAGGATGTGCGTGGAATACTGTGTATCATTCGTCAATCTTTACATCTCATGATTCTATCAGCATGGAATTTTGTGATGTTGCATTTTGGGAAATAATTTCATAATTGTATGTTATTAAGCACATTTTCTTTCATCGTATATTTAATTTTTAGGTATAACATAAACTTTAATCAAAATATTTGTTTTAAACAAGAACTATGTTCTGCAAATAAATAATTTCAATATTATAGAACTCTTTGACAGGATAGGGCTTCCGCTGGACTAACTGGAATGGCTCAACTGAAGATGTGCATCTTTGGCTGGTTTGCCCTCCTTGTATTGAAATAAAAATTAAATCCAAACTAATTAGCTTCCAAGTATCAAGAGTTGAGCTATGCGAAAGTTAAAGAGGAATTCTTCATTAGTCCACAAATAAGAAAGATCAATTCAGACAGCCATTTCTAAGACTCACTGATGTGAGACCGATGCATGGGAGACATTAAAGTCAGTTGTAGTTAATTTGCTAGGAAATTATAAATCTGATGACAATGTGAATATTGTAGACTTGCATCTTATTCTCTGAAAAACTAGATTCAGTGAGCGACGAACATGGTGAACGGTCAGGACATGCGAGTCATGCTATGAGGGTAATTGAGAGAACTCCAGATGCTCAGCAAAGGAAATAAAACCAAACAAAACTTAAATTAAGGAAGCATATCATTTATGTGTATTAAATTGCATATAATAAATAAATGCTCTAGTGAAAACTCGATTAGCGAGTTCTTTGCCTTGATGCAATGCTAAACATAGATAAAAGACTAATGACAAAATCTGGAGAACGAGCATATTGGATATCCACTTAAAGTTTAAATTTGTTTGTCAGTGTTATCATCGACAGTAGAGCATCAGCAGTTCCAAATGGCAGTATTTTTAGAAGTGCTTCGACAGCTAAAGTCATTTCGCACGTGGACTCCCACCGGGAGTCGAACCCGAGACCGCTTTCGCCAAAAACCAGACGCACGCTTGTCCATCCGGGAACCTACATATATATCCTATCGCTATATTAAAGAAGACGGTCATTCCAATGCTATAGGAAAGGGTTAAGTAGGCGACATTCTTTACGGGATATATTCCCGTCAACGCAAATAAAGTTCAAATTTAACAATCTTGCGGAAGATAATTTGGATTTCCCGAAAAATCCGATTGACGGTAAAACTCTAGCTATTCCGCAGAAAGAGATGTACACGAACGAAAGCGCATATTATATTACATTAAAATTCTGAATAAAGACGATTTGTTGCGAAGTGAGGATTCGAATTGAACCTCACTTCCGCTCAATTCAATCCATAATCAACTTGGTACATTGCAAGAGTTAAACTTCGACAAAATTGACTCAATCGTACTTAAAAATCGAACGAAAGAAAATAGCTAAGAAGATACTGCTGCGACCCATTTATAAACAAAAGATTGTTATTCCAGGGGTTGCCACATAAAAATAAAAGATTTTCCTTTAATGTCACAGAGGCGTGAAAAATCAATGTGGCGGCGATGTTACGTCATTTGAATGAAGGGGATTGTGGGTGATGAGCGCCATATACAAATTTATCTTAATTCCGAGCAAAATATTCCTTATATAAAAGTTTACTTAAGTTTACATTATCGAGTTATGAATGAGAAACTCAAATTACATTAACATATGTATTGAGCCGCAATGTGGCAGGGGGTACGTGCACTCTACTTTCCTAATCGATTGCTTTCGCACATAGATATGAAAAAATTATTTCTGGAATAGACTGTATTTAGAAATTCCAATAAAGATTCTTATCCAAGTAACGCCTCACCGATTTATCATAGCAACAGAACGTAAAGGAAAAGAAACCTTCGAATACACCTGATTTAATTCACATTGAGAATAAGAGAGGCCAAAATTATTCTTGAAACATTGAGCTTGAGTAAGTCATTCATCCTAACACATTCTAATGTAGCAGAACAAGAAACTGTGAGAGCAAAACCCGGTTGAGACGCTCTTCAGGGGACCGCGTTTTAAACGATTTCACATGAAACAAAAAGGACTTTTGCTCTTCAATATTTAAATAACAAGAATCTTTTAACATTTTCTTTACTTGCCATGACTGTGGATACATAAAGAATCTATTATCACGTTATACCTTCTCGTTATATGAATGCTTGGACATCGAAGGGCGGTTCCGAAATTTCTATCATATGGATACTTAATGTTTTGATAGTAATAAAATTTGAATGAAAAACAGCCTAAAAACTAAGTTCAATGATAGAAGCCTATATTTGGTAAAACTCTGTCAAAGGAAGAATGATTCATTTCACCGTGCTTTCTAGAGTTAAACTACCATTCTATTCTATTCATTACACACCTATTTTTTAAACTATTAACCCTGCCACT
Source organism: Pachydiplax longipennis (assembly GCA_036926295.1). NCBI lineage: Eukaryota > Metazoa > Arthropoda > Insecta > Odonata > Libellulidae > Pachydiplax > Pachydiplax longipennis. The sequence goes on from JAVFKF010000037.1 coordinate 2,098,205, forward strand.
TATTTTATTAGTTAAAACATGAGATTGCAACGAACGAAAGGAAAAACCAAACAGCGAATTCAAATCTAACTTTCTGCCCTGAGACAAAATTGATGGAGAATTTCTTAAAACATTTAACAATCACTGTTATTGGTTCCATGACAGCAGAGTGCTGAGCGCAACGACATTTTGAGCGGGACTCGAAAATAAGTTATCTGAAATTTTCCTAATTGACAATAATTGACGAAAAAACGTGCAGCTTATGATGGAGTAGTAGCGATAACTGGCAGTTTTAAAAATGTCCACGAGCTAAGAATTCAACATTTCCTTCCACTCTCTTTTTACTCATCGTTGTTATTGTTATAAAGACAAAATCTTCGCATCAATGTCGATAAAAGTCAATATAATTCAAGTATCATCGAAAATGAAGATGACACTGGTCAATGTAAACCACGATATCTGGAAGTTTTATCGTAAAGCTTTCATTTAATTTAACTCTTGTCTGATTTTACATCAAGAAAGAATTTGAGAGCTCAAATAACCATAAGAATGCACTGAATACATGACTCTATTTTTATATGTAAACTTAAAATTGTAGAACTGACAAGACAGATTGACAGAATTTGATGAATGCTATCTAAAAATCATCACTGGTAACATAATCAAGAATGAATGCAGATTTTTCATAGTATACATATCATGCCAGTTGGTATTTACTGGATCCAATAAACCAGTAAAAGTTATTGATTGTGAGCATACCAGAAGATGTTATGTTGTTCATAATACTTTACCATTATAATGTAAATCTGAGAAAAACTGAAGAGTGGGATCACACACATACTTAGTCAGATTAGTTAAAGAGGTACTTTTGCATTTATATTTTGAATTAATATCATGTGAATGTTCATGCAAGAATATATTTATATCAGCCATTCACATTAAAACATTATGAAATAGAAATAGCCTTTACTGATCTTCTGTTTTCCATCATAAAAACTTATCTTCTGGAATTTCTTTTTAATAAGCTGTTAATGCATCATATCAGTTGGTAGGGGTGTATATTAGCTACTTTTCATGTATATGATTTTTATTGATAACAGGATTTCAAGCTGAATAATATATTTCTCATAAAGATTTGAAATAAATTCATTACAGAGTCACTCATTACAGAATTAGTCTAAATTTAAGCACAAGGGAAAAATTTTGTAAGGAATATCCCATAAATTTCATAAAAGTAAAGGAAAAAAGCTAAAAATTAACATTTAGCAACAGATACCTATATAATGAGAAACTGGTAGATCTATGGGAATGATTGAGTGAGTTCTTCTACAAATTCCTTACTTAACAGATACAGTGATTGTCATTCTGTTTTCCTAGAATTGTAAATTGAAATTCTGAGGTCTCAACTGAAATTCTACATACTTTCATTTATGTATCTTATAATTTTATGCATGTAAAGCCGATTTTCTATGATCTAGATAGACCTTAGTTCAGGCACAGAGTATACAGAGAGGCCAAACTGATTGGGCAACATGTTATTTCGAGTAACTCTTACTTTGCAGCATCTCCATGTTCTAAGCAAGCTACAAATTTACTATTTTCTAGTACAACTAGATTCTGATACTTAGTCACCTTCTCTTGACCCAAAAATATGAAAAATTCTGAACGAATTAAAAAAGTACCAACATACTTATCCTAAACATTAGTAAATAAGATTTAAATCCTCATTATTTTATTATTTGGATATTAATTCTGTTATTAAATTCAACAGAACTTTCAGTCCTCTTCTTTTACAACACGGAACATGTAAATGTACTATATTACTATCATAGTATGTTAGGTACGTAGTATGCCATAGAAGAGTAACTTTTATACATATATATATACACTGCAAAGGATACTGGAGAACCTACCTAATGTATAATAGAACGAATTGAATACAATAATGAATAATAGTGAATGATAATCAAATTGAATTGTATACATTAAATATTGACAAAGAATGTAGAGAATATCTGAAAGTTTAGAAGTTGAAAATAAACTCTGAATAGAAAATTGTATTTGTAAAAAAGTAATAGAAAAAATATGTTAAGTACAATATGTCAATTGTTTGGTTGCCTAACTTTCATATGCACATAAACAAAAGCTTGTTGTGTAACATTGCAAGGTTGCTTCTGATGGAAAATCGATGAGATCAAAATAAAACTCATTCGTAGGAATGAACAAATACATATTCAATGGAAGACTACCAAAAATACATCTATACTATCTCCTATTATAAGTAGACACTTCTCCGGATATACCTGTGTGTGTGTATATCATCATCAGCTATTTTAAATCAGATGTTGGTTTATTTCAATTTGATGAAGCTACTAAGAGTGCTTTACGATGAAAATATTTCAATATACTTATGCATTTCATAGCTCTCAGTTATTTCTTAAAACATCATTCAAATTTACCACAGATTGTTTCCTTGCTGTTTTCAGAGATGAGAAATAATACAATAAAATAGATATTTATGAAACTTATTTTGAAATGTATATACAACAAATCTCAAGAGAGAATCCCCATAAAATGAGAAAATAATTGTTAAAAGAGACGTTAAATCAGATGTTGAGATGTTAATTCCCAATATTCAATGCCAAAACAAAGAAATTCTTAATGTTGCATATAGACAGTTTCTGCTCGTTTAATTATTTCTTTCTACGCTTTATATTTATCAAATAACCAACTGTTTTACAGCAAAAATGAATAATACATCTTTATATTTTTAAAATGCCTGTTTATATGATTGGGAATACATCTTTCTTAGGAGAGCATCCTGCGTACGAAGGTATAATAATAATAATTTTATTGGTCTAATTACATACATCATGTTTATGATGTATTATCAGGTCAAGTCACTCTCAAAAAGTCAAAATCATGTATCTAAAATAAGTAAAGACATTTACTCAGTAAATAAGTGTTTTGCTTTAATTTTGATGGATTGCAAATTCTCTAAGATTTCTTTTATTTGAAAAGGTAATTTCTTGTAAAAATTTAGGCCTAGATTTTGGTTTCATTAAAGAATTTTATCACAGATCTATGTAATTGCTCTTTCTTTCTTGCCATAGTAATGATTGGACTCATTGAACCTCTTAAGAATAGCAAAGATTGAAAATACATAGAAAGGATACTGCTAAAATTTTAAATTTTTAGGCAATAGGCTTGCAAGTTCTTTAAAGCAGGGTATTTTCAATTATTTTCGCAATGTTCTTCTGGGTTCTAAAATTCAATAAAACAGAGAAAACTTCAATGAAGAAGAATAAATATACTTCTGGTCTATGATTCTAGTAGTAGACATTCTGAATTTGGCGGACTTAATAAGATTGAAGTAAGCCTATCTTCAAGAGAAAGTAAGTCATGAAATGAAACGGTGTTTCATTTCCTTTCAAATACAGAAAATTAAATCGGAAGCATAACGACGAAATTCGATACTTCCAAATTAATAAAGATGCAATACGATAGAAAGGAGACTTTTTCAAACGGAACTAGGAAATATTTCTGCCGTCCTCTTATTTTTTATTTTACTTTTTGTGTTACAGACGTGTGAGAAATGTTTGTTATTTTGATGTCTGTGCATTGAAGGCAATTAAAAGTTCTACATTTTGGGAAGTCTACACAATTTCCATTGTGTAGACCAATTTGCATCGAAAGAATGCTACCATCAACAGAATATATTACACAAAAGGATGACAATGATAGATTTCAGGCATTGGCTATCATTTTGAGGTCACTCAAACTACTCTAAATATGACGACTAAATCCATCCACTCACAACGGACAAAATTAAGTGAAATTATTAACATAAACTCACGAACAAAACGATTTAATATTAATACCCAATAACATAACACTACTTTTATGACATCGTTGCTAATCTGAAGAACCCTTCGAGCCTTCTTTCTGCTTGTGGGTGCATACACCGTGATTCTACTTCTATAATCGATTACTTTGGCCTATTTTTTGCAGAAAGAGACTGATCCTTAATGAAGACAACAAGAATGTATGCACCGTTTTATAATAAAATAGTTGAAGAGGCAAAATTGAGGTCGTTTTGAAGAGCTTACACTTTTAAAATAAGCGACAGCATTATATGAGACATCAATCATTTAATGTCCACAGATGATAATTTATGAAATGTCTTTACGTTACTTTACTTTATGTGGGGTACTTTATGACATGTGAAACGGTTAACTTCATGAGAAAATTAAATATGTTGTAAAATATTACGGATAGAATTTTTCCTAAATGAATACTAGACTGAGAGGTTGTGTTAATACACCCCTTGCCACATACCACAACAAACATATGGTTCCCTCTAACTGTCTCACATTTTGGTGGAATTACAATAACGATGTTCGCTTGAATTACTAAGTTCAGCCGCCAAAGATACGTTAAAATATACTTACTTAATGAATATATGGATAAATGAGCTATTCAAAACCAGTGACCGATGAGGTAATGAAAACCCGAGCTGCGGATTTCGCAACAAAAGCTAAGCACTAGAAGAATCACTTAAGGCCGACCTCCAGCTGAACACATCCCAGCACCATTTACAAAACAAGGAGACTCTCTCAGAGAGTTTACCTTGGGATTCATAAACGTAAGAAAACAAACAATTTGATCGGTAGAAAAAATCGGATGGCAATACTTAAAATATTATTTCATTACACCGCTAGCTGATGCTTTTAATATTTACATAGAGAATACGAGATTTATCGTGTTTATTATTGAGCCACAACTCCCACATTTTCATTAAATAAATTCCCTCAGTAGGAGTGTAAAAGATTGTTCAAAACAAGTTTTAATTTTTAAAGGTAATAGAGAAAATACAAAGAACTCCAAGAATTAAAACGTAATATTTACTTTCTTTGTTTTAGCTGCACTTCTTCATCTATCAATATCAATGAAAACTGATTTCCTATTCTACATATATATATATATATACACCATTGAGACGAATTTCAGGAGCTCGCGTTATAAGCGTGGTATTACAATTTTTTATTTCTTTTATATTAGAAAACTGTAATAATTACGCTGCTCGATATAAATCCGTACACTTACAATCTGGTAAAAATGAGCGGTGGAGGTAGGACATCCTTGAGGATGACAAGTGGTGAAAAATAAATGTCCAAAATGATCGAGGATAATGTCTAATATTTATTGTTGATTTTTTTTCTCAAGTTAATATCGTTCATGAGCTCCGAGAGAAAAAGAAGGCAATAACCGCGATAGCAGCTATTTGTGGTCCGATAGAGACGGTGTCTTTGCACCCCCTGCCACACGCATTCGGCGGATTACAGGGTCTGAATGCCAATGTAAATATAATTTTCGCTAACATGAAAAGAATTCTAGCAACCAGTCGAATGGTCCGCAATTCTTCCGTTTTATTATTTTTCGGTTCGTTTCCATTTCGCTCTTTTAGCCTTTTCCTAATTCATTTGTCAATTTTGGAATCATGAATACGGAAAGGCGCACAGTGGTCCGTTTCGCTATTTTAGCTGAACAAAATCATAAAGTGTAAGTACGTTGTATTTACTCGTGATTAAGATTTATATGTAGATAACAAACGAGTGAATCCAATTATGAAAGGTTCTGCTTAAATTACGTATTTTTTTACGGTGGCGATACAATGTATTGAGGTAATTAAGTTCACCAGAGACACTTCATAGTCCGAGCGCACCTGTCAAGTTAGGAGCATATACCGGCTACAGCTTTTATGACTTTTTTGGGAACCTTGAGAGAGGTTAGTACAAATCTAAGTAATGGAAATAACTTTATAATTAAGAACGTGATCCAGTGCTGAGAGTGTCGTTACAATTAATAATTGATTACAACTATTAATTTGAGCTCAAAAATATTTTCAAAAGAGCGCCAAAAAAGTTTTACAAGGTTTCACGAAATTCAGAGCATTTCAATCCTTAATCATTATACCACGGAATAGTACTAGTGGCATTTGCGCCAACTTGCGCCGAAAGTTATTTCAGATGACGTGCGCGCCATCGTCCGAAGAGATCTTAAATAAGAAATTAGTATCTGGCATGTGAAACATTCTTATTCTCAGTGATTGGTTTAGTATTGGGTTCATTTTTCAGTGATAGTTATTTTAATTGAACCAACATATATTTTAAGAGCTACTAGTAGGTCGTTTGCCGCAATACTCTTAAAAAATTTTCTTTTCTTATATTCTTAGAAACACAATATATATTTAAACAGACCGCAAAAAGTTCTCGTGATTGATTAAGAGCTTCCTAAGTATTAAAATGCATTCGTAAATGCCAATCTCCGCCCAATAATGTTTTTCGTGCTCTTAGTAATAACCGCGGAGAGATTTGTTTGAATATCTCTTAGAAAAGCAGCTTAAAGGAAACCAACATCTCGTCAGGCGATGCAGATACTAACCCATTTTGCGTCATTGAAAATCAATTTAGAAAATTGTGATGCTGTAGGATAAAACTTTCTAGAGGACCGAATCAAGCATTCTCAAATAATTTTCTGTGATGCTGGAAGGTTAGTGGCAGAAGTGCGGCAAAATGCCGTGTTCAGTACACCAAGAGGCTTGATATGAACCTTACTCTACTAGAACACCCAACATCACTCATCAAACAATGCATAAGGGATAGTGTAGGTCGCCCTAGAAAATTGTTTTCTTCTAGCAGTGAAGAAACTAAGAGAAGGAATATAAAAATCTTGTCCAGTCTTGAAGTCCGGAAGAACTTACTTTGGCAGCGCAAACGAGTTCATTTATCACAGGGAAAAAGGAATGTTGCCCAGATCATCAAAAGTGCGATAACTAAAAGCCCCAGGTCAGTAAATATAATAAAAAAAAGTATGCGGACATCCTATTAATTGCCCCTCTACTAAAGCATACACCCCAGATAAGGCATTATTCATAGATTTAAAATTAACTAAAATCAATCAATACATTAGAAAGGAAACTAATGATAGAAATGTACGCGTAAACCCCTCCGTTTTAAATGGCAAATTATAATGCTAACCACAGTCGCTAATTGTTTCAGAAATATCAGCTGAGGTTAAATTGCAAAGTTTATTGGATCATACTATGATGCGTTTGATTAAATCAGAATATGAGGCATTGACTGAAAAATTTTCTGAACATGGTAAAGTATCCATTGAAATGATATACATATGGGGCTGCGATGGCAGTTCAAGCAACAAACACAAATTTGTAGAAAACCAAGATTTTTTAGATTCTGATGTACTTTTAACGTCAATAGTTCCATAGCAACTTGACTGAAAAAGAAACGGGTCGAAAACTTATATTACGACAAATCTGAGGGCGTCCTTAACAAGGTTTTGCTATCAAATTTCAGTTTTCAATTTCAAAAGAGACTCCAAAGATCTGCTACGTTGAGGAGCCGATTTGTCGCCATCTATAGTAGCTCTAGAAAACACTGGTTATTCAATAAGAAAGTAGATGGCAAAGTGTGTAATTCACTAATGAACAATTTATCAGCACAAAAGTGTTATATTTGTGAAGCTTCTCCAAAGGAAGTGAGCAATTTAGAAACTATAAGGAAATGTCCATAAGAGCCTTATACTTGGGCAAATCCACACTCCATGCGCAGATCCGATTTTTTGATCGAACGGTTTTCCGATATTTGCAAGCCATTTCAAGCGGTTATAGCCTCAATACGGAGAAATTCAGAAATTATGCTTTACATACCGCTGAGCATATGAAATACATATGAATTTTTTTTTCTTTGTCATACCTTTTTTGATTAAGTTCTTAACGCATAATACGCATTTTGTATACATGTTTTATAAATTAATTACTGTTCGTTTAAAAATGAGATCTTTATTTGGCTTGTTTTTTTTTCTGAGAGGGGTTACATCATTTTAGTAATAATATATTTGACTTATAAAAACAATATTTTTCTTACATTTTCATGCTTTATGTCTACTAAGATGCATAATTTTTAACTTTTGTCGAAAATAAAAACCGAAAAAAATAATTTTGTCCTTCTAAATCACGAAAACGTGTGGGGCGAGGAGCGACTGGAAAGTGTCTCGGCTTACATATTTCTACCATCAAAAGATGCGCTCTATTAGTATTGCGGATTTCAGATGAAAGCACAGTTGAACCAACGAGGTGAAACTAAAAATGCTCTTTACGTTCATCTTTTCAGTTAAATTTGATTTGTAGTTTTATTTCCTTCATAATTCTTACACTGTACTTATACTTTTAACTACCTCTAAATAAAAATACTCCTACTTTACGCAATACGTAGAATTAATTATTTTTCCTCTGAAATGGAAGATTGGAATAAATAAATAACCTGGCAACGGTGTAATCAGCATTAGTATAATTAACGCATCAGAACATTTAATTTTATCATAATACGCCTACCGAGGTATAAGCACCTGAGAAATTTGCAATTTTCTGCAAAAAAGGAAAAGTACAACTTCTTCACATTTCCAATAATCGTTTTAAATGTATTTTGTATGAAATACGACGTTGAATTTGGTTGGAATCGGAAGCTATGGAATTCCGCTGAAGGTAGAAAGACTCTGGTTCGGTCCATTTGGACTTCTCTTCCTTTCTGAATACTTGGATCGGATTCTTGAGGCCAAGCGCATTTCCGGTTGCCAAGGCACCTATTTATTGTATGGCATCGCTATATTTCGGAAACCCACCAAAATCATGAAATTCATAAAGAATGAATTACACTTAGATTTGTAATTTTCCCGCATAAATGCGAGAGATGGAAAAGAATTGCCGAATTTCGAGTAAATATATCGGACATAAAGACTGGCAATTAAAGGGCTTTTCTTTATCAACCGATTTAGTCAAATGAAACAAATTGTAATTCATCTGTAGAAGAGACAAACGGTATCAGACACCAAAAACCGACTCATTCCTGAAAACGACATTTCCGGCATTTCGTTAACATTTTTACCGCATACATTCAAATTTTGTTCATATAATCTGTTCGAACTAAAAAAAATTAAACCTTCAAAACAGGGCATCTTCTATGCGTTTTATTAAAAATGGGGTTTAAGCGAGAGAAACTGGGGTGAGTATGGACCCAAGTAACTAAAATCTATAGTATTAGACTAGAACTACCTTTGAAATAAAGAAGGCGCGGATGATTTAGTCTATTTAGTCGAAAATAATCACTGAAAATCTGCAGCTAGGCCACTATAAAAATATCCTTTCTTGAAAGCAATCCCGAGTTCTATTCCAAGTAGAGATGCATGGCTATCAAAGTAGGAGTGCAAAGAGATGCCCGAGATCGATTCCCGGGGCCAGACTTTTTTCAGTCCGTTTTTCTTGGGAACCGTTGATAATGCATTAGATCGTAATATATTCAAGTATATATAAATAAGTCATATAATTCTTAAAAAATAAGGGAGAAATACGATGTAAAATATTCTTCGGAGATTTTAAATACAGCCTGAGGAAGGATAAATTTGAAGCGGACATGCTCAGCTTTGTGGAAGGGAGACATGCAAAGGAATTAAAATATTTTTTTCGTTTCCACGGAATATAAATTTATTCGATGCAATTAATTTCGTTCATTTAAATGTAAAATTTTTTAAATAATGGTTAAGAACAAAATAACTTAGAAGTTAAAGTAGATTAGATATCAGACGCGATAAATTGAATAGGAAGAAACTTATGGGTGAAATGGTAAATATACAATTAAGAAAGAGTTTCTATGATGATAGGGGCAGTTTCTCTGGCTATAGGAGCCGTACTTTTTAACGATTTATGAAAATTAGATTAGAATGAATGAAAACATTTGAATTTGTGGGCTCTCAGTGGGTGGGTCGCGATAACGTGATTCATTCGCTTATCTAAAGAATAAACAAACAGACTAACAACCAACATTTGCGAATATTAATGAAACAGAAATTGTGAGAAGGTACTTTGAACTTAGAAAACTCATTTTTTTATCAGTGCTCCCTTGTTGGCGTAGAAAGTATTGGGCGTCAAACAGACGCCTATCCGGATATACCTATCATTCGTACACATGAGAATATCTGAGTAGAAGTTGCTTGCAAGCCAAGCGGTGAACAATTGAAGATAATACCTAATTTCTTTGCTCACAGTGACATCCCCTTAGTCATATGATCGTCCTGGTGTCAAAACTGGAAGTCTTTCGCGCCGGAAAAGTCCTCAAATATAAATCTGAATTCTCCATTTTACTCTATGGTGTAATGAAAATGATGTCCTGGAGTCGAACCAAGGACCGTGTGGGAAACTATAAAATGCGCTCGCAAAACATGTTCATGACTGCTGTCCACATGCTGAGCTATAGAATTCTATCTTATCGGGAAGTTCTTCATAAAAATATTTGCAATATCGACAATAAATTTTATACGGGAGCACTAAAATTGCCTGGAGTCAAACCCAGAATCGCTTTGTGAAATGCGAACAATTGGCAATGGCATCTTCAGCGGTAATAACGGTAAAGTTTCACGTCGATATCATATCGAGAAGGTCCCCAAACGAAATTCCGTGTTTCTCTTTTAAATGTATTGTAGAATGGGAATGGTCTTCTTTCCTCGAACCAAGGACCATCAGGGGGCGTTAAACTCCGTTTATAAAACATATGTATATATCTTTTCTGGATATATAAAAATAAATGAATTTCCCGCCTTACGTTTCATATGGGTGATTAATAATCAATTAACACCGCCTGGTGTAGCACTTAGACCCCGTAAGTGAAAGACAATTGCATATTAATATTAGATAGGTACAACTCTTACCGTTTCCGAAGTATCAGTTCAATATCACATTGGGAAGATCCTAAAATGAGACTTCGATATCCCAAATTTGAAATGTATAGTAGAATATAAATGACGCTCTGGCGTCGAAGGATAATTAGAGAACCGGTGAGCTGCGTATATGAAATTTATATAGGACTTCTGTTCCCATTTTACGTTTCCATATTATTGAGAAGGTATTCAAAAACTCTTAAAAATCGCCGCAATGCATTTTACATGAGAGAACTTCGCAAGCATCTGGCGTCGAACCCATTTCTTGAGATTTCTTCCTCTGGCACTATAGAATACCGCGTAATCTGCGGTGAATTTGAATTCTCTATCTTACCGAGAAGTACCTCAAAATAATTTTCAGAAATCCGCGCAATGCATTCTCATGGGAAATTCCAATTTTTGGGGCCTACCTACCTAAACCCTAACATTGGCCCTAACAAGTAACCGTTATGATAATTCAGTCTGTCTAACGAGTCTGAAATATGCTGACATAATCCTAATTCGCAGAGTATCCTGTTCTGAAACCATAAATACTTAGCCACCCAGAATTTCTTAAGATAATCTTAGACTAATTTTTCCAATAGCTTACATATGACCAAAGTTAAGCTGACCGGTCTTTTGTCTTACATGACCGAACATTTATGAATTGGTATGACCGTTGCCTTTTTCCAATCTTCTGGAATAGAACCATTTAGATCACTTGAAATAAAACTCTAATATATGGAACAAAATCGGTCGATCCTAGTTTTAATAAATCTCCGGATATATTGTCTGGCCCGCCAGATTTGTTATTTTAAAATTTTTCCAATTGTCTGTTTATCCCTGTTAATGATGAAGATCCCTACTTATGCTCTCCCATCTTTACTAAAATATTCATGGCTACTTATGATATTTCATGCATTTGCTTCGATCCCTTTTGATTGGCTTGTTTTCTCAACATTAAACCCATTTTGATAGAAGCAGCTTAATGTAGAAAATATGTGAATGAAAAATTATCATTACAGAAAAGATGCTTACACATCTTTTAGTTTATTTTTCTATTTAAAGATAATTTTAATTAGATAATAAAGATTCCTAATACAAATAGGAGTTTGATTTATGTTGGTGCGCCCTCAATTCAGTGATCGATTCCCTTTTATTCAATCTCGAAGAGTCACAAATTAGAAGGTAATTTATCCTGAAGAAGTGGGAATAGTTAAATTTTGGACCAGAGTTGTACAATTATTCAAGAGCCAGTGGATGTCATAGTTGCGGGCTCATTTGAGAAGGCAGAATTCTTTCGATCAATTGCTGTGGATGACATCCAAATGATTGTTGTAATGGTGAGCACCTTAAGAAATCGGTGGCCTTCAAGATGTGGGCTGACGGAAAAGCAAACACGGAGGGTTTCAATTGAAGTGGATAGAGGGAAAGAGATGGGAAAAGACAATTTAATCGGTGAATGTACTCAACGTGCGGACGGACATTTTCGTATGTCACAAATTGACGATGATGATAAATGGGTTTTCAAATCATTTTCTAGCTCGCCTTTATATTTTCTTTCTCCAAAAATGGTTCGAAAAAACAAACGCACGCGCCGACTTATTCTTCATTTGTTCTCACGACGTGCTTTTCTAGAAAAAGAATCAAAGAGACTTTCTCTCGGCACCTTTATCGTGGGAAGTATTCTCTTCTTGAGCGAGAAATGCTGCGAATATGTCGTGACCAAAAGGCATCAAATGAACATGTTTTAAATCGCGGGATCCCTAAAAAAGACCCTTTTTAATTGTCACCGTGCCTAATAAACGAATTACAATTATTATGAATAAAGTTTTACAGAGACAAACCATCGCACAATCATACGGAAGCTGGTGCTTTTTCACCGAATAAAACGCAACAAAATGACGGTTGAAAGTGCGAGCAGAACATTTTGGGGACGCTTTCCGCTGAAAAGAAAAAAAATCTCACAGAGCGATCTCACGGATTCACTCGACGAGAATTGGGGCAGTGAAAAGAATAAAGGCCAAATAGAATATAAGCAACGCCGCGTGACCAAATACAACCACCAAGAAAATGCACCACTTTCCAAATTTCATAAAATACCTACAAAATGTGCGTTTTTAAAGTATTATTGTGACCGTGGGTTTGCATACAAAAAATGAGGAGAATGAAAATACTCGCTTTTTATTTCGTATAAAATTGCTCACTTGTTCAGCCATTTTGAAAGAAAGAATAGATTTAATTCGAATCCACCTCAAAAGTGGTTTCCTTCCGTGTCTATTTCAAGCTATAGACAAATTTATTTCATTATTCGGAACTTCTATAAAGAATTTCAGACATTCATCGAAAAGTGGTAGATTTTTTCAGAACGTATCTAAGAAATTATACTGTCGTTTTCGCAGTGGAGCATTTTGTAAAAGATAATTTTCCGCTAACTTTTTTTGTTTTGAAAGTAAAGCTAAATACGCAAGAATATATTCTCTCCTTGGAATCGAGATTTAACATCATGTGAACCTTTAAGAAAAGCAATCATTTTTCAGAACCTTTCTACCATAAATTTCATTATTACAAGGGAATCGAGCGCAGGACATATACGCAATCGTACTTTTGCCAATTTTGTTATTCGTGTGGTCAAATGCAGAAGTCGCCTAGCAGACAAATTTATGAATACAAAGAGAAGTACCTGCCAATCTATTTTACACTGGGAATTGGTTTTTATAAATTTATTATCAGATGCAAAGATCAGATACCAACTAGCATTGAATTCAATCAGTAGAACGAAGAGAAAGGAGGGGACCCCTCTAATTTCCTGAAATTTAATCACATTAAGTTGTTAAATAACGTGTTGTCGAATTTTAAGTCAGAATCGTGGTAAAATCGCGATGGGTAAGCTTTGAGTTAAAAGTGTATTCGCTCATTTTATATGAATAACTATTTATGCTGTACATTTATTACACCGACCGAAAAATCAGTAACGATTCAGAATTGTTGCAAGCATCGATAGTGTGGATATTTTTTCACTTTGCGTATACTTATTATGCAGTAAAATTAACGGACGCGTTCAATTCCACGAGGCACACACTATCTCAAGCATAATAAACAAACTCTAAGTAATGCTTCTTTTTCATTTTGTACGCACTTTTCGTCCTATTTTATGTCCTCCGCATATATTCTAACTTGGTTTACAAAACAGACTGAAATAGAAACTGTCGAGGCGGTGATTCGACAATAGAAGAGAATGGTTTCCTGAAATGGGCGACTAAATCGAATGAATAATGGATTTGCTGATAAAGCCGAAGCTTGGTTACTTACCGTAAATAAGTTAAAGCGACGACGACATTAAAGAAATTATCAACATAAAACTAGAACGAAGTCCGCTACAATCAGCAGGCTCACTTTTTTCTCGCTCGTTTTTGTAACTCGAAAGAGGAAATGTAAAGGCAAATCCAAAATTATGAAAACGAACAGCAGTCTTTTATAGACGTCTCAAAGAAGCATTTTAAGGGCATTTCTCTTTCTATAGTCACGAATTTCGAGGAAATTCGCCGACCGATCAAATCATTCTCCGTTTCCCTCATTAAGGCGGTCTCGATAAATTGGACTTGCAAATAAAATCGTTTGCTGCAGCGCTCCAGGGACTGCGGTAAACTATGTCAACAATGTTGAAGTCAAATTCGAGTCAATTGACAAATTCGTAAATCGAGAGGATAATCACTTTTAAGGTCAACCCCACCCGGTCCACAGAAATATTACCGTACCAATATATTTAAATCATTATTTCATCAATATAACTGCTTCGATGTACCCCTCGGACGATCATTATATTACGATATTGACTCAATCATATTGGCCGTGAAAGGATTGATTAAGACATTTAAATATTAAAGATATGCAGCCGACTTCGGTAGCGCTAGGGGAGCTCAGCTCAGCTGAGGCCATGGGTTAAAATCCTGATCAGAACATCGCATTAGGATAATTAATACACTGCCGACACAACAAGATTCTCATTCGTTGATGTTATTCTCACCGTGGGTTCGTATAGCTTCTGCAGCTCGTCATATAGCCACATCTCGACGGCGAGCCTCTTGCGGATGAGCGTCATCTGGTGAGAGCCGTACTTGGCAGTGAGGAACTTCTCCCTGCGCTCCTTCACCTCGCCCTTGTCCGTGAAATTCACATGAAGCCCGGATTTTGCTGGGCTCCGCTCTGCTCGCACATCGGCCATTATTCCGTTGGGAGAGGCAGGAGGATAACTCAAGCCACACTCCATCCGATGATTCTTCTGCAAACGCTATCAAAAAGACCCGTTAATGATGATGTTCGTTGAATTTATTTCGGTCATCGCCAAAGCATTTTCATTTCGGATTAAAATTGATAATGCTCGACTAAAGTATTTGTCTTGGGAAAAATAAATGCGCTGAATACGGTGACTTCATCCGCATCGCTTAAATCGATCCTAAATAAAAGGATACGGCGATGACGGTAAAAATGTCTCTATGGGTACCACGAAACTTCGCGAAATTAATTCTTCCGAGCAAATGTTCGTGATATCAAAGGATAGCGTAGCGAAAAGGAGTCCATTTCCAAACCTGTACAAACAAGAAGTGACGAGAGATAAGACTATCTAACATAACAATACTTACGAGCGATTTGTTTATCTCGTCCGAGAACTGTAGGCAAGGTCCCGTAAATGGAGTATTTTGCAGTATTATAAACGATTTTCACTAAAATTGTAGTGCAGTACTCGGGATTAACTAATACTGGAGTAATCTCCTACGGTAGAGAGACAGTTCTCGCACCTATTACACCAGACAACAGACACAAACTACACGGTTGACTTCGCAAAGAGGGAAGGGAGAGAGAGGGACTTTCGACAGTCACTTATTCACCGCACAAGTCGGGCGCCAATTTTGATATGGATGATTATTCCATATGATAAAACCAAAATAGTTCACAAAGAAAGATTTTATCAGAATGAATAATGTCGAAGTTGCCGATTACATTTTTTAGGAGAAAATTCTTGCTTTATTTTCAAATCTAAACGAATGCTAATTGTTCATTTGATTATCTTGTTAAGAAAACATCAGGAATTTCTTAAACCCCATCCACTCGTATAAATATGAAGTTACCGCAAAACTATTAAACTTTAAAACCTTTGCCTCGACAACCACCCCTGGATTATTAAACGATCGGTTAATAATCCAGGAGTGGACTGACTAAAACTAGCTAAAGACTTTATAATGAGTAACAGCAAATTTTATAAATAGTGATATTGGTTAAAAGTGCTTAGACAGCTATGGTCATTTCGCTCGTAGACTCTTACCGGGAATCGAACCCGGGACCACTTTCAAAGTCGAAGGCGCTGCCCCTCGCATATCTGAGAGCCCTGACAACAAATTTTTAAATTAGTTCTCATAACTACAGCCCAAAGAAGGATCGATATATATTATATGCAAATATGTTTCACCCATGATTTCTTTTTGATATTAACAGATTCACGCAAAGTAAATTACTAAAGAATCAAACACTCTTAATATCTATAGCTATATGCTCGTTTCATGGAAGTTAACAGAACGAGATATTATTTATGCCATATAAAGGATTTAGTGAAACGTCTGTAAGCCACAATGAACGGAAGTTTTAGCATAAATGTCAGAACAATCTAGTTTTATAGAGTTCTTGTTATAAATAACTGTCGGCAGCCTAAGTTGAACGTAACAATATTGATAGAATAGACTACTCCTCCAAATAAATACTATACATTTTATACTTACGTATAGTATGCTCTCCTTACAATCAAAGGAGCCTATTTAATAAGTACTTCTCATCCTATTTTCTACCATTTTCGAGATATAATCTAAACTGCTTTCAAAAGACGGATAAGCTACCGATTAGGCTCGGCGGGAGGCCGTAAATCCATCTCATACATAATTATAGATAATGTGAGTCATGTGAATGAGTAATGCAGAATAACGTATCAATTTTATTTATATTCTCGGTCCTTCGCAAATTTTCTTTTATAAAATTAAGTGGTTTCAACCTGATACTTATTTTCATCTTCCAGAAGAAAATTGTGTAAGAGTTCCAAATATCAACACTAGGGTCTCTCTACATGATACAGATAACCACGCCAAGTGGCAAAAGCTACAACTAAGTGCTCCGTTTCCATTAACGTTGGTTGTGTAAAATTCTTATGATTCTCATTAACAACTCTCTGTAATGGTTGAGTCAAGTGTTCACGTTTACCAACACTAAAGTTTCCCCATTCCATGTTGCGTACATATCTTTATATAATGAAGTGTTAACAACTTCCCTTATTTTGATGACATTTTTCCCTAGGTACCACGTTAACTTTAACCTCTCTACCTGTGTATGATCGACATTGCAAAGGTTCTTAAGTTCATTGTTAGAAATGAAGTTGATTGTAAGCTTGAGATCATTTATGATTCCTTTATGTTTACTGTTCGTATTTGAATCAATCTGTGTGTTTGTGAATGCTGACGATGTCGATGATATCAACTTGTCCAAAAGAATAACCAAAAGAAATGAGTTAGATATGCAGATTTGCATCGACAACTTTGATGTTCATGAAGATACTATTATCAGAACTCAAGATTCAAGATGGATGGGAGCTAAGTATATTAACGAATCCGATTTGCGCTCCAGAGAAGATTGCCTTAAATTGTGCTGTGAAACCACTTCTTGTGATGTTTTTGTTTTCGAGGAAAAGGTATTTTGAAAATTTTAACTAAACAAGAATCCAGATTTCAGACTTACTAATTCGCATTCTGTTTGGTTTTTTCTTTTGCAGTATCCTGGAAGCTGTTATTTATTCAACTGTGGTCCATCCGACGATTTTAAGTGTAAATTTACAAAACATAGGCAGTATACTAGCGCTATCTTAACTATTAATAGGCACACGGCGGAGTTAGAAAATGAAATACAGCATAGTAAGCAGGAACAGGAATTGACTAGGTTGAGGTAATTAATGTCGTTGACACATTTTATAATGTAAGTTGTACGTGTATCGCAATATTTTTATATTACGTATTATTCTTTGATGGATTATTCCTTGTCTCATATCGGAGGCATCGTTTCCTTTCACGATGAATTTCATTGAAGGGTTTCAGCCAGTGAATTGATATCCAGCACTCCCATTCCTCCAAATATTATTTCAACCGTTCCAACTCCACCTAAGGAAGCCACTCCTAATGCAAACATCACCATCACAAGTGAGTATACGATGCATTCTCTCGGTGATTTTATAGATTCTATAGTGAGTGGAAGAACCGAACTTCTTTCCCGGTTTAACTCCACAGTTTATAACAAAGATCAATCGTCACCTTGGGTACAGTTGTTTTGTAGAATTTAGTATTAGTTTTGCACATTATACGATGGTTAAATTCTCAATGTTCATTATTCAAGTATTGGCATCCATGATTGGCCATGGTTTGTCACAACCAAATAAATTCCACGAATAATGCTTTGGTTGTTAATTAGATGAATTTCAGTCACTCTAATGGGATTCCTTTTTCATGCTCCTCTGGTATTGGCATGAAAAAAGTCTCCCACATGGAGCATTTCATCAGCAGCTTAATTAATTGTACATCGTCATATGTATCATCTTGAAGTATGTTTCAGTGAAAGCTATGTCGAGGTAGCCTATGTAATGCAATTTTGCACTTGGCTCATTAATTATTGGATATAACATTTCATGAGAATCAAAACTTATTGAAGTCCCTTACTATTGTATTATTGATTTCATAATTCACTCTATTTTACTGTTTTCTCTAATGACCTAGCTGTTTATTTACATGGTTTGCATTCTTCAAAAATTCATTATGATTCTTATAACTCATTGTATATTCCCTTTATCTTAAAAGCCCCCTTAGCTCACCTAGTTACAATAATTTCAAAATTATATTTTTGAAATATTAAATCTATGTATCGATTTTTAATTAATTCCAAACAATGTAAAATTTTAAAGGTACAATTTATTTTCTGGTGGAATCCTGTGTGCTTGCTTTTCACCTCAATGTATATTCTTTAGAATTAATCGATGATGCTTTATTTTCATGATGGCAGAATCCAGTTTTATTTTTGTATAGATTGAAAGTGTAATGACAAGAGCTGAGAGAAAGAGATACAACTTTATCTCAGAAAAAATTTCCTGTTCAAATGCAATCAAGCACCACTTGAGAAATCAATTCCTCATTTTTGCTCAAAAATCAGCAGTTTAAAGGATAGCTAACAAATACATTTTTATCCAATCCTTCTAGTCTTTGATAAGATTATCTTCCTGTTTGAAAATATTCTGAATGTTAGAAAAGAAGAATGTGAGCTGTTCAGTTTTTCATAATTATCCATCAAATGTTTCTTGAAACGAATCATCAAACATTAGGGGCTTTTGGCATTTACCAAGAGGAACTCCAGTTTTGTCCATTACACAGCCAATCAGATTCACGATGATCTTCACCTTATTCATTCCCTTCTTGTATTAGTTTTGTAAATTCGGGACACAAAAGTAAGTACTCAATGCCTCAAATTAAGGCATATGATGGTTCTGTTTGATCATCAGGAATAATTGTAGTTCATGATTTTTTCCAAAACATTACACCAATTCTAAACTGTTTTTGGAAACATGAAACTAAAATATCTGAGATGATGAATTTTGTGAAAATCTACTGAAAACCATCAACTTTGGCTGGTTTCCTCAATTTCGGTTTGCTGTAAAGCTGTGAACTTTTGGAGCCTTGGTGATTCAAAGTGCAAAGCGGAGTATAAAAGTCAAAAACTAAAGTTCTGTTCAAGATATCGCATCAAAACAAACTGCAACTGAAAATTACAACATTTACCTTGATTTCTCTCGAGACAAGTTCTTCCTCACGTGGGAAACCAAAAAGTTTTAGGCAACCTATAAATTGGACTGCACGACAAATTTTTCTTGAGTTACGTTCCAACTAAATAATTTTTTACTAAGACGTGGTTGCTCTAAAATTAATCTTATGTAACTTTTATGCATTCAGATGATACAATGATCAATTGAAGAAAAAATCAACATTTTATTTTGGGTTGTAAGAGAGTAATTCAAAAATGTTCACTGGTGAAAACTCGACAATTCATTCTGTGTTCGCTTTTAACTTTGCTGCTTTTGTTATACAAGCATATAACTTTCACTACTGTGTTGATAAGGTTCATTTTAATTCAAATTTCATCAGAACATAAGTTTGGATCGATCAATGTAAACTTCTAATCTTAATTATCCGAATCCGTAGCTCCTCGTAAAGGCAACCCAGTGCAAGGCTTTGCCTTTCTCCCCTAAGACAATACTTACTGGAATTTTGGACCAGGCAATGTAATTTTTCCATTGTTACTTATGTATTTACTTCACTTGATTATTACTTATTTTAATTTACCTATTTAATTGCATTTGATGAACTAATCGTGTTTCTATTATAACTCACGACTCTCCTGTCTGCTTGAGTTGAATACATAAATAAACACTCCACACCAAGAATTTCACTTATCTTTATCAAGATCCTTTTTTGCTTCCTTGACTAATGCTATTCATTTTTATATATCACTTCACATACAAAGAAGTACATTACCTTCAGTAATAGAAATTATTCAGCTCTTCTATAATCCAGGCTGATTTTTAACTCAGTCATCTTTCCTTTAGCTTTCTTTGATTTAGTTTAACATTAAACTTTTCTATTGGTTTTTGTTTAGTGCATTAACTAGAATTTTTATCCTCTTTTGGAATAGCACACAATAGCTTTGTTTTTTACAAATCTCTCTTTTGTTGGGTAAGTAATGTATGCAAAAAGGTGGTTGAAGCAAAATTTGTACTTAAATGTTATTATTCCATCAAAAGGTCACTAAGATATGCAGACATTTGTGTACTTTCCAATATGTAGAAGTATGAATTTTGTATTAATCACCATTTGCATCATTATGTCTTTCCAGTGAGACCTTATAATATATGCATTTACTTCAGCCTCACAATAAACATAACATACATAAATTAAACGCTTTGCCTTATTAATACTCTCATTACCATTACCATTACAATAAGTGAATCAGTCCTCCTTTTTGCCCCTTAATTTTTCCTTCAATCCCTTTATTTGGTAACCTATGAATAACAGTAAACTAATTGTGGAACAAACTACATAAATATGCATGGAAAAGTAAAGGATATTTGCCATAAAGGATGTGCATCCAGGAAAAATCTCAGTCTGACTATCCAGCCAGAGCATGTGGGCATTTGTGGAAATGCAAACATCAATTAAAGTAGCCCCCTGGAAAGGTTCAAGTCCTGGTCCTGTCCACTTATCCTAAGGACTGCATAAATACCCTGCCTTTCAGTTGGGGGGCATTAGCATTTTTCTGTGACGATTTATAATAATAATAACGACTTTATTAGAGGGCGAGATTGAGGCTAGTAAGCCTCTTCTTACATCTAACCCTTATAATATGAAAGAAGTAAAGAGATAGATTATGGGTTTAAACAAAAGGAAATAATAAAGAGATTTGTTTGCGGGTTAAAAAAACCTAAGTTACTACACTTAGGAAAAAATAGAACCCTGCAGGAAAACACCCACAGGAAGGGGGGCGTGAAAAACCTGCGAAACCTACAGACAGTAGCATCTAAAAATTTTAAAGAAGAGGGGGAATAAGGGAAAGAGAAGTGACTGCAACATTACTGAAAGGAATTTAAAAAAGCATTATAACTGAACAATGATATGATAGAAAAAAATCATTGCAAGATGATAAAAGAAGTGAGAAAAACATAATACATAGATATTTACAATATCACCATTGGTTGCGTCAATTTAGCAATAAAAGCAGTAAAAAATCAAATGAATCAATGAAAAAGAATAAACCATAGAAACTGCAGATTACCAAAAATAAAAACCATAGGAAAATCAATACATATAAACACAATACATAGGTTTGAGGATTATGTAAATAAAATCTTGTGTCCTCTCTCCTTAATCTGAAAATTTCTTGCACAGAAATACTTTATACCTCCCCCCTCCAGGTTATTAAGGAGAAAAAGTTTTGCCACTCTATCTATTCATTAGATGTTTTTCATAAATTTCTCTGTGCAATATCCCTTCTTCAACTTATTTTACACTTTCTGTCTTTCCCTCAGCATATTCTTATGTGCTATCTTTATGGCCATTCCTTTGCATTCCCATTTAAACGCATTTTCCTTCATTCTCGTATCATTTTTACTCTTGCCTCTGATTTCCATAATTTTGTTTTGCTCTTTTTAACTATTTGCCCACTATCACTGCTTTCCCCCGATTCTTTAGCTCTTACTTCTTTGCTGACAGTTCTTTGGAACTCTTCTTCATCCTCAAAATGCTTCTATATTTCTATTTTGAATGCCCAGAAGATTTTGTTAACATGAGTAGAGTTCCAAAAGCTAAATTATGATCTGAGTGTAGAAAATCAGCAGAGTTAATTTGCATGCTCATATTGCTACACACCTCACCAATGCCTGTTTCTAGCCAAAATATGTTTTGTATCTGTCTGTCTCTCTTTGTATTGTTGTCTAATATGATGGTGAAAATGGATGGTTGTGATTCAGAGCTTGTTCTTCCAACAGAAGTTTGTCATTTCTATTTTCATCTCTGCTTCCTCACCAATTCTGTTGAATGATAACTTAGATGGCCTTCCTTTTCTTCCTAAAATGGGACTCAATATCGTGCATTTAATGGTTCAACATCCTGGTTGCCTGAAGCAATAACATTGATAGAAAAACTAATTTCTTCTGTAATACTGGTCATGTGTGGAAGGGTTTTTTCCATCACTGATCTCATAACTCTGTTCATGCTCTCCACTTACCTTTTTTATAATTGTTTTAATTGCAACAATAGATTCGTTTGTAGGCACCTAACGGATGCTCTATCTCATCTCGGTGACCAAAGCAAGTTTCTCTGTAGATCACTGTTCTCTATATTACCTGGCCCACTGGCATCCAATGCATCTTTCTCTCTTCATCAAACTAATTCAATTTTGAAAATAAATCTTGTTCCACACTTGTTTACAACTGAGGTGTTGTAATTTCGTAAAAGCTGTTTGGTCATTTTCTCATGAGGGTAAATTTTATAGTTCATTTACCATCTTATTGGTTTATCACATCCTTCATAGGGAAATTGATGCATCTTTGCACTGTTCTCTGCATCACACATATGTCTGGATTTATGTAAAATCTCAGCCCCTATCCCTCTTTAGTCATCTTTTTCGATATCCTTCCTCACTCTTATTTCACCTTTTGAACCACTAGTTTGATATCTCATTTGGACGCTAGTTACTGTTACATCTTTTATTTTATACAATTGAGAAGAACTTAAAATGCTAGAGTCATTTTATTATACATCTTTCTAAAGTTTGGAAATGTTTAGACTTGTCTGATTACCAAATTTATACTTTTGTTTTTCCAATATTATTTTGCAGTTTCCGAAACATTTTCACTATAGACTTATACGAGATAAGTGATGATGTAAAATTATCATCTCTTGATTGTAGAGTCATCATGTATTTTTCTGTCCAATTCTCTGCTGTCTCCTTCTTTTAAGTGTCAGTATAATTTTGCTCTTCACCTCTTTTTATTTCTCTCCCCTCTGAGCTTTCTAATTCCTTCATTTCTCAACCCATCTTATTCTTCCATCATTCTCCATGCATTTTAAATGCCTCTCTTTCCCACTTCCTTAATGTTCATGCTTCACATCCATACATGAAAACACTCCATGTGTAACATTTAGCCTCTTTCTCACCTCCATATCCAGGCTTATAAATAAACTTTACTATAAATCTACTTTTACACAGCAAGTTTTTCTTCTAGCTGAAGGCCTCTTTTGCCATTGCTACCCTTCTTTTCTGTTCTGCAACATTTCTCCAATAATCAGTTATCATAGATTCTAGGTATCTATAGCTTTTATTCTATTATGTCTTCATTTATTCACACACTCGTATAACCTTCACAGCAACACCTTAGTATTTCCTAAGTTTATCTGAACTTTTAGCAACCCTTGAAGTGCATTTTATCTACAGATGATCTTAACTTCTCTCCATCCCATTAAGTAAGTTTTGGATCAATATATGTATTTTACAACATTGGTCATCCATCCAACCTGTCATATCCTTATTTATTTTTAAAGCATTTTTGCAGTTCTCTGATATCTTTTCACTTCCCTCCCATTTAGAATTTCCATAATTTTCTCCCATTTAAGCCAATCAAAAGCCCATTATCAGATGAATAAAACAAAGAGCTGTCTCTATCATCCTTAGATGGTTCCGTTCCCTTCCCTTTTCTCTTGCTCCCCTGCATTATTCTCATCTTCTACAATATTCTCAACAAATTTTTTTGGCTGTTTGCAAAGTTAGGCTTATCATTCTATGCTCAGTACATTTCCGGCTTCTTAGAAATTGATACCGTTACTGTTCTGAGGAAATCCTCAGGTCATTCACCAGTATGGTATATTTTATAACACAATTTAACAATTTCCCTTATTCCTCTCCAATCTTCACCTTGTTAATTTCTAGTTCTGACTTTTCTATTGAAAAGATCAGAGAAGAGAAAAGAGATAGAATAGATATCAAACACACATATAATATTACAATTCCTAAAGGAGTAGATGTTTTCTTTAGCCCAAGTTACTCCCTTTAACCATAGTAAAGAATAGTACAATTTCTTTTGGACAAAATGGATAAATTTGAGTGAGATTCAAATTTCTCTGAGGTATTGAAAGTGGAGAATCGGATTATTCAAACAAATTTTTCAGTTCCAACAAATTAACCAAACTAATAAAACTAACTTTGAAGTTTTGCATCTTTTGTAAATGCTTACTTTTCTGCATCACATATTTCTTTTATTTGTACATTATTTCATTTTCTAATCTTTTCAGTTTTTAAATTTATTTGTAAATTAACTTGATAATTATGGTAATTATTGTTTATTGATGTATTATTCTGTAATGTTATTCAATTATAGTTTGTATTTTTATTATATGTAATTAGCATTTATATAAATATTTTATTTTCTTTCATTTCAGTTTTTTATTTTACTGGTAAATTAAACTATTCTTTTTATGTTTGTATTGTTTGATTTGTTTGTAGAATTTTGTAAATAAATGCTTGAAAATTTATTAGTGTTTTAATTGATTTTTTATCAAAATTTTCATATATAGACAGTAGATAGAATGATACTTAGTAGCCTTTTCAGAATCATCATTCCAAATTCTCAAAATGAGTTATTTTCCTCTATCATTGTTATATTAATTGTGAGTTCAGCACATTGAGAGATTATACATGTATTTCTCGCTACAACGACTGCGTATTGAAATTTAGGAAAAGAAGTGTGGTCGTATTTGAGATTGCTCTAGTAAATTTAAAGTTATTGCTTAGCTTTATTTTCCTTAAATTAGTGTTTAATTAATTTCCTAATTAATATATTGCTCGTAATAGGCAGGGATTGGTTCCAATTGATGGTTGTATTTTATATTGGCGAGACGATCAATTCCTTTATGGACGAAAATATGAATTGCAAGAATGAATGAAAGGGACTTCTTTCTTTAAAGCCGCACATTGCGTGTTTTGTTGCCACACATTGGGAAATATACTGTGTATGCAATCTATTATTATAGGCGCCACTTTATGGCTGAGGCGTGTAAAAAGGCGAAGAATTCACTGTACTATTGTATTGTGACTGCCGAAAAATGAGAAATGTAATTAAGGTATGACGGAAATCTTGAAAATGGATTTGGTAGCAAAGTAGGATTATGAAAACTTTGAAATAGGAAAGGGAATTTTAAATAACGGTAGAATCCAATCAATAGATTCAGATTAACGGGATCCTCAAATGATTCGTGGAAAATTATAATTAAATGAAGTAAAGTTTTGGAGCCGTTGCTTTAGACGATCTCTTCTTATTCAAAGTTGGTGCGCAACCAGTGATTAATGCGAGTAAATGCTCCGCAGTTATGTGAAAAGAAATGCATCACAACACAATCACAATCAGAAGTGGTCGTCAAATATCTTGGGATAACTAGTACAAATAAGTTAACTGGAGCGCACACCTCCGAGAAATCTGCGGTAAAACAAGAAAAAGCTCGGCTTTGTAAAGCGTATTGATGGGATGAAAAGAGAGCGATCACCTTGGTCCATCTGGCGGAAAATAAATTGAATCCGGCGGATGATGAACTCGAGAAAGTGCAACGCAAAGCGATACGTTTTGCTGGAACATGCTACGATAAAAAGTTAGGCTCTCAGACGCAGATTGGGAATCCTCGAAAGGAAGGAGACTATTAGTTAGATTGAGATTGCTTGATAAATTTAGAGAAAGTAGGACAATGAGCGTAAATAAAATAAATTGATGCTCGTGCATTCTTTCCGCGAGCAATGACAGTAAGCCAAAGAGGTAGCTATAAACGTCTTTTGTTAACACCCCCTGCCACACGCTGAAAGGTGGCTTGCAGGGTATTTATGTAGTTGTGAGAACTTGCTTTATTCGATACCTTTTTAATTAAAAGTTGAGATTTCTCGGTTCTCAGATTTCCTTTCATATTCGTGAACGAAAGAATGAGAAATAATTTTTTGATGATGTGCAGTATCTTCCTCACCAGAGAGGCGGCCTCGTTTCATATGCCATGTCACATAACTGAGATGTCTGTATATATTGTACAATCTATCAATCCATCTACTAATACCACTCTAATACTTGAAATCCAATATTTTTTGCTTAGTAAAGCAATATGATTTTATATATTTTTTCCTACGCGAATTAGACATTTCACAACAAATGGTTATTCATTTTTCTTTCGGTAATTAGTCCATTTCCCATAGTAGCATTAATTTAATTAAATAAATTATTATATGTAAATTATGATAAATAAGAGGAAAAACATTTAGAATGTTGTGAATAGACGAAGGCGACTGTTAAACTCGAATCTCATAAGAATATATGAAAAGGATAAGTCCATATAAAATGCATGAGGAAGGAGAGCCTGCATTTCATTGGTAAAAGTTGGAAATTGGAATTCATCAATATATATTTAAGAATATTATATCCTTCTATACTGTAGATGGGATAAAGTTATACTTCGTGAAACTTCGAGTAATAAATTTTTTCGTTCGCAAAAAATGGAAAAATTTTCCGCAGAAATGCTATCGAAGACAACAAAGTAAACAAACGTAGAAATAGCAAGCAAATAAACTAATACTATACATATCGATGAATTAAATGGAAGGAATAAATTAACTTTATGGTTAAGATATTTTCGTGTCATCTAATAGCAAAATCGGTGGATTTGTTTGTAAACAGATATGCTTATGCATAGAATGAAGATGCGATGAGATGAGGTCATTCGGTGGGTGTACCGTTAGCATCTCCGGAGGCTGAGATGGAGCTCCGTTAATACAACCGTTAGAAATACGTTCATCTTCGCCATATGAACCCGCGTACTATTCGCGTTATATTTTATTATTTTTTTATTTCAGAAAATTTCGATCATTGATGGCCGATTGCAAATATGGACGATTAGAAATTCACTTTCAGTGTACCGTATTCTCCGGCGTATAACACGACTTTTCCAATCAAAATATACAGTCTGGTATATATTCGCAGTATATGACTCTTCTAACGCACACCAAACAAAAATAAAAAACATCAGATTTGATTTCAATATGCTGACTGTAATTCAAATGCTATGATACGGTCGGCGACGGCCCTTTATGATCTCTCCCCATGTGGCGAAAGCTGATTCACCACTCCCACTCGAAACCCGAGTTTTGAGAAAATTTACTTAAGAAAGTCGTCTTTTACGTCGAAAAATACTGTACTTTATTTAATTAATCTAGAACTACGCTACACCGTCGAAAATGACGAACTATATTTGACTTATATAGAATTTACAAGCGCAAATTCCTCAAGCGCCATCCAATTCTCTCTATTCTGAGCTTCTCTTTGCCATGTCACACCTAAGTACTTAATGATGTCTCTGTTCCATCGGTCCTTTGGTCTTCTTCTTGGTCTCTTCACATCTCTTGGTGTCCAGTTCAGAACCGCTCTTGTCCAACGGTTGTCGTTTCTTCTCGCCACATGGCCTGCCCACATCCATTTCAGTGACCTTACTTTATCTATGATGTCTGTCACTCCGGTCTTCATCCTCACCCAGGTGTTGCGTTTCCTGTCTCTTCTCGTGATCCCAAGTATACACCTTTCCATACTTCTTTGCGTTGTCTGAAGTCGCTGGGTTATTGCAGCGTTAAACAGCCAGGTTTCACTTCCATATGTCAACACTGGTAGAATACGTTGGTTGAAAACCTTCCTCTTCAATGGCATAGACATATTTGACTTCAGAATATGTGCATTTCTTCCGAAGGCACTCCAGCCGAGTGTAATTCTTCTGTTCACTTCGATAATCCTATTGTTCTCTCCTCTTGTTACTAGTTGTCCTGTATTCTGAGCAGACCTCCAGAGGCGTCCCTTCAAATTAGATTGGTTCTTCAATATTTCTTATATAAAGATACTTCTTCGGATATCTATTATATATAGCTACTTCTCAGAATGGTACTTATCTAATATTAATATGCAATTGTGTCGCACGATCGGGTCCTTAGTTCGACGCCGAGCGGTCTTTTGCGCGAAGTTTTCAAAATTATTTTGAGGCATTACTTGGTGCGGTACTGCATTCAACTGATAGCTTGCAGTATGGAAGCAACTTTTACCCGTATATATAGATATATCCGGAGTTAGCTATCTATTATATATAGCTAACTCTCCGGATATACCTATATGTAGGGGCTACGAATTCTGACCATGTTCCACAAGCGCCGTCGACTTCAGATTTTTTCGACGCACTGGCCACACCCTGTAGATGCCAGAATAATTCAGACATCAACTCTAGCTATCATGGGTTCGATACCAGAAAGTCCCAAATATCACAATTTTACAATAAGAATGCATTGCGCGGATTTTTGTAAATTATTTTGAGGCACTTATCGTTAAGATAGAGTAATCAAAATCTCGGAGGTTGAAGTTGAGGTAGTCTTCTATAATACGCATGGAAGAAATGTTACGAAATGACCGTGAGTTCGACGCCAGGTGGGTGCAAAATTCTTCCATAAGAAATGCATTGCTGCAATTTTTGAAATTTTTTTTCAATGCCTTTCCGATAATCTGGAAGGATAAAACCCGGAATGGTGACAATGGCGTTTGAAAGCATTCTTTCGTGAATTTCACCGTTTCTCTAGTGGTCCTAAGTTCGATGCAAGAGCGTAATTCCGATTCCACCATGCATTTCAAACGGGGAAAACGGAAACTTATTTTAGGACCTTCCCGATAAGATATTTAATCGAAACTTTGGAACATGTGAGAATGGCACTTATCTAATATTAATTTTTTATATTCAGTCACAAAAGGGTCCTGAGTTCGACGCTAGGCGGTCTTTTGCGCGAATTTTTGCACTCTGTTTTGAGGCCGTTCTCCATGCGATAGAGCGATCAAAATCACGGTCTTTGCAGAAAAGATGGTCTTCTTTAGTACCAAAGGAAGAAACGGTACCAAATGTCCGTGTGTTCGACGCCAGGTGGGTTCGAAATGCTTCCGTAAGAAATGCATTGGTGAAATCTTGGACGATTTTTTTAAATGCCTTCCCGATAAGGTGGAAAGATAAAACCCGGAATGGTGACACAGGCGTTTGAGAACATTCTTTCATGACGTCCGCCGTTTCTCTAGTGGTCCTTGGTTCGATGCAAGAGCGTCATTCCGATTCTACCATGCATTTCACACGGGAAGAACGGAATCTCATTTTAGGACCTTCCCGATAAGATACTGAATTGAAACTTTGAGACACGTCAGAGTGGCACTTCTCTAACATTCGTATGCCATTGTCTGTCACGAACGGGTCCTGTGTTCGACGCCAGGCTGTCATTTACGCAAATTTTTTTAAATTGTTTTGAGGCCTTTCTCTATGCAGGAGACTATTCAAAATCACAGCGTTTGCGTTTGAAGTAGTTTTCTATAGAACCAGTGGAAGAAAGGTTCCATTTGACCGTTAGTTCGATGCCAGATGGATGAAAATTTCTCACTTAAGAAATACATGCGGAATTTTCAAGAATTTTGCTGGATAAGCTTCGAGGATGATACCCGTTAGGGGAACTTATTGTAAATTTTTACCAATTAGCTAGCAGTATGCAAGCAACTTTTACTCGTATATAATACATATATACAGGGGATACAAATTCTAACCATGTTCTACAGGCGCCATCGACGTCAGATTTTTTCGACGTACTGGCCCCACCCAGTAGATACCAGAATAATTCAGACATCGACGCTAGCTATCATGAGTTCGATACCAGAATGTCCCAAAAATCGTAATTTTCCCATAAAAATGCCTTGCGCGGATATTTGAAATTTATTTTGAGGCACTTATCGGTAGGGTAGAAGAACCAAAATCTCGGAGGTTAAAGTTGAGGTAGTCTTCTATGGTTTTTATGGAAAAAATGTTGCCAAATGACCGTGAGTTCCACGCCTGATGGGTGCGAAATTCTTCCATAAGAAATGCATTGCTGCAAATTTTGAAAATTTTTTTCAATGCCCTACCGATGAGCTGGAAAGATGAAACCCGGAATGGTGACAGAGGCGTTTGAGAGCATTCTTTCATGAGGTTCACCGTTCCTCTATTGGTCCTTGGTACGATGCAAGAGCGTCATTTCGATTCTACCATGCATTTCAAACGGGGAATACGGAATCTTATTTAAGGACCTTCCCGATAAGATACTGAATTAAAACTTTGAAACACGTCAGAGTGGCACTTATCTAACATTCGTATGCCATTGTCTCTCACAAGCGGGTCCTGTGTTCGACGCCAGGCGGTCTTTCGCGCGAATTTTCGAAAATTGTTTTGAGTCCTTACTCGGAGGGATAGAACATTGGAAATCACGGAGGTTGGAGATGCCGTGGTTATCTATGGTACTAACTGAAAAATGTTACCAAATGACCGTGAGTTCGACGCCAAGTGGGTGCAAAATTCTCCGGTATAATGCGTGGCGGTCAATTATGACAATTATTTTTTATGCTTATCCGATAACCGGGAATAATATAAATTGGAATTTACATAGAGGTAATTCATGTGTTTCATATACGCTGTTCGCCGTTCCTCTGACGGTTCTTGGTTCCCAATATAATAAATGTTTGTACGTAGCTACGTAAATGTTTACGGACGATATGGGTTTGAGAAGGAATCTTTCAAGATATTCAACGGTACAATAAAGGAAGTTGTTAATAGCATAAATGTAATTGCTAAAAGAAGTTTTTTAGTTAGTAAATGGGTAGCATCTTCACGGAGATCAACGATATATTCAACGTAGCGGTGGATTAAATGTGTTCAATAAAAAGGTTCCATAGAAAATGAAGATTCCTCAACTACGAATGCTTTTCCCTGAGTCATTGAAGATAAAAATGATCGTAGCAATCATTATAACTAACTTTAGAAGTTAGTGGATCAAGATCACTGGAATTCAGAACACATCTTCTTAGCTATTAAATAACTCCTAAATACATCCAGAAAAATGCCGCTTAGAGTCGTTTGATATGAAACTGGTTTTTTTGAGCTCCAATTGACTCAAAAATTCACTCGAACCGCATTCCTTGCGCATCCGATATACATTTAATTGTCTCCGTTAGAACACTATTTTCATTCGAATCAACTTGAATTCGGATAATAGTTGCAAGAGTGGTTTGAAGATCATCGAATACTGTTTGAACCGTTTTTAGGAAAAGGCATGATTCGCGATATATACTTCCAAACGAAGGTTTCTCGAAATCTCACTGATTATGTATTTCCCTCTGATTGTATGAAAGAGCTCACCTTACAAGCAAACTGCGGGATGTCGTAAGAGAAGAGAGGCGCTCTCCGGAGTTTGTACGCCATGGTCGATGTCTTCAGGCACACTGAGCGAGTGCCGTTCGAGTAACGGAGTCCACTTTCATTTTTTTATTATTTGCAGCATATCGACTGTTAGGCTTTAGAGATGTGGGTATGGTTTAGAAAGGAGAAAGCAAGCTCGATTGATAGAAAAGCAAACGAGGAGATGCAATTGAGGGAAGAGGGTATTAAATAAAGTAATTAAAAATTAAAAAAAGGAAATTAGTGGATCAAATATCGAGTGGAGCATTGCTGTAGAAAACGAAGGAAGGATGAATGCTAGGGTAAAGACATTGGGGAAGACGAAGACAAAAGTTGTTGACAAAATAAGGGGTGGGATAAGTTACCAGAAATCGAAGGAGAGGGAATTAAATAGGAAATGCGGAGGGGCATTACATATATATATATATATATATATATTATATATAGCTAACTCTCCGGATATAAATATATAGATATACGAGTAAAAGTTGCTTGCATACTGCAAGCTATCCGTTGAATACAGTATCATACCAAGTACTGCCTCAGTTCAAATTTAAAACTTCGCGCCAAAGACCGCCTGGCGACGAACTAAGAACCCGATCGTGAGAGAAGACAGCAAAATAATATTAGATAAGTGCCATCCTTACTTGTT
This sequence comes from Pachydiplax longipennis, assembly GCA_036926295.1. Classification (NCBI taxonomy): domain Eukaryota; kingdom Metazoa; phylum Arthropoda; class Insecta; order Odonata; family Libellulidae; genus Pachydiplax; species Pachydiplax longipennis. The sequence goes on from JAVFKF010000037.1 coordinate 2,130,521, forward strand.
CCAAAGTTTCGATTCAATATCTTATCAGGAAGGTCCCACGCCTCTGTCACCATTCCGGGTTTTATCTTTCCAGCTTATCGGGAAGGCATTTAAAAAAATCGTAAAAGATTTCCGCAATGCATTTCTTAAGGAAGAATTTTGCATCCACCTGGCGTCGAACTCACTGTCATTTGGCTACATTTTTTCCATGAGAAGCATAGAAGACTACCTCAACTTCAACCTCCGAAATTTTGGTTACTCTATCTTAACGATAAGTGCCTCAAAATAATTTTCAAAAATCCGCGCAATGGGAATCCGGAATGGGAATTTCTGGCATCAAACCCATGATAGCTAGCGTCGAAGTCTGCATTATTCTGGCATCTAGAGTGTGGGGCCAGTACGTCGTAAAAATCTGACGTCGGCAGCGCTCGTGGAACATGGTCAGAATTCGTATCCCCTATAAATATATATATATATATATATATATATATATATATATATATATATATATATATATATAGGTATATCCGGAGAGTTAGCTATATATAATAGATACACATGCACACACACAAGTAAAAGTAACTTGCATACTGCAGGCTAATCGTTGCATATTTACCAAAACATCCGAATAGGGTCGGAACTGCTTACAAAAGGTTTCCTAAGTTCAGGTAAGCGTTGATGAAAACGGGACAATATAGCTGGAACCAAGGTCCATCACCGTAAACTTTGCCTTTGATTAAGTTTCGGTGAAGACCCTTCTTACTGTATGATTAATTTCAAGTCAATATAATATCCGGAAGGTACTCGAATTCCGAATTTTCCATTCAATTGTATGGTAGAATGCAAATGGTACACTGATGTCAAACCAAGGACCATCAGAGAAATGGGGAACTCCTTTTGTAACACAAATTCACGGCTGCTGTTCACACGCCGCTTACAGACTTCTATCTTCTTGAGAAATGTATCATTAAAAATTTCAGTTTCCCGCCGTGTATATCTTTAGTATGGGAGATTTAGGACTGCCTGGTACCTAAGCGAGGACCTTCTTTGATTAAAGCACTGGTTCCAACCATTAGTCACCAGAATAATTCACACATCGACGCTAGCTATCATTGGTTCGATTCCAGAAGGTCCCAAAAATCTGAATCTTCCCATAAGAATGCATTGTGCAGATTTTTGAAAATTATTTTGAGCTTTTTCTCTGTAAGATAGAGGAATCAAAATCACAGAGGTTAGCAATGATGTGATCTTATTTAGTAGTATAATGTCACTAAATGAGTGATGGTTCAACACCAGGTATGTACAAAGTATTTCCTTAATATAGAGGATTCAAAACCAATTTCGCAGATGGCGGGGTCTTCTATAGCACAAGTAGAAGAAATTTCACCTAATGAGCATGGATTCGGTGCCAGGTGGGTGCATGTGCCCCTTTAAAATAAATGTGCAAGGATTAGCTTGCAGTACACAAGCAACTTTTACTGTACGTATGTCTCCCCAAGCTCTTTCCAATGCTACTTCTCTGGTATATATATCATCTGTCGTCTGTCTATATATATCTCTGGTATCAGATATCACCTGTCATTAGACAACAGCCCCCAAACATTGTGTATTAGATAATGCTTGACAAAAGTTCTGGAATCACTTACAATTCTAGTCTCATACATTTTAACATTCTGAAATAGCATTGCTATATTAACAAACTGTTTTAAAACATGCTAAAGCAAGACTTAACCTATAGTGCATCCCCTGGTATCCTTTCTAAGACACTTACACTGCGTATATCCCACATTTCCAGTTAATAAACTGTTTATATTGTTCCTTGGGTAATCGAAACTTGCATTCATATTTGAGGGTGCTTCTTTCGAATGATGGAAGAGAGTATTCCTCAATTTAAAATATAAACATCCTCTTAATTCAGGAAAAGTTTGAAGAGGAGTGTTTGAAAGTGATGAGAGATGAAGAAACTTTATTAGTTTGCATTTTCATGGATGAATTTTGTAACCTGGTGACATCTCTAATCTGCTAATAAACCAGTTTTCATTTTGTCCCTTAAAAAGCATCTTAAGGTTTTCCTGTAATTTCTAAGTATGTACAGAAGAAGAGAAGCATTTATATTCACCTGTGTGGCCAATGAACATAGAGTACACAGAAAACGTTGCTAAAAACTTCTTTTTCTAGAAAACTTTGGTGTTATAAGATCACTTTGTTAAGGAGAAGGAGTTTCTTAATGTGGCATGCAGAAAAAATATTTAATGGGGAGTTGTTTTAATTTATGGTAATGATTCAATTATAAAATGGACACCAAAAGTGGGTTGAATGAAATAGCAGAGGTTATCTATGCAGTACATTTCAGTCAATTATAATTATTCATTAGCAATAATTTTTGTAAATTAACTCTTAAAGGTTATTGTTTTATTGATCTCTTTTAATTGTTTTCAGCATGAATAAGATAACATTATCTTATTAATATGTTTCTAAAATACATATAGATAAGATTTTGAAGTGTAGAAATTATAATTTTAGTTATTTTTGAAATTTGGTGAGATAATTCCCCCTAGCATGCACCACCAATGCATTTTTATACCTCTATTGTTCAGTTTACCCATTTATGTCCCATTTTAATATTCCAAGGTATTACATGTCTTTCTTACATCTGATTCATTCATATTCATGACAGAGTCATCAATATGCATATAATCATTGTTTATGTTGGTGCTCAGGTCCCTCCTATTTCACTTCATTCTTTTGATAGATGGGTATAACTCTCCAACTCCACTGAAAATGGCCAAATATATTCCAATTTCAAAGCGATTATTATGATAATACATCAATAAAACAAATAAAAAATACATTTTTTAAGATGACACTGTCGATGCCAACAAATCTCTCAAATACCTCTAAAGTCTTACTATTGATGAAAAACTCAAGTTTGTCTTTGCTTCTATTGTGTTGATCACTAACACTTACAATTATCACTACACTTTATAAAGCCAGTTTATTTCTTTAAGTTATCTTTTATCATGTTTTTATACAATATTTGTCATTTATAAATACATTTTTCCTATTCAAAAACACGTAACAAGAACAACTGGGGTGGCATTTTGGGGCCTGGAACGAATTAATGGCATTTCAATTAATTTCAATGGGGAAAATTGCTTTGAGATACGAGCAATTTGACATACGAGCGAGGTTACGGAACGAATTAAACTCGTATCTTGAGGTATCACTGCATTAAGTATAATTTTCTAATATATTATGATGAGAATGAATACAGAGCAAAGACGTTACATTCTTATATTTAATGTGTTACTTAATGAAATGCAGTACTTAGAGAAAATATCTTTTTTTAAAGAGCTTTAAGAACTTATAACTAAAATATGTAAGTAGTGTTGTAATTTTTCAACATATAAATGATTACCACACTAATATGTGGATAAAACCTAATCATAGATTTTATCAGATTATGTGAGTTTAACTATCTTTAATGAGGTAAGTAAGAAACTATAAGAAAAACTCTCTCCATCACATACTATTTCACTGACCCATGACATTCATTTTATTAATCAATAAGCATTTTTTTCTTTCAAGGTAGATTTTGTCACAAATCTGGATTGTTAAAATGTTTTCTTTGGTTGTTTTCATTTGTATTCATTTCCTTTTTTTTAAGCAAAGACCAACAATTCTTCGAGCATATTACAATTTCACCTCCCTAGAAAATCATTTTTCCATGCTAGAAATATCTTGGTGAAACTGTTCACCATGTTCATCACTGATTGCCCTTAAGTTTGCAGGGAAGTAATCTACGTATCAATCAAGAAAGTGATGCATTGCGCTTCACTTTTGAAAACAGTTTATCAAATTCATTATACTCAGTTGGAAGTTTCTAGCTTTATGGTTCCCAAGAAATTCAGCGCACACTGTCTCAAATGCCTTCAAAGCACATTGTTCTGTAGTCATCAAATTTGGATCTTACCTAGTTCCTCTGAAAAACTCCTTTTTTTACTCTCATTTCATTGATTTTGGATGGCATAAGCTTTGTCCTGACTTAGCTCTTTGTCCAAGACTTAAACAAAAATCTTCGTTAGCCCTATTTTAATATGCAAAGAAGGGAGATACATATCTTTAGGTTTACAAGACACATTGTTTTTCTCCAGGAGTGAAAGTATTTCTCTGAGGTTATACCTTACAAAGATAGTGTTTTGTCCTCTACGGAATGAAATCACTTTCACTCCATTTTCTAGCAGATTCCATAGTTTTATTTGTGAAGCCAGCAGTTCAGATTGTGCTTGTGAATGATTATGATGGGAACAATACATCAATATTATATTGACAAAATAAAATAAAACATAGGCAAAATGCTCTATATCCCAAAATAATAAAATGTCTAATATGAGCAGAACACATACTGTTTGCTGTTAGCAAACAGTATGTGATAGATAAAAATTGAGAGCAGATCAGTTAATAACTTTAAAAACTGAGAAATAATCACCTATTTTCATACAGAGGGCAAAACCTTTGTTGTACAGTATTACTTTGAACTATGCAAGGTACACTTCACTTTGATATATTCATTGTAATAGTTAAAATTGTAGTTGTAACAAGCCATATAAAATAGATTAATACATCTCAATGAGTTGTGCCCAGAAAAACCAGTGTATGTGCCATAGTGAAATGAATTTAATGAATATAAATAATTTACACTGATAGCCAGAAAACCACGCTTAAGAAAAGCAGAAAAGATCTCATATAATATTTTTAACTGACAACTTGTATAGCCTCTTAACATGGGTTTTTCATGTCAATAGAAATGTTCTCAATAGAAAATATTGACAATACTTTTGAAAATTTAGATGACTTATGAACAACTCAACATACAACCTTTTTTGGTATTCCTTGATGACCTTGATGCAAAGTTAATCTATAAATACAAACTGTGGTGCTTTTATAATCCTGAGTACTGTAGTATATAAGCACTTGTAGATGAGTATGCAATAAACCTCTCCCTGATGCAACATTTTTTCTAATTTGACAAAATGTTCACAACTTGATAACATTCATGTACATCTTCTCAGTTTTTCTCTAATAGAAAGCTAAAAGAAAATAAAGTGTATTCTATGTGTTACGATAAAGATGAACAAGAGAGAGGGAGAGACTTGCACTATCATATGTTCATTTCATATGCAATATTTAAGCCAATTATTCTATCAATATGTGGGTAATCAGGCAGGAAATATTTAAACCAATTTAAACAAAGAATCTAATGAATAATGATAAATGCAGTAAAATTAAAATAGTTGTGGTAAAATGAAAATAAATACAAACAGTATTTTCAAGATTTACAAGACAATATAAGTTCATAGATTTACCCTTAAAGTACAGTGGGAAACATGGTTTTGAGATGCAAACTTCTATCTGGAATTAATTAATTAAGGAGAAGTAACACTATATTAGAAATACTACTAGGGGTGCCTGCACTTAAATAATTTGTATGACTCTCTATTTGATGTTAAATTAAATAATGTACAAGAAATAAGTTGCAATAGTTGTTGAAAAAGGAGAATGTTGGCTTTTTCAGAGGCAGAGATAAGAAAGAAGTGCAGTCGCTACCAATTCGAGTGTCGTTCAACAGGTGAATGCATTGCAATTTACAATGCATGTGATGGAATCCCTCAGTGCGCTGATGGAAGCGATGAAGGCTCAGAGTTGGACTGTCCCTCTTCATCCACTTCTATCCATCCTCAGAACGTTGGTAAGTACATTTACCATTTATAATTACTGATCAAGTCCATTGGTGGTAAAAGTGGTTTGGGGGAATGACCAACATGGTAATACATGGAAATTACCAAAGGATGCAAATGTTGCCTTCTAATCATTTATCCTTTACCATCTGCAAACTAAAATACTGCTCTTTTCCCCTACAAACTGGAGGCCTCACATACTCTTGGCCTCATTGCTACTCTATCATCACTAATATCTCAAACAATTTGGGGTGTATTGAAGAATTTTAGGAAAAGAATATCTTTGGCTAAACTTTATTTTGTTCAAATATTTGCATGCCCATATAACAGAGCCACAGGTGGGATTTGTGGGAGGTTCATTTTAAAAAGACTCCACCCTAAAAGTGATTTAAAAGCCTTCCTTTGGGAGAAAAGATGGACTCAATGATGGTCTTCATATAACCACTAAGGACCATAATTTCCAACATATTGTAAAATAATTAAAGTCTGCAAGGTATAAAAACATTCTTCTTGTGGGAGAATTTTCAATTCACATGGATTTGAAACTATGATACTTAATTATAGTTAAAGTAACAAATTAATATGATAATCAATTTGATCCTTGTATAAAACAAACAGATTAACATCCTACCTGTCTTAACAGGATGTACAATAATTTATTTTTTGACTATTTCATATATTTTAGGAGTTACAAACAAATATGTACAAAAATGTGGTTATTACTTTATTATTATTTTAGTAGATATTTTATAGCATAAATTTTTTCATCATGTTTATAATTTTTTTAAATTTTGGAAATGAAAATTAATGGAATAATAATATCTTTCTCAATTAGTTATTCATAACTTGGTATGCTATTAAGAAATACAGGTCTCTGCGAAATATTGCAAACTTTGGAGTGGTAAAAATGTAGAAGGGCTTAATTATAGTTTTATCAAAAGAAATAACTTTTTGTTTGCTTTGCCAAATGTAAATGCCAAAAAAATGTTTTTTTTTCTTAAATGATTCAATATTTTAACCACTAACTACATAACCTGTGGCTCCCAGTAGCCATGTGGGTAATGCATCGACTTTTGGTGGAAGCGGTCCTAGGTTCAAGCCCTGGTGGGGGTGAAAATGTTTACCCAGCACTGAGCAACAATGGGGAAGCTACCTCAATTGAGAGGTCTAGAAAAAGCCAGTTAAGGAGGTGTCACAGTAAATACTAATGGCTTAGGCCATCATAGGGATGTCATACCATGGACTTTACGAACAACATAACTTACTTTGATAACCATGTCCACCCAGCATTATGATGAATATGAGTAGCTATCTAAATAAAGAGGTCCAGTTAGGAAAGCAGAATATTGTCAATGCTTTCACCATGTGTCACCCACAGTGAATGCTGCCTGGCTAAGCCTTATCCCTCAAAAGAATGTCACCCTGTGTATGTACTTAAAAAAATATATCTATGTCTGTCTATTACAGCATCACATCCAAGGCATTTTGATGAAAATGGACAGGTTTATGACTTCAAGTGACATAAAAATACTTTTTATCCCCATATTTTGAATCAGAAATAGAGCGTTATGTCCACAATTATGCAGTGAGTAGAGGAGAGGTGGTGGGATGGTAGGGGCAACTCTATTTTCCTCTAAATCTGAACATTCTCCTGCTTTCAAAATTGGTATATCATTAAATTTCTTCCCAAGGGAGATAATAGGTCATGTTTCATTTACTTTTAGACCCAGTTTGATCCCTGATGAGGGAAATACCAACTGCAAGCTTTATTTTTTGCATAAGTTAATTTTAGAAATTAATATTAGAAAGAATGGTCATACAAAATCAAGACAAGCACCAAAAGAAAGGAAACTGAATAAAATTTCTTATTTTTGTCATGGAATATCATTATCATGAGAATTAATGAGAAAAACTTTGAGAATTTGAGAAAAGAAACAAAAATTTTGAGGCTATAAACAACCAGTTGAATAAATCTCAGAATAAAACACAGATATTGCTAGCCTTGATCGCAAGATATTTTCTAAACCAGGGAAAGAGATGAGAAACTTCTGCAGTCTCTTTATTTAACATATCTTATTTGGCTCTACTCAGTCATTAATTTCTCTAACTATGAGGTCTACTGTGGATGCTTTTCCCCTCTCTTTGGAACTAGAACTTCAGAAGTATTCAGATGAGTCTTTAACTTTTGCTAATTCTTCTGTATTATTTTTTATATAATATTTGTAAAAAGTGAATTATATTTATCTGATACTGAAGGGGTTATAAAGAACTTATTGAAATTGTCTGGTGCGTGTACTATAGTTATACAGTTTAGTAGAGCAATTTCTGGAAAATACAAATAACTGTATTTAAATTAAATAGTCAGAAGTTTAGTCTATAACAATTCATAGAATTGGTTATATTTGATCACTATTATCATCTTCCCTTCCCACAGTGGTAAATTTTCTTTGATCGATGACCATCATAGAGAATAGGAGAGGAAAGGAAGTTGTTCATGTATAGTTTATGACATACTCCTTCAACTCTCCTAGGAAGTTTTCTATTTCATGTCTTGGTATCATGTCTTTTGTTTCTATTTGTCTGTCTTTCCCTAAGTAAACTTTCATGTCATAAAAATAGCTGCTCTTGTCACAGAGTTAGTAGATTTTTATACTAAAAACTTTGTGCTTTCTGGGGGTATACTCTCCATTTCAAAAGCCTTATTGATATTCAATTCTCTTGAGATATTTGCAGCTTCACTGACCATCAACCCACTTGGAACAGCAGTTAAGTCATGTTTTCTAATTATTGTCTGGCCTTAACAATATCAATCCTATTCCAAAACACCTTTTGAGGAATTTGCAACCATTGGCTTCTCTTCTGACTACCTTCTTTTCTCTGACAATTAGTCTCCTCACTATCATTTTTGTAAGCATCCCTTTTGGAATTGAAAAGCTCTTCTTTGATCTTCCCTTACAGATTTTAACGCTTAGGTGGCATTTTATGAAATTCTTAGGAAAGTTTTAGATATCTTGATTCATGATTTTGTACAATAAGGAAGGCATTGCTAAAAATTTCAAGAAAAGGAAAAGCTATCTTGACTATGTTGTCTACAAACCAGTGAATGTAAGCTAAATGATATGTATTTACCAGAGGAAAAAGAAAATAACATGCAAAAACCTCTTGGTTCAAAGGAAAAACTTAGTCATAGCATCAGTTTCTTTTGTCTGAATAGGTTAGGAAAGAGATCTTCCCTAAAAGTTCAACCATTTCAAGAGGCCCACTAGAAAATTTGTTTATAGTCCCTCCATACTGAAATGAAAGACCAACTCTAATATTTGAGATAAGGAGAAGTATGCCACCATATTGCCATTATATTACTTTCCCATAAGCCAAAGAAAGTATCTGTGAGATGGCACCAAAATTATTGGGCCTAGGATGTGCCACAGAGCAGGCTAACCACAATACAAATGGTACCGTAGCATCGAACCAAGGATCATGAGGGAGATGGTAAAACTGTTCACATGTTGGATATCTGTGTTCTCAAGAAACACCTCCCAAAGATTTTAATTTCTTTAAAAATTTAATTTAATTTTTTAATTGCAGTACATAACTTATGGGAGAATTAAGACCCCCTGGTGTTGAACCCAGTAGCCATTTGTGAAAGACAAATGTATAGTAATATTAGATTGAGAAAACTCTGACCATTTTCAAATTTTCACATCAACATCATATTGTGGATGTCCTTGAATAAGATTCTGTTATCATTGTTTGAATTGTATGAAGGAATGTCAGTAGCATCTAACCAAGGATCATTAAAGAAATGAAAAACTGTGTATCTGAAATTCATCAATGAGCTCTGTTCACACTCCAGGTTTTACTTTTTCAGGTTATTGGGAAAGTATTCCAAAATTTCTTTAAAATCATCTAAATGCATTTTGAAGGGGAAAATTTTGCAACCACCTGGCATTGAACCCAGGCTCGTTCTTTGTCATTTCCTCCACTCATACTATAGAAAACTGCATCATCTATGACCACTATGATTTTGATTCCTCTATCTTACTGAGAAGTGTCAAAAAAAAATTTCCAAAATATGCGCTGTGTATTCTTATGAGAAAATTCCAATTTTTGTGGCCTTTTGGTATTGAACCCATGATTGTTAGCATCTAAGTCTAAATTATTTCTGCAGCTACATGGTAGGGCCAGTAAATTTGTAAAAATATCAAGTTCATGGCACTTATGGAACATTGTTAGAATTTGTATCCCCTTCTATTATATATAGCTACTTCTCCTGATATATCTAGATGAGAGAACTTTCCTTTCATACTGCAAGCTAATTTGTGAATATTTACCAAAGCATCCATTACTTTCAGAAGTTGTCACATAAATATTCCCAAGTCCTTCTAAGTGTATATCATAACCAGAAAATACAACCAGACTGGTATCAAACCAAGATCAATCACAATAGACATTGCCACTCATTATTTTGTGGCAGTGACCCTTCTAACTATGAGGGACGTCCAAAAAGTAAGTTTCCCTGAGCTACAGAAAATAAAATCTCTATCCTCAAATCATTAAAACAATTTTTTAATTTTAATCTTTTTTCTATTTCTTGACAATCACCTTTTTGTATTCATTTTTTATTTATTGGTAACAATTTTAAAAGCTAAGGTTATGCCGTTCTCCCACCAGATATCTTGCCCAAGAATCCACTTCATTTTTTAGTTTATAATTACCAGATGTTTGCTCTGCATAGGGAATAGATGGCAATCACTGAGGGTGATTACGCTGGATGACCAAAGATATCCCAACTACAACAGTAGTTTCACTTTCATGGGCAGCTGCATGTTGTTGTGCTCAATAGTAAGCGTGGCACCCACCTTGCGCAAACTTCTCTATCCTGCATGGATAATTCTCTGCAGTCATAATAAGCTTATTTTGAACTTTGGAGGAAGGTTAGCAAGATTTTGTCCAAGCTGAAGCGCTTATCAAATGCTATGGTCACAAACAGCATTGTTAAAATCAAATTGCATCTTCATTGCTGATGACTGAGGATGTCTGTCTATGAATTTACACTACTGTTTCATTTTTCTGTCAGAAAAGGAACAACAATCCGGATTTCACAGCTTGTGGGAATGCGAAAAGGTGTCTCCATTGTCATACTAACATCCATTGAGTCAAGCAATCTTGAGCATTACTCAGAAGTATCTCAGCATCTGTACCAATACTCCATACAAATATCTCTCTCCTACCTCAATCCTATGCCGAGAAAAAATTGGGAAACTTACTTTTTGGATACCCCTCGTATACTATCGTATACTAAATTCCAAGTCATTACCATATTGACAATGTTCTCAAATGTAATTCTGATTTTCCCATTAAATTGAATGGGAGAATTCAAAAGGTACCATTTGGTCAAACCAAGGACCATCAGGAAAAGGGTAAACTGCATTTGTAAAACATATTCATGACTGCTGTTCAAGTATTGGATTATGGATTCTTCTCTTCTGGGAAATTGCCTCATCAAAATATTTCCAGTTGGTTTTGGAAATTTCTCCAATAATTAATATAAAATATTTGTAAACACTGTTTATGTATTTGTTATTCTTATATATACTTTACTTTCTGCTAATTTTTATGAATATTCTTAGTTTTGTTTAATGACAGATTAAATTATGGAAAAGTGATACCTTGGCTAATGGAATTGACTGGCTGACAAAGGTTTTTTCTGGTAATTAATGCAGGTACACTTAATTAATGTTTTGGAGTACATTTACCTGAAGATGAACTGATACAAAGTTGTATTTCCCTCCCTGGCTTTTTCTGAAACAGAGCAAAGTGTATTCATTAGCCTATGTTCAGGTCAGAGGAGTATGTATAAGTGTATTTTATCTTTTCCAGATGAAAAATCTCACCCACACAACCACCCTCATTTGCAACAAAAAGGTATTTGTATTTAACATATGGAAATTTTTTGAATGAATTTATTAATTTGGCAATCTTTGTTTGGGTTAACTTTTCATTTTAGATCACTATGATGAAATATGATGGTAGCTTGAACCTTAACTTCAAGCATATCTGAGTAGATTTTGTTAAAATGACCACATTCCCTGAAAATCAACTTCTTTTGTAATCATTTGGAGTATTGGTATAATAATGTATGGAATATATAAGCAGTGCTTCATTGAACTAAGAAGGCTATTTCAGATTTTGTGATTCTATTAACTCTTCTTCATGAAGTGTTCCAACATAGGTGATCTATTTATACTGTATTATTAATATTATTTGCATAAGAAATTGCTTATAGTCGTAGCAAAACTCATTATTTGCTTAGTCTCATAATGCAAATTGTAAAGTTAAAGGTTAAAAGATTTTCATTCTTTATCAAATGCTTCAGTTTGTAGGAAATATCCTGAATGCAGGACATAAAATTTTTAAGTAGACATCTCCTTACTTTGCTAAATTTAATGTGAACCCATTGGAATTGATTACCCTTTTCATGTCCTCTGTATGACTAGATATTCTTGCATTTGGTGTGAGTGTAGGTGTGAGCATTTGTTTTCGCCCTTAAGAAGTCTACAGATAATCTTAATTATAAATATTAAGTAATACTTGCAGTGCTTTGGAAAGGATTGTTAAATGAGCCTGTAGTGGTAGTGAGCACATGTATGAGTAACAAACTGTAAAGCATTATTGTTGTTAAGGGTAGGGATGTGATCCTAGAGCCTCCCCACCCAAATGCCAAACCTCATCCTCACGTGGTACAACCTGTTAAACTAAAAGGTGACTGAGTGATTTCCAGTATAAGAGATCAACCATCTACCAAGAGCCAATGGCCTCATCAGAGAGATATAATCAGAGTAGGTGAGGAGAGAGGAGGAGGAAAAGGAGAAGTGAAGGGAGAAGACTGTTTTATTCTGGAGATAAGAATGGAACAAATGGAGTTGGTATAATGGTAACAGAAAAAGTCAAGAGATCAGTTCAAAGAGTAAAGTACTTAGGAGACAGGCTTATAACTATGAAGTTAGAAAGCACACCGAAAGACTTACTAGTCATTCAGGTATATATGCCAACAACAAGTCATCCAGACAGTGAGATAGAATAAATGTATAATGGAATAAAAAAGGAAATAGAGGAAGGAAAAAACTGCTGTAAGATAGTGATGAGGGATTTGAATGCGATTATAGGAGAAAGGAAAATATATCTGGAGAGTATGGAATAGGTAAGAGAAATGAAAGGGGTCATAGGCTCCTACAGTTCCGTAATGAAAATAAGATGATGGTGGCAAACACATGGTTCAAAAATCACATCAGGCAACTCTATACTTGGAAGGCACCAGGTGATCATCACAGATGCCAAATTGATTATATGTTGATAGAACAGAGATTCAGAAATAGGATAATGAAAGCATGTGGGCTACAAGGAGTGGACATAGACAGCAATCACATTATTCTGATAGCAAAACTGAACATGAGGGAAAACTGAGGTTTGGCAGAGATTTAAGTGAATGGTGTGAAGTGGGGAGAGGGATACTGTATGTCGCCATTATTATGTATTTAGAACAAATGATTGAGGAAGAGGAAAATATAGGGACAAAAGTAGGGGACAGGAGGATAAATGCATTCAGTTTACAGATGATATGGTGGTGATTGCCAAGGATCCTAAGACATTGAAAAGAACAGAGTTAACCGAGGATGTGAAAGATATGGTATGAAGATAAATAAAGAAAAAACCAATACCATGAAAATAGGATGTGAGGAAAGAATAGGGATGGTTTTGAACAGAGAGGTTATGGAGCAGGTGGAGTGGTTCAAGTATCTCAGTAGCGTAGTGGAAAATGAATGGAAATGCGGAAAAGAAATTAAAGGAAGAGTAGGAATGGCAAAGATGGTATCTCTAACGGGATGAAGAGGTTATTAACAAGCAAGTTGGATATGAAAATGAGAAGGAGGTTGATGAAATGCTATGTTTGGAGCTTGTTTTTGTATAGGTCTGAAATGTGGACAATTAGAAAAATAGACAAAAAAGAATAAAGGCTTTTGATATATGGATGTGGAGAAAAATGTTGAAAATTCTTATCATGATTTGTAATTTTTGCAACTCAAAGGTCAGATAAAATGAAATTTTAAAGTAAATGACTACTTTATTCAGATATTCTGATAAAGATAACTTTAAATGTTCTATATTTAATCTGTGGTACTAATAATAGTAATTATTAATATGACAGGCCCAAAATTACCCATAAAGTTAGCTAGTATCAACTTAGAATTTTATGTCTAAGTATTTTATGATATAAACATGATGTATGGCACTTAATGTTAGTAGCTGTTATAGCAATTGCTGAGGGTTTGTTAGATTGCCATTGATACATGGGAATAAGTTATAAACTATTAAGTTCTTTCAGCAGATCTTTGTTGTAGGGCACAAAAGATTAAGCAAAGATGCTGGTCCCCCTTACTACTTGGCTTTTTTCATAAAGAAAATGAAAATTTTATGCAAGGAACTATGATTTCCTGCTTACAAAGTGATAAAAAGGAAAGTTAAGTTGTGGTTGATGGATTGGTATTTACTTCCCCTGCCTCATGCTTGATAGCTGTGTAATGGTAAGTGATTATCCCTCAATAAGTTCTCTTATAAATGAGCAGTGGAAGCACTGACAACAGCAGAGACGACAGCAAATCCAAAAGCCACTCATCATCAGACTGAGAATGTCCAAGGGGGTAGAGCACAGCCCAGCCCACCTCAAATGCCACCACCACCAAATTGGACTCTTCAGCAGCAGCAATTTCCAAATCAGTACGCTCGTCCCATGGTGAGCTATCATTCTAATTAATCTTTACTTTGTGAGACAATTATTGTCATTTTTCCATTTGCCTTCTCATCATGAGGAAAATTTCTGTTTTTATTTTATTTTGATTTCTCAAAGTATATGATATTTACATTATGATATTATTTGTTTGATTAAAAGTTATATGAGAATGGGAGTCCTGTCAGAATCAGATGAGCACTTCTCTCTTTTACATTTTACTGCATGCTCCCTATTTATAATATAGGTGAGCTATAATCTTAAAGTAAGATTATTATTTGTTCCTCCATTCTTTTGTGTATGACTTCCATTGATTTCATACAAATCAAGGCGATGATGAAATATTTTAATTAAATAGAAGATTGCAAAACATATCATAACTTGAGAGTGATCATATTTTAGTGCTAATGAAGTGGAAATGCATGTTTAAAGTGATTGAGTCAGTAAAAAAATTTGATGAATAGAGATATTGAAGCAGCCAAGGATGGCATTCCAGTGGACAATGAAAGCCATCCCACATTTACTTGACAGTTCTTATGGAGATTCCCCTGTATTTCCCCATAAGGCATGATGTTGACAAGGATTACAAAAAAATAATTTTTTATTTAAAAAATCTCTCCTGATGCAAAAATAAAAGATATAATGAGCAGTTGAATTTATTTCTCAATATCTTTTTAAATAAAATTTAAACAAATTATTTCCCTGCATTTATGCTGGGAAAGACAATTTCCTGATACATATTATCTTTCTCACGCTGCTGTGAAAGAGAAAAGAAGGCTTAAAGAGACAAGCTCTGAAGCAAAGAGTTAAAATTTTTACCTATTCCAACAAGTGCAAACTGAGGTAGAAATATGGGACAGAAGAATGAGATATAATATCAGCAAAGAGAAGAATGGATGAAAGAATTCAACTTATGTAAGGTGAAGGTATGTCAGGATAAAGATCAACAAGACATTACTTTTATGAATACAAGGAAAAAGTCTGTACTGTATTAAGTAAGAATATATAAATATAAAATTGTCAAAAATTACACAAGAAAGCATGCAGATGGGATGTATATGGAAAACATGCCTAATTAACAGTATATAAAAATAATAATTATTATTAACAAGTTCATGAAAATTTGCATTCCATCAGACTTAAGTCTGACAACAAAACATGAATAGAACTAATATTTTAAGGACAATATTATATTAAAATACTTTTACTTAACTGCTCAGAGCTCACAATAAGATCTTCTTTGTTCTTTCTGTCCTAGGACAGGTTTCAACAAAATTTTTGTCTCCACAGCATTCTGTTTTGGGTATCTCTCTTCATCTCGACATATTTCCTTCCTTCTTTGATGTCTGTTAGCATTCCATACTTCCTCCGTCCTCTTCCTCTCTTCCCTTCTATTATCACTTTCTGTATTCTGTTCCTCCTTAAAATATGTCCTATCCAATTTGCCTTCCTTTTTCTAATTTCTTTCAGAATACTTCTTTCTTCCCCAATCCACCTCATTACCTCTTCATTGCTAATTTTATCTTTCCAACTAATCTTTTCCAGTCTTCGCCAAAGCCATGTTTCAAAGCTTTCTATGTACTTTTCTTCTCTCTTTTTCAAGGTCCACGTTTCGGCTCCATACAGTACAATGCTCCATATGAAGAATTTCGCAAATCTTTTCCTAGTAGCCACATTGATTTTCTTTGCTGTTAGCAGTTTTTTAATTTTATTGAATGCTAATTTCCCTTGCCCAATTCTGCTTTTTATTTCTGCTGTGCAACTACCATTTTGTTCAATTAAACTTCCTAAATACTGGAGTGAACTTACTTATGTTAGCTTTTCTTCTGCTAACCATATATTTAAGGGTCCTTCTGACTTGGATATCCTCATTACTTTTGTTTTCCTTATATTTATCCTCATTCCATATGCTTCACTCTTATTCCATTTATTTTTACAATAAGATAGTAAGCAATAAAAATAATGCTGAAGAGAGAAACAAAAAAAGTAAAAAATAATAATAAAACATCACGAAAATGTTAATATGCAGACCGTTACATCTGAATTACAGCGTAATAGTATTATATGAATTAAGGAAAAAATATATGCATTATAAGAAAGCCAGCAAAAGTGAATATAACAATTAAAATACAAATAAAAAAATTCGTGATTGAAGTTCACATGGTTCAGTTAGTATAACAATATGAAAGAAAAAAAAATCAATAGTGAAAATGTGCATGAAATACCTTAACTCTAAAATATAATACTCAAAATATCCTTAAAAGATATAATTAGACATTGCTAAGGATGACATTAGTGTTGAAGCAAAAACACAAATAATGAACAATCATTTTTCAATACTTATAATTAACAGTACATTTTCAGTTGAAAACAAAAATAATAATAATCCTTGTTGTTAATTGAACAGAATATTGTAATACACAGGTACAGAAAAATGTTAGTCACTTAGAGTACAGTTTATTTATTATTATTATTTTTACCATGGTTTTATTAACAATAAAGTCCCTCTCACCTCCCCTTCAAGAGGTGCTTGAATAGCAACATGGGTGGTAGCTTGAAATTTTTATGAAAAATCATTCCAATTAAAAATTATTTTTATTATATTATTAACTATAAAATGTGCAAACATATCAATATAAATGTAACTTCAATACCCACTGAGGCTATCAAGGGGTACTTCAAATGTATATTTTAGTTCAACAATTAATTGCATAGGAATTTTTTGTATTCTTCTTCTTTTCAGGCAAAGTAATTGTATCTATTACCTCCATATTGATTATTAAATCTTGCTATATCAAAATTGAACTTTTTCTAGTCTCCAAATTGTGTGCTTTCATATATGCAATTTTAATTTGAAATTAAAATAGTTCTTAGCAGTAATTAAATATTGCCATAAGTCTTCTAAGGGAATTAATTATGGAGACATATTATACATGGGTTTAACATCAGCTGTTTTGATTACATTTGAATTTCCTCTAGTTTTCAAATATTTTTATATTAATGTAACTATTCTGTTTTGCAGTCATAACAGCATGTCCCCACACATTTAAACCATATCTAAAAATAGATTCAATAAAAGCAAAATATAACATTTTGTACACAATGACAGGCACTCTACAGTTAACATAGTGCAATTGATATGAAATTTTTTTCCCAACTTATTGAATACTTTATCAATATGAGAATCAAACTTAAAATTCTGGTCAGTAACTATTCCCAAATACTTATACTTTGATACTTAATACCAATTGTAGTCATAGTCTTTAGTAGTACAACATAGTTTATAGTATCAAGGGCTTTTTTAATATCAATAAAAGTTAAAATGATTTCATTGTTAATATTAATGTTGTAGCCTATTGTATATACAAAGTTCTCCAGTATCTTTCGTCCACTCATTTTTTTCAAAATCCAAATTGGTATTTTGAGATTTAATTTGATTTCTCTAAATATTCAGTTTGACAGTTTATCACATATTTTTCTCTGATTTTACTAATTGAAGGTAACAAAGAAATGTCTATAACTGCTAAAGTCGATATAAGGCCCTTCCTTACACGGTGGTCTCATCAAAGCTTTCTTTAGGCCATCAAGAACAATAGACCGTCTTATACTACTGGTGATTTGGATAGTTACAACTGGAAGTAGCACTAGCACATTAGCTGTAAGGTCTCTAAGTCTTATACCAGTCCAGTGCCTTTATTATTCAGTTTTTTTTATTATTTTGAAAATTGTATCCAAACTTGTTTCAAGTAAAAGCATAAAATTCTGAACTGAAACAGTAAGGTCCTTACCCAACTTATCAGGGCATTTACTTTTAATATTTTCAATTTCTACTGAAAATTGATGGAGGAAGCTCTTGTCATCATTGTCATTTAAATTACAATTAAATCAATATCTATCCTCATCATTAACATAATTTGTTGTTTTACCAATGATATAATTACTACTTTCCAAAGAGTTTTACTGTCTTTCATTTTGGAAATGGAATTCAGAGAAAAATTAATTTTTGTCATCCTTATAGCATTCACACCCTTATTTATCAACCATTTGTAAATATCTTTATATTTATATATCGTAGGATTTCTCTTCCATTTCTGAAAATCTTTATCTATGTCTAATAGCAATAAGAATGTGTCATCAGAACCTTGTCAATTTTTTTTCTTTTATTAGACCTCTTTAGCCTTATATAAATTTCAATGAAGGCTGTGCACATTTTCTCATAAAGAAGATTAGCAACAAATTTACCCATTTTTGGGTATTCTTAAATATTTTATCAACCAACTGATTTCCCATATAAGTCCTTTGGATTTTCTGAATCATCATTCTTGTTAGGTAATCTACCCACTGACTATGCCATTCCAATAATATGGTGGTCAGAGATCTTAGTTTTGATAACAAATGCTTCAACTAAATTATAGTTCTCATTGTAAGCAATGTGAACAATACATGACTGAATCAGAGTTCAAGCCCTAATGTGTTCTCTCATATATATGTCAATTACTTGAAGGAAAACATAGGATGCAAGTAATTTGTTGTATGAAGAGGTACTGCTCTCATTTTTATTATTTAGATTAATATTGATGTCTCCAATAATAATGGTTTCCAAAAAAGAGAGAACATTGATATCTGGTGTCCCTTGTCTATTTTCCCTTGCCAAGGAATAACTTACCAACAACTGATTCATTATGGAATGTGTAATACATCAAATATTCACTTCAATTAACATAATATAGCATAAATTTAAGCTTCTTCGCATAGTATCTAAAGTAACCTCAGTTCCCCCAGCAGTCCCAGTTCTTCCTTATAGATCTAATATTAAATATGTGAAAGTAAACTTACAACTATCCCTATCAAGTGGAAGATCTGATATACAATCAAAAACAGATTACTTGACAAAGGGTTTCTTTATAAGACTAAAATCATCCTTAAATTAAGCTTAAAGCCAACTAGGTACAATAAATTTACAAAGAATTCTTGTTAATTTATCTTTCCTTCTCACAGGTAACATGCATAACAGGAGATTATCTTTTTAATCAGTATTTTATCCCTTTGAAGCAAACAAATTTAAAGTTTTATTCCCTTGCTCTTTGTTTGGCTCTTCAAAGTAGTCTTGTTGAACTTGGTCAGATTGTCATTTAGATACCGTATTTACTTGAAAATAATGCGCCATCCAATGTAATGCGCACCCCAAAATTCTAGTATTTGAAATTGAAAAAACATTTGCTTGCAAATCTAATGCATAGCTCAAGATGATCATGTCATTTGTAGTAGTGTATAAATGTATACAAAACACCAGTAGTCATCCATGCTGGAATCTTCTTTGAAGAATTGATAGAAATAAACTAGATAATTGCTCAATTGATTGCCCACATTAACCAATACTAACATGCATACAATACCATAATATTTGTATCAATAATTATATTATATCACCAATATTACTTGTGTGTGCACATTCACCGATTTAAAATCAGCCAATTTTAAAAATTTCCTCCACTCACCGATTCCAGATTTCAATTAAAACTTATCAGATTAATGTTTACTCTGGAGTAAGGTGAAATATTTTAAGAGTTTACATGGTTCCAGAACACCAGAAGATGCTACTCCAGGTAGCGAAACTGGTCAACAGCAATAAATAGTGTAGAAAATTACCGGTGTACTTCTTCTTTACCATAATGGCTTTCCACAAAGTTACGCCTGAGCATGTAGATTTCATTAACTTACATTTATGTGTCCCTGCAGCATTGGCACACCAAGACCATCTTTCTTTAGATTCCTTGACTCTCATTGATGATTTTTCATAACTACAAACAAAATTTTGTCGAGGAAGAGAGTGCCAAAACAAACCAGTCTTGTCGGCATTGTGTACCTGCTCAGAAGTAAGCTCATGCTCCTGCATAGAGTTCAAGAAATATCTCATAAATTCCTCTGCAAGTTAATGGTTAGCAGACATTTTTTGCCAGTTACTTTTAAATATCTAATTCCATGGTGATTTTAGAATTTTTTGGAACCATCCAATTGTGTAATCACAAGGGCCTTCAATTTTTAACTCCTTGAGGTATGATTTTGTTGTCTCTATCAATATAGATCCAGATATAGGAACACCTTCACTCATACATTGGCTAAATCACTTGTAAAATCCTTTGTCCAAAAGCTGCTCAGTCCCCGTAAGGTTTTTCTTTTGGAGATGACTACCATTGAGTCAGCTTCTACAACAAATTGAAGAATTTGGTCCTTCTGTGATTTTATATAATGTATCATTGTCTTGCTAATCTGTAATCCTTCTGAAGATTGGAAAATTAATTGGAAAATTTTCAAAATAAAAGAATGAGAACCTGAGTAAACTTGAAAATGTACTACACACACAGATATATTATATACTTAATTTTTATTAATATATATTTCATAAATGGTGCTTGTAATAAGATTTCTGCTCAAAACATTTATTAATAAGAATGTATTGTAGAAAACAATTATTGATTTAAATATATAATCTTGTTTAATTATTAGTCAGTAGAAAGACTTCTATTGTTTCAGTAAAAATTTAGTATTATTTACATATAGCCATTCAATTAATTCCTGCTGTAAACAAGATGTGCTTAGTAGTCATACATTCAATTGTTGGGTCACTCCTGTAAAAGAAAGAAAATATAAGTGATGAAAGAACACTCATGCAAATTGCAATACTTTTAGGTTGGAGTGAGAGGTGGTTACAGCTCTGATAATGGAGTGCCATACCCACCTCAGCGCTTGCCTCAGCCTCGGTACCCACCAGAAGAGATAGCAGTAGGGGGACAACCAGACAGATCTGTCATGCCCAACCAGTGGCCACTGTTCCGAGGCCCAGCTCAGCAGGAGTGGTTCCCTCACCAGCCAATAGACGGCACCAATGTGGGGCCACAATATGAAGACAATGGTCAGTCTGCTCATTCATTTATTTCATTCTTCCTTAACTTACTCCTTAAATATACCACTAAACATCTTCATTTCCTGACTATTATACAGAAGTATACGGATCATGTTCTAAAAGTAAGGTCTCCAAATTTTTAAGAAATCAATAAAAGCTTTCTTTTAATCAAATGTTTTCATAGTTATTTTGTGTTTATAAGCACTATTCCTCAGACGCCGATCATCGCCGCAATACTTGACAACGGAGAGAGACAAATATAAGGGGCCCCTAGCATCAATAGGGACCCAACTAATAATGAGCAAGCACCCAAGGATCCTCTAAATCCAAGAGCAATATCTAAAGTGGGATGAAGAATAACCAATTGAGGGATTAAAAGCAACAGTGCTGGGAGTCCCAAACAAGCCGCATACAAAGACGGCACCCACAGAAGAGAGGACATAATCACCATTCACTTGGATGCATTTTTCTCAGGGGACTAGAAGTTTTTTTCATACCCTCCTCATGAAAACTCGCTACCAGCTCCTTTTCCAAGTAGTGAGTGACTTCTTTTTTAAACTTCCTTGTCTGTATCCATCCTTCCTCCAAAATGTTTATTCAGGTTCAAGAACAAGTAGAAGTTCTATGGTCTAGGCTGTAGGGAAAATGGTTCCCAACCAAACTGATTCAAAACATTTGTCAAGCAGATAGCAAATTCCTTTCGTCAGCATTCCTCGTCTTTCATTGCTCTGTGAATTACTTTTCAATGTCTCACATTAAGGGGTTGCATTTATTGTGGTTCTAGTAGACATAAACATGACAAGAAGAACCCTTTCCCAAAATATTATTGCCATGATTTTCCAAGCAGACTGTGCCACTTTGAACTTCTTTTTTGTGGAGAACAAGTATGCTTTCACTCAAACGATTGCTGTTTTAACTTAAGTGTACAGTAGTAAACCCATGTTTCATATTCCTATTACTATGAAATAAAAAAAATCTCCTTCAGCAGGATATTGGTTCAAAAATTCTCAGGAATCTTCAAGTCTGTTTGTGATTCTCACTCAACATATTCGGCATCCACCGAGCAGAAGTTCATCAAACAATCTTTGAATCATATTTTTACTCAACTCAAACCTTCCTTCAAGCTCTTGAACAATCGATCTTCCACTCTCGATTTGATTCATCTTAGAGGGAAAGCTTCTTGGTTCATCCATCTGACCTGAAAATTCTCCACACCACTTCCTCACATTTTGTGCAGCTCATTCCATATGTCTTCACTAATTTTCAATGAATGGAAATTTGCATTTTGCTCTCTCAATTAAAGATACCAATAATGGAACAGAACAAGGCACCAGCTGGCATGGAAGCAGCCATTGCTAATGCATGTCACACACAAATCTAATCATGGATAGCCTTCTTCTTCTTCGTTTTCAATCCTAAGATTGGTTTGCAGCAGCTTTCCATCTTTCACGATCCTGTGCCATTCTCTTTACTTCTTGATATGAACGGCAGCCTAACTCCTTCACCATCTGTCCCAAGTAATCAAATCTAGGTCTGCCTCTCCAATTCTTTCCTTCGATAGCACCCTCCAGTATAGTTCTAACAAACCCTTCATGCCTCAGTATATGTCCCATCCAAATAGTCCTTCTCTTCCTTAAGATTCCGAGCAGCCCCAGTCTTCTTCCGATCCTTCGAAGAACCTCTTCGTTCGTCACCATGTCCACCCAAGATATTTTCAACATCCTGCGGTAACACCACATTTCAAAAGCTTCCACTCTTCTTTTTTCTCTCTCTCCAAGTGACCAGGTTTCGCTGCCGTAGAGCATGACGCTCCATACGAAGGTCCTTATCAGGTGTTTTCTTATCTCCAGCTTAATATTGCTAGAGGTGAAGAGCTTGATTTTTCTATTAAAGGCTGTCTTGGCCTGGTTGATCCGGCTCACTACATCCTTCTTACAGTATCCATCTGATGTTATCTTACTTCCCAAATAGGTGAACTTGTCCACTGTTTCTAAAATCTCTCCTCCTAAATCCAGTTCAACTTTCGTGCCATACCTGCTCACTATCATTACCTTTGTTTTACTTTTGTTTAAAGTCATGTTGTACTGGGTGCCAAATATCGCTTCCATTTCTTCTAGTGTCTCCCTCAGCTCTTCCTCACTCTCCGCCAGAATTGCTATATCATCTGCAAATCTTATCATATCAATCTTTTCCCCTTGTACTTTCACTCCTGCTCTATTACCTAGTTTTTGTCTTAGCTCATCTATCCCTTTCTGAATGTATACATTAAAAAGGATTGGTGATAAAGAGCACCCCTGTCGCATGCCTTGCCTTATGTTAACCTCCTGTTGGTGTTCTCCACATCTGATTACTGCTTTTTCTTCTTTATAAAGGTTCCATATCACTCTTCTATCTTTATAATTTATACCTGCTTCTTTAAGCGTACTAAACAACTGCCTCCATTCAACTTTGTCGAAAGCCTTTTCGAGGTCTACAAAAGCAATGTAGGTGTCTTTGCCTTTTCACAGTCTTTTTTCAAGTACTAGCCTTAGGATTAGAAGAGCCTCACGGGTTCCTCTTCCCTTCCTAAATCCGAACTGGTCTTCTGAGAGCCTCAGTTCTATCTTGGACTCTATTCTTTGTAGGATTATATTTGATAATATCTTGGATGCATGAGTGACTAAACTTATAGTCCGATGATGTTCGCATTTCTTTGCTGATGATTTCTTTGGGATTGTGACTATGACACATTTTTTAAAGTCTGTTGGTATTTCTCCAGTCTCATATATTGTATGTACCAGGTTATACAATTCATCCTTAGTATCATCTCCGGCAGCTTTAATCAGTTCAGCTGGAATGCCATCCACTCCAGGAGCTTTCTTGTCTCTCAGTTTTTTTACCGCCAAGTCAAACTCATCCCTTAGTATTCCTTCTCCTAATTCATCTCGGTCCACCTCTTCAATTTCCTCTAGCACTTCCTTTACATTTTCGTTTCCTTGATATAGTTTGCCCAGATACTGCATCCACCTCCCTACTATTTCTTCATCCTCATATAGAATTTGGCCGTGTTCTCCCTGTAAAGCTTTGCTTTTTACCTTATATTCTCCGAAGAATCTCTTGATGGTAGTGTATGCCGTTTCCATCCTTTGATTTTCTATGTGATCATCTACTTCCCTACATCTGTCTTGGAGGAAAGATTCTTTTGCTAACCTCGAGGCTCTATTAATTTTGTTTCTGAGCTCTCTATACATTCTCTGTCCTTCTTGTGAGTCATCGTTCTTAAGATCCCTTCTTTGGTTGATCAATTCAACTATTTCATTAGTGATCCACTCCTTTCTTGGCTGTGGTTTTACTCTTCCAATCACTTTTTCCGCTGCACTCAAAAGTTGATCCTTGACCGTTCCCCATGCGATTTCCGTATTATTGATATTCTGTTCTCTTTCTTCTTTAACAAGATTCTGTGTATTTTCCTTAAATTCTTCCAAAATTTCTTCCTTCTTTAAAAGACCAACATTCCATTTGTTGCCCTCCCTTTTTTTAAGTCTTTTAAACTTGAGTGCACATTCACTAATCACCATATTGTGATCACTGTCAATGTCTGGACTAGAAAAGCTTCTGCAATCTTTTATTTGATTTTTAAACCTTTCCTTGACTAAAATATAGTCGATCTGATAATGCCTTCTATCTCCTGGTGACTTCCAGGTATATCTTCTTCGTGGGTGGTGTTGAAACCAAGTGTTTGCTATCACCAGTTGGTTTCTTGTACAGAATTGTATCAGTCTATCACCTCGCTCATTCCTTTTTCCTAAGCCAAAAGGCCCTGTAACTGATCCTTCTCTCCCTTCTCCCACTATAGCGTTCCAGTCCCCCATAATTATTAAATTTTCATCAGCCTTTACACCTTTTAATACCTCATTAAGTTCGTCGTAGATTTTGTCCACCTCTTCTTCAAAATCGGTTGAGGTAGGCATGTACACTTGTACTATAACAGTATTGGTAGGTTTGGTTTCTATCTTGACTAGAATAATTCTTCCATTTAATTGCACATACCCTTTGACTCTCTTTCCTAGATCTTTACACATCACCACTCAACACCTCCTTGACCTGGTCTTCCCTCTATTGTACCTGTGTGTATAACCCGATAATCTCCACTCCAGAAATCACCTTCATCTGGCCATCTCATTTCAGCAACTCCGAGTATTTTTATTTGCATTTTTTTCATCTCTATTTTGAGATTATCTAGTTTGCATGGTTGTAATAATGTGCGAACATTCCAGGTTGCAAATCGTCCATAATTTGTATTTTTCTTCTTTTGTCTGGTTGAAGCGAAATCTTGAGCCGTCCCCTCCCGGAGATCCGACCGGGGGACTATTTTACCTCCGGAGCATTTCGCTAAAGCACGCTTCATATTCATATTTCCAAAGAACTGCTGAATCTAGGGAATATCCATTAGGATATTTTAATGGAGTGGTTTCCCATTGCCTCCTCCATTCTATGCCGCTGACCAGCTAGTGGTTCCTCCGCCTTCAGGGGTAGTTTCTTGCCCCTAGGGCAAGAGGGTGCCCTTACCTCCACCCGCTCTTCCGCCCTCGTAAGAGGCCGTTGGCACTTGGTGGAGGAAAGCTCCTTATCCCGGAAGCTACTCGGTCCCTGTGTTCATTAGCCGTTTTTATCAAACGTTGCCCCCTCTCTACCACGGGTAGGTGAACATCAGGATATTCCCTTCATCAAGCCGAGGACCTATATGGCATTTCCTAGGCTCTCCAGTACTTTTAGAGAGGATATAGCCATGGATAGCCAGGGAAAGGAAAAGAGCCAAGCTACTTACAGGTTCAGTCAATTTGGTAAAAATATCTCCCTTGGGCATATGGAGACCTTACTTTTCGTACCCTCCTAGTAAGTAGTGCTGAAGTATTTATAATGCCCTTCTTCTCCTATTTATGTGTGTTCTCTCTCTCTCTCTCTCTCTCTCTCTCTCTCTCTCTATATATATATATATATATATATATATATATATATATATATATATATATATATATACACACACACACGAGTAAAAGTTGCTTGCATACTGCAAGCTATCAGTTGAATGCAGTATCGTACCAAGTAATGCCTCAAATCAACTTTGAAAACTTCGAGCAAAAGACCGCCTGGCGACAAACTAAGGACCCAATTGTGCGAAACAATTGCATATTAATATTCGATAAGTGCTATTCTGACCGGTTCCATAGCTTCAATTCAATATATTAAAGGAAGGTCTTAAAATAAGTTTACGCTATCCCCCTTTGAAATACATGGTAGAATACAAATGACCCTCAGGCATCGAACCAAGAACCGTCAGAGAAACGGCGAACAGCATATATGAAAAATATGAATTGCTTCTATGTATATTCCATTTTTTTATCCATCCTGGTTATCGGATATGCATTAAAAATAATTGCCAAAATTGAGCGCCATGCATTATATACCGGAGAAATTTGCCCCCACTTGGTGTCAAACTCACGATCTTTTGGTAACATTTCTTCATTTGGTACAATAGATAAACGCAGCATCTCCAACCTCCGTGATTTTCACTGTTCTATCGCTCCGAGTGAGGAATCAAACAATTTTCGAAACTTTGCGCGAAAGATAAGTGCCATTCTGACCTGTTCCAAAGTTTCAATTCAATATCTTATAAAGAAGGTCCTATAATAAGAATACGCCATCCCCCTTTGAAATACACGGTAGAATAGCAATGACGCTCTGGCATCGAACCAAGAACCATCAGAGTAATGACGGACAGCGTATCTGAAACATATGAATAGCCTCTATGTTCATTCCATTTTATATCGTTCCCGGTAATCGGATATGCATTCAAAACAATTGTAAAAATTGACCGCCATGCATTTTATACTGGAGAATTTTGCACCCACTTGGCGTCGAACTCACGGTCATTTGGTAGCATTTCTTCCTTTCGTACTATGGAAGACCATCTCATCTGCAAACAACATGATTTTGATTGCTCAGTCGCATCGAGAACGGCCTCAAAACAATTCGCAAATATTCGCGCAAAAGACCACCTAGCGTCGAACTCAGGACCCGTTAGTGAGAGACGAAGGCATACAAATATTAGATAAGTGCTATTCTGACTTGTTTCAAAGTTTCCATTCGATATCTTATCGGGAAGGTACTAAAATAAGATTCCGTTTTCCCCGTTTGAAATGCATGGTGGAATCGGAATGACCCTCTTGCATCGAACCAAGGACCACTAGACGAACGGTGAAATTCATGAAAGAATGTTTTCAAACGCCTCCGTCGCCACACCGAGTTTTATCTTTCCAGCTTATCGGGAAGACATTGAAAAAAATTTTCAAAAATTCCAGCAATGCATTTCTTATGGAAGAATTTTGGACACACCTGGAGTCAAACTCACGGTCATTTGGCAACATTTCTTCCATTCGTAAAATAGAAGAACGCCTCAAATTCAACCTCCGAGATTTTGGTTTCACTATCTTACCGATAAAAGCCTCAAAAAAATTTCAAAAATTTGCGCAATACAGTCTTATGGGAAAATTGCGATTTTTGGGACATTCTAGTATCGAACTCATGACACCTAGCGTCGATGTCTGCATTATTCTGGCATCTAGAGTGTGGGGCCAGTACGTCGTAAAAATAT
Organism: Pachydiplax longipennis; assembly: GCA_036926295.1. Taxonomy (NCBI): domain Eukaryota; kingdom Metazoa; phylum Arthropoda; class Insecta; order Odonata; family Libellulidae; genus Pachydiplax; species Pachydiplax longipennis. The sequence goes on from JAVFKF010000037.1 coordinate 2,158,561, forward strand.
GACGTCGACGGCGCTTGTGGAACATGGTCAGAATTCGTATCCCCTATATATATCTATATATATATATATATCCGGAGAGTTAGCTATATATAATAGATATAGGTATATCCGGAGAATTAGCAGAGTGTTAGCAGAATATCTAAAACTTGGTGGAACAGAAGTTGCACACGTTTTAGCGCAGTTATTCACTAATTGCCTGAAACAAGGAAGAATCCCCCAGGACTGGAATCATGCAAGAGTAGTCCTTTTGCACAAGAAAGGAAGCAAGGAAGAGCTGAAGAATTACCGCCCCATCAGTCTCCTTCCTGTTCTTTACAAAACATTCATGAGGATAATAGCTGAACGGATAAAGATTATTCTATCATCCGCCCAGCCTAGAGAACAAGCAGGATTCCGGAAAGGCTTCAGTACTATGGACCACATCCACACACTACAAGAAATAATCAGCAGGACGAATGAATATGAGATGCCACTAGTACTATGCTTTGTGGACTACGCTCAGGCCTTTGACTCTGTAAGTACCTCCTCTACACTAGAAGCTCTGGACAAACAAGGAGTAGATGCAGAGTACATCTGTCTCCTATGCAGCATTTATAATAATGCCACAGCCTCAGTAATGCTACACGAAGTTACTGAAGAATTCAAGATTGAGAAGGGAGTTAGACAAGGAGATTGCCTTTCCCCAATTCTTTTCACAGCTGTTCTGGAGGAAGTTTTTAAAACCTTGGACTGGGAGCAGAAAGGTCTGCGGATTAATGGGGAACACATCAGTCATCTGCGCTTTGCAGATGATATAGTACTCTTCGCAACCAACGGAAAAGATCTAGCTTCAAGACTTCATGAACTAAACACAGCAGGACAGAAGATAGGACTCAGGATAAATTTAACAAAAACAAAGGTAATGTATAACTCTTTTGCAGCACAAGAAACAATCAAATTTGAAAGGACGCCTCTGGATGTCTGCTCAGAATACACATACCTAGGACAACTAGTAACCACAGGAGAGAACAACAGGATTAACGAAGTAAACAGAAGAATTAAACTCGGCTGGAGTGCCTTCGGAAGAAATGCACACATTCTAAAGTCACAAATGCCAATGGTATTGAAGAGAAAGGTCTTCAACCAATGCATTCTACCAGTGTTGACATATGGAAGTGAAACCTGGGTGTTAAACGCAGCAATAACCCAGCGACTTCAGACAACGCAAAGAAGTATGGAAAGGTGTATGCTTGGGATCACAAGAAGAGACAGGAAACGCAACACCTGAGTGAGGATGAAGACCGGAGTGACAGACATCGTAGATAAAGTAAGGTCACTGAAATGGATGTGGGCAGGCCATGTGGCGAGAAGAAACGACAACCGTTGGACAAGAGCGGTTCTGAACTGGACACCCAGAGATGTGAAGAGACCAAGAAGAAGACCAAAGGACCGATGGAACAGAGACATCATTAAGTACTTAGGTGTGACATGGCAAAGAGAAGCTCAGAATAGAGAGAATTGGAAAGCGCTTGGGGAGGCCTACATCCGACATCGGATTGAAAATGGCTGATGATGATGATGATCCGGAGAATTAGCTATATATAATAGAAGATATTACTCTTAATCACCAAATTTTGGCATTTTACAGAAGTTTTTCTCACTCCATGGAATGTGAATTAACTTATACCCAGTGCATTGAGAGGGTAAGCATTTTGGACAAAATGAAATACCTACAGAAATATCTCACCTATGTTTAGATATCATACACCACCATCTATACTATTAGCAAGTCTTTCTGCTTGTAACAACTGGTAAAGGAAAGAAAGTAAGAAGCATCTCTTTACTAAATTCTTATTTTTCCAAGTAAAATATCGGGAATCAATGAAAGAAGGCCTTAAAATTTAACATAGGGTTGCCTAAAAAAATATGTTTTGTTGTTTTATGTTGATATGTTTTTCACATTAGAATAATATTTTTGGTCACTAATAATAATATTTTTAGTCACTATTACATTCATACAACCCAATATATTTGACTAAATAAGAGAAAAGAAGACATATTTGACATTACAAATATCCAAATATCGTAACTTATTAATGAGTATACATGTTTAAAAAAAACAGCTACAGAAAAAAGCTGAAAAAAATCAAAGCACCAAGTGATGAAGGACTTCTGTATGTTTTCTTCATGGACCATTATTTTCTCAATGACAAATATCTTAAATAAAAGCTTTTCCACAATAATTTTCAATCACTGCCACAGTTCGTTGGTCCTTACCATAATTAACCTTCTCTGAACTCATATGACAGTATGGACCCTAAGGATAGGCACCATTTGAAACTACAAATATCCTCACAACACATGTCATGCAAAGTATTTTCTAGGCTGGAAAACTCATCTGTGTTTTTCTGCACTTATCTCATATCTTCCTTTCTTTTCTGACCACTGTTAAAATTTAAATTTTCTGTTTGTAATACACTCAGTGACCACTCTGGATAGCTGCAAAGTGCTATATTAATTTTGGCCAGCACTGTACATATTCTGTATATCTGTAACCATAAAAAAATGAAATCTTTTTCAAAATATTCATTCACAATATACTAGAAATCACAATTATATAACTCATCACAAATCAATTTAAGACCATGGGATTATAATTCACTGCCACTCATACAGAAAGAGTCAAGTGTGCTTTTCACTAGATATTTGTTTTCAATGCATAAATAGTTTTTTTGTGTTAACTGAATATGAATTTCATGAATTGTATACTCCTAATGTTTCCCTATGATATATCCAATACCTAATGAATCATTTGTGAAGAATAAATTATTATTGTTATTTTCCAGGTCCAAATAGGCACATATTCAATCACAAAGACAGTGGGCTGGCAGCAGACTCTGACAGGTACATTTATATGAGGATACATCCCATTCAGTACAAGTATGTATAATGTTCAATGGAGTTCTGTTGAGGAGAACTTCAAGAAAGCCTATTTCTATAGATTCTTCTCAAATTAGGAGCACACATCTTTTTCTTTCTGTTAATAACTGTGCCATTCTGCTTACTAAAAATATTTTTTTAACTGCCACTTCAGTTTTTCATGTAAATTACAATAAAAAATAAAAAATTTTAATAAAGAAGAGAAAATATGCATTAAATGTTTCATATTCAGTGCATCTACATCTACATGAATACCCTGCAAGCCGCCTTTCGGCGTGTGGCAGGGGGAAAGTACAAGATGTTCAAAGAAGACTGTTCAAGTTGAGGGTGTTGTTATAAAAGAATGCCTCTCCACCATTTTCAAAGAACAATTGCAAATAAGAAATGTTGCTTTATGCATGACTTTCTACAAATTATTTTATTAAAACAGCATGTTATGTTGGTATTTGCCATCAAAGAATTTCTTCAAAATATCTTCTATAGAGTAATTTAGCAAAAAGTTGTTTTGCTGTAATTTTTCCTACAAAAATTATCTTTAATTTCCCTAAAAGGGTTTTGTTTTTTACTTTCCTATTTATATAACCTATCAATCTGCTCTATGTCAAACATTAGCTTTTTATTCACCTCTTACTTTTTTGATAACATTGATTCCGTATCAATTGACTGATTAGCTTGCAATATGCAAGTAACTTTTACTTGTGTGTGTGTGTGTGTGTGTGTGTATCCCCCCTCCTCACACTGCCACAGTTCATTGCCTCAACGGGGCAGAGGGGATGCATAGCCCAGGTTCAACCATGCTAAGAAGGCTTCAACAATATCTCCGGCCAAATTGTGAAAGTGGCATTCACCAACCGGCAGTAGGACAGCCTGGTGAATTATTGTCCTTCATCCCCCAAATGCAAATACGATTTCCATGATGAGCTTCTGTAATGGAAATTTATCCGGACGTAAAAGCACCACCCATTCGGATGTCCGGGAGGTGGTGGCATTACAGAGGTCCATCATGAGGAAAAGAGCTACCACCCTCCACTTCGCGACTTACAATTGCCGCAGCTTGAAGATTGAAGACAGACTACTGGAACTACTGAATGAAACAGAGAAGAAAAATTGGGACGTCATCGGTCTCAGCGAAGTTAGACGAAAATCAGAAGACTTGATTACACTCAAGGAAGGTAATTTATTTTATTACAGGGGTACTAAGGATGGAAGACTAGGAGGTGTCGGGTTCCTGATCAACAAGAGATGGAAAAACAATGTACAGAAGATAGAAAGTATATCTGAGAGAATTTGCAAGCTCATACTCAAGATAAATGAGCGTTACTCTATTCAGATCATACAAGTTTACGCACCAACAGCAGCAAGCAGCGAAGAAGAAATTGAAAAATTTTACCAAACTCTGGGCACCGAGCACGATAAGGAAGCCCACTACTATAAAATAATTATGGGCGATTTTAACGCTCGTGTAGGTCAACAGGAAGCCGATGACACCGTCGCAGGACAATACGGACTGGGCCAGAGAAACGAACGTGGTCACCGCCTGGTAGAGTTTGCTGAATGCACCAATATGTACATAACAAATACATATCACAAGAAGAACCCAAAAAGGAAGTGGACTTGGAGAGGACCTAACAGAGTAAAAAATGAAATAGATTACATATTGGTTAATAAACTCTACACAGTAACAGACTGTGAAGTCTTGAATAACTTTAGCACTGGAAGTGACCACAGGATCGTAAGATGCAGATTGAAGATTAATCTCCTAAGGGAATGCAAGAAGTTTATTTCATGCAAGAAACATGAAATAAGCGTCAAAAAACAAGAAGAAAACAAGACTAAATTCCAGCTGGAGCTAAATAATAGATTCTCAGCACTTACAGAAGAAGAACTGGAAACCAAAGTCATGCAAGCTGTTAAGGAAGCAGCAGAAGAAGTGGCAAGCACACCAAGAAGAGCTAAAGATAGAAAGCTAAGTGACAGCACCCGACAAATGATGAAACGATGTAAGGAACTGAAGAATTCAGATACACAAAAGGATAACATCGAATACGTCAAACTTAGTAAGGCTATCAGAAGGGCAATTAAGGAAGACATGAGAAAATTCAATGAGAGAATTGTGCAAGAGGCAAGAAAACAGCAAAAGTATGAAGAAGACCAGACAATGCCTAGTAATTGGAAGAAAACAGATTTTAGCCATACAGAAGGAAGATGGTACAAGAACTTGCAACAGACAAGCAATACAAGGACGGTAGCAGAATACTTTGGCAACCTATACAAGAAGGAAGAAAATGCTGAAGAGGAAAACCAAGAAGAAGGCCAAAACCAACAAGATCCCCTCTCTATTCTCCCAGAAGAAGTAACTGCAGCAATAAAGCAGACGAAGAACGGGAAAGCAGGAGGCATAGATGGGGTATTAGCAGAATATTTAAAACTTGGTGGAACAGAAGTTGCACACGTTTTAGTGCAGTTATTCACAACTTGCCTGAAACAAGGAAGAATCCCCCAGGACTGGAATTATGCAAGAATAGTCCTTTTGCACAAGAAAGGATGCAAGGAAGAGCTGAAGAATTACCGCCCCCTCAGTCTCCTTCCTGTTCTTTACAAAACATTCATGAAGATAATCGCTGAACGGATAAAGATTATTCTATCATCTGCCCAGCCTAGAGAGCAAGCAGGATTCCAGAAGGGCTTCAGTACTATGGACCACATCCACACACTACAAGAAATAATCAGCAGAACGAATGAATATGAGATGCCACTAGTAGTATGCTTTGTGGACTATGCTCAGGCCTTCGACTTGGTAAGTACCTCCTCTACACTAGAAGCTCTGGACAAACAAGGAGTAGATGCAGAGTACATCTGTCTCCTATGCAGCATTTATAAAAATGCCACAGCCTCAGTAATGCTACACGAAGTTACTGAAGAATTCAAGATTGAGAAGGGAGTTAGACAAGGAGATTGCCTTTCCCCAATTCTTTTCACAGCTGTTCTGGAGGAAGTTTTTAAAACCTTGGACTGGGAGCAGAAAGGTCTGCACGTTAATAGGGAACACATCAGTCATCTGCACTTTGCAGATGATATAGTACTCCTCGCAACCAATGGAGAAGATCTAGCTTCAAGACTTCATGAACTGAACACAGCAGGACAGAAGATAGGACTCAGGATAAATCTAACAAAATCAAAAAGAATGTCAACTCTCTTGCAGCACAATAACACAATCAAATTTGAAGGGACACCTCTGAATGTCTGCTCAGAATACACATATCTAGGACAACTAGTAACCACAGGAGAGAACAACAGGATTAACGAAGTAAACAGAAGAATTAAACTCGGCTGGAGTGCCTTCGGAAGAAATGCACATATTCTGAAGTCAAATATGTCTATGCTATTGAAGAGGAAGGTTTTTAACCAACGCATTCTACCAGTGTCTGTTCATTGAAGGAATTTTCAAGAAAGTGATATAATTGGTTCATTATTTGGACATTACTAGTCACCCGGAGTCCATCTTAAAAATTGTTGTCTGTCTGCCTTTTACAGAATCGTGGGGAAACTATCTGACAGATTTTTATGAAATTTGATAAGAAGATGGCTTATGACCTCATACTTATAGTAACAGACTTCTATTGGATCTTTTGAAAATAAATGTACCATTATGTTCAAAACAGGCTCTATTTTCCTCTGTATCTTTATAGTAGGCCGTTTTTTAAAACTGGGACTTTTTCAAATTTCTTCCCATGACAGATAATAGTCTATTTTTCATTTACCTTTGAGACCATTGTTCAATCCCAGATGAGGAACACACTTCTCATAAGAAATACATGTAGAGTTCACTTTACTAGAGTTCACAGTTGCAGGCATTACCTCTTTTTCCTGATTAAATAAGAAAGAGTGGTCATGCAAAGTTGAGACTAGCACCAAAAGAAGGAAATCAAATAAAAATTATTATTTTGGTTATGAAATATCATTATTAGGTTGGAACTTGGAGAATGTTGATGAAATAAACAAAACCTTTGTGAAATTTTAGGCTTTAAACAACCGGTACGCCCTGACGACTAATTCAATTGTTGAAGCTGAGCTCATGTATTTTCCCAAAAGAGTAAAAAGGGAATTTAGGCCCATTTAAATGAATTGATGTTAATGAATGATAGGATATATAAATAGAGGGCAATATTCAGAAATTTTAGAATTCACACAATAATGTACAACCATTTAGAGAAAGTTTCTTAATCTGCTCAACTTTACATTTACATATAGACCTTGCTAACCGCCACTGGCGCATGGCAGGGGGTGTGAAACACTGGAAACCCTATCTACCTTTGACTGCTGTTGGCTTCTGTAATACTTCACGGAAAAAATGACCAGAAATAACTATCTGTCCTGGCAACTATTTCCCTGTAACGCTTCATCGTTTTGTCTTGAAGATCACGTATACTACTAACTGGTATGACAATATTAGCTACCTTCTCCCCGAGATCCATAGCGATAAATTTATTAAATAGCTTCCTACGGTAATCAAGTCTTCTATCACTAAGCGAATCCCAACCGAGGGATTCTATCATAGCTGAAACACAGCTGTCAAATCTGAAATATCCCTTAACAAATCTAGCTGCCCTACGTTGAACCATCTCAAGGATGGAAGTTAATCCCACTTCATGCGGATCCCAAATTGCGCAGTAGTACTCAAGGAGAGGTCGAATCAGGGAGAAGTACACTATTTCTTTTACTCTCCATGAGCAACCCCTAAGGATTCTACTAGCTAAACTCTGCATCCTATTCGCTTTACCTACTACGTTTTGAATATGCTCTTTGAAGGAAAAACTACTACTGAGCTCAATACCAAGATATTTTGGATGCTTCACGAACTGCAATGGATATCCTGAAATATTATACGGTATGCGGGTAACATTGGAGAATGTTTAAAATTCATGGCTATTCGCTTCTTTACGTTCAAATCTAACTTCCAATCCCTGCACCAACCTGAAATAATGTTCAGATCATTCTGTAAACAAACAATGTCATCTGCGCTTGCAATCTCTCTGTGAATAACAGTATCATCTGCGAATAGCCTAACCTTACATCAAACATTATCCACCATATCGTTGATATAAATTAGGAACAGAAGAGGACCTAATACACTACCCTGCAGAACACCGGATGTGACATAAACCTCATCAGAAAAAATTCCGTCCAATGCAACTCTCTGCGATCTGTATCCTAGAAAACATTTTATCCATCCAATAACTTGCTGATTAATCCCATAAGCCATCAATTTATGAATTATTTTTACATGTGAAACTCTATCAAAAGCTTTCCTAAAATCTAAAAATATGGCATCCGTGCTAATGCCCTTATCAGCAGCCTTAACTAAATCGTTCACAAAAAGGGCTAACTGGGTATCGCATGACCTACCCTTACGAAAACCGTGTTGACATTGACTAATTGCTCCCTTATCACCTAGAAAACGCATTATAGAACTTTGCTGATGTTATTTCAATATGATGAAAATATTTATACCTACATATGTATCCTATGCCCTGCCTTTTGGTGTGTGGCAGGGGGTGCATGAATCAGGACTCTACTTCCTTATTTGGTTAATACAAGTATCATAGTTGCTTATCGTGTAAATAATATTGCATTTCAATGTCTCAATTTTTACATGGGCTATTTTTGCTTTTGTGAGATTGAGTACATTGTAATTAGAAATGGGAAATCAACTTGCATTGTTATTGAAACTCAAAGACTTGGCTACTTTAATGTATATTTAATATCCTGTCTGACTCCAGATGAGGCAAAACATCCCCAAAAAATGCATATAAAGTTCATTTTAATCCTACGGAAGTTCTATTTCTATTGCAAAATTAAAAGAAAAAAATGACCGGAGGAACTTGAGCACAGTTTAAACTAGAAGAAAATTCCATATAGTTTTATATTATTACTGTCTATGTCAGATTTGAATTTTCATTTTGGATAACCTATTCCATTGAATTAAGGGAATGTGAGAGATGTTAGATTCTCTTAGTTAAAAATATTCTTAAACTATTACAGCCTACTTCTATTTTCCATGTTGAGAATCAATGCTAGTTATTTAGCTAGTTTCTAATACATCTTAATTCAATAAGTTTATTTCATAAGTTATATGAAATAATTAACAATAAAAGCTTTCTTCAGAAATCATTCCCTAGAGCTTGCATTAGAAGATAAACATATTACAGTAAAACTTGTTTAAGACATTCCCTCTTATCCTGCTTAAAATGCCTCCCAATCGCCATTCCTAGAATCACATGGTAAAAAGACAGCTTGAGACACTCTGCTTGAGGTATGAATTTTGCCCATCCCTAGATGCATTACAACCAAAAGTCTGTTTCATTTCATCGATCAAAATTTATCATGTTATTTGTATCATCATTCTCTCTCGTCTTCCACCTTGCTTTAAGGGGGCTCCATTTGATTTTCATGTTTCTGATGACTTAATTTGTGAGAAGAAAAAGTATAAATAGTGAAAAAGAAAAAGCTGCATCTCAGAGCTGATTTTAGCTCTAAGAAGAGGTGAGAATTTCCTTATCAGGCTTGTCTCATTCAAAAAGCTAGAGATAAAGTTGCTATTGGGCATTTCCTTCTGTCATAAACTCAAGTTCTAAGAATATCAAATTTGGCAGATTAGGCAGTTTTGTAATGGAGTGTCTTGCAGATATTGTGGGTGTCATGACAGCTTCTTGCCACTCATGAAAAAATTAATAGTTTTTACCCTTTTGTATACACTATAGCAAATTGCTTATTAGGGAAATACAAAATGTCAAAAACAAATTTGCAAAAGAAGGTGGCTCTTTTTGGAAAACTTGCAATTCTTATAAAGTATGATATGTCCTCTCTGGAGCATACTGCCATACTTGGTGATGCAGAAAACTAGAATTGATTACTTCTTCCACTGAATTGGTATGTACATACAATGTAATTCATATTTAATAATAATAAAAAATATAATTTTTTAACTTAAAAAAATAATAAATATAATGATGAAATAATAAAATTCATAATATCAGGAGAGGTGTTGCATAAATCCATTGAGGAACAAATAAATAAACTATAAGCATTCTGGAAAAGTACCATTACTTCCCTTTTTTTCCATTATGAAATGGAATTTGTAATTATGTAAGTAACTAAGAGGCTTTCTTTGTTCAAAAAGCAGACCAATCTCAAATATTACATAAGGCAACCAGCATTACACAACCCAATTAAAATATTATCTCACTTAAGATACAGTTTTTACATTTTCCCCAAAAAAAAACGTCTTTACAACGTTTTGCTGTAGTTTACATTTATATTTAATTGTCATTGTGCTTTTCAGTAGCACTAAATGTTATAGAAATTCAGTTTTGGTTCAATGACGAAAATTTTCGGATACTTATGTACTGCTATGGCTATTTTACATTTCAAGTTGTTCTTTTAAAGGAAAATAACTCCCTCAGCAAAATAGAAGACCAAACAAATGATTTGGTCCTGCTCTAATTAACTAAAAATTGCTCAATTTCTCTTATTTCACATTTGATTTTGATGATTTTCTCTGATTTACCAAATACTTTTAGGACAATGAAGTACTATTGAAGATATCAATCTCTAAATTTTCTCTTCTATCCAATTAATTTAAAGAATACTTTCTGACAAAATCAATTCCCACAAAATCTTAGCTGTTTCTATGGACCATAATTTTAAGGATTGTTTTTATATTTGTTTGATTGTGTTGCATTTCAATATGTCAGATACAAATAAAGCATCCTTTCTATATAATTCTGCCTCAGCTTAAGACTTTAATTGGAAAGTGTTGGAAAGAATATTAAATCCACATTGTATGGGGGCCAAGTGGAAGATATATTTTATGTAAGACATTGGCTTTTATAAGAAATCTTTTACATCAGATAGCTTCCCATTTATATAATGATGTTGGGTCAGCATCATAGGGATTAAATCCGGGACTAAATTCATCATCAATGAATGCTATTTACATTTGCCTGTACTGGAAGCTTCTTTCTTGACATGTTATGATAGAACACTTATAAAAAAGTGACTTGTTTCTTTCGGATATCAAATGAAGTGGAATATTAATTTTAGGATAATAATTTGCCTAATTGCAGAAATTTCCGGTTATGAATATTATTTTCTGAGAAAATCATTCAAAGGGAGTGTATTCAGTATAGGGCAGCTTTTCTTCTGCTGCTCAAGTTGAGTGTGTCCATTTTTTGTCTTGATGATACTACTAAGTTATATGGGACAGAACATTGTTTCAGTATCTCCAGGTACTAAGAAAGATTATTATATTGATGATAAAGGGCTTTCCAGTCTAATAATCAAAACAGTACATAAATTTTCACCAATTTTTGGAGTCTGAAATCAGTTTGGATGCATTGGAGTCTTCTAGGTGATGGCTAACCTCATTTGCTATGAATAAGTTTTTAAAAAGATTTAAGTCCTGTTTTGATGAGAATGTGTTTATTTGAACAGCATACCAAACTATGGAGAGGGCCCTCAAGGGGAGTACAGCAGTGTTGATGGAAAGGTTTATATTGGTCAAGCCGACAGCTATTTCAACACACCATACCGACAGCCTGTTCAAACAAACTGGCCACATCAGCAAATTGGTATGTTTTATCATCACTAACAAGTTAATTTAAATTATTTTTGATAGAGTTATTTAAATGAGATTAAAATTTTTGAAAAGTCAATGTTTGCATCAAAAACATTGAATATTCATGCAAAGAACTTATACATACAGGTTAAAATGTAAAAATCAATCAAAAGAAAAATTACTTTGTCGGTTAAAAAATCCTCATACATTACATAAAAAATTTATTCAAATGATTTGAAATCCGTTTTCTTTAAACCAAGCATCAAGTGCTTGGAGTAAAGGATAATAAGGACATTGGTGACATTAAATTATACTAAGAGGTTGAAAATGATAAAATTTTGGTCTAGAATTCAATTGAGCTTTGAAGAAAAAGTTTTAGTTATCAGGCTATTTTATTAAGTAACATCCTTAACATGAAAATAAATATTTGGAAGTCATAACAAGAGAATATTTTATCCCTTTATCATTTTTTAATTTATAATTCATACTTATGCATTCTACATAAAATTATGCTTAAAAATATTGAGCTGAACAATATTTTCTTGTATTTAATTTTTTGATTTTGATTCTGATTTCCAGTTTAATGATGTTGCAACCTTCATATATCATGTAAATACATGAAGGTTGTAAATATTATCTGGAAACATCAAGGAATAAGGTGGGGGGCACACAATGACTAAAATGTATCAACTGATCTGACATAGTAAGAGAATGAACCTTTTGAGTCATGTCATTCAAACCTTATCTCAGCTTCAATTCTGGGCAGGGCCGATTTTTCTCTTAAATACTTAAAATACCACAAATTACTCATTGCTTACTGTCCTTTTAAATATCTTTCCGAAAATTAAAACAACATTTCATATAAATATATAATTTCAAATGAAGGAAATAAACCTATATGTGTCCTTTTGAATGGATTTCCCTTCTTTTTACTCTTTCTTTCTCATGCTTATTTCTCTCACATTAATGAGGACTTCTCTATATTTCAATTTGAAAATTCTTCTTTCTCTAAGCCTTATTCCCATCACTTATGCTGAGGACTGATGATATTATGGGTGATGATGAGGATGAGGTTGGTTTTTTTTTGAGGATTTTTACGGCCTTCCTGTCGCCATTATAAGGGAAGATTATTCTGGAAAATTGAATCAAAAATAAACATTCAGGTGACGGAAACATCTACACTATCCTAATAGATTTTTGATCTTTTTTTAAAAATTCATGAAAGCAGTAAGTGTTGATCAGTATTTAGTTTGATAATTCCTTTGTTAGGCCTAATTTTCTATAATCCTCTCAATTAATGAGTTCTTTAGCCTAAATAATTGCCATTAAGTCCTTTTGTATCAATTTCTTTGGATAAACTGTCTGATCTTGTGCTGCTCTTTTCTTCAAGAAGCTGAGTCTTTATTCATGCAGCATATTCATTTCATAGAAGGTATTCGCTACCATTTATAAATTTAATACTCATTACAGCTGAGCATTTTCAAATACAAACTTCAGTGCAACATTTGGATTTACTGTCAGATGGTATGCTAGTTATAATTCAAATAATAATTTGGTGTGGGAATTGCAAGGTGAGTGAACTGATAGTAGAACTTTACCAAGCGTTTGTATTATTTCCTGTAATGGAGTTCTACGAAGTAACGGCTACCTTAATAGATAATACGTCTGGAATGCTCTATAGTTGGTAATCTTTTTCCACCAAAAGGGTCTGTTCAAAATCCAAAGGCAATAGTTGCTGATAGAGACATTCCGTTGTTAGTAATATGTGTTGACCGCCAGATCCTCCATTATACCACAGCTGACAACTTTTGTGCCTTCAGATTTGCTCCCTGAGCTGAGATACACTAGGTCAAGCTGTGGTATTTGTAAATCAACTAGGCTATGGTCCTAAACAAAGAAAAAGTACTATCTAATATCAAAATGTACTATATAATTTAAGATAAGCATTGCTTATATCTCTTTATGACCTTGTGGTACTGACTGAAACATGGTTATCAGAAGATATTCAGTCCTCTAAAATAAGTTGGCCTCCTTATTGCATATTTAGGAAAGACCTGTCATGTCTAACCTCTTCAAAAGGTCTAGGTGGTGGTTTATTAATTGCTATCAAGAGGGATTTAAAATCTCAAGCTCTTCATATCCCTAATGATAATACTGAGCATCTTTTTGTAACTTTATACTGTAGCTCATCCAAAATTCTGGTAGGCTGTACTTATATACCTCCACTATGAGTCCCCATTGTCAAACTGTTTAGAATATCCTCTTAGGTTTGCAACAAGTCAACTCAATAAAAAATCAAAATGGTGTTTTGCTGGACCTTTCTTTCTTCAGCAATTGCAATTTCAAGTATAATTTTGTCACTGAGTTTCTTCTGAATTATGATGTGCACCACCACCATTGTAAGTTTTCATTTTCAACTTGTAAATAATTCAAAAGTTATGCCATATGTTCCCCTTCTACGGACGACACCTTGATGTGGTGAAGGGGCTTGAATGTTCCTATGACCTAGAGAGCTATACTGGCTGGAACTTTTTTCCTGGTAGGGTCACTCATGCCAGAAAGGTCAATAGGTAAGGGCCAGACTAAAGGTAGTACACGCAGCGTCTGGACCTCAGTGAGGCAGCTGCAAAGGCGTCCGTACCGGGTAATTTCTGTAGAAATTAAGGCTGAACCAGTAAACACTGTTATAGTTCAAGTGTACCTCCCTACTAGCGATTACAGTGAGGATAAAATCGATTTAGTTTATAAACAAATAGAAGAGGTAATAGGAAGGATGAAAAGTAATAAAAACCTAATTGTAATGGGGGACTGGAATGCTGTGGTTGGGCAAGGAAAAGATGGGGACGAAGTCTGGGCTAGGGAACAGAAACGACAGAGGACAAAAACTGGTAGATTTTTGCAGTAGGAATAACCTCTGTGTCACCACCACCACGTATGAAACGTGGATGTTAAGGAAAGAGGATATTAAAAGATTAGAGGCTTTTGAGATGTGGGTATGGCGTAGAATGAAGAAAGTAAGCTGGGTCGATAATAATAATAATAATTTATTTGCCAAAGATCAGATAGATATAGGCTTCGTCAATACATCAATCAAAACACATATATATAAATTAAAAAACAAGTACAAAAAATTAAAATACAAATACAAAATCAATCATTGGAAAGAAAAGCATCAACAGAATAAAACATTTTTCCTAATAGAAAGTTCTTAGCCTTTGATTTGAAAGAAGAAACTGAGCTTATGTTTTTAATTTCTTCAGGAAGTGCATTGTATAAAATAATGGAAAGATGAAATGGACTTTTGAGGGAGCGAGTGGTGCGTACATAGGAAATATGGAGATTGTTACTATTGCGAGTGTTATGGTTATGAATGTCAGCATTTGTTTTGAATTTGTTTAGATTTGTTTTAACATATAGAACTGAAAATAAAATAAAAATACAAGGAAGAGGTAAAATCAAAAATTGCTGAAAAAGAGGAAGGCTGGGTGCATCAAGTTTTGTGTTAGAAATTAATCTTAAAATTCTTTTTTGGAGCTTGAATAATTTGATGGAATGGCAAGAGGAACCCCAGAACAGTATGCTGTATACAATGTGCGGGTAAAAAAGACCATAATAAATAGATAATAAGACACCCATAGAAACAGTAAAAAGAATATTGCGAATGAGGAAGCAAACTGGACTGAGTTTTTTTTAAGAGGAATTCAATATGAGAGTCCCAATAAAGGTGCAAGTTTATGTGCACACCAAGAAGAGTGGTAAAGTCAGTCTGTGGTAAAACAGTGCCATCAAAAGAAATATCTAAATTCTGAGATGTCTTATTCTTAGGTACAAAGTGAATAACTGAAGACTTATCATGATTAAGTTTGAGGAAATTATTGAGTGACCAAGTTTGTATTTTCTTAGCTATAAGACTGCAATTTCTATGAAGTGATTCAAGGGATGAGGAAGAAAAAAGAATATTTGTGTCATCAGCATATAAAATAGGTACGCTACCAGGTATACCAGTTATATGAGCAGGCAGATCATTTATATATATTAAGAATAGAGTACGACCAAGTACAGAGCCCTGAGGAACTCCAAGATTAAATGTTTTGGGAGGGGAAGTCTATTTTACACCATCTTTGTAGACAGTTACTTGTTGAGATCTGTCTTGCAGGTAAGAGAGCAGCCAGTTTTTTGGAGGGCCTCTAATACCTATTCTGTCAAGCATATGACCCAGTAGTTGGTGGTTTACAAGATCAAATGCCTTAGAGAAATCGAGAAAGAGACCACAGACATAAAGTTTGCTATCGAGAGATGAATGTAGATGACTAATATATAATTTCAAAAGGGGAAATAAAATATTATCAGCATATTATGCATTTACATTGTTTTCATCAATCTGTGCCTTACAGAAGATAGTAATAAGTAATTTTGAGATCTTTAAATTGAAACCTTCCCTAGTATCACTGCACATCTGCCACCTTAAGAGGTTCAAAGTAGATATAGGGGAAGTCTTACCTTTCAGTGAGTTTTCCATACAACTAATAGATACAATGCAGCCTTATTTCTTTTATGCAAATAAATTAAAATAAGTAGAAAATTGGAAAAAGTTAAGGAGTTTAATTGTAATAAAACTCAATATACAAATTATTAAAAAGTAGTTGTGATAATTCTATATTTTGCCACTCCTCTTCACTGAATACTTTTAGATCTATTAATTTCAAATTCATGGCTGTATTGTTAATTTGGTTTAAATTCTCCATGTCTTGGTGATTGAATAAATTACCTTTGGCTTCAATTCATTATCTTCTGAAATACCATGCTGTCTCTCTACATTGTCTTTCTCTAAATATATCAATTTTTATTTATAAAATATCGAGAGGTTGCTATGGTTTATTACTGAATTTTGACTGATTTGAGAAAATTTTTCTCTCTCTAAATATCCGAGTGAATGTTTGTAAATTTTTTTGCCATTGGCTACAAGATATTGGGTAATTATGCATCGTTTCATCTATGAAGCTTTGAGTGGAGATATACGACAGCAAAATGAGAATGTGAAGGGCTTAAGGGAAGATGCAGTAAGAAAACATCCTCCTCCAGCTCCCCATGTTCCATCTTCAGAAAGGAGACCAATTGCTCTCCCTCCAGATTATTACTATGAGGATTCCAATGGAGGCAGGCATCCTAGCAACTCTCAAACAAACACTGCAAGCAGTAATTATCAACAAATAAATAGTCCTCCTCATAATCAATTGGTGAGTCAATCTAAGTACAAACAACTCTTAATCATTATTATAATTAATATAATATTAATTAATTATATAATAAATTATAGTACTTAATTTTGAATTTGGCTTTACATTTTCTTCTTCATATTTTCCTTTTCATGTTTAAGAGACTCATTCACTGAGTACATTCCTTAAAATATTAATATTAGATGACCAAATCTGTACAATATTTCCTGAATCAATTTATGTTATTGTTTCATGATATGGTGAGCTTATATCAAATGGGATGCTATAGTAAACTTTGCTTTTTCAACAATATATTGAGTCCAAGTCTTATTGATTCATTTTTAGGATTAGAAACATCTAATTGTTTATAACTTCCACTTTATGAATAAAGTATTTTCACAGAGTTATGGCTGCATCCATATTTTTATTCTGTAAATAAAACTTTTCTGGGGTTGTTTCATGCAAATGGATAAAAATTAAAGATAGAATTAACATTGATGTGATTCTCTATAATGTCAATAAATGAAATGTTTGAAATTAAAAATTTGGATGCAATTTAGGATATTTTATCGATGCTCACCTGATTTCAAGTCATAAGCAATATTTAATGGTTCGAATCTTCATTGATTTTCTTGCTTAATGAATTTTATAAGAGCATTCCTTACTTGAATTTACATTAGGAATAATATTAGTTGACATTAAAAACCAATTTGATGTGATTTCCTTACAAATTATTATCAGTAGAGCTGGTGGCATCATATATTTGATGATTAAGAATGTACACCATAATCTTTGGCTTGCTGAAGATTAGAGTGTTCTAAGAGAGCTGTTAAAATACTCGTTAGAAAAAGGAATCTAGGATATGGTGTCATGGTGCATTAAAATATACAGGAATGTCCTGATTATTTCATAAGTAAAATGATCCCATTGGATGAATCAGTCAAGATTGGATCTCAAAAACATGCTTCAAGACTATATGCTGTGCTTAAAGTTTGGCTTTTCTGTGATCCATAGTTGTTATCCTTCTATGGTGTAAACATAACCGAATCATGAATTTACCATGTTTTGGTTAGATTTATGGCAACTCAGATTAAGCATGGGATTGTTATTGAATACTAATATATTTCTGTTGAAAGACAAAGAACAATATACAAAATTTCCCATTATAACTGCACATCATAAAATGGGAATCCATCAAAGCACAGGTCTATACCAGATCAGCCACAGTGGCAGAGTGGTTAGAGTGCTACCATGTTAGCAATGCTTAGGTTCTGGGTTTGAATCCCAGCTAACCAGATTTTTCTGGTTGAGGAATGGTTGTGTGTATTCCTCAATAATAATTATTAAAATGGACGTAATTGGGAGTAACATACTTTAACAGTTATTTGAATGTATAAATATTTATAGAAAAATGTCATGATTTTGATTGATATAGGTTGAAGAGCAGAAAAGTGTATCTAACCACAAAGATACTCCTAATAAGGAGAAGAAAGAGGAAGAAGAAGTAGAGGAGTCACCACTTAAACATGCTAAAAGCACCCAAAAAGCAGCAGGTAATTGATTCCATCATTTACAGAAATTTATGAAGGGCATAATATTGGACAATCTGTTGTGTAGAAGAGTACTTCTGTCAAAATTACAGGGGATGGACCTCATTGTTCCAAAGACACTATGATAATGATTATCTATTTATTTAAGTCATCTGTGAGAGAACAAATGAATAGTGGGGTGGGCTTGTTTCGCCTGTTCTTCTTCCTGAGAAGTATGTGCAAAACATATTGGGAGTTTAAAACAATGGTGTAGCTTAATTTAAGAATTAGAGCTGACAGGAGTTTTTTATAGTCTATAATATTTGCTGAGTATTATAGTTTATAATATTTGCCAAGTCTTTGGGATAATCTATGTAATGTTAATCACTACTATTACTCTCAGATAAATCAAACTAAATTAAAATTAACTTATTACATTAACTGAATTTTAAATCAATTTTCTGGAGTATTTCAAATGCCCTTCTCATAAAAAAACATTTCATTTATATTTTAGTGCCTAAGTATAAATTTTATTTCTCAAATGCTAACCATTTAACACTATTCTTTTTTTAAATCATGATGATATTTCATTTTCGAAATTCATTCATTCCTTACCTTGGCAGTACATTCTGCTATTATAATGCAATTTTATAGGAACCTCATGTGAAATTATTTTAAATTGTTTGAATGTTAAAGCAAATTTAAATGCATTTTTTGCTTTCATTTGTCAGCTTTGAAGGTAATGAGCCCTCAACATGTGGCTCCAGTGCACAGCAGCATGAAGCATGAAGCTTCAATAAATGAAGGAACTAACGATGTTCCAGATGGAGAGTCTGGAAGACCTAAAGGAGCTATCCTTTCTCTTACTCTTGGTAAGAAATTAGAAAAGAATGAAGAAATATATTAAACATATAACATTGGGTCCAACAGATATATAACTTATCTGAAATTATTCTTAATATCTATCCAGATCTTAAAATTGGAAGTGAGGTAGAATAAGTATAACAGCCTGTTTGATACCTGATGAGGATAACTTTTCCAATGGCATTTATGAAAGAAAGTCAAGAATGAAGTACCATGTGCTATTTCCTCACAAGATCTTTTCATTTTATTTAGTAAACATTCATTCATATATTAGTCTTCCCTTGTTTCATTTATGAGACACTGTATTAAAATCAATATTTGGAAGTAATGGTCCTGCATCAATTGATTCCAGTGGATTTAATTTGTATTGCTGTATTTTCTGAACAAGTTATTTAAATTATTTTCATTCTAGGAATGGGAATCACGGCTATCATGATAGCACTCATGGCTTGGAGGATACGTGTTATCAAGAGAAGACTTCGTAGAGTTGGTGGGAAGTCACCCTATGCTCATGATGCAGATTATCTTGTGAATGGAATGTATCTATGAACTCTAACTTGTAGGCACAGAAATAAATCCCAATGTTTAATCAGCAAAAATCATGGCTAAGCCTCTTTAGGTTTGCTATTAAATTGTGAGTTTATCCTAGGCTATGTTTGGGAATTTGTATTTTTGTTGAAAAGATGCATCTGTGTAATTGCATTGATGTATTTTTATGTGATATTCTCAGAAGGGATGTGGTAGAAATGGTTTCCTTATATTATATAAAGATCTCACAATATCAATTCTAATTCTCTGGAAACATAAACATGTAAAAATTACTATTTAAACAGTTTCCAGATTCTCGTAATTTGTTTGAAAGTTTACCTTCCAGATAAATGGTCAAAAACGAGAGCTGCTTGTACTGTACAGGGCACTATAATGTTGCCTTTCAGGAAGTCAGTAACCAGCGATGGTTCTTAAGATGAATATGCTATTGGTGATGATAGTTGATGGATGAGTTGTTGTGTGTGTCTATTATAGGTTTCTGATGTAGATTCAGGAGACTTTGAATAGCATTTCAAATGTAGAACACAAATTTTACTAATATTTGGTTAGACTGTGAAATCTTATATGATAGTAATATTGGAAACTGCCTAAACATATCTGGAGTCCATTTTGCTCTTGCAGAAGTCTTAATAATCTTTATTTACTGAAATTTATAGGTTTTAATAAGGGTTTGTGACAAGCTAATGTAGAAAGATGCAAATAGGTGATCGAAAATAGCTATGATACCATTTTATACAAATATTTTGGAAATAACATAATATGGTAGAATTATCACTTTAATTATACAACAATACCACATATACACAGAAGCAAAATACTGACCTAAGTTTCAATGCATTGCATAATGATTATACTATGCATTGAAATCTAGGTCATGAGTGTATGTATGTGGTATTGCATAAATTAAAGTGTTAATTCTACTTTCTTATGTTATTATGGCATACTACCAAAGAAGGCCAAAACCATCAACACTTTCTTGGTTGACGAATCTATGCCTAATACTTAAAATTTACATTTCCTCCGTTTATGCAAAGAAGAGCTGACCATTGTTTTTAACTGCTTTGTGATAAATTAGCTTATAATATGATTTGAATTTCCAGAGAATTATATTACTAAACACAAATAGTAAGTTCATTTAACCAATTTGAATCAACCCTCAAATTCACATGAAAAATTTTTGTCAGATATCAAATGCAATAAATGGATATGTTTCACATTCCAAGGGCTATATTCATAAAATTTCATTATCAAAGTGGGAATCGCTTGGAGCAATAATTTTCACTTTGAAAATCACTAGTATTGAGGAAACAAAACCTAATCATTGTGGCTTAAAATGAAACAAATTTGTTCCTTTCAAATTCTAAGGTCAAATTCCCAGCAAAATCCTCAGGTATTAAATGATCAGAAATACTAAAGCTAAATATTTGTGTAAATAAGTAAATGATTTACAGAGTTAATAAAGAATATTGCATGAAGAAGTTTCTCTAATGTGAAATAACATCTGATTTTTGCAAACAAGTTATTTAAATACTTTTTGTATATTTCCATCTAGTTTTTATGGTGCTTTACATTAGGAATGCTTTGTGAAATCAGCTTAGGGTAATAAATCATTGCTTTTGAATGTCAACTAAACAGAAATCACATTTAACACAGTTTGATTTATTTTTCCATGTATTTTTAAATCTGCTTGGACAAATGCAAAAAAATTAATGAAAAAGAATATGTATTATTCTTTTTAGCCCGTTGAAAAATGGGATGATTAATATAAATCTAGTCTTTCCCTACAGAGAAAAAAAACAATAAAAAATAGTGCACAGTATTTCAAAAGCATTACTATTGTAAGATTCCACAGAAACAATTGTCACCGATATAAGGTTATCTAAGAAATGATGGGACATTCAAAATGTTCCCATAATCATGTTTCACCAAGTTTGGGGTAATCTGAAACTACACCGAGCAATGTTTACTACACTCAGCATTGTTGGAAGGATGTAACAGTTAAAAACTGAAAAATTTACGAAGGAAATTTTTGCAAACCCTGCCTCTGCGCCGCTCTGAGCTTATGTTTAGTACTGAGATGGGAGAAAGAAAACTTCCGCGCAGTTTGAAACAGTGTCGGACCAAAAATATATAGACCTCGAATTTGACGCCTTCGCTTGCAAAACTCTGCGGTTATAATGGGTTATATAATATAATAGTAGGTAATATTATACATTCAAGAGAGCAGTTATTTGCCTTTAAAATTATATACGTAAGGAGTCCATATCGATCACCTGTTTTATCACAGCCTGTGTGAATGCAATCTACACAAGTAACGTAAGGCAAACTCATGGCCATATCTAGGCTATTACTTTAAATACATTTAAAAAACTATAAGTAAATATGTAGTATGAAGTCTCGAGGCAGTCTCTGCGTATTTTAGATAAATTCTGTTTCATTTGATAAGCATCGAAATTAAAACTCGATCGGTAAAAAATCAGTAAATTTTATCATCTATGCAGTTGGAATTTTTACTATACCGTCCAGATCAATTGAGAGAAAATGTGCTAGGATCGATTTTCCTCAATGAATAAAGATGACGGATACGAGACAACCATCTTTCACATTAATTTTGAATTAATTAATTAATTTTTTAGGTGCCATTGAAGCGTGAATCGAATAAACTTGATTTCTTCTGTGGATTCCTCTTGAAATTGTTGCAGTCACAAACCATTACGTTTTTAATCATTCTTCTCGCTATATTTATCACCTTTAAAATTTCTAAAATACACAAAAAGATAGTGCGAATGAGGTTTGGTCATAATGTTCATTGGATGCTACTGTTAGCTATGAATGTAAAATTTTCAATTAATTTTGATTGTTTACAAAAATACCTACATTATTTATATTTCAATTGTTTATTATAATGTTTACAATTATTATAATGTAGAAAACGTTAAAAATACGCAAAATAATAGGGACTTGGTGAAATAGTTTTCCTAAGGCCTTTTTACCTGTAATTCCAACCCTGTAATATCACATGGGGAAGCGCATATGAGGCTCATGTTGAAATTTTGCTCCCCTCGGTTGATGGCTGGCCATGCGTAACTCTCCCATTCATCTCAATCTCAAATTCTGTCGTAACGACAGAATTTTAATGATTGAGATGAATGGGTGGTGGTTTGGTAATGCTAGTCTATCTACATATTTATCGCTTGGTGATATTGAAAATATTCCTTCGTATATAAAATGTATTGGCTATGAGAAACTTTTCATCTCTCCACATTCCATGACACGTACGGTCGCCGTGTAGCAGCCGTGTCATCACTGCAAAGGACGGTGCAACCTTGAAACTGCCATTAGTTTCTTACAATCCAACTTATAATGCTGATTTTTTCAGGCAGATTACTACTTCACTAGCTTCAAAAATGTTCGACGGATCATTTGAATCGAGTTCATTCAATTTTC
Organism: Pachydiplax longipennis; assembly: GCA_036926295.1. Classification (NCBI taxonomy): domain Eukaryota; kingdom Metazoa; phylum Arthropoda; class Insecta; order Odonata; family Libellulidae; genus Pachydiplax; species Pachydiplax longipennis. The sequence goes on from JAVFKF010000037.1 coordinate 2,181,702, forward strand.
GCTTTAAACTTCGTTGTTCCTGCGATTGCTAAGTGTTTCACCGTCCAACATTTTTGAAACTGCCATAACACTCTTAAAATCCAACATCAATTGCTCATTGTATCATCTGGATGCATAAAAGTCACATGATATTAATTTTTGAGTAACCACATCTTAGTAAAAAATTATTTAATTAGAACGTAACTTTAAAAAATTTCGTCGTGCAGTATAATTTACACGTCGTCTAAAACTTTTTGTTTTTTCGCGTGAGGAAGAACTTGTCGCGAGAGAAATCGAGATAAATATTGTAATTTTTATTTACAGTTTGTTTCGTGATGATATCTTGAAGAGAACTTTACTTCTTGGCTTACATCCGAGAGCGTAATCAGCTTCGCGCCTGCCTCCAGTCACGCAGCTTCCAATGCTTTCACTTTACAGTGAACTCGAGGAATTCGAGGAAAGCCGGCTAAAGTTAATGATTTTTGGTAGATTTGCGCGAAATTATTTTCACAGAAATTCCACTTTCTTGTTTCCAAAATCCTTGCTTAGAGTTCGTGGAATGTTTCGGATAAAAATCATGGACTACACGCCTTATAGATGACCGATCAAATCTTTATCTTTGTATATTTTTAGTAAATTGCAGCATTAACTTTCTTTGCACGGACACACGTGTCTGAGGTGTCCTTTGACCCCGAGGCGGGGTATTTTTTGTAACTATTTATGTGAGACTTCAGCCAGTTTATGCATAAATACTCATGAATTAGTTCGTCGAAAGTATAAACACTACTATTCTCAAACCCCATTCCAAATATTTTGAGTATTTAAACAATATATTAGCGATAAAAACAAACCTTTTCGTTAACTAGATATGTAATAAAGAAGTTTCTATGCTATTTTAAAAAAGAGGATGATGGATTTGAAGATTGTCTGAGATTTGATTGTTTATACCTGCAACCACCGATCTGGCGCGCACAGCTGTTGGCGTAGTGATGTCACAAATTGTCGCAAAACTAACACAATTGTCACAAAAACTAATAGAACCGCAGCTGATTTTTTGATATCTTATAGTTTAAAGATATTCAAATCGAGGGTACTAAGTGAGAACGCGGTGATATACGGTGGTTTTTATATAAATCAAAATATTTTTCATTAATTGTGAATTGAAAGTAATCCAGGGATATAGTGTTTTTTTTATTAGAACTATGGGTAAATGGAGTAAATAATTGTTATAAAACTCAAGAACACAATACTTTTTTATGCTTTCGAATAACTTTCGTGGCAAATGAAACAATTTTACTAAGGAAATCTTAAGAGTGAATATGGTGAAAAATTTTACGAAATTCCCCCCATCAATATCACCCAAGTTTGAAGGCTAAATTTTCGGCAAAAAAAATATAAAAGAGGAAAAGTGACCATTTTCGATCGAAATGGACCTTTATCTTATATACCAGTAAGTTTTTGAGTCATTACGAAAATATTTTGAAAATCGACTTTTAGACGCAGAAACGGGCTCTTGGGATCACTGAACGTACCTTGTTGTATACAATTTTTTTTTAATTGTAACTGGTTGCTGTATATATATACAAGTAAAAGTTGCTTGCATACTGCAAGCTATCAGTTGAATGCAGTATCTTACAAAGAAAGGCCTCAAAACAATGTTCAAAACTTCGCGCAAATGACCGCCTGGCGTCGAACAAAGGACCCGATCAGACGTCACAATTGCATAGTAATATTAGATAAGTGCCATTCTGATCTGTTCCAAAGTTTCGATTCAAAATCTTATGAGGAAGTTCCTAAAATAAGAATACGCTATCCCCCTTCTGAATACACGGTAGAATTGAAGTGACGCTCAGGCATCGAACCAAGAACCGTCAGAGGAACGGCGAACAGCGTATATGAAACAAATGAATTCCTTCTATGTACAGCTAGTTCCAAAAAAAACTTACCACCTAAGCCGCAACCCGCATAACAGACGTGAAGCTCGATGAGAGCGAGTCTAGAGTTTTCCACGCATTCTATTGGCTCTTGGAAGGAGGAGCATTCTGACGGCGCCTTTTTAAAACCGTTGTGAAACGCGTTGAACGTATTTGTATCGTCTTTATTAGCACGAAAACTAGTTTAAATTTAGTGTTAATTTTTACTATGTCAGCAGCATAGTATTAAAAAATGAATGAAAATTGGATCTCCTTATTTTGACCTGAAATTTCTGCGTAATTCACCTTTTTCTGGAGGCATCGGGTAAATTTACTTTATCTGCTTCAATTATCCAATAAAAAAATATGTCATTGCAAGATTAAAAAGGATTATATTATTACGTTTTTTATGCTCTTGACGCCTACAGGAGGAACTTTTAAATTTATTTAGAGGAAATTCACGACTATAACTCAAATAGAAACATGAACGATAACTCTGTAAGGAGATAAAGAATAATTATGAATAAGAACACAATCAACTGTATTTCAACTAATTTATGTTGCAGAAAAATGCTATCGAGAAGGGGAGTATGAAAAAACTGCGAAACCTACTGAGGAAAGCAAAGATGAAAAGAAACTTTATCTGGACGAATACACCGAGAAAGAATCATTTTATGTCAACCTGGTAGAGAGCTCTAAAAATTAGACCCAAAACATATTACAATAAAGTAAACCAAGTAAATTACGATCAACTACATCAGATAATTGATAAAATATAATAAAAATTTTAAATACCATCAAATCATATGATAGAAAGTAAAATACTAATTGGTATGCTATCATCATTTTCTAAGGTAATTGTTTAAAATTCAAATTGCTAATTTAATATTTTAGAAAATAACATAGATATTAGAATAGTAGCACTCTTAATTTAAATACTGAGAGCTACAAAATTTTTTCACGTATCGAATAAAAAATTAATTTACGACGAAATTAACGCTAGCATCTCGTAACACTTTTCCGAAAATATTGTTCATTTCCAGTCCCAGAAAAAATATCCCTTTAATTAAATCAAGTTAATGTTCCTTGTAAAATTATGCTGTCCCAACTTTTATCTGATGCTAAATCTCTTCCTTGCCCCGTGGTGCAAATTTTGACTCGATTCTTCGTAATTGAATTATTCTGCAATACAGAGAAGTATAAATTTTACTTAATACGACAATTAACAGAGCATTAGGTATTTTAGAATATATGCATCAACATATCATTCTGTTCCTCCACCAGGCATTTGTGATGACGGTATCAGATGATGCATTATCATTTTGAGATGAGATTTGGCTGTTTCTGACAAATTCGCGTCTGAGGTTTTACTAATTCTTCCGTGGAGAAAGGAGGACTTTCCTTCCCTCCACCCTGGCCCCAGGAGTATCCCCTATTCATTCCTTTGTTGTTTCTTTTTCTTTTGTTTCGTCCATCGAAAGATATTGTCTATTTTCTCAAAGGAACCATAAAACGGCCGATGGGTGCAGGTGAACTCTGCACTGAGAGGAAAAACCCCTTTTTCGGCATGTTGTGGTCGGTCATATCTTTCCGAAGTAGCGAATGTTTGAAAGTGATAATGAGGATTCCCGACCGCACCCCTGCTGAGCAGGTATTTAGGGTTAGGGTATGGTGGCGGCGACCGATCACAAGTAAGGTGGGAAATGGTGGATCCGCGATTTGTAATCTTCGCCGCGGGTATTCCCTTAGGGAATGAAGATATTCAACTCTATTTTTGAGATAGACGACCTTTCAGGACTTCTTTCAAGGAATACAGTTAAAGATGGTTAAGAAACAACAGTTAGTATGGAAAATCAGAACCTTAAGACTGATTTGCATATTGCATATAAATTCCAGGTTTTCTATACTTGCATATTGCAGGTTTACATGTTAGCACCTGGTTTATTTACATTTACATTAATACCCCGCGAGCCGCCGTATGACGTATCAGGGGGTGTGAAAACACCCACACCACGATTTCCATTGTTATACTGAAATGATTTTCAGAACTATGCGCTAGGTGAAAGTGAGACTAATGATTAATGATCGCTCCTTCGGTTTCTGAAGGCCTCAAGTAAACTATATAACCCGAATTGTTTGAATGGTGCATAATATGTATAATGATTAAAAGAAAAATCACCGCCAATAATTATGAATGATGAGTAATATGAGTCATGGAAGAATACGTTAAAAATAGAAACCAACGGATTGTAAACAGACTTACATGAGAATATTCCTCTAATTCTCATGATTCATACCTTAGCTGTTAAAATATTCTTGGTTCCATACGTAATCCATTACTCCAACATTCACTCCAAGGACTTTCGTAACATCCTTCATCCTAGGCACATCATAATTCTCTACGAACTTTGCGAAGATGTTTCGAAATTTTAAAAATAGTAATGCAAGGAAGATCATTCTAGTTGAAATAGGACCTTCGGAAAATCTGAACGATAACATAAAGTTGACAATGTTTGGGTGTATCATATCAGAATTATAGTATCTCTATATTCTGCTTTTAAAGTGAATGGCATAAACTGTATTAGCTTATACTAAATAACTAATTCAACAACAAAAATGAAAAAATAAGTAATGCTGCCTATCGTCAATTTATATGAATCAAGATCCTCGTCAATGATTGTTTACTAAATTTATATAAATTGTTTTTTTATGCTTTATTTTGTCCCTACATTGAGCTAAAAATTTCGTAGTTTGAAATAACTTGAGAAATGAACAATGAACTAGAGAAATGCCATCTAATATTTATTCCTTACGCTTACGAGAACCAAATCGTTTCACTTCTCTTATAACATCTATGATACAAAATAGAGCGTTGAAGATGATCTTACTACATCGACTAAAGTTTCTATTATAATGTCACTAAAATATGAATTGAAACGTAAATATGGAATTTTAGATACTCCGCATATTCAGTGTCGCAGAAACTTGAAGTTTATACGCCGATTACAGATAAATTACATCTCTAAAGTTAGGTAAAATTTAGAATAAACCATTGGCTTGCATAGTTAGTAATACCAATGTTAGCAATTTTTATCGGTTTGAAAAAACCGAACTCTCTTTCCAAAATAAATTGCTGATAAGAAGATGGTTTAGGTTCTGGCTTAGTAAACTACTCGAACTTTCTTATAGAATTAAAAGATTGGTACGATACATTGAACATCGGTATTGTATACAATTTCGGAGATCCTGGAAATTACTGATGCATCAGAAGGAAATTTCTGAAAGTATGATAAGCCATGGGCGTTATATCCTGTATATTTGAATGTTAACCATGTTTGACTGAGATATTACTTAAATTGGATAAATGAGTAGTTTCTCTGGAGGCTGTCATAAACGGAAAAAATATATGTTGGATGAGAAAATTGAGAAGGTGAGTGAGTGGGTTATACTTTTAAAAGAGGTCGTTGCTCCTACTTAAAGTAACCAATTGGTCAACGAGGAACGCAAGAAATGCCATTACCTATTGTGATTTATCCAAAAATCTGGAATTAACATCCCTCTTACACTTTCGGTTGTTAAATTCATGTGAGTGTATGTATTACTGTTGCCGTCGTTTCTCACTTCCCTATCTCTATCAAAACAGTTCCCCTCTTGAAGTCCTGGTGATTTCATTGCTTTAACCACTTCTTCCAATCACTCCTCTATCTTGCTTTTCAAATTTGTCATGGAATGTGGAGAGATGAAAAGTTTCTCATAGGCATACATTTTAAATACGAAGGAATATTTTCAATATCACCGAGCGATAAATATGTAGATAGACTATTCATACCAAACCACCGCCCATTCATCTCAATCATTAAAATTCTGTCGAAAAATATGAAAGTTACGTAGGGCCAGCCATCAACCGAGGGGAGCAAAAATTCAACATGAGCCTCATATGCGCTTCTTATCCACGTGTGATACTTACAGGGTTGGGATTACAGGTAAAAAGGCCCTAAAACTATTTCACTAAGTCCCTATTATTTCGCGTATTTTTAATGTTTTCTACATTATAATAATTGTAAACGTGATAATAAATAGTTGAAATATAAACAATGCAAGTAGTTTTGTATGAATTCAAAATTAATTGAAAATTTTACATTCATAGCTTACAGTAGCATTCAATGAGCATTATGACAAAACCTCATTCGCCCTATCTTTTTGTGTATTTTAGAACTTGATAAATACGAGAGAACGTTTAAGAACGTAATGGTTTGTGACTGCAACCATTTCAAGAGGAATCCACAGAAGAAATCACGTTTATTCGATTCACATTTCAATGACACCAATAAAATTCATTTTGGATTCAAAATTAATGTGAAAGATGGTTGTCTCGTATCCGTCATCTTTATTTATTCAGGAAAATCGATCCTAGCACATTTTCTATCAATTGATTTGGACGGTATATTAAAAATACCAACTGCATAGATGATAAAATTTACTGATTTCTTACCGATCGAGTTTTAATTTTGATGCTTATCAAATGAAACAAAATGTATCTAAAATACGCAGAGAATGCCTCAAGACTTCATACTACATACTTACTTATAGATTTTTTATGTATTTAAAGTAATAGCCTAGATATGGCCGTGAGTTCGCCTTACTTTATTTTTGTAGATTGCATTCACACAGGCTGTGATAAAACAGGTGATCGATATGGACTCCTTAGGTATATAATTTTAAAGGCTAATAACTCTTCTCTTGAACGATGTATAATATTATCTACTATTATAATATATAATACGACCCATTATAACCGCAGAGTTTTGCAAGCGAAGGCGTCGAATTCGAGGTCTATACATTTTGGGTCCGACACTGATTCAAACTGCGCGGAAATTTTCTTCCTCCCATCCCAGTCCTAAACATAAGTCCAGAGCGGCTCAGAGGCAGATTTTGCAAAAATTTCCTTCGTCCTGCTTGTGCCTTTCGTCTCAGACTCAAATTTTATGAGGGGAAGGGGGTTTGCCTCGGTTTCCTAGGAATAACGGGACCTCGTGTGCGCCGATTCCCTCGCTGCGAGAAGCAAAGCTAGAATATATACTGATTTGTAATAACCATTTTATAATAACTGAATTCTTGCATTACAACATTCATATTGTTATAATACTATTCTGCTACGCCAATGCCACCAAACTTAAGATGCTAATAAATCTTTGCAATATCAATTATGTAAATAAATCCATTTCAACTCTGCAAGCGGAGCCAGGACAGAAGCAGACTATCTCCTCCATGTTTTCCCTCTCTCTCTCTCTCTCTCTCACTTCTTAAGGCTCGCTCGGAGGAAATTCACTGCCTGTTATGCGGGTTGCGGCTTAGGTGGTAAGTTTTTTTTGGAACTAGCTGTACAATCCATTTTATATAATTCCCGGTAATCGGATATACATTCAAAATAATTTGAAAATATTGACCACCATGTGTTTTATACCGGAGAAATATGCACCCACTTGGCGTCGAACTCTCGGTCTTTTGGTAGCATTTCTTCAGTTAGTTCAATAGATAACCACAGTATCTCCAACCTCCGAAATTTTCACCGTTCTATCGCTCCGAGTAAGGACTCAAAACCATTTTCGAAAATTCGCGCGAAAGACCGCCTAGCGTCGAACTCAGTACCCTTCAGTGAGAGAAAATAGCGAATTAATATTAGATAAGTGCCATTCTCACTAATTCCAAAGTTGCGATTCAATATCTTATCGGGAAGGTCCTAAAATAAGATTCCGTTTTCCCGGTTTGAAATGCATGGTAGAATCGGAATGACCCTCTTGCATCGAACCAAGGACCACTAGACGAACGGTGAAATTCATGAAAGAAAGTTTTCAAACGCCTCTGTCACCATTCCGGGTTTTATCTTTCCAGCTTATCGGCAAGGCATTTAAAAAAATCGTCAAAGATTTCAGGAATGCATTTCTTATGGAAGAATTTTGCATCCACCTGGCGTCGAACTCACGGTCATTTTGTAACATTTCTTCCATTCGCAATATAGAAGACTACCTCAACTTCAACCTCCGAGATTTTGGTTCCACTATCTTACCGATAAGTGCCCCAAAATGATTTTCAAAAATCCACGCAATGCATTCTTATGGGAAAATTGCGAATTTTGGGACATTCTGGTATCGAACCCATGACACCTAGCGTCGATGTCTGAATTATTCTGGCATCTACAGGGTGGGGCCAGTGCGTCGAAAAATTCTGACGTCGACAGCGCTTGTGGAACATGGTCAGAATTCGTATCCCCTATATATATATAGGTATATCCGGAGAGTTAGCTATATATAATAGATACCGCACCACGGTACAGCACCACTCTCCTTTAGCTCCTTTCCTTTCCTGCATACTTTCGCGAATGAATCTCGGACATGAATAGTCCATCTTTTGTATGAATATCATTTTTGCATGAGAAGGAGATTCATCCCATGCAGGAAAGCGACTTAAAAATCACGTGGTTATTATCAATCTTATCCATAAAGGTGGATTTATTATGTCCGTTTAGGGCCCATATTCTATAACGCCAAACCAGTCGGTAAGGTAGCCATCTAGTTGGTAGTGACGTCAAAAAAATTGAAGGGAGTTATCAATGAGATTCTATAAGCAGTCGGTCGGTACTCCAGCGAGCCCCAGTCGGTAAATTCCACCGACAGGCTTAAACTGTCGATAACGCGGAGGGGCAGTCGATAAGCAGACGAAATGCTATGGCAACCGCATGCTTATTTCGGTTTACTGTGGAAAATTTACCAATTTAAAGCTCGTAAATGCAAAATAATCAATCTGCCATGAAAAGAACGCAGTACAGGCAGTGATAAACCTCTTATAAAGATTACTAACTTTACCACGAGAATAAGAAATTACGAAGTGTCTACATGCTCTTGTGTTCTACGACTCATCCGAGCTCTGCGTACTTTCAGTTCGTTATTTATAATTTCAGTACCTTTGGCGTATCGTAACTTTAATAATATTATTGCCAGTTGGGAGAGAATTCTTTATTACCTGTAGTGAAGTATATTTAGTGTCGTTTAGAAATATAATTTCGTTCGAAGAGGTCAAAACTGAGTCACGAGAATTTATGCAATCTTACTTTCTCACACGTAAAGCTATAAGGATTTTTTAAATTGACAATTATGATAATATATAATATGATATATATAATATTTTCAATTTACTAACGTGTCATTTTCCGTGATTCTATCTGCTAATGCAAGTTACTTTATTCAGTTGTACATGCAGACGTGGGAGGATTTCACTTCTACAGCAGATAAAAATGTGCACAAATAAATTTATTTAGCAGAATGTAGCTACAATTACACTATACTACACTTATTGATATGAAGACACCAGTTGTAAAAATAATGAGAAAATAATAGTGTGAGCGCATGCACTTATCATGAATAGTGTAAATTTGAAAATTAGTTACATTATCATTCAGTGCTTGGTATAATTGTAACACAGTATGTTATTAAACGTCACTGTAGCACTTAACAGAAATCTTACTAAATGTCCTGTTGAAAACGCAGGAAGTTTGTGTCGTACAATGTATTTCGTATGAGTTTCACATTGAAGTTATTAGTTTTCGTCTGCTGCTATCCCTTAATGATGTGATCCACCAAATGGTTTCCTCTCATTAATATTTTTTATTCTTTCATAACACAAAACCATCTTGGTTTGGCGTTATAGAATATGGGCCCTGGGGGGTATTCTAAAACTCGATTCCGATAGGAATGTCGGCCATGTTGTCGGAAAGTAAAAGATTCCGACTTGAGGGAATTCCCATGCGATTCTATAAACTCAAAGTCGGAAAGTGGGCGAACTTCAGACGTCTGAATTAGTCGGAATCTTCTCGACACCGAAAAGGTGTCGGAAAGCTAGGGACGGATTCCGTGCGCATGCGCTCTAAGATAAATAGCTCTTTGCAGCGCGCATATTTCAAGATATGTTAAGTAAAATAAAGTAATCTTTTAATAATAAATGTAAATAACCGTCAATAATTCATATGGGTAAAATGATGGGGACGCTTGTAACTCATTACATATTTTGAGTGCATGAGTTTACCAAAAATATGAAGATCCTCGGCCGACCTAGGTCTTAGACTAGCTTCGTTTAGTTTGTTGCTTCTGTCGCGTGAACACCGTTCGCAAGTGTAGACGTTATATATGATACTTGAAGAGTGCCATTAATCCAGGCAAAACTGTATGGTATGAATTGTGTGCGATTCCTTTACGCCGTTCAACATAAGGACTTGGGAGGATTTTTCTTTTACACCCGATACAAATGTGCACACGTAAATATATCTTGGCAGCAGTATATTACTAACCTCTCACAACATGCCTGTCCATGCAAGGTTAGGAAGCTCTCTAAGTTCGTGCTTCAACATCTCATCTAGAAGTAATTAGTTTTAATTTGTTGAAAATGCGTAAAGATGAGACCTACGTAAAGGCTATCCCTCATAAATTTTTTAATCCTCCGGTAAGAGAATGATTAGTCCTGCTACGATGTTTCGATGAATGGAATATTTTTCATTTCCTTGTTTTGAATTTGAAGAAATGAATCTTCATTCAATAATAAGTCAGGTTCTTCAGTATTTATTAATAAAAAGTATAATCAGATGGTTAAACTTTTTAGGTAGATATTATACGACTATATCGTTATGTAGATATTATAAGACTTCAACAGGAATTTTAGCAATTATTGTTCCCGATTCGAAATTAATGTTAAAGATATATACCAATCATTGAATATCATATCAGCCATCACCTAAAATAGAGGTGTTTGGCGAGTAATGTTACAGAAAGTATTAGTCGAAATTAAATTGTAATGTTTATAACGCGGAATATATTTCCACTCCATAAGTTGCAGTGGTAATACCATCCTTTAGTTCGCAATATTTACGTACAACATAATTAACAAAAAAGCATAAGGATAAACGAATTCAATTGCAGTAATTTCACTCCAGAATGCCTTTATCACCGCAACTGCATTAAGCAAACGACAAAATTCTACCATGAGCCTTCTATGGCTACTTAAGTCATGTTTGCATGATTTCCTTCTGCTAGCAAGTATGTTACACGCCAAGTTTCATTCTTCATGTGTTGATTTGCTTGCCTTCCGTTGGTTGAGATGAAGCACGTGACCGTCATCTTTGGAAATTTCCTCCTAATATGGGTTAGGCCTTGCCTCCCGTTGAAAATTGTAAGGCCCTTTTCACATACAACGGTTTTCGCCGTACGGTCGATAATCCCCACAGCTTATAAACCGTATCACGGCGCAATTACTGAAGAAGTATATGGAGCCTTTCACACTAGCGACCGTACGGTTTTTTGCCGTCCATCGCCGTGTAGCAGCCGTTTCATCCACTGCTATTATTTTCTTACAATCCAACTTATAATGCTGATTTTTCAGCCAGATTACTACTTCACTAGCTTCGTAAATGTTCGACTGATCATTTGAATTGAGTTCATTCAATTTTTGCTTTAAACTTCGTTGTTTCTGCTATTGCTAAGTGTTTCACCGTCCAACATTTTTGAAACTGCCATTACATTCTTAAAATCCAAAACAAAAGGCTAATTTTTCTTCAATTGCTCATTGTATCATCTGGATGCATAAAAGTCACATGAGATTAATTTTCGAGTAACCACATCTTAGTAAAAAATTATTTAATTAGAACGTAACTTTAAAACTTTCGTCGTGCATTATAATTTACACGTCGCCTAAAACTTTTTTGATTTTTCACGTGAGGAAGAACTTGTCGCGAGACAATTCGAGATAAATGTTTGTTTCTTGATGATATCTTGAGGAGAACTTTACTTCTTGGCTTTTAAATCGACAGTACACGGTCGCCGTGTAGCAGCCGTATCATCAACTGCAAGGGACGGTGCCGTGACAGATAACGATCGAAGAGATAAGAAATATCACTTTTCAATGAGAAAGAGATTCATCGATCATCCCATGCAGGAAAGCGACTTACAAATCACGTGGTTATTATCAATATTAACCATAAGAAAGGCAGTTGAGTGCATCTTCTGTACTATACCGCTAAAACAGTGGAAAGTATGAATCGTGCTGCAGTTAATAAAAAAGGTGGAAGAAGTATTGTATAGTTTGTAGTATAGGCTTGGGAATAAAAATATTTGTTTTCATTGCCAGAAAAGTTAGGAGCTTGTCAAACAAAGAACATTGTGGCAATAAAATGGAATGATGAGAGAGATGACTGGTTACTTTCAACAGCGAATGATAAAAACATAGTTAATATAGGCAAAAGATGTGCTAAAAAAGTCAAAAGAAACCAGGAATCTACATGAGAGGGAACAATACAGAAAAGTAAAGTTCACTTCAAGATATCATCACGAAACAAACTGTAAATGAAAATTACAACATTTATCTCGATTTGTCTCGCGACAAGTTCTTACTCACGTGAAAAATCAAAAAGTTTTAGGCGACGTGTAAATTATACTGCACGACGAAAGTTTTAAAGTTACGTTCTAATTAAATAATATTTTACTAAGATGTGGTTACTCGAAAATTAATCTCATGTGACTTTTATGCATCCAGATGATACAATGAGCAATTGAAGAAAAATTAGCCTTTTGTTTTGGATTTTAAGAATGTAATGGCAGTTTTAAAAATGTTGGACGGTGAAACACTTAGCAATAGCAGGAACAACAAAGTTTAAAGCGAAAATTGAATGAACTCAATTCAAATGATCAGTGGAACATTTACGAAGCTAGTGAAGTAGTAATCTGGCTGAAAAATCAGCATTATAAGTTGGATTGTAAGAAAATAATGGCAGTGGATGACACGGCTGCCACACGGCGATGGACGGCAAAAAACCGTACGGTCGCTAGTGTGAAAGGCTCCATATACTTCTTCAGGAATTGCGCCGTGATACGGTTGATAAGCTGTGGGGATTATCGACCGTACGGCAAAAACCGTTGTGTGTGAAAAGGGCCTAACTCTGGCCACGGAAACCGCGTCGTTCGTCATTCTCAAGCATTTCGTGAAATTAAATTACCGATCACGTCGGGGTTGAGGGGGGTATTTGGACGATTTCGAACGCGGTTCTCTAATGATAAATCGTAATTGGCTTTAAGGATTTATTTGAACGTTATGGCAGATTACAAAGCAGAAAACACAAGCACGGCTGCCACATGCGATTGAAACAGGACCGATGTTGTCGCCGCCATGGAAGACAAGGAAGTCACCGAGTTCCTTATGCCGTTGGCCACTGGCCTCTCCCGAACAATCGCCGATCGCAGTCCGTAAAACATGGCGCTGCGCGCAGGTCGTCTGCAATGGCCGCCACAACCTTTTTATTTTCTTCAACCTCATTTCTAGCCATAGCTTAGGAGTGACACGATCACTATGTCAGCTCCAGGCAATCCTCTGCACTTCTTTTACTCTATTCCTGTATCATTCTTTGTTGAAAAATCAAACTTCTTCTGATACCCATCCCTAGGCAGTTTCCAAGTATTTATATGTAATTTTTATATCAATTATCATCATTATCATCCTTCAATCCTTGCAGAATTATATCAATCTCTTACCTGTTTCCAACTATGCCCATATTCTACAATAATTCTTTCCACCTGTTCTTTACCTACACTTGGATTCCTGTCCCCCATTATTTTGCTTTTATCTTTTTGTACTTTCTTACTTTTTGTACTTTTGTACTGTCTATACATCTTCAAGATCATTTGTGTACAGATAGATCTGTATGACAAATTGGTTCTTTTGTACTTCTGTGATCTTTACCTGTACTCTCCATATATCACTTTGATTATACCATATTTTTTCACTATGATACTAATCCAATTTTTCCCTTTTTCCTCTGAAATGAATATGTCATTTTTTTAAAAAAAGTATTGCTCAATTATCATTTTAACTCATTCCTATCATGTCCAATTTATTTTTAACCACTTCTCCTCTCTGATCTTTTCCCATTTTTCTTCCTTTAGAAGACATCTGATATCCCATTTAAGGATATACAAATGCTTTTTGTTTGTTTAATCTGGCCTATTGATGATGCTCTAAAATTGAAACAGGTCGTATGTCTGTTAAGAAAAATTTGGAAATGTTGTCTGAAATACTCTATGTAGTTTTGTTCGTGGTGATTGTCATAATTCTTATGTCAGTTGTAATTCAATACAAAATGTAGTAGTAAAATAATGCTTAAGTTTTCAACTATTTTCTTCTTTAGTTTGTATTTATATTTATTTCCAGGTGTTCTAAACTACTTTATTGATATCAGTTATTTATGTGCAAGGTTATTTTAAATGGAAAAGAATTTTTCATCAGGCAAATAAACATCTTCCCAATCCAATTGCAATTCTAACTCTGGATGCAGCTTATAATTTCTTAGGAAAATTCTTGTTGTTTACTGAAATATTTTGATAAATTTCCCACATAAGAAAAAATTCCGCATGAAAAGTCATTCATTTTCCATTTAAATGAGTTTACTTCTGTATTAGAGCCTAAAATGAGTATCAAATTTTCAAAGTACGCTTTATAGCGAGGTTATGTTGGTACGATATGATTTATGATTTCAACACAAAGATTGGTAATTGTGACGTCGTAAGAGCGTAAGCGAGTTAGGCGCATCGATAGATTTTGGCAGGTTTGTACGAGGGTGTTGTTATCTTGCCCCATAGGCTTGTGGCAGCAGAAGCCGCGGAATGGACCTAAGTAGATTTGATACATTATGCAGACTGTGCTTACGCAACAGTTTCTACTATATGCACATTTATGTCGGCCAGTCCATTGATAGAAACCCCATATACGAAGTCTTAAATTATGTGTATGGTTTAGAAGTGGGTACAAATAAAACTTTCGCTTTCTTTGTTGTTTGATTTTCCTTTACTTTTCTATAAAAGTACTTCGTATAATTTAATCGGTTGCTCAGCGCTATTTCGTTATGCTTTAACGTTGAGAAAAATTTTTACAATTCATATTTTTAATTAATAGTCTTCACTCAATGTATTACTGTTCCCAGGTATTTGTTGACGATGGCCTACCAGAATATATATGCCGCGATTGTCTACTCAAGTTGAAGGAATTCGAAACGTATAAAAGGAAGGCACATCGAGCAAAGTCAGAGTTGTTGAGTTTGAAAGGGAACGTCGAAGAAGTGAGTAAATTATATTTTACTTGCTACCATTTTATTTTGTGACCATAAGTATGCGATTACGTATTAAACGCTCTGCCGGAACGAATGGTAATATTTTCTGTTAGAAATCTAATATTCAGTATATTATCAATTCAAATTCAGAGATTGTATGATGTCAATAGTGTACATTCGCAAGTATTTTCCATTTCCTATTTGTCCTTTGACGCTCAATGTTCTCATGATTGAATTCTAGTGAAAGATATCAATTTACATTACAGTCTTGTGTTAAAAAGGAAATCGATGAAGAGGAATTCGCAGATCAGCAACTAATGAACCAGGCCACAATTAAGGTAATAGCTAAGAAAAAAGGCTTCAGATTTTTATGTACAAGTTCTCTATATTATATGTTAACATTTTTATTCCATATCCTGAGGATGTCATTTTCTAATTAGATGAAAAATATCTATTTAAAGATAAGAATATAGTGCACTTTATCGGTTAGCTCATCTATTGCAAAGCATGGTTTTTAAAATTGTCTTATTGTGTAATCTCTTCTAAAAAAATATTTTTTGCACCTATCATTTAGAAAGTTAGGTGAAGCTAGTATGCTTTATGTACTTATCTAATGTAATAGTCTCCATTTTAAGTATTTTGTGTATCATAATTCATCTGTCTTTGAAGATTATGTACGGGTGTTTCATCTTGAAAATGTGATACTAATAAGGAAGAAATCTTTGGCTATTGAAAAATGGTACTTATTTAAATTATAGCCTTCGCATAGTCTTTCAACCATGAATCACTCTTTGTAATCTCTTTGGTTTATCACCACCAAGAGATATTCTTAACATAGCCATTAGAAATGCTATTCTCATATCCAGTGAAAATATTGAAATTTTAAAATAATTGAATGTGAACTTCACTTTCTTTGAAGTTATTTTCATTAGCTGCTATACCCATTAAAACCATTATTAGTTTAATAAAGTGAAAATTGTCTATTTTATGCCTTAATTATCACATGATAGTTTCATGTGTGCCACGGTTTTATTTAATCCTGTTCAATGTGATGAGAATCTTGCATTAGCAAATATATATTTATTCTCATTACATCGTGTAAGTGGTTCCTATTTTAATATTAGGGACTTTCAGCATTAAAAACAGCTTATTAAGTGGAAATTAAAGCCCAAATGAACCATTGGATAGCATAATGGGGTATGAGCATGTTGATTTGTGACAGACAAACCACCCATGCCTCCCCTCCTTGGAAATCCCCATGATTTAATTTGCTAAAGCTTAGAACTATGCTCTGCTGAATTTGTGTTTGTGGCTGTGGGAAAAGCAGGAAAAAGAACTTTTTTCGTTTTGCAGGGAGAAGGTTAATCGGAGCAGAGTAAATTAAAGTGACTTATAAGATTAGAGATGCTCATGAATCCATCTCTTCTTCTTTCTTATCTACTGTATTAGTAAATATTAACCTATCTTTTTCCTCCTGAACTTGAATCAACAATATCATTTGATATTAACCTTATCAGAAGAGAAGTCAGTATTACCACAGAATCATTCTCCATTTGAATATTTTCATATTTATGCAATTATTACGTTCATTTAGTTTATCTTATCTGACTCAAGAGGTGTTTGCTACATTCAGATCTCTCCTAATCTACGCAATAGCTAACACTAATTTAGAGCTTGATTAGGCACACATTTTTTTGTTTTGGTTTTTATATTTATTTTGGAAATTATCCCCAGTAACTTTTTAAATTTTACTCATAAGGTACATTCGTGTATATTATTGGAGATCATTTCCAAACTGAGAGCACTAAGAAACTCCCATTGGTGGTATTCTTTTACAATTTTTGGGACAAAAGAAAGCAGCTTGTCATTAGCTTTGCTCAGTATTTTGTGTATTCTCCTAAAATGTTGGATATTTCCTTAAATGTTTTTTATATCTAATCTATCTTTACTTAAACTTATGCCCCTTCTCTTATTGAATATGCCATTGGAAAAAATTATTGATGTAATTTTGATGCATATAGGATGAAACTGAAGAAGAGAATCTCAGCCCTCCAATGGAAGAAAGAAACACCAGATTGGAGGTGAGTCAAATAAATCAGGAGATACAAGCTGTGATTTGAAATTTCATTACCTTTATATCCCATAAATTATTAGCCTCCAAAACTAAATGGACAGTGACTTCCTTGATTTTACTTCTCAAGTATTTTTATTTATATCATAATATTTTATATATGTTACATCATTAAAACTATAGTATGATTTTTAAAGTAACATCAACTAGTGAATGTTAAATTGTGTGAAAACCCATGATAAGAAGTGTAAAAGAGGACTAACATGCTTCACCAAAACACTATTAGTTTTGGTGCAATTTTGACCAAAATAAGTTGTGAGGAGGAGATGATAAGAGAGGAAATGTTGGACTTATTTGAGAGAGACTTAATCGCATCCATCAAAATAACTTTAGCAGTGGAAAATAACCATACATTAATAATCTAAATTAAATTTCAATTTTCCTTAAGCCTCTATGCTGATCAACATAATCTTCTGTTAGCTGATTTCAATAATCAACTGTCTATCATTAAATATATCGTAAAAAGTTGTAACTGCTATTGAAATAATTTTTCTTTCTATTTGTTGTACCTGCTGGTCAATTGGTATTGAAACTGTTAACAGTAAACATAGAGAATTTATAAGAGTGTTAGTCCTTCCATCATATTTTTGCTTTGTAAAATTTGAAAGGTACATCTATTGTGGCCAAGCCACACAATAGAATTTTAAAAATCTTTTTAATTTTCACAGAAAATGAACTTATTTGTTATGACAAGTTATGTTAACTTGTAGAAGAATTCATTGTCTGTGAAAATTAGAATGATTTTTTAATTCTTTAGTTTGAATGATACTTTCAGTTTTCTAATTGTATATTTTGTGGTTTTTGTCCTAAGATTTAAAGAATTTTTATCACAGAGTTAATTCTTTCTTATTACCATAATTAGATGGCAGTCTACCATTTGTATTGTAATTTTGAGATTAACTCCATAAAAATTGCTCTTTTATATTTCATAAAGTAATGAAAAAATGCTGTTTGAAAAAAGAATCACAACCTAGTTCATAATTTGATGGTGCAATATATTTATACATGTGGATTATTGCAACATGTTTAAAAAGAAACAACTCCTTTTTATGTTTTTTTCCCTCCCGAAGGAAAGTTTAAAACCTCCTGAAATAATTATCAAGTCCCTTGAAGAGCATTATGTCATGCTCATCATTTACTCAGTTTTTATGTTGAATTGGAAATTTACAAGTAGGAATGATTTAAAACAACTTATGGCTCTAGATGCCTGGAGTATATACCACATGGCCTGAAAAGTCCCGAGCCTAACAAATAAAAAATCAACTGTTTACCTGAAAACCTTTTTTATTCTTCAGTATAATCTCCATCTAGAGCTATGCACTTATTCCACCGGTCCTCGAGCATTTTGATGCCTTTCGAAAAAAATGATTTCTCAAGTCCTCCAAAATAGGCCTCTGTTTCTGACATGACTTCAACATTTGACGTGAATTTCTTCCCCTGAAGAAATCTCTTCATGTTTGGGAATAGATAGTAGTTGCTGGGTGCCAGATCTGGTGAATATGGGGGATGTGAAACCAATTCGTACCACAATTCACTCAATTTGACCGTCGCTTTCATTGACAAATGAGCTGGTACGTTGTCGTGGTGATACAGCACTTTCTTCTTTCTCATGTGTGGCCATTTTTTCTTGATCTCGATGTCCAAATGGTCCAGTTGAGCAACGTAGTAGTTGCCTGTGATTGTTTTTCCCTTTTCCAAGTATTCAATCATAATGATTCCACTTGCGTCCCAAAAAACACTCGCCATAACCTTCCCAGCTGACTGTTGGGTCTTTGGACGCTTCGGACGACTGCTACCCGCTTCCAACCATTCTGCAGACTGCCGATTGGACTCAGGAGTGTAATAATGTATCCAAGATTCGTCCATAATCACAAATCGGCGCAAAAAGTTCTTTTTGTTTTTTTGAAACAAGGCCAAACCACGCTCGGAATCCTCCATGGTCTTTGCTTCTGGTCCGGAGTCAGGAAACGTGGCACCCATCACGCAATAAGCTTCTTCATCCCGAAATGTTCATGCAGAATATTTCCAACGCGTTCCATCAATATACCCACAGACTCTGCTATCTCACACAACTTTGCTTTACGATCGTTCAAAACAATCAGATGGACTTTTTTTATATTTTCTGAAGTGGTGGCCTCGGAAGGGCGTCCAGGGCATTCGGCATCTTTGGTGCTGACACGACCACGTTTAAAGTCTGTGAACCACCGTTTCACTGTCGCTTCCGAAGGCGAGGATGTTGGATAACATTTATCTAACCAAGCTTTGGCTAGGACAGTGTTTTTTCCCTTCAAACAATGTTTAATCAAAACTTGAAACTCATCATTTTCCATCGTTCGCAAAATGCCTAAACTTCGTGAAAACAATCAGCTGTCATTCGGGAACTAATACATGAATTGTCATGAAATTAAAAACAGTGCCATCTTAAGTATGGTTCTCAAGTGAAATGTGCAGAAAAAGTTACTAGTGGCGACATCTCTATGTTAGGCTCAGGACTTTTCAGGCCATGTAGTACCATGTACTGCATATGTTTCATATTGCAAAGATATAAGTAAATATAAATATTAATGCTTAAATATAATTGCATCAAAGGATAAATATGACAATGAATGTCAATGAAGGGCTCCTTTATTTCAATCAAAAGTAACTTCTTTATTGTTTTAAACTAAAGAAGCTCCCTCTGTAAAAAGATCATTTAGACATACACTTCAGATGTAAAAAGATGCTAATTATATTACGACAAACAAAGACTAAATACTAGTTTAGTACCATTCATACTAATTTGTAATGCCAGTGTCACAGTAAAGAAAAATAGACTTTATCAAATCTCTTGTGAATGACTTTTATTTACTCTTGAAGTGAGTGCTTGATATCTTTGTCAGGTTTGCTTTATTTATCTGGAAGTTAACATAGGTAAATTAAAGTATGTAAAATGTTCTTAATTTTCTGGAACATATTTAATGATACATATCAGTTTTGTGTGATGAAAGCCCTTTAAACTTTTATCAAAATTACCATTTTTCATCTTGATAAGCAAAATATTTGTCATCTTTTGACTAATGGCCGGAATCTGCAAACTCCAAGTTAACATTAGAGTATTAAATCAAAGGTTAAAATTTACCTGTTGTTTGAATTTTATCTGTTTCTTCAATGTCAGGGAGCTAAACTAACCTCCAACTAACTAAACTCAGAGTAACTGCTTAAGGGCGTTGGATACCTCTCAGAAAAGGTCGTTTTAGGCCGTTGGCTTTTACATCATCATGTCGGCCTACTAATAGATAGAAGAATTCTGATTTTACCATTTGATGCTTAAAAGATGTGGTTAAGTTACATACATCTCATTGAATAGATATTGCAAACCACTTTTGAGATAAAAAATAGTAAGCATACCGAATTTTGGTCATTTTTGTCAGGCTGCTACTTGGCTATAAGATGCCTTAGTGAACTAACTTTGGTATGCGACAAAGTTCCATCCTTTATCTTTCAATTCAGATATTACTCAAATACGACATATTCATGATATGTGAGTAATCATGAAAATAGGGGAGCATGTTCAGAGCTTTTTTGAAGGCAAAACTAGATTGGCACTGCCTGCAGTTGTGTCCCCATTCCATCTTTCCCCACCTCCAACCATAGCGCTCAGAAATCGCATTGAAGAGGAGAGGATGGAAGTGGTGTGTTACATCATCCTATATAGGCCAGAGTAAACAAATCTAAGACCAAGCATGGGCTAGGAAAATGA
This sequence comes from Pachydiplax longipennis, assembly GCA_036926295.1. Classification (NCBI taxonomy): domain Eukaryota; kingdom Metazoa; phylum Arthropoda; class Insecta; order Odonata; family Libellulidae; genus Pachydiplax; species Pachydiplax longipennis. The sequence continues at coordinate 2,202,602 of JAVFKF010000037.1, forward strand.
AACTCTGAAATACTAACACACAAACAGAGAGAACCACAGAATGAAAGCAGAGAGCACCATCTTACACGTACATCCTTTAAAAGTGAACAAGGCAAGAGCTATTGCCGAATATGCAAAGACAAGTGGGAATATAGTTTTTCCAGCTGGACTTTTTGTCCGCAAAAATATGCCTTTCCTAGCAGCTTCTCCGGACGGAATTGTATATGATGGAGAAGGTTTGGTTGAGGTGAAGTGTCCATACAATTGTAGGGATGTTACGCCACAGGAAAGCATTAGGAATAAAAATATACCATTTATGATGGAAAACAAAGGGAAATTTTGTCTACAACTTAGAAATCAGTACTACTTTCAAGTACAGAGGCAGCTTGAGATTTGCGATAAAAAGTATTGCGATTTTATCGTTTGGTCTCCTTATAGAATATTCATTGAAAGAATACAGTGCGATATAGGATTCTGGGCTATTAAAATGAGGGATAGATTGCAAGCTTTTTATATAAAATAACTTCTACTGGAATATGCTGAAATATGGGGAAATATGCTCTATATACTATTACTATTATATATTATATTTCAGTATTTGGATTTTTTGTTTAGAATTATGCATAATTCTGTTAGCTATGTTTTAATTGTGAATTAATTAATTTGACAAACTTTTTCTGATGAATTTACTGTTTTCACATTTTTTTTAAATCTCTTTCTTTCTGGGTATTTTTCTGTGAAGTGAGTATTATTATAGCGCAGTATTTCTCTCTTTTAGCCTTATGTTGAGAAAATTTTTCCCCATAAGCCCAACTTCTGTGAATTTGTTTCTTAAATATTTTTGTAGAAATATTCAAATTTGATGCTAATTGGAAGAGGGGGAAACTTGGGTCAAACCTCGCTGTAATAAAGAAGAAAGACACTGGTATATACAAGCTCTTTCTGACCACATAGAAGTATGAAATTTTGTAATTTATTTGGGTCATCTAACAGACATCGATATTGTTCTACTGAAGTTATCCTTGGATCGACTCTGGACAACTCAAAGATGGGTGTAAAGATCATTTTGATTGATCGCAGATTTCTTCTTCCGTAGAATTAAATTAGTTATCATCATTCTACAAAATTGAGACGTTCCAAAAGAAAGAAATAAAGATTCCTAATTTGGGGACGGAATATCGTTTTCAAGTAAAAATTATGAGAATTCGGACAAAAATAAGGGAAATTTGTGCAATTTTGCTGGTATAAACATGGTTAAACAACACTAGACGGTAGAATCTCTAAATTTTATTATTTCTGAAATTAAATGTACTAAACAGCAAATAATATTCCTTAGTTAACTGATGTTGTGATTTAGGTAATTGGTTAATTCCAATGTATTAGATTTTAAAACTTTATGAAGTTATTTTTTGGCAGTCTGTTCATATTTACAGCTCCAGTTTATATCATATTTGTTATTTAAAATTTGAGATGGATTATATTCATTTTTAAATCAAGAAGCTCCATATATTTATGCATATTTCATAAGTATAATTGAGCCTCGTCTTTTTGACGGTGTAATTCACTAGTAAATAAATAACTAACACATTCTCATAGGCAAACTGGACGTTGCATCTCCAGAATCTAGTATGCTTTCTTTCCTTCTGCAGCATACATCAAATCTTGCTTTCGTTCCTCTCCCATCAATGCCCATCATTCTACATTTCAAAACTAGCAAAAACAAAAGCACGGGAGATATTCTTATCGCATTGATAACAGGACGCTTGATTGAGTATCCCCAACCACTTTCAACTATCTATGCTTACCCACTCCACCTTTTGTGAGGGGAAGACTTCCCCTCCGAAGCGGAGAACAGCGGAACTTATTTTTGGAGGTGGGGCTTAAGTTTTTTTTCCTGCAGTATCCAACAGCCTTAAGCCCTACCTGCTAGTAGTGTGATTTTAAGCCATGACACTAGAGTGCCATATATGAATTGAAAGGAGGGAAATAGTGTCAGTGGATTTTGCTTAGTATAAATTATAAGAAAAATTTTTAATTTGCAAAGAGTATGCCTTCCCTGTAATTTACTAGACTTTTGAGAATGGTTGTAAGTGTAAATTATTAATTGAAGTATTTTGTCATCTGAACATAACAGAGAGCTTTTTAATCCTGAAATACCGAAAATAAGTACTTGTAACTCCTGAACTAAGGTCTATATATATCAAAGAAAATTGGCTTTACATTGTATTTAAATTGGCTCAAAATTGTAAGATACATGAATGAAAGTATGTAGAATTTCATTTGGGAATTTTGATTTACAATTCTGGAAAACGTTAAATGACAATCACTGCATCTGTTGAGTCAGGAATTTGAAGAAGTTACTAACTCAATCATTCTCATATATCTACCCATTGCTCATAACGTAAATATCTGTTGTATAACATAGAATCAGTGTAAAAAATATATATTGTTTTGCTTGAAATCCTGCAATTAATAAAATTTGTATCCATAAAAAATAGTATACTCCCAAACCAATTGATTTGATGGATTAAGAGCTTCACACTAAGAATTCCAGAAGATAAGTTTTTTTTAGTGGAAGGAAATAAGGAGATAAATAAAAGCTACTTCTATTTCATAATGTTGATATTATCTAATAATGTCTGCTAAAAATATCTTCATGCATGAAAATTCACATATTAATTCAAAATATGAATGCAATTTATGTCTTGAGTAACCTTACAAAATATGTGTGTGATCCCGCTCTTCAATTTATATCAAATTGAAAGTATAGTGATAAAGTATTATATACAACATAATTGTTTTCTGGTATGCTCACAATAAATAACAAAAAATAAATAAAATAAAGAAATGGCAAACCTCATGAAAGAATGCTCTCAAACGCCTCTGTCACCATTCCGGGTTTTATCTTTCCAGCTTATCGGAAAGGCATTTAAACAAAATCGTCCAAGATTTCACCAATGCATTTCTTACGGAAGCATTTCGAACCAACCCGGCGTCGAACACACGGTCATTTGGTAACATTTCTTCCTTTGGTACTATGGAAGACCATCTCATCTGCAAACACCGTGATTTTGATTGCTCTATCACATCGAGAACGGCCTCAGAAGAGATTGCAAAAATTACTGCAAAAGACCGCCTAGCGTCGAACTAAGGACCCATTCGTGAGAGACAATGGCATGGAAATGTTAGATAAGTGCCACTCTGACGTGTTTCAAAGTCTCAATTCAATATCTTATATGGAAGGTCATAAAATAAGATTCTCTTTTCCCCGTTTGAAATGCATGGTGGAATTGGAATGACTCTCCTACATCAAACCAAGGACCACTAGAGAAACAGTAAAGGTAATGAAAGAATGTACTCAAACGCCTCTGTCACCATTCCGGGTTTTATGTTTCTGGCTTATCGACAAGGCATTTAAAAAAATCTTCCAAGATATCAGCAATGCATTTCTTATGGAAGAATTTTGCACCCACCTGGCATTGAACTCACGGTCATATGGTAACATTTATTCCTTTGGTACTATGGAAGACCATCTCATCTGCAAACACCGTGATTTTGATTGCTCTATCACATCGAGAACGGCCTCAGAAGAGATTGCAAAAATTACTGCAAAAGACCGCCTAGCGTCAAACTCAGGACCCTTTCCTGAGAGATAATGGCATGCGAATGTTAGATAAGTGCCACTCTGACGTGATTCAAAGTTTCAATGCAATATCTTATCGGGAAGGTCATAAAATAAGATTCCGTTTTTCCCGTTTAAAATGCATGGTGGAATCAGAATGACCAACTTGCATCGAACCAAGGACCACTAGAGAAACGGATAACATCTTGAAAGAATTTTTTCAAACGCCTCTGTCGCCACACGGGGTTTTATCTTTCCAGCTTATCGGGAAGGCATTGAAAAAAATTTTCAAAGATTGCAGCAATGCATTTCTTATGGAAGAATTTCGGACCCACCTGGAGTCGAACTTACGGTCATTTGGCAACATTTCTCTGTAAGAACCATAGAAGACTACCTCAGCTTCAACCTCCGAGATTTTTGTTCATTCTATCTTAACGATAAGTGCCTCGAAATAATTTTCAAAAATCCGCGCAATGCATTCTTATGGGAAAATTGCAATATTTGGGACATTCTGGTATCAAACCCATGATAGTTAGCATCAATATCTGAATTATTCTGGCATCTACAAGGTGGGGCCAGTACGTCGTGAAAATCTGACGTCGACAGCGCTTGTGGAACATGGTCAGAATTCATACCCCCTGTAAGTATGTATATACAAGTAAACGTTGCTTGCATACTGCAAGCTATTAGTTGAATGCAGTACCAACAAAGGCCTCAAAACAATGTTAAAACTTCACGCAAAAGACCGCCTGGGATCGAACTAAGGACCCAATCGTGCAAAACAATTGCATATTAATGTTAGATAAGTGCAATTCTGAACTGCTCCAAAGTTTCAATGCAATATCTTATTGGGAAGCGTCTAAAATAAGATTATGCTTTCCCCCTTTGAAATACATGGTAGAATAGAAATGACGCTCAGACATCGAACCAAGAACCGTCAGAGGAACGGCGAACAGCGTATATGAAACATATGAATTGCCTCTATGTACAGTCACTTACAAAAAAAAGTTACCACTAAAGGATGCAACCCGCTTAACAGACATGAAGCTCGATGAGAGCGAGTCTATGAGCGGCTCTGCCTTTAGCGCGCGTTTCGACTTCCTTCTTACGCATGTTTTGAGGCTTGTTTGACGTTTTATCTTTAAAGACTGGCTAAAATTCATTCATTTGGATGCTGTATAAGCAATATAGTATTATAAAGGAACTCAATTCGGATTTTTCTTAAATCGGCTCAAATCTCACGCGTACTTCACTTTTCTTAAAAAAAATCCGACAAGAAATACTTTAGTTACCCATCTTTTCTGCTTATGTATAAATTCTCATCAATGGAGGTTTGGAAAGGACTCCATTATTTTTCTTCATGCTCTACATGCCCGCAGGACGAACTTTTCCATAAGAAAATCATAAATATTAGGGCTTAAATAAATGATAATTAAGAGAAAATGCAATACTATGAATTATGTCAAAAGAAGGGGAAATTAGAGAAAACGTAATTAGAATAGAAATGGAGTAACAGTGAAAGAATACATTAACCCTTCAAAATCCGCTTACAGGGATGATCTTGTTTCGCATATGCGTAATAGCGAACACATCGGATGAATAAGACGTTCTATGCGTTATTTCTCTGTTGGCTAATATTTCTAAACGAGATTAGTGAAACCGTATTGAATATATTTTTAATTATTTCGTTGATATTCATTTCATCTCTCCGAATACATATCATTATGACTGAATGGAAGAACCTTAAATGAGTTTCGATACTTGATAAAGAGAGGGAAATGAACGCTATTTTTTCACCCTAAGCCATCCTATGGGTGCATCGCACCCGGGCAAGTAGGATGCCATGGGTATTATCCATAAATAGGAAAATTACAACTAAAACACCCACAAATTACGTTGATCTATTTAATGCAATATATTTTAATATATATATTTAATCCACTGACGACCAGATTACAATAAAGCGATAGTGGGTGAGGTGAGGGTGAGCCCTGGCGCTGAAGTTGTTGGTGGTAGTTTTGGTAAAAGTTTTTTCGTAGAATTTATGCCCGGAATCACGTGTGGGATTAAGGGGAGAAAGATTAGCATATAATGGAATGGCTAGGGAGTAGTAGGTAGGCGAAAGGGGTTCACTGAATTCTGCGTATGCTGATCTCGGAAAGAATAGCGAGGTCTAAGGAGTAAGCAGCGGGGGAAGAGATGGGGTCAATGGGATACCAGCCGTGAAGGTCCATTTTAGAACGTAGTATTTCTAGGAAGTAATCAATGAATATGCATTTTCGAGAACCTTCTCCCAAGAGCATCTGGGTTTTCCACACCTTTTCGTCCATTCTAATCGATGAAATCTCAGAAACGCTGAGTTCTTCACTCGAGAGGTGCATTGCTACAACATTTCACTTATTATAAAGTATATTTTCATGCAAATAAAAAAACTTTGTAAATTCCATACAGATGTATTAAAGGCAACTAGTTTCGTCTATAAGAAATCATCAGGCACTGAAATATCGAAAATGAGAAAGACCGAGGGCAACGGAGGTGTGGTGGGAAAAAACCGGGAATTATCAACGGAAAAGGGCTGAGGGGATGAGAGAGGAGGGGAGGACTTGTGGAAGAGGTATTCGTTGGTAAGGATTTTGTCCACCCCCCACGCGTCGGGATGGGCATTCATTGCAACGGAGTTCGTACACCCCGCTGAGAGAGTCGCTAGGTCTTCTATCTTTGTGGTAGCCGATGGCTCTCCGTAGATTCCAAGGGACATAGAAAGCTGCTCTCAGGTCATTAGGAAGCATGTGTCCCAATCTATAGGATGAGAGGATATTTGGTTTTCTCCTCAAGAGTTTATCCACCATATCTGGGCTGTATCCGTTATTTATAGCAATCTGTTTGATAATTAAAACTTCTTTAGTCTAAAGGGAATTGGCGGGTGACATTGGGATGTGGGTGGATCATACTGTGGAAAGCGGGTAACTTCTGGGAAAAAGGATGGGAGGAATGAGAGGGGATGGTGAGGTCAGAATAGGTGGGTTTTCTGGAGGGAGTTGAGATGATGTCTGACAGACAGAACTAGTTGCCGATTAATTTATTTCTGTGGAATTTACAAAGTGTTTTTTTCTTTGCATGATGGCAACATTCCACAAAGTTAGGCTGTGAAATGTCAATTTTAATAATATCTTCTTTGTATACCAAACTAATATATGTCGATTTCTCATTCTTTTACTCATAGATATAGATTACTCGTAAATGCCTCTTCTTACGGTGTGACCGAGGTTATAGGACACTGTGGAGTTCTTCCTTATCGCTTAATTTCTGTCTAGCTCTATTCCAAATCATTTTCTAATACACTCCTTGCCATACACGGATTGAATACTTTTCTATGTGCACCACTGCTCGGATTTTTATTTTTAATTTTCGAAGAAAAACCTTTGCAAAATTCTTTTTTAATCCAAATAACACTTAACAAGTTATAATCGTTACTATTACTCATATGAATATGGTATTAAAACCTAATGAATTATATTGAATTTGCACTGAAGTGGAAAGCCTGATTTTTTCTGATTCAATAAATGCACTAATCATAATTGTTGCAAGATTTTCTTTTTAAATATGTTTACCGGAAAATTCCTTAAAAATATAATTTTCTGTTATTCTACAACATGTTATTAGCAATGAAAATTTAAATTATTATATACATATGGATGTCTGCGTTATCCTGAGACTCGTTTATACAGCTGATTATCTTCGTAAGTTCCTTTCAACGGGTTTGTTTATATATAGAATCTCAAAGCTTGCCGCATTCCCTTAAAAATTCTACTTACTTTCCGTACCTTGCCCCCTCTTGTCATCGTTGCCCAGGGCAACCCCCGGCTCGCACGATCTCCTTCTGGCTTTGGTCAAATATGTAAGCGATTCTACCAGAGAAGTTCATCCAAGAAGAAGGAAAGAGACTTCTAAAATTTCTGCAGGTCATAAACAGCCCTCAACTTTATTGCTGTTTTCCTCCCCCAGATAAAGGGGGAGGGGGAGAGTCCTTTCCCGTCCTTCACTACCCACTCCATTTTTCCCTGAAATGGTCGGCACGGCTTCGGAGCACGGTCGTGAAAATTTCTGAAAAAGTTTACTCTACCATTCATCCCCTCAGATGTTCCTAACGCCTTATATTAAAATGCAATTGGTAATTTCAATCTGTGATTTATCGCAAGAACTAGCTAGCAAGACGCAACGTGCCCAGAATGCGTCTGTTTGATTTATAATTAACTTGAAAAAGTATGACCATACTTCCGATACGTTTAAGAAAATATCTTGGATTAGACTAGAACATTGTCAAAGAATTCATGTTGTAACGCCAGGTTTCAGGGTCTTGCAAGCAGAAACTGCGGAATATCTCTTTTCTAAATTTTTTAGCTTGGAATATATTCACGATTGCTATACTACATGCAAAAAATCTAAAGTAAAACTATATCTAAAAAACAACTTTAAAATCACCAAATTAATTCATTCCGACCTCCGAATCGCTATAATATTACTCTGCCATGTTAATGTCACTAAAAAATCGCTTTAAATAAGTTATTTTAATAACAATAACGATAACGAATCCTTTCAAACGCTCAACGTGGACCTGCATAGCAGACAACGTCCTCCATCTTTATTTTCGCTCTCTCTCTCTTCTGGAGGCTCGCTCGCCCGAAACGAGGGGTCTATTGGACGAGTTGCCCCTTGGAAGTGGTAACTTTTTTTGTAAGTGACTGTACATTCCATTTTATATCATTCCCAATAATCGGATATGCATTCAAAATAATTGTAAAAATTGACTGCTATGCATTTTATACTGGAGAATTTTGCACCCACTTTGCGTCGAACTCACAGTCATTTGGTAGCATTTCTTCCTTTCGTACTATGAAATACCATCTCATCTCCAACCTCCGTGAATTTCATTGTTCTAACGTTCGTAGGAAGGACTCATAACAATTTTGAAAATCCACGCAATGCATTCTTATGGGAAAATTGCGATTTTTGGGACATTCTGGTATTGAACCCATGATAGCTAGCATCAATATCTGAATTATTCTGGCATCTACAAGGTGGGGCCAGTACGTCGTGAAATCTGGCGCTTGTGGAGCATGGTCAAAATTTGTATCCCCTATAAATATAAATATAAGAGTAAAAGTTGCTTGCATACTGCAAGCTATTAGTTGAATGCAGTACCGTACCAACAAAGGCCTCAAAACAATGTTAAAACTTCGTGCAAAAGACCCTTTGCTGGAAACATGAAACCCGGAATAGTGACAGATGCGTTTGAAAACATTCCTTTATTAGGTTCGCCTTTTCTCTAATGGTCCTTGGTTTGATGCAAGAGCATCATTTTGATTCTACCATGCATTTCAAACTGGGAAAACGGAATCTTATTTTAGGACCTTCCTGATAAGATACTGAACTGGAAACCAAAGTCATGCAAGCTGTTAAGGAAGCAGCAGAAGAAGTGGCAAGTTCACCAAGAAGAGCAAAGGATAAAAAGCTAAGTGACAATACCTGACAAATGATGAAATGAGGTAAGGAACTGAAGAATTCAGATACACATAAGGATAACATCGAATAAGGCCAGCTTTGTAAGGCTATCATAAGAGGAATTAAGGAAGAGGTGAGAAAATTCAATGAGAGAATTGTGCAAGAGGCTTTAGAAAACAGCAAAAGTATGAAGAAGACCAGAAAACACCTAGCAATTGGAAGAAAACAGATTTTAGCCATACAGAAGGAAGATGGTACAAGAACTTGCAACAGACAAGCAATACTAAGGACGGTAGCAGAATACTTTGGCAACCTATACAAAAAGGAAGAATATGCTAAAGAAGAAAACCGAAACGCATCCTTCTCTGTTCTCCCAGAAGAAGTTATTGTAGCAATAAGGCAGGCACAGAATGTAAAGCAGTAGACATAGATGGAGTGTTAGCAGAATATTTAAAACTTGGTGGAACAGAGGTTGCACACATTTTAGCACAGCTATTCACTAATTACCTGAAACAAGGAAGAATCCCCAGGACTGGAACCATGCAAGAATTGTCCTTTAGCGCAAGAAAGGAAGGAAGAAGGAGGTGAAGAATTACCACCCCATCAGTCTTCTTCCTGTTGTTTAGAAGACTTTTATGAGGATAATAGGTGAGTGGTTAATGATTACTCTATCATCTGCCCAGCCTAGAGAGCAAGCAGAATTCCAGAGGGGCTTCATCACTATGGACCACATCCACACACTACATGAAATAATCTGCAGGACGAATGAATATGAAATACCACTAGTACTATGCTTTGTGGACTATGCTCAGGCCTTCGACTCGGTAAGTACCTCCTCTACACTAGAAGCTCTGGAAAAACAAGGAGTAGATGCAGAGTACATCCATCTCCTACACAGCATTTACAAAAATGCCACAGCGTCAGTAATGCTACACGAAGTTACTGAAGAGTTCAAGATTGAGAAGGGAATTAGATAAGGCAACTGCCCTTTCCCCAATTCTTTTCACAGCTTTTCTGGAGGAAGTTTTTAAATCCTTTGATTGGGAGCAGAAAGGTCTGTGGATAAATGGGGAGCACATCAGTCATCTGCACTTTGCAGATGATATAGTACTCTTCGCAACCTACGGAAAAGATCTAGCTTCAAGGCTTCATGAACTCAACACAGCAGGACAGAAGATAGGACTCAAGATAAGCTTAACAAAAAAAGGTAATGTATAACTCTTTTATAGCGCAAGAACCAATCAAATTTGAAAGGATGCCTCTGGAGGTTTGCTCAGAATACACATACCTAGTACAACTAGTAACAACAGGAGAGAACAACAGGATTAATGAATTGAACAGAAGAATTAAACACAGCTGGAGTGATTTTGGAAGAAATGCACAGTGACTTCAGACAACACAAAGAAGTATGGTAAGGTGTATGCTTGGGATCACAAGAAGAGACAGGAAACGCAACACCTGGGTGAGGATGAAGACGGGAGTGACAGACATCATAGATAAAGTAAGGTCACTGAAATGGATGTGGGCAGGCCATGTGGCGAGAAGAAACGACAACGGTTGGACAAGAGCGGTTCTGAAATGGACACCAAGAGATGTGAAGAGACCAAGAAGAAGACCAAAGGACCAATGGAACAGAGACATCATTAAGTACTTAGGGGTGACATGGCAAAGCAAAGCTCAGAATAGAGGGAATTTGAAATCGCTTGGGGAGGCCTACATCCAACATCGGATTGATAATGGCTGATGATGATGATTTGTGTGTATATATATATGCCAATTATCATTATATACATAGCTCTTGGCAGCACCAAGATGTAATTAATTTAATTTTTTCATCATGCAATGCATACAGGATTAATCAAAGTTGTAGGGATTTGAATTCTGGATTTATTGAGCCATTTCCGAGACAAAAAATAGTGAATATATGTTAAAAAAATACCATTTTCACTGCGTTTTGATACTTAACCATTTGTAGGAATGGAAAAAAAGCCTCTTGCTTTATCATAGATTTATGCTAAATTTTTTAATCTAGAAGCTATCTAGTTACCTTGGTGTCGTAAAATTTTAATAGTCTTGTCAATCTTGAAGCATGTCAAGCTCTTTTTTCTATATCCTGGAACTTGTGCTGCTTCCCCTAAGCTTCCACCCCTTTCCTCAACCATGGCACCATGATAAGAGTATGAACCAACCTTTTGCCTCAGTACTTGAATATACTATTGTTATTTAAAGTAAAATTTTGCTTATTATGACTTTCTTAAATTATAAAAACCACAAACTCAATATTCTGTGACAGGTGTACATTAAGCAGGAGAAAATAGATGATGAATACTTGCCATCAGGAGGTGAACGGCTTGAAGAATCAAGTCTGGATGAAGAGGTTGATTCTCAGGTATGTACATTTTTTGAAGAAATAAACAAAATTTCGTTATTTTGGGTATAAACACAACCTTCTATGCAATCATAACATCTTACCATTCTTCATGCAATCATAACATTTTAACGGCTAGCCCTATATAACGGTTTTGTCCCCCATTTCATGTTGAATATGTATATATAAGTACGAAGTAGCTTTTTTCAGGCTGTCGTTCTTCTTTTATGTATTATCGTAATGTATTATCTGTCGAGCCTCACTCTGATAGGTGATGATATTTTTATTTTTTCATGCATGTTTCATCTCTTTTATTCTCACTTATTATTATTTTTCATGGTGTTGGGTATCTTTTTATGTGTATATGGTTTTCAATTTTTTTTCTTCTCTTCTTTTCTTCGAAAGAACATTGAAGAAGTTGTTAAATGATAGTGATTTTTTGTGCTTATATATTTTATTTTATTTTATTTTTCTTTTTTCTGTATTCATACTAGTTTTTTTTGCCATTTCCATTTATAACATTCTGTGTTTTCAGTGTTTTTTTAATATCTTATCTCATGTTATCCTTTTACTAACTGTTATTCTTTTATGGACTATTTTATATGCAGTTTGAAGTGTGAATATGTTCCTTGCTTTTTGATTCCAGCCTTTTCTATAAATTTCAGTTTCTTATCAATCTGTAGGTTTCGCAGGTTTTTCACACCCTCTTCTGGGGTGTTTTCCTGCTGTGGGCTATTTTTCCTTTCCTAGGTTTTTAAGCCCACAATATAAATTTCTTCTGTGCACTTTTTTTCTGCTATCTCTTTCTTTCAAATTGACGAAGGGTTAGATGTAAGAAGAGACTTTTCAGTCTCAATCTCGCCCGAATAAAGACGATTTTTTATTATTATTATTATTATTATTATTATTATTACCACATCATCATTGTTTCTTCTAAATTTTCTTTCTTGTAATTACTTTCCAATATACAGTAAAACCTGATCAAGACACTCACACTTAAAACCCAGTTTTTATACAGTCCAGGTCCCAGTGAAATTATCTTTCACACAAAACAAATGGTATAAAATATTAGAAAAAATACTACATAAAATAAATGATAATTTTTTTCAATTATTTTCTCTGTAACAGATTATTTGTGAAAAGGGATGAATAAACTCCTTTTTAACATGCTAAATAACAAATTATACTAAAATCTGTTTAATACCCTCTTGCTTAATGTATGGTTTTCTAATGCCTTTTCGTATGAAACTCGCAGTATAGATACCAATTAAAATGCTCTTCTTCTCCCTAAAGATGCAAATTTTCCCTTCCTTAGATGCGCTGCTACTTCCTGTGGCAAACCATTTGCCTCGTGCAATAGATAAATAAAATGTTTATCATTATCTGTGTCCCTAACAACCCTCCTCTAAATGTCTCTAATAGTGTTTCTTGCAAGTCTCTTCTTCTGAATGATAAGTTTTGTGAGAATTAAAATAAAGATCTTGCTAACCATAAGAATCTCCATCCCACTATTGGATTGGGTGTAAACTCTGAGATAGAGTGAAATTTTCTCTATCACTTCTTTCACAGAGTAAATTAAAAATTTACTTCCTGCTGTTTCCTTTCATTCTAATCATAAGAAATAGACTTATCAAAGAAACCAGAAAGCGTGTCTCTTGGAGTGTTTAGCTTAGTTCGTGATGCACTCTAACCAATGTCATTGAAAAAAATTCATTATTCTGCCCTAATTGCACATCTAGTAAAATCGTTGTACAGTGAAAAATTACCAAAATTAAGTAACTAAGATGCACTCTTTTTGTAAAGCAGGCAATCTGTAAAAATCAGATCTAGTGAAACCAGTATTATGCTGATGAGCAGATTTGTAGAGCAATCCTGCTTTAGGCATGGTTTTTGCTTGATCTCCCAAAAAGTGTCATAACTTGGTTTTACTCTATTCTGCTATCAGATGGCTGGTTTCTACAAACCCCAAGTTCACCTCAGAATTAAATCAAAGGTTAAAACTTACTCATTGTTTAAATTTTATCTTTTTCTTCAACATCGGGTAGATAAATCAACCTCTAATTATCTAATCTCAGAGTAACTGCTTAAACCGTCCCTGCTGGTAGTATGATTTTTATCCATGGCGCTGGAGTGTCATATATGAATCAAAAGGAGGGAAATAGTATCAGGGGATTTTGTTTTCTGTAAATTATAAGAAGAATTTCAAGTTGCAAACCGTATACCTTATCTTTTATTTATTAGATGTTTGAGAATGGTTGAAAGCATTAGTTAGTATTTGAAGTATTTCACTGTCAATACATAATGGTGAGTTTTTTTAATACCAAAGTACACTAATTCCGAAACTAAGGTTTATCTAGAACAAAGAAAGTCTGCATAACATTGCTTAAAATTATAAGATACATAAATGAAAGTATGTAGAATTTCAGTTGAGACCTCAGAATTTCAATTTACAATTCTAGGAAAATAGAATGACAATCACTGTATCTGTTAAGTAAGGAATTTGTAGAAGAACTCACTCAATCATTCCCATAGATCTACCAGTTTCTCATTATATAGGTATCTGTTGCTAAATGTTAATTTTTAGCTTTTTTCCTTTACTTTTATGAAATTTATGGGATATTCCTTACAAAATTTTTCCCTTAAGTGCTTAAATTTTGACATTCTGTAATGAAATCATTATTAAAATCAGTATAAGAAACAGATATTATTCAGCTTGAAAACCTATAATCAATAGAAATCATATCTATGAAGAAGTAGTTTATATGCACCCAAAGCAATTGATATAATGCATTAACTGCTTCATGCAAGGAAATTCCAGAAGTTAAGTTATTTATAATGGAAAAAGGAGATCAATAAAAGCTACTTCTATTTCATAATTTTGTTATTATCTGATATTAATATCTTCTTGCATGAACATTAACATGATATTCATTCTAAACGCAAGTGCAGAAGTATGTGTTAAACTAATCTTACAAAGTATTTGTGTGATTCCACTCTTCAATTAATATCACATTTACATGATCAGGGTAAAATATTGTGTGAAACATAATTGTCTTCTGTGGTATGCTCACAATCAATAACTTTTATTGGATCCAAGATACAGCAACTATCATGTATACTAAGCAAAAAATCCACATTCAGTTCCTAATTATGTGATTATTTTTGCATTTGTCAAATTCATCTGTTAAATTGTGCAATTAAGAGTTTTCATGTAGAAATAGAGTGATGCATACGGTGGTTAGTATTCTTATAGCTATTGGAACTCTCAAATTCTTTCTTGATGTAAAATCAGTTAAGATAAGGGGCAATTTCTTATTTTAAGGCTTAAGTAACTTATTTCATTACTTCTTATTTCTGTTCAGCAATAACAATGTTTTTTATGAAGCATATACATTGCTTTCCTTTCATGATTCCTCTGTATGATTTGGCATTGTTCAGAGCATTCTTGCTGTTTTAACATGGAATGTTGGAATGTTAACAGCTGTATTTTGTAAATGAAATTCTGACAGCCATTCACACTCTATGCCAATCATTATAACATGCGCTTCTTCATAATATATATTTGAAGCATAGTATCATCATTAAATTGCAAACTAATCTCTTAACCAAGGGGATATATCATCATCATCATCATCATCAGCCATTTTCAATCCGATGTCGGATGTAGGCCTCCCCAAGCGCTTTCCAATTCTCTCTATTCTGAGCTTCTCTTTGCCATGTCACACCTAAGTACTTAAGGATGTCTCTGTTCCATCGGTCCTTTGGTCTTCTTCTTGGTCTCTTCACATCTCTTGGTGTCCAGTTCAGAACCGCTCTTGTCCAACGGTTGTCGTTTCTTCTCGCCACATGGCCTGCCCACATCCATTTCAGTGACCTTACTTTATCTATGATGTCTGTCACTCCGGTCTTCATCCTCACCCAGGTGTTGCGTTTCCTGTCTCTTCTTGTGATCCCAAGCATACACCTTTCCATACTTCTTTGCGTTGTCTGAAGTCGCTGGGTTATTGCTGCGTTTAACACCCAGGTTTCACTTCCATATGTCAACACTGGTAGAATGCATTGGTTGAAGACCTTTCTTTTCAAGACCATTGGCATTTGTGACTTTAGAATGTGTGCATTTCTTCCGAAGGCACTCCAGCCGAGTTTAATTCTTCTGTTTACTTCGTTGATCCTGTTGTTCTCTCCTGTGGTTACTAGTTGTCCTAGGTATGTGTATTCTGAGCAGACATCCAGAGGCGTCCCTTCAAATTTGATTGTTTCTTGTGCTGCAAAGGAGTTATACATTACCTTTGTTTTGGTTAAATTTATCCTGAGCCCTATCTTCTGTCCTGCTGTGTTCAGTTCATGAAGTCTTGAAGCTAGATCTTCTCCGTTGGTTGCGAAGAGTACTATATCATCTGCAAAGCGCAGATGACTGATGTATTCCCCATTAATCCGCAGACCTTTCTGCTCCCAGTCCAAGGTTTTAAAAACTTCCTCCAGAACAGCTGTGAAAAGAATTGGGGAAAGGCAATCTCCTTGTCTAACTCCCTTCTCAATCTTGAATTCTTCAGTAACTTCGTGTAGCATTACTGAGGCTGTGGCATCTTTATAAATGCTGCGTAGGAGTCGGATGTACTCTGCATCTACTCCTTGTTTTTCCAGAGCTTCTAGTGTAGAGGAGGTACTTACCGAGTCGAAGGCCTGAGCATAGTCCACAAAGCATAGTACTAGTGGCATCTCATATTCATTCGTCCTGCTGATTATTTCTTGTAGTGTGTGGATGTGGTCCATAGTACTGAAGCCCTTCCGGAATCCTGCTTGTTCTCTAGGCTGGACAGATGATAGAATAATCTTTATCCGTTCAGCTATTATCCTCATGAATGTTTTGTAAACAACAGGAAGGAGACTGATGGGGCGGTAATTCTTCAGCTCTTCCTTGCTTCCTTTCTTGTGCAAAAGGACAATTCTTGCATGATTCCAGTCCTGGGGGATTCTTCCTTGTTTCAGGCAAGTTGTGAATAATTGCGCTAAAATGTGTGCAACTTCTGTTCCACCAAGTTTTAAATATTCTGCTAACACTCCATCTATGCCTCCTGCTTTTCGGTTCTTTGCCTGCTTTATTGCTGCAGTTACTTCTTCTGGGAGAATAGAGAGGGGATCTCGTTGGTTTTGGCTTTCTTCTTGGTTTTCCTCTTCAACATTTTCTTCCTTCTTGTATAGGTTGCCAAAGTATTCTGCTACCGTCCTTAGTATTGCTTGTCTGTTGCAAGTTCTTGTACCATCTTCCTTCTGTATGGCTAAAATCTGTTTTCTTCCAATTGCTAGGTGTTGTCTGGTCTTCTTCATACTCTTGCTGTTTTCTATAGCCTCTTGCACAATTCTCTCATTGAATTTTCTCACGTCTTCCTTAATTGCCATTCTGATAGCCTTACTAAGCTCGGCGTATTCGATGTTATCCTTTTGTGTATCTGAATTCTTCAGTTCCTTACGTCGTTTCATCATTTGTCGGGTGCTGTCACTTAGCTTTCTATCTTTAGCTCTTCTTGGTGTGCTTGCTACTTCTTCTGCTGCTTCCTTAACAGCTTGCATGACTTTGGTTTCTAGTTCTTCTTCTTGAAGTGCTGAGAATCTATTTTTTAGCTCAAGCTGATATTTATTCTTGTTTTCTTCTAGTTTTTTGATGCTTATTTCATGTTTCTTGCATGAAATCAACTTCTTGCGTTCCATTTGGAGATTAATCTTCAATCTGCATCTTACGATCCTGTGGTCACTTCCAGTGCTAAAGTTATTCAAGACTTCACAGTCTGTTACTGTGTAGAGTTTATTAACCAATATGTAATCTATTTCATTTTTTACTCCGTTGGGTCCTCTCCAAGTCCACTTCCTTTTTGTGTTCTTATTGTAATATGTATTTGTTATGTACATATTGGTGCATTCAGCAAACTCTACCAGGCGGTGACCACGTTCGTTTCTCTGGCCCAGTCCGTATTGTCATCGGCTTCCTGTTGACCTACACGAGCGTTAAAATCGCCCATAATTATTTTATAGTAGTGGGCTTCCTTATCGTGCTCGGTGCCCAGAGTTTGGTAAAATTTTTCAATTTCTTCTTCGCTGCTTGCTGCTGTTGGTGCGTAAACTTGTATGATCTGAATAGAGTAACGCTCATTTATCTTGAGTATGAGCTTGCAAATTCTCTCAGATATACTTTCTATCTTCTGTACATTGTTTTTCCATCTCTTGTTGATCAGGAACCCGACACCTCCTAGTCTTCCATCCTTAGTACCCCTGTAATAAAATAAATTACCTTCCTTGAGTGTAATCAAGTCTTCTGATTTTCTTCTAACTTCGCTGAGACCGATGACGTCCCAATTTATCTTCTCTGCTTCATTCAGTAGTTCCAGTAGTCTGTCTTCACTCTTCAAGCTGCGGCAATTGTAAGTCGCGAAGTGGAGGGTGGTAGCTCTTTTCCTCATGATGGACCTCTGTAATGCCACCACCTCCCGGACATCCGAATGGGTGGTGCTTTTACGTCCGGATAAATTTCCATTACAGAAGCTCATCATGAAAATTGTATTTGCATTTGGGGGATGAAGGACAATAATTCACCAGGCTGTCCTACTGCCGGTTGGTGAATACCACTTTCACAATTTGGCCGGAGATATTGTTGAAGCCTTCTTAGCATGGTTGAACCTGGACTATGCATCGCCTCCAACCTCCGTTAACACCCCTCCGCCCCGTTGAGGCAATGAACTGTGGCAGTGTGAGGAGGGGAAGGGGATATATATATATATATATATATATATCTGAAGAAAAAAAATCTGAAGTCGATGGTGCTTGTGGAACATGGTCAGAATTCGTATCCCCTATATCTATTATATATAGCTAACTCTCTGGATATACCTATATATTTATAGGGGATACGAATTCTGACCATGTTCCACAAGTGCCGTCGACTTAAGATTTTTTCGACGTACTGGCCCTACACTCTAGATGCCAGAATAATGCAGACATCTACGCTAGCTATCATGAGTTCGATGGCAGGAATTCCCAAAAATCGCAATTTTCCCATAAGAATGCATTGCGTGGATTTTTGAAAATTATTTTGAGGCACTTATCGTTAAGATAGAGTAACCAAAATTTCGGAGGTTGAAGTTGAGGTAGTCTTCTATGCTTCTCATGGAAAAAATGTAGCCAAATGACAGTGAGTTCGACGCCAGGTGGATGTAACATTCTTCCATAAGAAATGCATTGCTGAAATCTTTGACGATTTTTTTAAATGCCTTCCCGATAAGCTGGAAAGATAAAACCCGGAATGGTGACAGAGGCGTGGGACCTTCCCGATAAGATATTGAATCGAAACGTTGGAACAAGTAAGGATGGCACTTATCTAATATTATTTTGCTATCTTCTCTCACGGAAGGGTCCTGAGTTCGACGTTGGGCGGTCTTTTATGCGAATTTTTGCAATCTGTTTTGAGGCCGTTCTCGATGAGATAGAGCAATCAAAATCACGTTGTTTGCAGATGAGATGGGAAGAAATGTTACCAATGGCCGTATGTTCGACGCCAGGTGGGTCCGAAATGATTCCGTAAGAAATGCATTGGTGAAATTTTGGACGATTTTTTTAAATGCCTTCCCCATAAGCTTCAAAGATAAAACCCGGAATGGTGACAGAGGCGTTTGAGAAGATTCTTTCATAACGTCCACTGCTTCTCTAGTGGTCCTTGGTTCGATGCCAGAGCGTCATTCAGATTCTACCATGCATTTCAAGCGGGAAGAACGGAATCTCATTTTAGGACCTTCCCGATAAGATACTGAATTGAAACTTTGAAACACGTCAGAGTGGCACTTCTCTAACATTTCGATGCCATTGTCTCTCATGAACGGGTCCTGTGTTTGACGCCAGGCGGTCATTTACGCTAATTTTAAAAAAATTGTTTCGGGGCCTTTCTCTATGCAGGAGACTATTCAAAATCACAGCCTTTGCGTTTGAAGTAGTTTTCTATAGAACTAGTGGAAGAAAGGTTACATTTGACCGTTAGTTCGATGCCAGATGGATGAAAATTTCTCACGTAAGAAATGCATTGCGGCAATTTTTAAGAATTTTGCTGGATAAGCTTCGAAGATGACACCCGTAAGGGGAGCTCATTGTAAATTTTTACCAATTAGCTTGCAGTATGCAAGTAACTTTTACTTGTATATATATATATATATATATATATATAGGTATATCCGGAGAGTTAGCTATATATAATAGATATATGCCAATTATTATTATATACATCGCTCTTGGCCACACTAAGATGTAATAAAAAATGTATATTTTAGACTTTTATTAGTTCTCATAACAAAAGAAGAGACAATGAATTAATAAATGTGTCCACCACACTGAAAATCTACAGCTTTCCGAATGTACTTATAATTATGAATTACCATTTTGTTAAAATAAAATAACTGTAGATGAGAGAGTGGAGAAATGATTATGAGGATGATGAAGAAAACAGTCACTATTCAACAAATATGGAATCAAGCAATACAATAGTAGCAAATATCATGTTATTTATCATAGAACCATAATAGTTATGAAATGGTAGAGATTGTGAAAGAAATTATCAGTTTTATCGACTTCCTCAAAGTACTCCCAGTCATTCTGCTCATTAATTAATGCTAAATACCTTTTCAATTGAAATATCGTTGATGAATCCTCAAAACATTGTAGCAAAAATAATTTTGTATATAATATGGTAGGAAACATGGCCTTGTGATGATGAAAATCACCAGAGAGATGACTTAAATCTATGAGTCGATGTCTGTAGATACCGCACACAAAGTCACCTTTGCATTTAAACTTAAGGGTAATCGATTTAACTGAAACCCCAGGCAGGGGTAAATTTTCCTGCCTCCTATCTGTCAGTAACAGTATCCTCACTTTCTAGAAACCCAATTTTGCCAGGTATACAGTTTACTCTAAAGATAAATTTTAATCAGCATAAACTGGCCAAGAATGATTCTGTTTTCCAGAATAAATTAATTTAATTAATTGCTATCCTCATAATAGCTATTTTTGTCTAAGTCTCTGATAAGTTGTATATTCTGTGAAGAGAATGTTTTCTGATCCATATTTTATCATGATAATGGTTAAAACATTTTCTAATTTCTAGATGTGTTCCATGATGGGTGCAGAGTTGACAACAGGCGGTACATCATCTTCCAGTGAGGTATGCCTTTTAATGTTGTTCATTGAATTTTGGTATGAGTGTTTGCTGACTAGGTAGTAGTAGTATTGTGAAAAGTGCTTTGACAGCTTAGGTCATATTGGGCTCCCAGCAGGATTCAAACCTGCGAACGCACTGCCCATATGGGAGAGCCCCTTGCTTACTAGGGTTCTCAATTGGTGATGTTGTAAAAAACATTTTTATGAAATATTGCTGAAAATCAAAGGAGCTATGAAACTGAATAAACTTGATTTGGATACTATTTTTAGGCAAATATTTCTTTTTTAGAGAAAAAGAGAAATATTGCATCTTTTGAAATAAACATAGAAGTGATTATGGTAAATCTATTATAATTTATGATTATGAGTTCCTTTCTAGTATTAGCTTATTTCTCGCATTTTTGATAAAAGAATAGTCTTAATGGTTAATTTCAAATTTCCAAAAGATTATTTTTCTATTCTTTTATGAAAGTGTTCTTTTTTGCTCCGTCATCAAGTCACTCCAAGGGAGGTTTCCTAATTAGAATGACATATCTTTTTCTTATTATCAAGGAAAGAAAACTATTATTAGTTTCTTATTATTAAAATTAATAAAGAATATTCTATTTTGTTTTTAAGGTATAAGGCACTTATTTAAAATTTAAAAGGCTTAAGAAACCCCTCCTTTTGGTTTTCTAAGGTAAAAGAATATGCATAAACATGGTGAAATTGATTTAAAGTGCTTCTGATTAAGATTCTGTGTAATAAACAATTTCCTAAATCTCGTTTTCCCTTTCACATAAACACATGGTGAAATACTGTGTAAGACTGTCTACAAACAGCTCTTAAGAAGGATTTTTCCCCAAATGCACTGCAACCTGCTTCACTAAAAGTTGTTATCTTAATTGCTGTCTCCTGCATTGTATCTAAGAGGATCCTTTAGACTCTTCCCTTCAGAAAGGAAAGTGTGAATTAGCACGTTTCAGTAACAGATAGATAAACCATATATGAGAAGGTATCTCTTCATGGAAGATCATAATAATGAAATGAAACTTTGTGTAATCTTCCACAGTAAACACAGAAGTGAAGGTTAAGTTGTACCAAAAATACCATACAAAATTTTCTGCTGCACTTCTCAATATCTTCATCAGTCAATGGAGAAACAGAATTATGATTGTGTATGCATACATGCAAACACATACAAGGTAATTATAATAACCTTATTTGGATCTGTTCTCATTGTTGGTGAAAATTTTTGTATGTATTATATAAATCAGGTGTCTGTAAACTCTTAAAGGAGATGGCTACATAAGAATATGTACATGGTAAGTGTGCAGAATTGAAAAGCTACTAAAACAATTTTATTCCATTTGACTACATTTAACTTAATGATCAATGAATAAATGCAGGAGTTTTTGTTTGCAAGAAATTAATATTCATCAAAAATGTATGAGAATAGTTTAATTTTGATAGTAAGGGTTCTTGCATCAGAAATAAGCACTAGAAGGTATTTTTATTTATTTTTCTGTACAATTTTCGCAACGTTTTATGGAGCCAGTGATGGCATTTAAAAGTACTAATGTATCTTCTTTGCTATTCTTTCATTTTCTCTCCATTATTTAATATGATGCTTTAATCACCCATGTTTTAGAAATATTTTAAATGTTCATCTATCAATCATGATAGTATTTCAATTTAACATCCTTCATTCTGAATAATGTGGGTTTGCTAATGCAGCTGAAACCAAAATCAATTTCCTCTCAAAATTTGTAATATTGCTGTAAATAATTTGGCAAGAAAGAATAAAGATTAATTAAGCCTGAAGAATAGAGCCAATTTCAATTTCATTTGAAATAGTGATTTCAGTGTGTTATCAAATTTAAAAGCGTAATATCATATTTGCTGCATTTAAGGGAAATGGAGTAAAGGATCTTTTCGATTTGTAGAAATGACGAAATCAGATCTTAAGTTCTTTTGTAGCAAAGTAATTTCATAAAATTTGGCTCAAAAATTAAACTCAGATGAATAACAAGAAAAAGGTATTGCATCGAATGTGTGAGAAAATATTCTGTTTTCAGAGAACTTCCAAGTTTGCGCGGAGACACTTAAGAACAGAAAATGCTTCTTGCACAAGTTTTCACTTTAGCTCTCAGGAGGTCTGACAGATGCATTATTGTTTCTCTTTCCACACAAGATATTTAATACTTAGTAAATTCAAAATCATTATTAAAGGGGTAGGATACCATGCCTAAAAATTTGTTTGCAGGCTGTTGGCATTTACATCGCTGTGGTGGCATGCATACAGGACACATCAAGGCTCTGGCGATTTGAATTCTGGATTTATTGAGTCATTTTAGAGACAAAAAGTAGTGAATATATGGTAAAAATTACCATTTTCACTGTGCTTTGATACTTGACCATTTGCAGGATGGAAAAAAAACCTCCTGCTCTACCCTAGATTTATGCTAAATTTTTTAATCCAGAAGCTATCTAGTTACCTTGGTGTCGTAAAATTTAGATAATATTGTCAATCTTGAAGCATGTCAAGCTCTTTTTTCTATATCCTGGAACTTATGCTGCTTCCCCTAAGCTTCCACCCCTTTCCTCAACCATGATAACAGTATGAACTATAACCAACCCTTTTGCCTCCATACTTGGCACAGAGAAAATCAAGCGATAGCATATCCAGGTGTATATATTCGCCATGCAAACTTATCAGTCATTCACATGCTTTGAACAGAATTTTTTTAACTGTTCAGTATAGATCCATTTTTTTGATTTTCTACATTCATTGAGCACTCAGTGGTTTGTAATTGGTGGCGATTAGTTTCAGAGCGTAACATTATTTTTCATTAGTGTAGCTATTTGTTTCATCCTAATGTATCCTTATAGATCAGCACAAAAAGAATACTATAATCTCTAGTCTGTTTTTGATCTCTTGTCTTCACAAAAAAGCAGAAGTAATATCTTCAGAGAAATTTACAGCTTCAGCCTTCTCTGGCTAATTTAAGCTTCTAGACTTGGTACCAATATCTGATGTGAATCTGAATTCAGAAATTCATATGACAAAAAAAATCATTCAGTCATTCTCCATTAGTGATGGAGTAATGTTACAAGTACAAAATGTAAATATTTACATGAAAATATTTATATAAGACTTAAATCAATGATGGAAAGATAATAATAGAAAATGCAAACACTAATCAAATTTATCAGAAGAGCCATGTGCTGATGGAAATGAATTTTCACCCTCAAGTGCGCCATGAACAATGAGGAATCTCTTTGGAAATGCGTAAGAAATTGCAATATCTCCCGGCAAGTATCCGCTGACTACATATCTGTATCTGATCTGCAAGAACAATTAATTTGATCTTACCCATGAGTGGAGCTCATGCACTCAGACAATACAAGTAAATTTGCATGCAAAAAAATATCCCAAACAACCTCAACAAAGAAATAAAATCATTAGGCTTTCGAAAAAGCAAATCCTTCCTGTCCTGTTTAGGGGATTTTTTCCCACCCCGAATCCCGAGACAATTTATTTGGAAAAGTGGAAAAATTGGCTCTCAGAACCCTTTAACAACCACCATAGGAATAAAGATACTACTATATTTACCTTTGAGATATTTTCCCTATTTATTACTCTTTGATGTCAAATGATGTTACAATATTACATGCCATAATTCGATCATGCAGAGCAAACAGACCTGAGAGAAGTGTTATCCTCCTTTTAAGAAATTATAGTAAACTTTGTTAAAATTTTGGAAGTGATGCGGTTGCAATTATATGGGACAATTCAGATGTTGTAGAAAAATGTAATAGAACATTCAGCTACCTCTAGCAGTGACGAAAGTCCTTGCATCCAGAATTGCATCCTTAATTAGACAAAAGGTAATCACAGTAATTCTGAGTTAGATCATATTCACCTAGTATGATTGACTTGACATCTTTGGTTATCAGCAGCTTTCGGAGAATTGTAAAAATATTGATAAATTCTTGGCATTTTTAAATACATTCATGTTATTGAAAAAATTTGAACTCATTGAGCTGTTTCCTTAACCTTATTTGAAATGTTCTGTAAATTTATTCAGAGTTTTAAAATCTTTAATTTATCAGATGAGTACACCTGAGTACCCACTACTGCATTTTTGTATGTATGCTGATTAAAATTTTTTCCTTTGAAATAGATCAGATAGGGATCTTGTGTGCTCAAATCTATCATGTTGAAAAACATTATTATTGGCCATTTAAAAGTGCGACCTTTTATATTAGAGTTACTGATAGTAATATATTAGAATGTGTTAACATGTTTACCAGTGTAAGTTATTCATATATTTTGAATATTCACCATTACAAAGCTGCAGAATACTTATGCAATAATCAGCCAACTTCATAGGAATATACTGCCTTAACTTTGTACCACTGTGAGAAGGATGCTGATTATTCAGCATTTGACCCCCCCCCCCCCCTGACGATGGGAGCTCTTGAAATGCGCATCGGACACTTCGGAAAACTGGCAACCATGTGGGTGGTAACCCTTTTCTATTGCCCCTGATGGTTGGCCAACTTTGGTGCTTGGAGAATTCCTCTGTTTTTACAAGTTTCCTTGAATAAATACTACATGGCCTGAAAAGTCCCGAGCCTAACATAGAGATGTCGCCACTAGTAACATTTTCTGCACATTTCACTTGAGAACCAACCTTAAGATGGCACTGTTTTTAATTTCATGACAATTCATGTATTAGTTCCCGAATGGCAGCTGATTGTTTTCACAAAGTTTAGGCATTTCACGAACGATGGAAAAAGACGAGTTTCAAGTTTTGATTAAACATTGTTTCTTGACGGGAAAAAACACTGTCCAAGCCAAAACTTGGTTAGATAAATGTTACCCAACATCCTCGCCTTTGGAAGCGACAGTGAAACGGTGGTTCGCGGACTTTAAACGTGGTTGTGTCAGCACCAAAGACGCCGAACGCCCTGGACGCCCCTCCGAGGCCACCTTTTCAGAAAATATAAAAAAAGTCCATCTGATTGTTTTGAACGATCGTAAAGCAAAGTTGCGTAAGATAGCAGAGTCTGTGGGCATATCGATGGAACGCATTGGAAATATTCTGCATGAACATTTCGGGATGAAGAAGCTTATCGTGCGATGGGTGCCGCGTTTCCTGACTCCGGACCAGAAGCAAAGACGTGTGGAGGATTCCGAGCGTGGTTTGGCCTTGTTTCAAAAAAACAAAAAGGACTTTTTGCGCCGATTTGTGATGATGGACGAATCTTGGATACATTATTACACTCCTGAGTCCAATCGGCAGTCTGCAGAATGGTTGGAAGCAGGTAGCAGTCGTCCGAAACGTCCAAAGACCCAACCGTCAGCTGGGAAGATTATGGCGAGTGTTTTTTGGGACGCAAGTGGAATCATTATGATTGAATACTTGGAAAAGGGAAAAACAATCACAGGCAACTACTACGTTGCTCAACTGGACCGTTTGGACATCGAGATCAAGAAAAAAAGGCCACACATGAGAAAGAAGAAAGTGCTGTATCACCACGACAACGTACCAGCTCATTTGTCAATGAAAGCGACGGTCAAATTGAGTGAATTTGGTACGAATTGGTTTCACATCCCCCATATTCACCAGATCTGGCACCCAGCAACTACTATCTATTCCCAAACAAGAAGAGATTTCTTCAGGGGAAGAAATTCACGTCAAATGTTGAAGTCATGTCCGAAACAGAGGCCTATTTTGGAGGACTTGAGAAATCATTTTTTTCGAAAGGCATCAAAATGCTCGAGGACCGGTGGAATAAGTGCATAGCTCTAGATGGAGATTATACTGAAGAATAAAAAAGGTTTTCAGGTAAACAATTGATTTTTTATTTGTTAGGCTCGGGACTTTTCAGGCCATGTAGTACACATGTAAGTAGAGATTTTGGTGAACACTAGTTTATGGATACTTACTATCCATTGAGAACAATCATGGTTCACATGCTGAGGGAAGTAAGGTGAGATACATTTTTCCCACTTCTTTTATATATTTATATAAATCAAAGATATCTTGCAGAATGCTTGTATGAAAGCTCACTTATTTTTCTGTGCATTTGTAGCAAGCCCAACTACTTCCAAGTGAATGGCATGACAAGTTAGTGCAAACATAAGAAAATTGATTAGGATTGCTCATCCTAGGGAGTGAAAGACTTGAACTGGTGAAATTAAAATTAGGTAGTAAATTGACTTATTTTTAGTGAGCTTACACATCTATTTTTTATAATTTAGTTAAGTTATTTGATATTTATATTTTGAATGTTAGATGAATAACAAGGAAGAGGTTGAAGAAAGAAGACAATTTTATGGGAATCAGTAGGTTCATAAATGGAGATTGGAAGGTGAAGAGTCGGGTAAAAATCTCTTGGGGAGAGATAGTATAACTTGAAGGAACTAAACGGAAACATTAGAACTCACAACATTATCAGGAAAAGAGGAAAGGCAATGTCTGTTGAAAATGTGCTACAATTTTGTAAAAAATCTTTTTAGTGACAACCTTCTTCAACAAAAGTTTAAATATTTTTGGTCCTATAGAAGCTCCCTCTATCAACTTTGCTTCAGGCAATTTGGGGAACTTGGTGCACAGGTATTGGAAGCATTTACGATCTTTTCATTGAGATTTCATAATCTGCTTCATATGATAAAATTTCAGTATGATGTGAAAAGGTGGCAACAGAAATTTTTCATGGTGCTTTCACAGAGGATGATTTTTCACTTAGTGTAGAATCTTCTCCAAGGAGCCTGTCAGTTTTTATCAAATGAAGATTTTCTTCTCAATTATCCAATAAGCACAGAAATAAGGGAGATTTTGTATAACCTGACAGATATCTCACTATATGGTTCATATTGTGAAGCCCCCACAAACCATCAATGATCTTCGAACTTGATTTTGTCAAAAATAACAACCAAATCATAAATTTGCTACAGAAGCACAGAATGTCAAACTGAAGTGATGTGCAGTCATTTCCTTCATGCAGCATTGCTGCTTTATGGATTGTTTTTGAAGAGCATATGCATAAGCATTACTGGGAGGGTTAACATTCTCTTTCAAATTGTCTCATGAGCCCAGGGACACTGCAGAACATGAGATTTCCTTCTTTAAAACAAAGTGACGTGAAGTGTCTCTCTATAACCACCTATTTCATGAAAATTATGTTTTAGTGATGGAAAACTTTTATTCTTAAGATTTGATCACAGCAATTCTATCAACAATGTATTCATTATTTCAAGATAGAGAAAGATGAAAACCCTATCACATACGGATCTGCTGTCCCTATCCACAGGCCCCAAACGATTAGCTTAGAAGGATGGTAGGAGAAACTAAAATAACTATGAAGCAGTGTTTGCGTATGCATCGTATAAACATAAATGAAGTCAGCAGTTGTTATCAAAACAAATTTACCAAAACGCATTCAAAGGATAGCAGGACCAACATGTCATTAGTTTATTTGTGTCCTTTCTTAGTGAAAAGACAGTAATTAAGCTGAGCTCCCAAACACTTAAATATAAGAATTATGCATCATGAAAAGTATCAAAATTGAGGATAAATTAAAATAGAAATGTTGTTAATAAGTAGATTATTCACACTTTTGGTATGCCAAAAAATACCACATCCAAGAAGAATGTAAAATGTTATAGTGATTTTACAGTAATCTATGTAGGAGCTGATGGCCTAATTATCTGCTATATATATAATATCTGCTCACAGAGGAAACCGGAGTAAATTTACTTAGGTTGATGTTGTAATATGATATTGTACTGAATGGTTTCTGGCAAAATCCCAGGAAATCTGTGGACGGTGAAGTTGGATATACTTATATTGGAAGCAAAATTTTTTAGTACAAATAAATTTTTAAAACTACATTATATTCTGTTGTGAATCCCAAGTTAACTGAGTCGGAGAATCAATTGATAGTTAATTACTCTTAATTAAGGAAAATGTAACATTAAACAGTATTTTATTTGGCTTTTCTATCTTTTCCCCATTTCTTGTTCACTACATCAATCGTTCCCGAAATCTCTTTCACCTAGGTATTTTGATTATTTCATGTCCATTAGTGAGTGAGAATGATTCATGGATTTTTTCCAATATTTCCTGTATATTATATGTGTGATTAATGGTAAATAATAAAGTCGTGATCATAATTACTGTGATTCCATTTATAGAATCCCAAGCTTTTTACATTTGATTGCCAGCGATAAAAAGCAATTTATGCTCAAAAATGAAATAACCTAGGAGTTACTGATTTCAAAAATGAGTAGGTTTTAATAATTAAAAATTGAGTTTTCACTCAAACACTGATTGAAAAACTCGGTCACTTTTCTTCGAGATCACCATAACAATGCAGACTCAAAGTAAACATCTGGTCTGCTGCCTCAATATCTACTAGAGAACTTCCTTATCTACAACTTCTTCTTGCTCAAATATTATGCTCCAAATACTATTCCACAACTGATGAGGGGAATCTCTCCCTACTGCAGGGGAGATTTTGCAAACTAAATCAGACAACCGTTAAATCTGGAAATCTCGGAGCTCTATAGCAGCCTTAAATACAAGCATTTTCATGATTCTTAAGAGAGTGTTGTTTATTTTTCCAAGCCTTGTTTCAGATCATTTAGTAATGATTGACATTAAGAAGGATGATGGGAAGAAATTTTATTTTGCACCTTAAAAATCAGTATTTGAGTTCCAATGTGTACAATTGTATCATCTCTTTTCTAATTGTACTCTATAATAATAATTACTATTGTAAGCTATTGACATAAAGCATTCATATTTATTTCAGAAATACACTGGAAGTGAATTGATGTCTTGTAAGAATCCTCTATATATTATTTAAAAACATTCGGTGACCGCAGCTTTTCTCCCTTCTTCCTCCATCAACACATATAAATGACTGATCATTTGAAAGTAGAAGTTTCCTAGCTTCTACTAAAAATAGTCAATGAAAAATGTACCATTTTGTCAAAAAATTGAGTCAATATTTTAATCATCGTGTTTTGTGCTGAACATGTAAATACCCAGGTTGCTATAACAGAATTTTTTGTTTAATTAGTTAAGTTGGTAAATAGTTTTTAACATCAGATGCTTATTATACTTATTCTCAATCTTAAAATTATCCAAAGTTTTCCGAAATAATATATTTTCTTCTTAAACGAAGATTTCAACAACATATTCAATCATAACAACTTTATCAACCGGCCACCGTTCATCTTTTGGGAGCAGAACAACAACCATAGAAACAGGAGCATTGGCGAATATGAAAGTTTATGTCACAGTAGTATCATGTGGTACGTTTGAGTAACGTTTCATTGGCTCTATTGTATCAATACCTGGTAGTTTTGATTAAGAATTACCATATTAAAAAATTCGACTTGGAGTTTCATGTTTAGATTTTAGAGTATTCATAGTAAAATTTTAGATTTTAATTACAAGTCATGTGACTATGCTATACCAATCAAAATAATTAGGTCCTTAAGTTGTTTTCCGAGCATCCATATTTATTTTGGTGAAACTTTCGTCTGTTGCAAATTTTATACATATCTAAATCTGATATCAAATGATTTTTGGTGTTTATATTTCTTTCCTGAATAGATAATATTCAATATTTAATCATTTTTCTGAGTAAAGAAAGGATATCATACCTGTGGTTCCTGAAAACTCGACTGCATGGAATACATGCATAACGAAAGCCCAAACTTTTATTCCCAATCGCCATCCCCAAAGCACAAAAAGATGATATTATTTTCCCACTTTAACAATTTAAGAGTAGTATTTTAAAAATCATTATCTGTAAAACTTGCTATGAAAAAGTTCGAGTTATTATACCCAAAATGGAATATGATTGAACACCACATTTATGTGAGAGACTTTCAAGAAATGCGGGGACAATGCAATGTGCTTTGACAATCTATCACAATGTATGTTTGTGTGAAAGTGAGGCATATCCTCACCGAAATTCGTAACATTCTTGCAAGACCTTGAATTTGCCCATATAGTTTTGTTACTAGATGTGTAGATAATGATATCTATTGCTACTAATGAGGTATATTGAAGCAGACACTGATACTGAATATGAAAGTGTGTACTTATAGGTTATTTTTTTAGTGTTTGTGTATTCATTTGTGGTGATTGGAGTGTTTGTTGAAATATTTTTGTGTGGGGAAATTGAATATCAGTGTTCGTCTGCAAAATTTTTGCACAAGGAAACTAGTATAAAATATTTTAAATTTATGAATTTTGCATCACAAAATACATATAAAATACATTTATATATCTTACTTATGTACATACATGCATTTTTAATTTAGCATACATATTACCATGTGGTCAAATTAACAAATGCATTCAAGTCCAAATGAACTAACCGATATAATTCTATGCATATGAAACAAGCAATTTCATACTTCATTGACTGTACAGTTGAAACTGAACAGAATAAATGGAGAGCTGAAGCTATTCTAAAAATTCCTTTATTGAATAATACTATACTTTATATAGATAATTCTACTGTAATTGAATAAGAACTCACAGCATTTCTCTGAAAGTTTCATATAAATTTTAAGGTATTTTTGGGAGAATTGAAAAAATAACACTCAGAAATATGTTGAGAGTTCTTTAAAAATAGGACAAAAACACACCCTCTATAAACAAAGTATTTATTATCTATTTATCATTGAGCACTTGGCATTCATGATCACTTCTTGGATTTTTTTTTAAATGCTGGTCAATAGAAATTATTAAATATGAATTAAAATTTGAGAGTAAACTCTCAAAAAAGATTTTTAAGTAAGCTTTCTCTTAGGATACTCAGTCATTGATAAGTTATTTAAAGTCTGTTGTATTTATCCCAATTGACTGGAAAAGTGATATAGCTTGATAGCTAGAAATAAAACGGTCATAAATCATTCATTATACTAGATTCATGAAAGACAAATGGAGAGGAACAGGAGAAAAAGAATATTTTAAATTGCATCACTTATGAGCGATCAGTATAAATTAATGAAGTACAATACATTCCCCTCAGTCAAAGGGTTTTCCTATCAACCTCAAGAGAATGATGATGATATTGTTATATTAATGATAATGCATGATAATGATGCACCAAGTTTATATTT
This sequence comes from Pachydiplax longipennis, assembly GCA_036926295.1. Lineage (NCBI taxonomy): Eukaryota > Metazoa > Arthropoda > Insecta > Odonata > Libellulidae > Pachydiplax > Pachydiplax longipennis. The sequence goes on from JAVFKF010000037.1 coordinate 2,234,408, forward strand.
TGGCCAAATTTTAAAATCTTCACTCAGCAAAAGCTAAATATTATTAATATATACAGTAAAACCCGTTAACTTTCACTGAGCTAATATATTTCAAGAGTAATTCCACGTATGCTTAAAAATCTGCTGAGAAATCAAAATCGACAGCATAATAGTTTTGTAATCTTTTAAGATTGAGTAAGACTGTTCAACTGTAATTTAAATATTTTTGACTCCTTGTTTATTGTATTATATTTATAATTCATATAAGTCACAGTCAGTTATTTTAGTCCATTTGGTTGTATCCGAACTTTAGGAGAAGGGTTAAGACATGGATTTTTCCCATCCCCAGATGGCCTGCAACCCTCTTAAGTCCACAAGCTTTTGACTCGTTTGATAGACCAATTTGTTTAGATCATCAATGTTGTCCTCTTACACTTTGCTTAAGAATGGTCCCTTGAAAATTCCTTCATTGGAACAACTAATTTTGTGAGAATAAGATATTGCAAAGTAGAACAGTTTCTGTACCAATTTTGAGTTAGAGTGAGATCTTCTTTATATATTTTTCTCAGAGCTGAATGTAGATAAAAAATTCACTTGGCAGTTTTTCCTTTTCTAATAATCTCAAGTTGTAAAACATACCAAATAAACTGGAAAGGGAGTGCAGTGTTGAGCATATTCTTACTAGGTATTGTGTTCCATGATGCCCTCTCACCACTGTTGTTAAAAAAATTATTATTCTTCCCTGATTGTCTAATTGATGGAAACTGCTTTGTTGTAGAGTGAAAAATTACCTAACTCAAGTAACTAAGGTACTCTCTTTGTGCTAAAAGCAGCATTATTCAAAACATGATGTAAGGCAACCAACATTGCATAACCCAGTTATATCACCACTTAAGATATGGTTTTTGGTTTACACTAATTTTAAAAGAATCACTTCTCAGAATAATATAATCAGCCTTCAGTCTTTTATTTCTTCTTCAGTGCCTTTGTTAGAAGTTACTGTGGATGTGACTATTTGTCAGTTAATGTTAATTATGTTTATCAAGGAGTCAGTTTCCATGACCTATGTAAGCAAGGATGCAACAGTTAAAGCTCTAATTAATGATAACTCTTAATGAAGAAACTTGATAACAGCTTTTGATCAGTTATGATGTGTATCTTATATTCAGCTGCTTAAAGGCAAAAGTGAATAACAAAATTTGGCAGAATAGTAAGACCAAAGCTATATTTTGGTGCATCTCTTGTTATTATGCCTGCTTTTTATGATTAATGACTCTTGTTATTTTTATTCCACATAACTAGGCTCAAAAGAGATTCAAGAACCCTCCAATTGGCATTCTTAATAATATCTTATTCGTTCTTATTCTTTAAAATCTTATTCAATTAGAGCAAAGTTCTATTTTCTTTTTTTTCAGTAATTAGGCTCTTTGATCACGCTCTTTGAACAAGTTCTAGTTTCTTTTCAAAAGAAATGACATACCTCTTATATGTACAGTCACTTACAAAAAAAAGTTACCACTTCCAAGGGGCAACTCGTCCAATAGACCCCTCGTTTCGGGCGAGCGAGCCTCCAGAAGAGAGAGAGAGCGAAAATAAAGATGGAGGACGTTGTCTGCTATGCAGGTCCACGTTGAGCGTTTGAAAGGATTTGTTATCGTTATTGTTATTAAAATAACTTATTTAAAGCGATTTTAGTGACATTAACATGGCAGAGTAATATTATAGCGATTCGGAGGTCGGAATGGATTAATTTGGTGATTTTAAAGTTGTTTTTTAGATATGGTTTTACTTTAGATTTTTTGCATGTAGTATAGCAATCGTGAATATATTCCAAGCTAAAAATTTTAGAAAAGAGATATTCCGCAGTTTGTGCTTGCAAGACCCTGAAACCTGGCGTTACAACATGAATTCTTTGACAATGTTCTAGTCTAATCCAAGATATTTCCTTTAACTTCTGCTATATGAGTATATTATTAGGGCAAGATTGTATGGTAGATGTAAAGGAAATATTAACTTGGATATGTATGTGTATTTGGATATATCTTATATTTATGCATCTATGTATGCAATTTCTATGACTTTTTATATTTGAAGAATTTATTTATATATTAAGGTCTTTTCTTATTTTAAATATGATCTTGTATTATGGCTTTATATTATATTTACGCAATTATGTATGCAAATTTTATATTTATGACTTTGTACATTGGATTACAGTATTTATATAATGATTTATCTTTATTTAAATATGATTTTGTTTTATTGATATATTTTATTTTATGCTCCTATGTATGCAATTTTTATATTTGTACTCTTGACTTTTTTATATTTTGATAACTGTATTTACATAATTATTTATCTTTCTTTTAATTTTTACTTTGTTCCATGGATATGTTTTATATTTATCTGTGATATTTATTATATCTGTGATTTTTTTATATCTGACGACGGTATTTATACAATTATATGCTTTGCTTTTGTATCATGTAATTGGGTTTTTTACCCGTAATAAATTTATTATTATTATTATTATTATTAAACGTATCGGAAGTATGGTCATACTTTTTCAAGTTAATTATAAATCAAACAGACGCATTCTGGGCACGTTGCGTCTTGCTAGCTAGTTCTTGCGATAAATCACAGATTGAAATTACCAATTGCATTTTAATATAAGGCGTTAGGAACATCTGAGGGGATGAATGGTAGAGTAAACTTTTTCAGAAATTTTCACGACCGTGCTCCGAAGCCGTGCCGACCATTTCAGGGAAAAATGGAGTGGGTAGTGAAGGACGGGAAAGGACTCTCCCCCTCCCCCTTTATCTGGGGGAGGAAAACAGCAATAAAGTTGAGGGCTGTTTATGACCTGCAGAAATTTTAGAAGTCTCTTTCCTTCTTCTTGGATGAACTTCTCTGGTAGAATCGCTTACATATTTGACCAAAGCCAGAAGGAGATCGTGCGAGCCGGGGGTTGCCCTGGGCAACGATGACAAGAGGGGGCAAGGTACGGAAAGTAAGTAGAATTTTTAAGGGAATGCGGCAAGCTTTGAGATTCTATATATAAACAAACCCGTTGAAAGGAACTTACGAAGATAATCAGCTGTATAAACGAGTCTCAGGATAACGCAGACATCCATATGTATATAATAATTTAAATTTTCATTGCTAATAACATGTTGTAGAATAACAGAAAATTATATTTTTAAGGAATTTTCCGGTAAACATATTTAAAAAGAAAATCTTGCAACAATTATGATTAGTGCATTTATTGAATCAGAAAAAATCAGGCTTTCCACTTCAGTGCAAATTCAATATAATTCATTAGGTTTTAATACCATATTCATATGAGTAATAGTAACGATTATAACTTGTTAAGTGTTATTTGGATTAAAAAAGAATTTTGCAAAGGTTTTTCTTCGAAAATTAAAAATAAAAATCCGAGCAGTGGTGCACATAGAAAAGTATTCAATCCGTGTATGGCAAGGAGTGTATTAGAAAATGATTTGGAATAGAGCTAGACAGAAATTAAGCGATAAGGAAGAACTCCACAGTGTCCTATAACCTCGGTCACACCGTAAGAAGAGGCATTTACGAGTAATCTATATCTATGAGTAAAAGAATGAGAAATCGACATATATTAGTTTGGTATACAAAGAAGATATTATTAAAATTGACATTTCACAGCCTAACTTTGTGGAATGTTGCCATCATGCAAAGAAAAAAACACTTTGTAAATTCCACAGAAATAAATTAATCGGCAACTAGTTCTGTCTGTCAGACATCATCTCAACTCCCTCCAGAAAACCCACCTATTCTGACCTCACCATCCCCTCTCATTCCTCCCATCCCCTCTCATTCCTCCCATCCTTTTTCCCAGAAGTTACCCGCTTTCCACAGTATGATCCACCCACATCCCAATGTCACCCGCCAATTCCCTTTAGACTAAAGAAGTTTTAATTATCAAACAGATTGCTATAAATAACGGATACAGCCCAGATATGGTGGATAAACTCTTGAGGAGAAAACCAAATATCCTCTCATCCTATAGATTGGGACACATGCTTCCTATTGACCTGAGAGCGGCTTTCAATGTCCCCTGGAATCTACGGAGAGCCATCGGCCACCACAAAGATAGAAGACCCAGCGACTCTCTCAGCGGGGTGTACGAACTCCGTTGCAATGAATGCCCATCCCGGCGCGTGGGGGGTGGACAAAATCCTTGCCAACGAATACCTCTTCCACAAGTCCTCCCCTCCTTTCTCATCCCCTCAGCCCTTTTCCGTTGATAATTCCCGGTTTTTCCCACCACACCTCCTTGTTCCTCTCGGTCTTCCTCATTTTCGATATTTCCGTGCCTGGTGATTTCTGGCCAAAGGAGGATGGGGTGTCACTGTGATTTGGATTTGTTCAAGTGTGACAGTAAATTTTAAGAGGAGAGTCATTTAGGTATGAGAAATAGCAGATCTTGAAGATGAGTGTTATCTACCTACGGAATATCTGAAAGAGTATTCTAAGATTATCTTCTTCATAGAATGTGATATATCTACTGGGATCTGTAAGCTGTAGAGAAGAACATTTTGAAAGAAAAAATAAGTTCAAGTAGTGAGAAATGTAATCAGGAGAAATCATGGCACCTAAAGATCGATTGAGCTAACCATTCAACTTTATTTAATATTAAATTACAGTGATACCTCGAGATGCGAGTTTAATCCGTTCTGTAACCTTGCTCGTATGTCAAATTTCTCGTACCTCAAAGCAATTTTCCCAATTGAAATTAATTGAAATGCCATTAATTCGTTCCAGGCCCCAAAATGCCACCACAGTTGTTCTTGTTACGTGTTTTTGAATAGGAAAAATGTATTTATAAATGACAAATCTTGTATAAAAACATAATAAGAGATAACATAAAGAAATAAACTGGCTTTATAAAGTGTATTTGTATTTTGGTCACTAAAATGCAACTTACACACAACTTAAATGCTGCTGTATGCTTAATTTTAGTTACTGCTTTTTTCTTCACTGGCCTTTTTTCGCCGGTTTAAAAAAAAAAAAAACATGTCCAAGGAGGTTTGTTCCTTCTTCCCTTTCAGAATGTTGCGGAAATGAGTTAGGTGATTAATCTTCTCCTCTGTCGTTATGTAAGTCCTATTCGGCATCTTCTTACAGAAAAGCTCCGTCTCTTCACAGTTGAAGAGTTGCTGGGGGATGAGTCCTTTCGGTCCGGAAAAAGTTTTGAGATAATCCTCAGCTGCCTTCAGATCCGAACTTGCAGCCTCACCATGCCTGACAACGGAGTAAATGCCGGTCCTTTTCCTAAAGTTGTCAAATTTGCCTCAACTGGCTTTAAACGAGTCTTACGATGCCTCGTCCGTGGAAGTGCACGGGGTCTGATTCAGCAAATCGCCGTAAATTGCTCGTGCTTTCTTGCATTTGATGCGCTGTGTTAAAATAACGCCTTTAAGCTGCTTCACCGTCTCTCAAACCATCATCAGTTTCTCCATCTTTTCACGGAGAGAGCTCCGGAGCTTAGAAATTATTGTAACACCCTTAGCTGGCGCTATACCCTTGATTGACTCCTTCTGTTTAAGCACAGTACATGGCCAACCCGTGCTTGATTTCAAAAATTTTATAATTATTTTGGTGATGCCAGACATGGTATAATACATTACTCAACCTATATGATTACTCTGTACTTTCTTTTTTACTTATCGTTTAGCCACAGTCAAAACACCCACTTCTGTATCCCACAAGTATGACAATATCAAAAAGAGTTGCAACAACTTTGTAAAATCTTATTTATAATAATTGCGTAGAATTTAAAATAGAGTAGATGTTAGGCTGCAATCAAATTACAACAATGATAGCATAATTATTTTAAATATGCTGGTATCTTAATAAAAAAATTCACATTAGCAGTAAGTAGGATCAGTAATTGTGAGTGCAGCGGTTCATTAGGTCTGAAAGTATGGTGTGTCAATAAGTCTTCCCTGCTTACTAACATTGGCTTGCTTATTGAACTTATTGCTAATGAGCTCACAAATGATGCTCTAACGATCCTGCCTCAGGTGACAGAGAAATGAAAGGTGGCTTCTTCTTCTTCTTTGACAATACTTGAAATATTTTGTTTTATATGAAGAAAGAAATATTAAATGTTCTGAGAGATATGGCTGAAACTGCAATTCTCCCTGAAAATTCTGTTTATTGAGAGTTTTTGAGCTCACAGTTGTTCATTACACAACCATGCACCACCTCTCTTCAATCCATCAAGCACTAAGGAAGTAGTATCCAAAAGCCGAGATTCTTCTAGACATTGCTGAACCCAAAGGGAAGATTATGGGGCTGAAGAAATGATACAAGTTTTCTTCAAAACTAAATGTGAAAGAGTAAGTAAATTCATACATGCTTCATTTTGTTCACAATATTCATGGAATCTGTTTAAATTAGGATATTTCCGATATACGAGGCATGTCCTTAAAAAAATTCCCCGTGCGCCTAGCGCCCGAGGAAATTTTTTTCCCAAAGTTTACTATATTTCAACGTAGATTGTTTTTTCCCCTTTCTATGGATATCCAAGACAACCAGATCAGATGCTTACTTTTAGTGTAACACGCATTAGCGGTGGATGCACCATCGTCGGCCGCCGCCCTTCACGTATACGTAGTGTGAACTCCGCTCCATTAATCGTTTCTTTGATGCAAAGGGGAAACGCCAATTTCCATTCATTGATAGTTAACAAAGGCACATGGAATGTTAGCGAAAAATGTAAAGTAGTAATGTAGAGAATTACAGAAGTTCATGACGAACAGTGACACAATCCGCTCGCAATAAGGACCGGAAAGGGGCTCTCTCATCGAACTCATGGTTAAAAACTTCGTAAATCAATCCAAAACGAGATATTCTGATATAGGGTTTTGCCTTCTGCATGACAATACTCGGCCGCACGTTGCCCGTGACGCAAACGCTGCAGCGCGCTGTTTTGAATCAGTTTGGAAGAAACGTTTTAACACACCTTCCGTAAAGCTCATACTTTTCCTATCGGACTTTCACTTGTTCTTGAAGAAACATGTTGGAAGAAGAAGGATGGATAAAGACGAGGAAGTGAGGGAAGAATACTAGTTGGCGGCGAATTTATATGAGGAGGGTATAAAATAAGACTCCCCGTGCAACTTGAAAATTGCATCTAAGTAAATGGTAATTATGTTACAAAAAAATGATTATAAATGCAATATAACATAAAAAAGCATTATGTAATCAAGCTTTTTTGCTTTTTATAAAAATATGGAAACTTTTTTTTGGACATGTCTCGTACATTAATCATTTCTGTTTTAAAAATACAGTTCTATTAGACATGTATATAGTTCAGTGTTTAAAATCGAATATTTTCTAAATTTAGCTTGTAATTTGTTCGTTAGACTGAAGATTGCTGGCCAACCCAAGGGATGGACCTCTTGTTCTCTGAAAGAGATGTAAAGTGAAACAACTGTGAGAGTTCAAATTGAAGAGGAATCAAAAAGTGCAGTGACAAGAAAATACATAAGAAAAAAGCAAATCCTTCAAAAATGAGGAAATACAAAGAAGGAATTGCTATACAATGTCCGATTTATACATTGAGTCACTCCTTTTGAAGTTTCCTGATAATTCTTCAATTTTTCTGCAGTAGAAAAACTTCTAACACAAACTAATTTTTTATTCTAAAAAATGCACCAAAATTAAAGTATTGTGGTTAAAATTTGCAAATGAAGAAATTAACTTTCAAACACCATTGTTTGTGAGTCATTGAACCTATGTGAACTTCAATGAGTAGCTCATAGAAAATTTTACTTTGGATTGTACCTTTATTGTAGATTTATATTTTTGATGAGATGCCTATGATTTGATCCAGTCTATGATCAGAACAACTTGGAGAAGGACTCTAATTAGGGAAACCATTGAGAAGGTCTCTGAAAACATTGGAAATCCCAAACAAGTATGTGACAATTGACGATTCCATTCCAAGGCTGATGCCTTATTTATCCAAAAAGATACAGCATAACATTCTTTAGTGGAAAAACCTTTTATTTTTTAAATTTGAAACATATGCTGAAATTCTGCCAAAAGGACCATCCATGAGGCAACTACAAAGAAGTACTCAACCCAGGATAGCTTACTCAGGACATATTTAACATATTTGCTTTAACTGGAAAAAATCTTGGGTTCAATTCCAAATCAACATATATCTGTGTTCACCCATCGATATGATGAATTTGGATAAGAGAGAAAGAAAGTGTCACTCACATTGAATGCTAGGCCTCAGTGGAATGTCACAATTTACTTCCAAACAGACACACACTTCTATTCCCTTCCTATTTTGGTCAGCTGAGACTTCAACCCAGGACCTTTGCATTGGAAGACCACTCTTCCATCAAGGCTAAGGGGAAATAAAAAAGATAATGTACTAAGTGGTTAGTAATGACTGCGTATGGAAGTTACAAAGTTTATGAAGTTTTAAAATTATATAATTTTGAAATTATCAAAATATGCTATTATGACCATGCCTGTATTGTTGAACAAGCATTGTTATATGGCTAAGATAAGTATGTTACCAGAAAAAAATCAATACTTCTAGTGTGGTAGCCTCTAAATACCTGCCAGCAGTCATTGGTACAAGAGCATCCCTATCATGAAATCCCTTTTATTTGTCTTTAAAATTCATATTTGATGGCCATTAGCAAATAAAAAAGAATCACCATCTTCACAAAAGAGTTTGGTGAGCATTTGTGGTTTCTCAGAAGATATTTTGATAGTATCTCACATAAGTAAGAGAGTAATTGACCTGATACAAAAAGCACATCAAGGTAATAATATATGAGGGTGGTCTGAAAAGTTTCTGACCCCAGCTTTTTCAGAAATCTTCAGAAAATTTCCAGAAAACATGTCGAGAAATGGGAAATGTCAGAAACTTTTCAGACCACCCATGTAATTATAATAAATTTATGCATAAACACTAAACATGTAGAAACCAGAAATAATAACAATATAAATTAAGCAAAAGGGGTAGCGACTTATATGATCAGCTATGTAATATTTACAGCATTGTTAAGAGAACAAAAAGATGATCATTAGAAGTCTTTGAAAGATTCTGTCATTGATGCAGTCATAATATTTAATACATATGTTTCAGGTAAAACAAAGAGATGTAATGTTTTGAATTTACTTAGTAATCAAGCAACATCTGCCATCTAAAAGCCAAGATATCTGGAAAAATGCAAATGCCAAGTGTGTCAGTAATCCCCTCTGATGGAAGATGTTCATTTTTAATTTATTTTATTAATTTTAATAAATTAATCAGAGAAACAAGGCCACAGAAATTAAAAATAAATATGCTGGTTGCAATATTTTATATAAAAAGAGCTCACAGAACTAAAATGTTATGAATTTGATGGTAGAAGTGATGAAAGTAGTTGAATATACGTAAATTTCTGCAAAAATCTTTGTTTCTTAATTAGTTACTACATTCAAATTCCTTGTAAATTTTATGGTTAATTAAGCATATATAGTGTTCAACATATGCTCTATGAAAATCAACAATGTTGAAAGCATATTGTTTGGTGGTAGCAAACTGGAGGAAATTGTTGCAACATGAATAAGCTGTAAGGAGGCAGTTTTTTTTTAATTGATTTTTTATAAATCCCCAGAACCATATTCTGCATTTTCCACTATCCTTTCAACATCCATGTAATGCAGCTAAGCTGATTTACTGCTGTAAAACAACAATCTTTGTTCTGTAAGGGCATCACTTTGTACGTTGTCTATGTATAGGTCTTGTCTTCATCGTATATTCATATGCTTTGCAATTACAGTCATTGCTTAAAGTTGGAGTCTATGTAGAAAGGATAGAGAAACTGGATCCGACACTCACTTAAAGGATATTATCATCTTACAGCAATCACTCTATTATCAAAGTCTTTTGGACTGTTGCTTTCGTAATTTTACTATGCGTCATTCTATCACGAGCATGGTTTCTTGAATTTGTACTTCATTCTATTTTGACAAAGGTTAATTACATTTTGACACTGATGCATTCCTCCTCTAATTGCTAGAAATTTAATGTTAATTAAGAGTTTTGAAATATAAGAACGTAATTTCTTTCCCCCAAGTATTTATCTCATAATAGTTGGTAATGTCCTTGTGGAATGTAAGTCACCATATGCCAGAAAATTCAGTGATCAATCATTCAGTCGATATGAAAGAAGCTCATTGTTTGATTTAACTCTGTTTGAGGTCTTTCCATTTAGTACATTTGGTTAGGAAAGTAGGGTCATGTACAAGAACTCGAGTACAAATGCTGAAAGTATTCCCTCATTCATGTTTGTTAAATTGTATCACTAATTTATTTATTCACATCCTGTCGCAATTAGTCTTCAAGACTGGTGGCGACGTTAGTTTACATCCACAACCTCACAGTAACTATATATAGTTTACCATTCAAGTAAAAATTATGTACATTAATAACTAATCATAAATCTACAATTTACATAATCACCGTGTACGAATAAGCTTAAATAATTTAGTATAAACTCTAAATTTACCAACCAAATAAACCAGCACCAAAGAAAATATATACAATACATTAAACCTGTTCTATTTCTGATTATAAAGGTTCCTGATAGGCCTTCACGGCTACCGTAGCGGCCACGGGGCCCACGAAGTCCCCACCGTACTTCACCCTATCAGGCGATCCCCTACTTGTCTCACATTTCGTCATCGGCAGGCTCACTCGTCATGCTAATTATTTTACAAATACCCCTAATAAAACATTTGGTATTTTTTGGGAAAGGCTCAAAGACATCTGCAGGTAGACTATTCCATTCCTCGATAGTTCTGTTTAAAAAGCAGTATTTCCTATTATCGGTTCTTTGCTTTATACATTTTACTTTATATTTATGATCGCGCCTACCCAAGTAATCTGCTTCATTTACTCTATCACCTAATTCCTTAAAAGCCGGTATCCCCACGAAAATCTTATAGAAAACCGATAATCTCTTTTTCTTCCTTCTTTCTTCTAGACTTTCCCAACCTAATTCTCTTAGCATTTGAGTGACGCTGCTACGTTTTTCGTATCGCCCTAACACGAATCTAGCGGCCCTTCTCTGTACCTTTTCTAATTCTTTTTTAACTCCCGATTGATATGGGTCCCATAAACATTCGCCATATTCTAATATGGGTCTAACCAATGATTTGTACGCAGCTTCCTTTATTTTCTTCTTTGATTTTTTAAGTGAACGCATTACAAAATTTAAAGTCTTATTGGCCTTTCCTATAATTTTCTCTATGTGTGCATTCCATTTTAAATCCCTACTGAAGGTAACACCCAAGTATTTTACCTTGTTTTCCTTCTCTAAAACATTACCACCGATATTATAATCGTACTGAAATTTACTCCTATTAAAACTAATTACTTTACATTTACTTGTGTTAACATTTAATTTATTCAACGTGACCCAATTATTCAATTCATCAATGTCGCTTTGTAAATCACGGCAGTCTTCATTACCTTTTATAACTCTGTAAATTATACAATCGTCCGCAAATAATCGCACCCGAGATCTTATTACATTCGGCATATCGTTGATAAATATTAAAAAGAATAACGGCCCAAGTACACTACCCTGCGCTACCCCTGAAGTTACTCTAACAGGTTCTGAAAGATTATTTCCTATTTTAATTCTTTGCGTTCTACTACGTATAAAGGCCTCCGTCCATTTCACTATCCTTGGATCTATCTTCATCGTACTCATTTTCTTCAGTAACAAATTATGATCAACTACATCAAAAGCCTTTGCTAAATCAACCACTACAGCATCTACCTGGTCTCCAATGTCCTGTGCTTCTATTAAATCTTGATAGAGTCCTAACATCTGTGTCTCGCAAGAAAAACCTTTCCTAAACCCATGCTGTTTTCCGTTGAGCCATCCCTCTATCTCCCAAAATTGTTTTAAATAGTCCGCTATTATTCTTTCTAATACCTTACATACAACACTAGTTAAACTAACTGGTCTGTAATTCCTTACTGTCCTTTTGCTTCCTCCCTTGTGAATAGGAACTACTGTAGCGGATTTCCAGTCTCCTGGTACCTGACCGTTGTTAATTGCTATGTTAAAAATTCTTTTCAAATACGGTACTATTTCCCGGCTCCCTAACTTTAACGCTTCATTTCTTATTCCGTCTGGACCTTGTGACTTATTGTTTTTTAACTTACTGATTCTTCTTAATATGTCCTTATAATAAAGGGTAGTATATATAGTACTAATATAGCGCTGCAAAGTTAATTATCTCTGAGAATATCCAACAAATTTTTAAGAAAGGAATTATGCCATCATTAGAAGGCTTTTTGCTAAATATAAAAATACATTTCCTCTGTTAAACAGCATATGTTTGATGACCTAATCCATCAATGACTCAGATCAATGCAATTATCCTCACGCTCTTCTATATAACCTACTTCATCAATGGAAATAATTTCATTTTCTGAGACTTATTAAGGCAGCTCAACAGATTGATTAGCATATCGATATCTTGTTTAAGTAATTTGCTTAATTTATAATTAAAACCTTAAATACTGTATTAAATTAGCCAATAAAAACATTTTTGCTGATAATCTCCATATCTTGCTAAGGCCCTCACCTACCTCCACCTTCTCCTGACAGAGTATGCTTGGTTCTTCTTTAGATAATTTTTGAATAGATATTTTAAATTTGAAGTTCCACAATTCCTGATCATTTAAAGGCTTTAAATATTTTAAAATCATTCAGCTTCACAGCCTTACCACCAACATTATATTCTTCCTTCTCACAAACTGCCCGTAATTAGTCCCCTTTAGCTCTTCTCACATAACCTTTCCATCACCTTACAAATGCATTTCCAAGGAAAACTGCTCCCTTGTTGCTTCCTTTTGTATACTCACCAATGTTCCACTTACCTGATGATAGAGGAATATTTCCAATACTGGTAGTGTTTGAAAGAAATTATATTTTTTAGACATGTTAAAGTTCTGCTTTATTTTGTTTAAACTTAGCATAATTTATTTTCATATATAAATATATGAGAGAAAATTAGTTCAGCTAAAAGTTTTAATGATATGATAACTGTGGTGAATTCATTTCCGATTGTGCGTAAAATGTGCCATCAATTGACAAATTTATGACTTTGATACCAAATTCTGAACCCTACAAAGGATTCATTGTTATTATCATTATTATTTAATTATTTTAGGCCAGGATGGCCCCTCTTCCACCTAACCTATATCTTATGAAAAGATACAAAATTATTAAAAACTAATATCTATAATTCCATTTCATCAGGAGTAAAAATCAAATACAAATTAAGTAAGAGTTATAAAATTTTTAAATTATAATATATGCTAGCTAAAAGAGAAATAGAAAGCAAAAAGTTTCAAACTAGATCTAAATACAAAAGGGTTGAGTCTGCCAGAGACTTCTCATACTGTTTTTACCTTTTCTTTCATTTTCTTTGTATAATTAATATTTAAACATGTTTTAAATATACATTAAATATGTAAAAAGATTAAGTGAAAAATATCACTCGAGTAAATAGAACACAGTAAAATTATTAATTATTACAGTAAATAATTCAATCCCAGTTTTGTCCAAATGCAAGTGTATCACAGCCGAAGCCAATCTCCTCTATCATTCATGGTGAGCAATATGAGAAGGTTTCATGAAATGAAGTAATTCATTTCAATATCTATTAGTAGAACTACTGGTTGCTTTCACCAAAGAATTGCAGAAAGGACCAATGTTGAAATGCCTGGAAATTGTATTTTTAGATGTCCTTTGCACTAACAAAGAACTCTTTCATTTTGAAAGTCTCACTCCACATTATATTCCCACATCCAAAGCCTTTATTTTTTGTATCTCCATGATAGAGTTGGCCTTTGTTGAATGCTATTATATCTACTGATTTTCTTCTGACTTATGAAGTGATTTCTTCTGTTTTCTCCCCATAAGATAATGACTTCAATGTGTCCAGTTATTTATATTGTTTTTGTGATTTCCATGATAAACACAGTTTGTCATTAAAACTTTCAGTTTGCACTGTCAGTTTGGAAGTTTTCCTCACTTTTTTGGGGGGCTGTTTTCCTGCTGTGTAATTTCCTAAGATAATATGTTAGGTTTTATATCCAATCCTCCTTAAGTTTTACTTTATATACACAGGCATTATTAGTATTTCTTTCAATATCATAGAAAACGGGTTAGATGGAAGAAGTGACTTTTCAGTGTCAGTCTTTCAGAAGTAAAAACCTCTAACATTTAGTCAATTGGATCTTCTCTGCTACACTCAGTAGCTCCAACAATCATATGCTGTACATTAAGTTCCAAGGATGGATAAGGCAAATCAGCTGAAAAAGCTGGGATAACTAAAAACACAGTGAAGTTTGATGGAAGGTATTAAAAGGGTGAATGAGATGGGGTGTAGAAGCAAAGGGATCAATTGATGGAAATTGAATGCCTTTAAGGGAATTGTGAAAAAAAAAATCTGAAAATGAGGAATTAAGCTTGAGTTCCATTAGGAATAGTAGACAATCAGAATATTTTCTGGTTCAAATCTTTCCTATCTACTTGGCTGCTCAGAAACCCTCTCTATTCTGTAAAAAAGGAGTTTTCATACTAATATAGGTTTTTTTCTTCTGTAAAGGTCCATAGCTATTTTATGTATGGCTTTTTCTACTAATTAAATATTATTATTATTTTTATGTAAATCACAGACTGTTAAGATGTGCATGGTAAATGTTTTATTGGCCACAAAAATCACTGTTCATTATTTTTACAGCAATACTAAGCCAAACTTATGTCATGGAAGGAACCTTTTCATAAAATTAAATGAAAATATCATTCTATGCTGGAAATATATGGCTGATCTTTCAAGAAATTAAAATTTAATGAATGTTATCAATAATCAAGTGGAACTGAAGATTCCCGAAGATTTTAAAAATTATATATTGTGAAAATGTGCATGAAATTGCCACTGAAGGAAAAACCATTACAAACATACAAAAGTAAAGAAATGCCAGAATTGGTAGAATTCCAAGTATCTTTTAATTTCAGGTGTACATAATAAATATGTATTTGTAAGATTTTAACTGGATTTCTTTATATTAATACTGAAGACTTAAGTGTGTGGTACTGTGGTAATACTTGTGTAAATGTGAGTTTTATTTGCTAAAGAATGACTTGGAGTCATTGAGCAAATGCCTCATAAATAAAATTAAAGGGTAAAGTAATAAAATTATTAAGTAAGCTAAAATATTTCCCAACCTCAAGTAATTAAAATGCACGCTGAAATTATTGTGAGCTGATTAATTAATCAATTAAGCTGAGACTGTATTTTGCCATTATTTTACATGCTGTAGTTCAACTGAATACTGCTTATCATGTGAAGGGCTGATACTCTTATCACATATATTTATACTTTCAATTAAATTTGACACTGGCATGCAATTTCAAGTGGACTGTATATTTAGTTGCTTTATGACTAGTGAGGGCTTTCTTGATACTGCTCTCACATGCATCTATTTCAATCAGTTCTCTAAGTTGTTTTTGTTTTATTCTGTGAGCTGAATTCAACAGAATAGTTTCCATTCATCAACCATTAGTTTATCATACAAGCATAGAGTCACTCAAATGGTTGCATAACCAAAGATTGCATGTCAGTGCTAGGGCTTCCAACTCATTCAGACAGTTTTTGCTGATTTAAAAATTTGTGCATCCTCAGAAAAAATTCTCCTTTGAATGCGCATTGTGTGGTGTGCGGTTTCCTTCAAAGTATAAGCTGAAAGAACACATTGCAACGCACAGTGAGAATGACAAATTCAAGTGCCGTACGTGTGGAAAGAGGTTTGAAAAGTACTGTTATTTGCGCAAGCACAACCCAGTCCACAAGGAGGAAAAGCTTTTTGGATGTGCCGATTGTGGGAAGCGGTTCCGTCGTAAGCAGCAGCTGATAGAGCACGTACGGATCCATACCGGAGAACAACCGTTTGCATGTGAGGATTGTGGACGCAGGTTCAACCAGAAAAGCAATCTGAACACTCACTTGTTGATTCATAAAGATGAAAAGGCATTCCAATGCGAGCAGTGCGGAAAAGCATTTGTTCGTCTTGTCCAGCTGAAGAGCCACAAAAACACACATGCTGCCCAGAAAGAGTTTGAGTGTCCTTTGTGTAAGAGGAAGTTTAATCATTTAAGTAATTTGAAAAGACATCTTCACATACATGCTAGAAATAAAGAGATTGCTACATTTTGATTTTGGTGAGCTGCATAAAGATATGCTAACATGTATATTGTTCCATAATAAAGTGTTTAATAAAAGTAACCTTATTGATTTTTGTGAGTATTGCTTTAGATATATGTGATTATTTTGGGATCGGTAAGCTACAGAAAACTCTTTACCCACATTTCTTATAATTGTAGTTTTGCTACATGAAGGTCATTACAATAAATTTGTTATAAAAGTGTTTCATCTTGAACAGTTTCCCTTCTTTTTCTCCCTTGAGAAATTCATTTATAATTCTCATTATTCCTTAACTTTAAGAATAGATAACTAATAAACTAGATAAATTATAATGTAAATAGCAGATCTCTGACAGTTATTTGGTGGTATATGACATTCTGGAAGAACTCTAAAGATTCTAGTAAAGTGACTTTAGAGTTGAAGTAAATTTTGTTCATGCATAATCTGAATTTCAGAAATTTGAATTTCATGTAATGAAATTTTTATAAATATCAAGATTTGAAGAAGAAATCTGATTGACTAATAGTAAAGAGAAACTTAACCTTTGCTTCTTCAAACTTTGATTCAGTAATACTGATTTTAATGTAGAATATTTCAAATTCTTGGCTCTCCTTGGCTGCATACTTATCATCATGTAAATTGAAAATCTTCTACATATGAAAATGTATGTGGGAATTTTTCAAACTAGGATGTGTTTTTTCTCAGCTGCTTCGGTAGAATTAAATTTATGAATCACTTGTTAAAATAAACAACCTCTACTCAAAGTATAATAATTTCAAGCATGGAGAAGTGATGAAATTCCTGAAATCATAATGTAGGTTAATGACAAAATTCAACTTGTTCTTGCAATTAATGCAAATAATGTTGGTGAAACACTGGAACCCCATTAGTACATGTATTGTGATGTTTCATTTTCTACATTTTTTGATAATGTAAACTTAGACATCTATACCTTCATTGCTACCCTTGTGAAAATCTCTGTTTCCAATAATGTTAAGTAGAGCCGTAAGATGTGTTACCCTATAAAATATATACGACCTACATACAGCCTCAAATCCCAATTTAGATAAATATTTGTATTAAAACAAACAATAGTTTCACATTCTATTAATTTGTGACAACCAAAAAAATCACTTTCTCCCCCTTTTTCACTCTTATGACAATATCTACTGCATTACAAAGTAGAAGTACACAAACCCAGTTGAATTTAAAAAATCGAAAACTTACAGGTATATTTACTGGCAGTATTTTAAAATTTCATACTTTTGCATCTCTTTCTACAAAATTATTGTTGAATGGATTGAAAGGTTGAATAGCTATTTATTTATAAATAGCTATTTATAAGCAATAAATGTTTATTCATTTATATCTATTGATATTGATTTTGGTGTTGAATTGACTAATATTTTATGTGTTTGTTCAGGGAATGGACAACAATAAGCTCTGCTTTGGAACAACGAAGCGAGGTGGAAGAAAATTGATTTTAAGTGGTTTCATTTACCATTTTCATCGAAAAGGAAAAAATAACTCAACTCAATGGATGTGTCAAGAATGGGATATCTGTAATGCTCATCTCATTCTAAATGATGATGAAACATTTAGGAGCATTGTAAACAAACATAGTCATTTTCCACGAATTGGTGAAGCCAAAGCAGCAATAGCTATGGCAGAATTCAAAGAAAAGGTGAAAAGTGAATCCCATTTAGCACCTTCAGTGCTGACACAAGAACTACTTGCAAATGTAGATTCTGAAACTATTCAAGCACTTCCTTCTGGGAATTCATTAATGAGAGTGATTAGTACTAAACAGCAGTGGCGTATTGAGGTTCAGCCAACTCCTTGGAGGTAGCCAACCACTCCACCAACTATGGGACTTTTTAACCAATTATTTCTAATTTATCTTTTAAACAGTCTTTTTTTACTCTGTATGATAAAATGTATTCTGTTAGCAATAAATGTCTGTAAATTTGTCTAAATATACTGATAAATTTAAAGACTGTGGTCCAAACTGACATCAGCAATTTTTGCTCAAGTAATCTGTATTCATCGTTTAGTCATTGCACGTGACCCTATGCTTTAAAAATCTACTTATTGAAATTAAAACAATCTTTCACAAGATCTCACTTCCTCTCCAAGCATTCTTCTTTTAATCTTGTTATTTTCAATATTCACAGAAAAGGAGACCTAGTAATGTGTGGAATTTTTCTTTGTAACTTTTGCAGAAAATTATCCTCAAGTCTGTCAAATTATCCTCTCTCTACTCTTCCACTCGTCATAATTAATTTGATTGCTAAATCAATGAGTTAGCAAAATAATCATGAATCACATAATTTTTCCTTATAATTCAGAAAAAACTTGGGTTCAAAATTAGAAAACAACTTTCAGATTCTTAAGAAATATTATATATATCTCATCATCATCATTCTGAGCCATTTTCAATCGGATGTCGGATGTAGGCCTCCCCAAGCGCTTTCCAATTCTCTCTATTCTGAGCTTCTCTTTTCCATGTCACACCTAAGTACTTAATGATGTCTCTGTTCCATTGGTCCTTTGGTCTTCTTCTTGGTCTCTTCACATCTCTTGGTGTCCATTTCAGAACCGCTCTTGTCCAACCGTTGTCGTTTCTTCTCGCCACATGGCCTGCCCACATCCATTTCAGTGACCTTACTTTATCTATGATGTCTGTCACTCCCGTCTTCATCCTCACCCAGGTGTTGCGTTTCCTGTCTCTTCTTGTGATCCCAAGCATACACCTTTCCATACTTCTTTGTGTTGTCTGAAGTCACTGGGTTATTGCTGCGTTTAACACCCAGGTTTCACTTCCATATGCCAACACTGGTAGAATTCATTGGTTGAAGACCTTCCTCTTCAAGACCATAGGCATTTGTGACTTTAGAATATGGGCATTTCTTCCGAAGGCACTCCAGCCAAGTTTAATTCTTATGTTCACTTCATTAATCCTGTTGTTCTCTCCTGTGGTTACTAGTTGTCCTAGGTATGTGTATTCTGAGCAGACATCCAGAGGCATCCCTTCAAATTTGATTGTTTCTTCTGCTGCAAAAGAGTTATACATTACCTTTGTTTTTGTTAAATTTATCCCGAGTCTTATCTTCTGTCCTGCTGTGTTCAGTTCATGAAGTCTTGAAGCTAGATCTTCTCCATTCGTTGCGAAGAGTACTATATCATCTGCAAAGTGCAGATGACTGATGTGTTCCCCATTAATCCGCAGACCTTTCTGCTCCCAATCAAAGGATTTAAAAACTTCCTCTAGAAAAGCTGTGAAAAGAATTGGGGAAAGGGCAGTTGCCTTGTCTAATTCCCTTCTCAATCTTGAACTCTTCAGTAACTTCGTGTAGCATTACTGAGGCTGTGGCATTTTTATAAATGCTCCGTAGGAGACGGATGTACTCTGCATCTACTCCTTGTTTTTCCAGAGCTTCTAGTGTAGAGGAGGTACTTACCGAGTCGAAGGCCTCAGCATAGTCCACAAAGCATACTACTAGTGGCATCTCTTATTCATTCGTTCTGCTGATTATTTCTTGTAGTGTGTGGATGTGGTCCATAGTACTGAAGCCCTTCCGGAATCCTGCTTGCTCTCTAGGCTGGGCAGATGATAGAATAATCTTTATCCGTTCAACTATTATCCTCATGAATGTTTTGTAAACAACAGGAAGGAGACTGATGGGGCGGTAATTCTTCAGCTCTTCCTTGCTTCCTTTCTTGTGCAAAAGGACTATTCTTGCATGATTCCAGTCCTGGGGGATTCTTCCTTGTATCAGGCATATATTATTAGTGAATATCTGCGCAAAAACGTGTGCAACCTCTGTTCCACCCAGTTTTAAATATTCTGCTAACACTCCATCTATGCCTCCTGCTTTTCCGTTCTTCATCTGCTTTATTGCTGCAATTACTTCTCGGAAAATAGGGAGGGGAATCTTGGTTTTGGCTTGCCTCTTGGTTTTCCTCTTCAGCATTTTCTTCCTTCTTCTACAGGTTGCCAAAGTATATTGCCACTGTCCTTAGTATTCCTCTCTGTTGCAAGTTCTTCTGCCATCCTCTTTCTGCATGGCTAATATCTGTTTTCTTCCAATTGCTAGACGTTTTCAGGTGTTCTTCCTACTTTTGATGTTTTCTATAGCTTCTTACACAATTCTCTCATCAAATTTTCTCACGTCTTCCTTAATTGCTCTTCTGATAGCCTTACAAAGCTCTACATATTCGATGTTATCCTTTTGTGTATCTGAATTCTTCAGTTCCTTACGTCGTTTCATCATTTTTCGGGTGCTGTCACTTAGCTTTCTATCTTTTGCTCTTCTTGGTGAGCTTGCTGCTTCTTCTGCTGCTTCCTTAACAGCTTGCATGACTTTGGTTTCTAGTTCTTCTTCTTGAAGTGCTGAAAATCTATTTTTTTATCTTCAGCTAGAATTTATTTCTGTTTTCTTCTAGTTTTTCGATGATTAATTCATGTTTCATGCACGAAATTAACTTCTTACGTTCCATTTGGAGATTAATCTTCAATCTGCATCTTACGATCCTGTGGTCACTTCCAGTGCTAAAGTTATTCAAGACTTCACAGTCTGTTACTGTGTAGAGGTTATTAACCAATATGTAATCTATTTCATTTTTTACTCCATTGGGTCCTCTCCAAGTCCACTTTCTTTTAGGGTTCTTATTGTAATATGTATTTGTTATGTACATATTGGTGCATTCAGCAAACTCTACCAGGCGGTGACCACGTTCGTTTCTCTGGCCCAGTCCGTATTGTCATCGGCTTCCTGTTGACCTACACGAGCGTTAAAATCGCCCATAATTATTTTATAATAGTGGGCTAAGTGGGATGACGTTCGTTTCTCCGGCCCAGTAAGTATTGTCCTGCGACGGTGTCATCGGCTTCCTGTTGACCTACATGAGCGTTAAAATCGCCCATAAATATTTTATAATAGTGGGCTTCCTTATCCTGCTCAGTGCCCAGAGTTTCGTAAAATTTTTCAATTTCTTCTTCGCTGCTTGCTGCTGTTGGTGCGTAGACTTGTATGATCTGAACAGAGTAACGCTCATTTATCTTGAGTATGAGCTTGCAAATTCTCTCAGATATACTTTCTATCTTCTGTACATTGTTTCTCCATCTCTTGTTGATCAGGTACCAGAAACCTCCTAGTCTTCCATCCTTAGTACCCCTGTAATAAAATAAATTACCTTCCTTGAGTATAATCAAGACTTCTGATTTTCGTCTAACTTCGCTGAGACCGATGACGTCCCAATTTATCTTCTCTCTTTCATTCAGTAGCTCCATTAGTCTGTCTTCACTCTTCAAGCTGCGGCAGTTTTAAGTCACGGAGTGTAGGGAGGTAGTTCTTTTTTCATGATGGACCTCTGTAATGCCACCACCTCCAGGACATCCGAATGGGTGGTGCTTTTACGTCCGGATAAATTTCCATTACAGAAGCTCATCATGAAAATTGTATTTGCATTTGGGGGATGAAGGACAATAATTCACCAGGCTGTCCTACTGCCGGTTGGTGAATGCCACTTTCACAATTTGGCCGGAGGTATTGTTGAAGCCTTCTTAGCATGGTTGAACCTGGGCTATACATCGCCTCCGTTAACAACCCTCCGCCCCGTTGACATATATATATATATATCAATAAATGAAATCTTTTCTTAGGGTAGAACACAGATATTTATCATGTCCTATATATAATAGATATATATATATATATATATATATATATATATATATATATATATATATATATATATATATATATATATATATCTATTATATATAGCTAACTCTCCGGATATACCTATATATATACGAGTAAAAGTTGCTTGCATACTGCAAGCTATCCGTTAAATACAGTATCATACCAAGTACTGCCTCAGTTCAAATTTAAAACTTCGCGCCAAAGACCGCCTGGCGACGAACTAAGAACCCGATCGTGAGAGAAGACAGCAAAATAATATTAGATAAGTGCCATCCTTACTTGTTCCAAAGTTTCGATTCAATATCTTATCGGGAAGGTCCCACGCCTCTGTAACCATTCCGGGTTTTATCTTTCCAGCTTATCGGGAAGCCATTTTTAAAAAATCGTCAAAGATTTCCGCAATGCATTTCTTATGGAAGAATTTTGCATCCACCTGGCGTCGAACTCACTGTCATTTGGCTACATTTTTTCCATGAGAAGCATAGAAGACTACCTCAACTTCAACCTCCGAAATTTTGGTTACTCTATCTTAACGAAAAGTGCCTCAAAATAATTTTCAAAAATCCGCGCAATGCATTCTTATGGGAAAATTGCGATTTTTGGGAATTTCTGGTATCGAACCCATGATAGCTAGCGTCGATGTCTGCATTATTCTGGCATCTAGAGTGTAGGGCCAGTACGTCGAAAAAATCTGACGTCGATGGCGCTTGTGGAACATGGTCAGAATTCGTATCCCCTATAAATATATAGGTATATATATATATAGGTATATCCGGAGAGTTAGCTATATATTATATATATATAGATATAGGGGATACGAATTCTGACCATGTTCCACAAGCGCCGTCGACTTCAGAGAAGATTCTTTCATGACGTCCACTGCTTCTCTTATGGTCCTTTGTTCGATGCTAGAGCGTCTTCCGATTCTACGATGCATTTCAAGCGGGAATAATGGAACCTCATTTTAGGACCTTCCCGATAAGATCTTGAATTGAAACTTTGGAACAGGTCAGTAAGGCACTTATATAAGATTCGTATGCAGTTTTTACGCACGTTCGGGTACTTAGTTCGTCGCCAGGCGGTCTTTTGCGCTAAGTTTTGAAAATTGATTTGAGGTATTACTTGGTACGTATGTACCAAAAATCGCAATTTTCCCATAAGAATGCTTTGCGCGGATTTTTGAAAAATTTTTTGAGGCACTTATCGGTAAGATAGAGGAAACAAAATCTCGGAGATTGAAGTTGAGGTAGTCTTCTATGGTTCTTACGGAAGAAATGTTACAAAAATACCGTGTGTTCGACGCCAGGTGGGTTCGAAATGCTTCCATAAGAAATGCATTGCTGACATCTTGGACGATTTTTTTTAATGCCTTCCCGATAAGCTGGAAAGATAAAACCCGGAATGGTGACAGAGGCGTTTGAGGACATTCTTTTTTACGTCCACTGTTTCTCTAGTGGTCCTTGGTTCGATGCAAGAGTGTCATTCCGATTCTACCATGCATTTCAAACGGGAATAACGGATCTTATTTTAGGACCTTCCCGATAAGATACTGAATTGAAACTTTGAAACACGTCAGAGTGGCACTTCTCTAACATTCATATGTCATTGTCTCTCACGAACGGGTCCTGTGTTCGACACCAGGCGCTCATTTACGCAAATTTCTTAAAATTGTTTTGAGTCCTTTCTCTATGCAGGAGACTATTCAAAATCACAGCGTTTGCGTTTGAAGTAGTTTCGTATAGAACCAGTGGAAGAAAGGTTGCATATGACCGTGAGTTCGATGCCACATGGATGAAAATTTCTCACGTAAGAAATGTATTGCTGCAATTTTTAAGAATTTTGCTGGATAAGCTTCGAAGATGACATCCGTAAGGGGAACTTATTGTAAATTTTTACCAATTAGCTTGCAGTATGCAAGCAACTTTTACTCGTATATATATATATATATATATATATATATATATATATATATATATATATATATATATAGGTATATCCGGATAGTTAGCTCTGTGTGTGTGTGTGCGCGTGCGCGTGCGCGTCTTCTGTCTGATCTGTCTTCTACCCTAAGAAAAGATTTCTGTATAATTATCCAGGCAATTGCACGAAAAATGCGAGAGCAAAAACTACTAAAACACAAATAGAAATGAATTGTCTCGGGTATTACCATAGGGTGATATATACTTACTCTACCGCATATACGATTCCAGTCTGGCTGTCAGTCCAGTCCGTCAATGGAGTGTGCTTCGATCATGTATTTTTCGAATAGAAGTTTTCATGTGCAGGATTCCGATACATAAGAGAAATATAGATCTATATACTCCATTTGTTATCTATAATAATATATGAAGTTACTGTTACCCGTGTAAATAAAGTAATATTAATATAAGGGGTGTTCAAATGAAAAGGTACAAAATGACACTGTGGGTGTAAATGAAATCTTTATTCAAAAGTAATGACCAAAGGCTTGAACACAACTATCCCTCTGTTTAACGAGCCAAAAGATTCCTTGCTCTCAGAATTCCTGTGACTGTGATAAGAGCTAGTTCTTCACCGATTGATCATCTGTTCCGTCCAATTGACGCGGCAGTGCATATGAGGACATCACGTTGCAAAATATGACAACTGAGAAGCAGCAAGGTGTCATCAGATTTCTGACTGCAAAAGGTGTTAAGCCAGTTGATATTCATTGCTGGATGGTGGCCATATGCGAGGGAGACTGTGTGTCCGTGGCCTACACAAGTCTATCAAAAGCAAACAGCCAGGGCTGCTCACAGAGGGAGGGATTCCGCTCCAGGATAATGCACGTCCACACGTCTCCAGGGTAACACACAGTGCATTGGCCAAGTCAATTGATCATCCACCCTACAGCCTGAACATGTCACCCTGCAACTTCCATCTGTTTGGTCTGCTGAAAAGACATCTCTAAGGGCAATGCTTCAACTCGGACAACGAACTGAAGGACACAGTGAAGGACTGGCTCCTGTCACAGCCACAAGAATTCTGGGAGCAGGAAATCTCTTGGCTTGTGAAACAGTGGGATGGTTGTGCTCAAACCTCTGGTAAATACTCCACTCCAATGACTCCAATTATACCCACAGTGTTGTTTCATACCTTTACATTTGAACACCCCTCGTACTAATATTAATACCATTAATTTATGCTCGTTTCACTTTAAATATATTTGAAAATTAATAATCATGCTCAATAACAGTTGCTTTTTTCTGAAATTCACCATCAATACTAACATTGACTAAGAATACTTTATTTTCGATATAATTGATGGCATTGCATTCTTCCTCCGCAAATTCAGGTTTTGAGGTGAGAGAAGGAAACCTCAGAAGACCCTTATCGGTCGGTAGTACTTTTTCTAGCAACTATCATCCTGTTAGTGGAATCGGATTTCGAAGCCCGCAAACTAGGGTTAAAAATAATAATACTCTGTTTGGATATTACGAGGGAGTGTTTCATGTCCAATATGTGATCCATATTTACCGCTACATCTAAAAGAATTGTGAAAAGTTACAAAACGTGATTATCCATGCGAATGGACCATTTCTAAAATCACGTCCATGTGATATCGGGAAGTTTTTGGCCGGAATTCCGGATTCCCCGTTTGAAATGTTTGGTTGAATCGAAATGCCGTCCTGGTGCCGAACCAAGACACATCAGGGAAACGATACACTGCGCATATGTAAGCTAATCATATCCGCTATACAGAACCATTGGGAGGGTCAATCAAAGCAAAATTAGGAAACCATGGGTGACGGTTGAAATGATAAATAAAATGGAGGAAAAAAGACAATGGAAAAGGGTCAACACAGAACACGGGCGTAGAATGTACAGGTCACTGAACAACAAACTGAGGAGGGAAACAAATAGAGCAAGAGAATTGTGGTGGAAGGGACAGTGTAATGAAATAGAGAAGATGGCTGAAAGTGAGAGGTTCGACTTATTATATAGAAAGGTGAAACAATTAACGGGGAATAAAATTAGTAATAAAATGGCCACTTCTTGGGATAACAAGGGTAACGTCTAAAGGGAGCCAGATAGCATAAGGGGACGATGGAAAGAGTATGTGGAAGCATTGTATTCAAGAGACATGAAGCCTACCCACATAAAGATAAAAAGTATACAAGAAGTAGAGGAAGACGATGTTGGACGGAGTAAATTAGATAGTGAAATACATAGGGCACTGCGGGATACGAAAGGGAACAAAGCAACGGGTGTGGACAAGATTCCAGTAGAATTTCTTCAGAACCTGGGGGAAAGGGTAAGAGACATTTCTACAATTTATGTAGAAAAATTTACGACGAAGAAAAGTGGCCAGAGGATGTTACTAAGTCTATCCTGATTTCGCTTGAGAAAAAGAGAAATGCCTTGGAATACCGGGATTATCGCACAATTAATTTAATATCTCACGCGGCAAAGGTTATTCTAAGGGTCTTGAATAGAAAAATCGAAGAAAAACTTATGAACACATAGGAAATGACCAGTTAGGTTTTCAGAGAGGAAAAAGAACATAGGATGCAATAGGAGTACTGAGGGTACTCGTAGAACGAAGCTTAGAATTTAAAAGGGACGTTTGTGTATGTTTTGTTGATTTTTAACAGGCGTTCGATAGAGTTCAATGGCCAAAACTGATGATGATACAAAAGAAAATTGGGTTGGATTGGAAAGATAGGCGTTTAGTGCAAAATTTGTATTTAAATCAGACCGCACGAGTAAGAGTTGCTAATGGGGAATCGGAATGGGCAGAGTTAGGAAGGGGAGTAAGACAAGGCTGCCCTTAAACACCATCTCTTTTTAACATATATGCAGAAGAAGTGATCAAAGAAGCTTGGGATGAAATAGATAAGGGAATAAAGGTTGGTGGGGAACTTCTAAAGTCAATAAGATATGCAGACGATTAAGCTATTGCGTGCGATTCTGAAAGGGGTTTGCAAATCCTAGTAAATGCACTAAACGATAAAACAAAGGAGTTTGGGTTGAAAATCAATGTAAGAAAGACTAAAATTATGCAGTTTTCAAAGGGAGAGAAAGCTAAGTTAACAATAAGGGTGGATGGGGATTAAAGCTAGAACAAGTAGATCAGTTTCCATACTTGGGCAGCCTTCTTTCTAAGAATGGAAGATACTCAACAGAGATTAGAAAAAGGATAGCATTAGCGAAAGAAGCATTAATGAAGCAAAGGGAACTGATGACGAAGGGCCTTGATAAAGGAATCAGGAAAAGATTGGTAAAACCCTTGGTGTGGAGTGTAATGTTGTACGGGTGTGAAACGTGGACGTTAAGAAAAGAGGATGTCAAAAGATTGCAGGCTATTGAGATGTGGGTATGGAGTAGAATGGAGAAAGTAAGTTGGGTCGATAGAAAAACGAACGAGGAGGTTCTAGAGATGGAGAAAAGAGTTATGATGGAAGTAATTAAAAATAGACGAAAGTAATGGGTGGGTCAAATATTGAGAGGAGAGGGATTGTTGAAGAAAGCGATCGAGGGAAGAATACTTGGGAACATTTTATTTTACAATTCACTCGTGAAGGCGAATTATTTCCAATGTGTTCTTTTAATTCAAAAAATTACTGTGAATATTACCCATTGTTTGAAAAAAGCTATGCTCCAAGGATATTCTTAATGTCAGCAAAACCGTGACTGAGATCAGTGAACCGAGAATTTATTGAATTGATATTGAAAGAGAAATCGTATATATACGAGCAAAGGTCCTCTTTTTGAACAATCTATCACCATTTCATGAAAACATAAACAATATTCATTTTTGTAATCCCAACGTGGGATAGCAGAGTAATATTGGAGAGGCGGCACTGAAACAGTTAATTGTGGGAATCGACTAGTATTCATATTCAGCTAGTTTTTCCTGCGCCTAAGGTTGTATCCCGTGAATCAAAATTTAAACCAAAAACTTCGATGGTTTCTTTTGTCAAAATCTTTGTTCTCCACTCAGCAACGGTTAGATAACAAATGGAATGACTACCAATATCGATTAATATCAGTTAAATATTTATTCCAGATAATGTATAATATAATTCGATTTAGAATTAGAACATAAACCGGAAATAGCTATATTAAAACATAAACAATATTTATTGTTGTAATGTACTTCGCCATCATAAAATAACACAAAATATAATATCGTATAATGGTGCTATTGCAAGATTGATATCATGCGATGAATGAAAAATAACTTACCAATACAGCCTTTATAATATCGTTGGAACCGACTCGTTTTGAAAATGGTTATTCAAGTAAATATTTGATGTAAAACCACCAAATCTAATTATTAGATGACCTGATTCCTCTCCAGATTCACACTCGTTTTATTCACACAACCTTACTGCCGAAGTACTCAGTGTCGCGAGGTTATGCCAACGGTAGACCAAATGAGTCTAAACCCCTTCAAATGTTTCTTTTGGGCGAGAAAGACTTGGTAATATTTTTCAACCGTTCTAACTTTAAAATATAAGGAAACACATGGTTTAAATTACTTCCAGATGCAATGTTAAATTGAAAAACGGAGACAAAAGGAAGCCTTTGTCAGGACTCTCCAGCGCCCCCTTTTCGGCCACTTTGGGGTTTCCGTTCTTCTTCTGCTGCAATTACTGGGAGAATAGAGAGGGGATCTCGTTGGTTTTGGCTTTCTTCTTGGTTTTCCTCTTCAGCATTTTCTTCCTTCTTGTATAGGTTGCCAAAATATTCAGCATTGCTTTTCTATTGCAAGTTTTCGTGCCATCTTCCATATCATACAGGGATGTTCCTCAAACGTAATTCCGAATTCCCCATTTAAAACGTACGTATCGTATTATAGAATCGAAATGACGCCCTGGGGTCGAACCAAAGATTATTTCAGTAATTATGAACATGGTATGCCTCCCAACGGTTGCCGGCGCTTGGAGATACCTTTGTCTCTTACCTTTAATCTTTGAACGCCGAGTTCCTTTTCTTTTCATTCATGGTATATGAAATTTATTTACTATCTCTGTTCACATACTGGGTTTTACATTTCTATGTTGTCGAGAATAAGTTCAAAAAATTCTTAAATATCGTCGGAATGCTTTTAAAGGGGATAATTTCGCACCCAACACGCTTATTTCGTAACATGTTCTCTACTGGAAGGTCACGTTATGATTTTGAATTCTCTATCTTACGAAGTAGTTTCCAAAAAAATTCCAAAATTCTTGCAATGTATTCTTATGGGAAAATTCCGATTTTTGGGAGCATCTGGTATGGACAGACCATCATTCTGTCCTCGTAAAAATGTCAATGGCACTTGTGGGACACAGTTAGAATTTGTATCCCCTAAATCCAAGGGGACCAAATACTCTCATTGATTCTCAACGAGATTAAAAATTAATATTTTTATATACCATATAAATTGCGTCTTTGATCTTGGTATGAATCGTATAAATAAACTATAAGCATTAAGATGCCCTCTTGACGAATTCCTGTATGTAAGATAGAGAATATTGCCCCTTGAATCTCTTTTCTCTATATGTTTTGATATACATATGAGGTTTAGCTTATCAATCGTTACTGCGGTCCTTAATTTGACGAATCTTTAAAAGGAGTTAGAAACGCCCCCAATCAGTATTTTATAAAATCCATAAATGAAAGCATAACTTTCTGAAAAGAATTTTTCAATATCTTAAAAAAATAAAATAAATCGCCAACTAAACTTCATTAATTTTTACTTAAATATATTTAACTTCCTTAAAAAGTATCATTAAAGGATTATAAGCATTTTATTTTTCTATGTTAAAGGATATTTTTCTTAAAAATTGGATTTGTAAGATTATTAGTTTATAAATTCCTATCTGAGGTGCCCTCAACCAAGGAATTATGAAGCCGACGATAAGAATGTGAGTTGATTGAATATACTTCTCATGAAACTTGTCTAAAGCTCGTACGATGATTCCTTTAAATTAAAATTTCCTATATAAATATAACCTGAAAACGATTACTTGCTATTATTACGTTGCATTACGCTTTGACTGGGATCGAAACCAATATTACAGACTAAAGCATTTTACTCATTCTAAGGAGACGAATTTTCAGAATATGCTCATTTTTAAGTTTTAAAACTTCTGGTTCTTGAGTCTAGTGAAAATAAATCCACATACAAACCCAAATTACCATGTAGAATAGCTGAACAGCCCGTTGATTATGAGCGTTAAGCGAACGTTGAAAATTACCGCACACGTTGAAAATGTTGAATTATTCTACCCTTAGGAAAACAGTAGATAGCTAATGCAACAGAAGAGGCATGGAATTAAGAAAATAGATCTGCTACTATGATATAAGACCTTAGTGTACTAGGGTATGTACACCACCTGCCACACGCCGAAATTAGCGTGGTAAGAGCTCGATGTGATAAAAACGCAGTGATCGCTGTTATTAGAAAGTGGTGATTAATGAGCAAACTGCATAAATGTTTTGGATTTTTGCC
Organism: Pachydiplax longipennis; assembly: GCA_036926295.1. Taxonomy (NCBI): domain Eukaryota; kingdom Metazoa; phylum Arthropoda; class Insecta; order Odonata; family Libellulidae; genus Pachydiplax; species Pachydiplax longipennis. The sequence goes on from JAVFKF010000037.1 coordinate 2,264,843, forward strand.
CTCAATGACGACGAAGAACTGCTTGCCCATCTGCGAGTGAAAGTTTTCCTTTCATAGCAGCAGAATATTCTCTGAATCTCGTTACATGTTTTCCTCTTGGACACTATCAATGGAAAGTTGTTCTTCGTGAAATTCGTTCGAATTTGCGACTTTTTCGAATCAATGGTTCATTGACATTCTATTTCTTCTTGACTACCTTATCCTAAAGAATCGTACGGTATCTATATAACCTCAACACAGATGCTATAATTATAGTTAGAGACACTCTTATTTGGCGAGATTAGATCCACGTTTGACTGCCTAATTTTATATGTTTTAAGGTCATTGGCGGATCCAATTACAATGTAACATCTTTTATTGGGGCGAAATTGTAACTCTTCTTACATCGAACCCTTGTCGTATGAAATTTAAGAAAAAGAAATATCACCAAAAGGGACCACTGAAGAAAACTATTTTGTGGTTTGAATTTGAATGTCGTAAGTTCCCACTTGGGAATAATTTACCCCAACGCAGGTAAGTACTCACAAGAAGGCGGGTGTGAAAAACTTGAGAAACCTACAGATAGTTAAAGACTAAATTTTTAATGAGAAGGAACAGTAAGTCATCTGAAAGCCAAGGAAAAGACGATACAGTAACACTTTACATAGCGAATACAAGTAGAAATACGTTCACATAGAAAAAATAAATAGAAAGAGAATATTATGAAGTGCAAAAATTCTGGGTTTCAAAATAGAACAATGAATATTTAAATGAATAAAAATGGGAAATTAAAGGATTCACTAGTAGTAAACAGCCTTTCAGTGTCCATTGATAAAATAAATCATTTTTTCTCAATGCTTGACATTCAATTGCACGACATTCGGAAATACTACATCCTAGTAAGGCTGACCGCCCCATTAATGAAGTCATATAGAGCTCAGATTAAAAGCTCACCATCTGCATTTATCACATAGCTTATAAGAAAATTGTCTTTAATTCCCCTTTTTTAGGTAATGTAAATAGGATGTGGAAGAATGAGATAAGTTGCCCTCTCCGACATTCATTTAGGCAGTGATTAGCTGCCGCTAGAGGCAGTGACCGAACCATAGGATAGAATGAGGGTGTTGTCGAGGGTCATGATGGAATCGGGCAGCGGTTCCACGCGTGTAACCACGGGAAGCAACTTGTGTCGGCTTTCCATCTATGCTGGATAATTTTTCTATATAAAGCTTTCTATCTTATTTTACCGTGTAATGTGAAGCATCGTATTCGATGTTGAAATAATAATATAACAAATGGGAAAATGAATCCAAGTATAAAAAAATCACAGGAATAAGATCACAGAATTTAAAAGAAACGGGTAAAATGTCACGCAGTTCTGCGTTTTCCCGATAGAATGTTTATCTGTCGAGTATCTGTTCTTTTTTTCATGAGATCAAAAATATGACTAGTTAAGAATTTTTTAGAATTTCCCTTGGAGCGACAGCTTTTTATCAATATTATGTAACATATATAACATTATATGGTTTTTAAATTACCGGAAAATATGTTGTCCTATATTTAATGTTTCTTTAGTAGTAGTAGTTTTAAAAGTGCTTCTAAATCCGAGGTAAATATGAAATTAGAAGAAATAAACACTAAGATATAGTAAAACAAAATAATAAAACACATTTTGCAGCTGTGACTACTACACTCATTGGGCCCAGATATACAAATGCAGTGGGAATAAAGTTTAGGCAACACAATGAAAGAATTGCAAGGATTTGGATAGAAACATAAGGAATTGATACTGCAACAGTAGTACTTCTTATTACTGGGTCAATCCATACCAAGTGGTCCAACACTGGTTGCTCGACCATCTCAGAAAAAATTGATGTTCGGTGTGTAGATACCCTTACGTTTAGAGAGCTCAAGAGTATTTTAAAAATATTTTTAATGTTTAATATTTGATTTTTCTTTCGATAAATTAGAAGTTGGTGATGGGTGTCTGTCTCAGTCCATTTGAAGTTATTCTATTTTAGCTTCGGGATACTCTGAGATTTTCCACAGCGAATTTTCTTCGAAGAGAGAAAGAAGAATTTCGGTTGACAATTTCTGATTTGATGTAGTTTTTGGTGTTCTTATCGAAGGGATGATCTGTTCTAAACATTCGGCGACGATTGCGAGCTGACGTGGAAAAAATCGAGAGGAGGATTTGGAATTTCGATTGGGCATTTTGTATCCATTATTTCATAATAATTTCGGGATAGAAGGGATGTTTGTTGACGATGAAATTTGCAAATTTAGTCCACTGAAGAGAAGGTTTGGTAGGATTGTTGGGAACAGTCCGAAAAGGGAACAGAGAATCGGGAAATGATTTGAGGAATTCTCTTTGAAAACTAAAAAAGGAGTTAAATTTATAGGTAATTATGGAGTCAAGAAAATGAGACCTTCTGGAAGGTCGCAGAGAAAGGAGATGTGAAATTCGTAGGAATTGTTGGAGTGTTTGTCCATTTGGATGCTGAAGTGGGATCTTTGCTGTTCCCGTCTCCGAATAAATTGTGCGTATACAGGTAAGAAAGTCAAGATCTAGACGGCGAATGTGTTTGCCATATATAGAATATAAATGGACTGGGTTATTATTCACCGTCTTTTTTATGTCCAGCGCGTCGAGACCTGGGATTGGTAAAGAGGAGAAATAAATGGAGTTATGAATGAAAATGGCTAGTCCCAGTTTACTTTATCTAGACGTAGGATGTTGTCATGGGATGCATTTAAGAGGATAAACCTTGGTCTCTTCAAGGCAGTTTATATTAGAGTCGTCGAAGAGAAATTCGAGGAATTCATGGAGTTGCAGTTCTAGGGGCAGATGGAAATTAATGGATACATATATGATGTTTACAGCTTCAATACAAAAGGAGATGATTTCATCCTTCAATGCAGGTGTAGCCATTACATTGTTTGATGAAACTAAAATTTTTCAAGAAAGTGGATGAGGATTAAGGCGGGGGATGAAGATGAATCGCATTTTAGCTGCACGCGGCAGATAACATTAGTGCAGTTTAAGGAGAGTTCTTTCTATGACTGAATGTCAAACATTGTAGGGCAACCCCGTAGGGGCTCGAGCGGAGGGTTTTCATCTCAACACTCATTCCCACATTATAAAATATTTTGTTTGCGAACTTAAATCTATTTCATTACGAACATTTTCAACCGTATAATTTATACAAAATAACATTGAAATATCTAAATGTACATAAACACCCTGCAAACTGCCTTTCGGCATGTGGCAGGGGGTGTAAACACCGAACGAACGATTTTTTTAGCTTGTTATTATCGCGCACTAGCTGAGGCGCCCGTTGATTCTCAACGGGAATATATAAATTAGCAGTAGGTAATATATTAGGTAATAACTTGTGCAGAGGAGAATCTAACATCTCTCACTTAGCTTGGATCAATGAAAATGATATCCTAAATGAAAATGTTTTATATTTTCTAACTTCTTATCATTTGAATGCAAATCTAAAATCCACAATAAGAAAAGGAATCGTCTTAGATATTCTTTCTTCAACTTTCTAATAACAGTAGTGGTACCTTTGAGAAAAGAACCTTTCATCTCATCAGATTACGACTTTTCTCAGCCGTGGGAACATCCTCGCGACATCGAGGCTTCCTTGTGAGGTCACTTATTGAATTTATCCACAATACCACTCGTTTAAGTCTTTTATTACTTCTTCGTTTTAATTTGTATAACAATTTATGATTTTATCGAACCGAAAATCCAAAAATATCCACTTGTCACTTTCGGCAGATATCGTGAATTAATAACTGTGGCTTGCGAAAGCCACTTGTCGATTCTTGATTATGAATTTACAAGTTTAGAGAAAACCCATCAAGGAACTAGTTATTTTACCGCTCAAACGAAATGGGCCTTTTTAATTCGACGGATCGTCGTCTTTCTTTTAAAAATTGGGGTGACATTACCTTCGCTCGTAGATTTTTCAAGTATTACTTTAAGAAACTCTGCTAATTCTTTGAATGCTCTTTAAGCTGGTATATCCTTGGTTCGACTCGAAAACGCTCTCATAAGAAATGCTCTTGCACAGTTTCCTCAACTGTGTAAGATGATGATCTCCCTTGGGATTTTTCCTGGGTGCACGTCGTCTCGTGTAATAATTACCCATTTCCTTAAGCTTCCTTTAAATTTACTTATTAAGATAGTATTGCTTAGCTTCACTTCAAATCCTATACGGGAGAAAATTTTGATGGAAACAATACTACTTGCTCACGAATACAAAAGATCGCCCGTGTAAAAAATGAGGCGTTTGATTAAGTTATCATTTACTCGAAATGCTAATGCAATACGCGGTATTAGATGATTAGGTAAGAAGAGTCATGGTTCAAGCACCCACTGCCACACGCCGAGAGGCTGCACGCAGTATACATTAATCAATTTAAAGTTTTTCCAGTGTAAATCACACGTAGTAGCTTAATTATTTTCAAATAGAGTTGGCAGATTCGAGGTGATAAAGAAATTTTCCTTAAATGTTCATTCGCTGCCTCCTGTGAATCAACACTGCAAATTGTTCGTAAATGCAAATGGATTTCATAATATTGCCTGCTATGAACATATACTAACATTAATTTTTAATAATTACTTTCATATGGACCTAAAATAATCGTGTATTCTTACGGAAAAACGCAATACCTCGGTTTCAACAATCGCATTCGTCGTCAAGGGGACTCGTTGTTTATAGCCTCAAAATTTCACGAAATTTCCGTTTATTTTAAACGAATACTCACCAATATCACCCGTTCTCCCTATTCTAGCGATGATATGCCAGAGGATAATTTTAAAAAACTATCGGATTTCACTTCCCCGTACCTATCTTAAGTACACACAATATGATTTTATTCCTGGACGCTCATGCCTCACCAATCATTCCTCCCTTCAGTACCATGCAATAGAAACTATTCAAACCAGTTCGCAATTAGATGTTTGTTATTTTGACTTTGCCAGAGCGTTTGACTTCCTTGACCACTCTCTTCTCCTCTACAAGCTGCAATATAGATTTGGCATTTACGGAAATTTCCTCTTCCTTCTCAATAGTTTCCTTTTAAGTAGAAGGCAGAGAGTAGTCTTAAATAATCTTTCCTCTTCGTGGACTCCTCTGCTCTCCGGCGTTGCACAAGGGAGTGACCATACTTGTTCTCATTATTCATCGATGATCTCCCCAAAGCCATTGGAGATGGAAGCAATATCTTACTTTTTGCGGACGACTGCAAAATTTTTAAAAAAATCACCACAGTCAGTGGTTGTTCTGATCTTCAGAGCTTTATAAACGCAGTCTCAGCATGGACTTCTTCTAGAAAACTGAAATTAAACCCCGAAAAGTGCTGCGTAATGTCAATAACTTTAAAAAAGAAAAAAATCTGTAATGCCTACCAAATAAACGACACATGTATCCCTAAAGTCTCCTCTTGCAAAGGTCATCACCGATGAAAAATCAAATTTTTCGGAACGTGAATTTTGTCAAAAAAAAGAGCTATGTCTCGACTAGGGATGCTCTATAGGTTCACCGATCCAGTCTCTCTTCACACCTACTTCTCCAGCTGTGTTCTTCCTCCTCTCACTTACTGCTCTCCTATCTGAACCATGTCATCCAAATCAAACCTCTCTTCTCTCAACCGTATCTTAATTTCTTTTTAAAAATAGTCTATTTTCGAGTGTCGTCTTGTAGAAATATGCCAAAAGATCATCTTCTCAATCACCTCAATCTCACCCCAATCAAAACCTCTCATACTTTCTCCGACATTTCCTTCTTACATAATGTAATAAATAGCAAAATTGATTCTCCATTCTTACTCTCCCTTTTCTCTTTCTGAGTTCCCTCAAGAACAACACATCCATCCGATACCTTCTCTTTAATTACTCCTCGTTTATCAAAAACGATCACTCTTCTTCCGTATTCCATCAATTTTCAATTCCCCTTCTTTTAATACTCATTTCGATCCTTTCCTCTTATCTCCGAAATATATCGAGAATGTAGTTGTGATTGGCGTGGAAAAATACATCTTTCTAAGATTCTTTGTTTGTCTGCTTATATTCATTTGTTATTTTATTATATGTTTAATTTGTTGATTTTTCACGATTTTATTGATATTTTGTTCTTTATTAATATTGTAAATCGTCAGCAGTAATTGGCTTCGTGCTGTATGATGATGTTTGTTAATAAATAAATAAGTCATATTGAGGGATTCTGTCGACAGCCTTTTTGAGGTCGAAGATAAAATACTTGCTTTCTACTCTCGGCAGACGATGCCATGAACGAATGTTGTGTTTCGCATGATCTCGACTTTCTGAGAATAAATCTTTCTCAAATTTAATCCATGTACAACATCCAAATTTTCATAAATACCCGGTAAGCCGCCTTTCAGAGTGGCACACCGAATGTTTGAGCTACTTCTTTAGCTCGTCACTTGTCACGTCCTCTGCAAACGTACTTTCTCTGAATTAATCGCTTCAATAGAAGATAACATTGAAGTGATGTTTAAACCGTAGTTGAAATATTATCCATCCTCTGATTCATTTGGCAGATAAAATATATAAATTTTATCTTTTCAATTATTTTTGTCTAGCAAGTTGCGATACTAAAGTATGTTCCGATAAGGAGCAGCACGATACATTAATCTTTTGACATATTTTTACGAGATGTGCTAATATCTTTCTTTTTAGCCTCGATCACTTATCGTACAGATTCCCTTCGTCTTAATACACATTCCTAGACTTGAATCAAGAAGTCAATCCGATATTCCACAGCGAACAGTCAAATTGCTCCGCTCGGCAAATATAATTTCAGTTCATCTCAGAGGGTTCATAAAATGGTATGGGTTAACCAAGTAAAGGACATGGCAACGTCTCGCCGTAGCAGTGCTCAAACAGTGGTCTCAATTCAGGTAGTGCCATCAAAGGAACACTGACTCAGGACTGGAGGAAACGAAGACAGGTAGAGAGACGGAATCGGTACGGATTCAAGTCCGCGAAAGAAAACGAAGAGGTATTAGCAGGATCTCTGGTCGTTATTTCCGCGGATTATTAAATAATATAACAGCAGCTGGAGAATAGCGGTGACCCTGCCTTAGCGGGTCTCTATGCAATTGATGGCCTTCGGTGAAATCGGGACCGGAAGTGGGTGGAAGCACTTTAAATAATAATACCTACGGTTTCATACATCTAATTATTATGGACGCAAAAATAAAGAAACTCGAACAGAAAGCAGATGTAGCGAAATATTCATTTCAGCGCGATTGTAGTTGGATGAAATCTGAAAAATCTTTGGTCGTAAACATGAGATATCGGATTGCGAAACAAGTTTATTTAAACGCGAAGATTGGCGTCCCAAATATAGGGCAAGATAAGGGAAGATGGACGGGGAGTGTCGCTGAGATAACAATAATGGAAGATTTGCCGGCGGTTTTCCAGATAGTATAGAAAGATAGAATAGAAATTGGTTTCTAACATTGGATGGAATTTTCTAATGGTGCGACGACTGGTATTCAAAGCTAAATGTAAATAGAAGTTTCGTAATAATATTTAAAGACTATTCCTTGTCAATTGTTCGTTAGAGGAAACTTACGTAAAAAGCAGTTAATTATTTTACCCTCACGAAGAATTATATCTAGATTTACCTCGTTTAAAGTATGTACATTCGGACGTGCAAAAAATAGAATTTTCTTTTCGAAATGAATCTTCGGCATGTTCGAGAGCGAATCGTTGCTATTATAATAAACTCAACCCATGAACATGTCGTATTGGTAAGCTTGACTCAAACACCTGTTGGTGGAAAAGTCCTTTGAACCGCTTGAAGATTCACTTTTATATGGATTGATCTTTAGTTAAGAGCTTCTCCTTAAGGCCACGGAAGCTCATTCTTTTGTCATTTTTTATTTTATTCTCTCTCACTACATGTCAACTACTCGCACAAATTGAATAAACTGATCTCTCAAATTGAAAGAAAATCTAAAGAATAAAGAACCCCCCCATCAAGAAGAATGAGACACCAGTACTATTTTCTCTTATATGCAACTCTCTAAGAATTCGCCTAGGGGTTTAAAATGCATAAATTCTTTACGAACAGTGCAAGGTATGTATTAAAATTAATCAGCTAGTACATGTATAAAAACTTATGAATTAGTTCGTTGAAAGCGTCAACACGACTGTGCTCAAATCCCATTCCAAATATGTTGAGCAATCATACGATATATTAGCAATAAAAGCAAGTATTTTTTGTTAAGTAGATAATTAATAAAAATTTTTGTGATAATTTAAAAAAAGAGGGTGATGGATTTGAAAATCGTCTGAGATTGTTTATATCTGCAACCACCGATCTGTGGCGCAAAGCCGTTGGCGTCATAAATCGTCGAATGACGACCGCAGCTGAATTTTGATATCTTCCAGTTAATAGACTAAAGATAATAATAATTGAATATTAGCTAATTAATAGAAATTTAAATCGATTTTACTTTGTGAGAAAGCGGTGTTAGACGGTTGTTTTTTTATTAATCAAAATCTTTTTCATTTATTTACTGTTTTTAACAGACGAAAGGGTAAACGAGGTATATAATCGTTTCTTATATATTTTCTATAATACGATTCTATAATACAATTATTTAATGCTCTTAAATAATTTTTTTGGCAAATGAAGCAATTCTACTGAGGAGATCTTAAGAACGAATATGCGGAAAATTTTTTACGATATTCTGCCAATCAATATTACCAAAGTATGAAAGCTGAATTTTCGGCAGAAAAATTACCAGAGTAAAAATGACCATTTTCAATGGAAATGGACTTTTATCTCCCACAACAGTGATTGTTTGGTTCCATAAGAAAACTCGACTTGTGGCCGCAGAACGGTGGTTTGTTTCGCGGTATCTTCATATCATTGTTCGAAAGAAAGGAAAACAGGGAGAGAGAATGTTCTATTGGCTGGGATGCAATACATCTCTGCATCTTAAGCGTGTTTCATGTGAAAGAGACCTTGAGAAAACCGCGTATTAAGCGGGATAACGTCTTAGGCGAGAGCGTCTTGAACGGGTTTGTCTGCAATTCAATGTTAGAGAAAATGTTAGAAATACTTTTATTGTAAGTAGAAATGCATGGAATGTGAATCGGATGGCTGCGCAATTCCTCTCACGTGCAATTCGCACGGGATTTGGCTTTCTCTCGACGATGACGGAATGCTTTGGAATCCAGCCACGCCAACGCTCGGCCAAACGCTAAAACAAATAATGCCGATACTTTAAAATTATATTTAGCGAATTCGCCTAATCTACATATGTGACCTTCGGTGGAGTATGAATTTCGGTGTTTCACCGTCACTCTAGTTTCGTAATCGATTTTTTTCGCGTATCGGGATAGCGAATTCTTGAGTCGACTGAAACTATAGCATCTATTTCTCTGATATTTCTCATCAGAACGGCCTATATAACTAGGAGGGCGCACGATATCTCTTCTAAGATCTCTGAATTTATCAAGCAAAAGATCGATCGAGGAATAGAACCTGCAGAATTCATCTGAAAAATGTTAAATCCTCCATTTCAACAAATATTTTACTAAACCACAAGACAAGAATTACAATACACGACCATGATTTCACAGCATGGCTGTATCTTCAGGTGACAAACAAGGAAATCGTCACATCATCATATGTTTTTCTGCCCTTTTTGGCAGGTTATCTCCACTCTATCCTTTTCTCAGCCATTCTCTTAATTAAGAAGTAACTTCCCTCCATCCTGATCAACATCTGCCTTCTTTTCCTTCCCCTTCCTCCAACCATCCCTTCTATTGCAGTTGTTAATAAACAATCTATTCTTAGGAAGTGCCCTATCCAGTTCTTTCTTCTAATTGTTTCCATCAATGACTTTTTCTCATCTACTTTCCTTAACACTTCCCCATTTCTGTCTTTTCAGCTCAAACCTTCTATCTTTCTCCAGATCCACATTTCTAGGGCTTCCAGTCTTTTTTCATCTTCTTTTCTGATTGTACAGGTCTCTGCACCGTACAATGCCATGCTCCATGTGTAACATTTGGCTACTCTCTTCCTCAACTCTTAGTTCAATAGTCCACAGAGCAGTCTCCCTTTTCTTTGGAATTCTTCCTTTGCCATCGCTATCCTTCTTCTTATCTCTACTGAGCAACAAATATCATCCATCATCATACTCCCCACATATAAGAATCTTTCCACTTGTTCAATGCATTCCCCCTCTAGTTTGATCTCTATTCTCTCTCCCTTTCCTCCAACAACCATACACTTTGTTTTCCTATTGCTTATCCTCATCCCGATTTCCATGCACTTGGTGTTTAGCTCTTCCAAAATTCTTTTTAAAGCTTCAGTTTCTGCAAATACTGCCAATCGTCAATGGCAGCAAATCTTATACACTCTACTTTTCTCCCTCCCACACGTACACTCTCTTTCCATCATAACATTCTTTTATTATTTCTTCCAGATAGAAGTGAAATAATATTGGGGACATGTTGCATCCTTGCCTTACAACTCTACTAAAGCGTATCTCTTCTGTCATATCTCCTCACTCTTGCAAACAACTTAAACCATGAAAAAACAGAGGAGCTGTCAAATAACCAATCAGAAACAGGAAAGGGCTGGTGTAAGGTGAGGTAGGGGGAGGGAGAGACAAAGCAAGGAATACGAGGGGGGACCCAAAAGTAACGAAAACCGGGCTGTGGAGGGGAGGAACGTCAGGGGACCGAGTTCTGGTTGGTAGGGTATTTTGGCGGGAACTCTCATGAGTCAGTATGCAACGTTTCGTCGCCGTGAGAGCAACTGTTTGTGCGCAGCATTTCTTTTATCAAAGTAACTTTTTCCCATGTGGCGAAAACGTGAGATGGCTGACGCTCGAGAGCAACGCGCGGCGGTAAAATTTTGTTTTCTGTTGGGTAAAACGGCTGCGGAAACTCTTGTAATGCTTCAAACAGCTTACAAGGTTGATGCTTTGAGTCAAGCTCGGGTCTACGACTGGTTTTCGCGGTTTAAAAGGGGCGAAATGACGATTGAAGACCAACCTCGTTCCGGGCGCCCCTCAACTTCAAGAACTGACGACAATGTTGAAAAAATCAACACCCTAGTCCGTGAAGATCGTCGCCGAACAATTGATGAGCTCTCTAATATTTCTGGCATGTCATGGAGTTCAATTCAGAGGATTTGCGCATGAGAAGAGTTGCAGCCAAATTTGCGTTGCCACTGCGTTGTCTGTGAGGCAGTTTTTGAGTAAAAACGGAATGACGCCGATTACTCACCCGCCGTACTCACCTGACCTGGCCCCCTGTGACTTCTTTTTGTTCCCTAGGCTCAAAAAGAACATGAAAGGAAAACGTTTTGGGACTGTGGAAGAAGTGAAACAAAAATCGCTGGAGGGGTTAAAAGACATCCCATTATGTGAGTTCCAGAGCTGTTTTGATCAATGGGAAAAACGTTTAGACAAATGTATATTGGTTAATGGAGAGTACTTTGAAGGTGATAAAAATTTAGTGTAAAAATATTGAGAAATAAAAAAGTTTTAATGAAATTCTCGTTATTTTTGGGTCCCCCCTCGTACAATAGCAAAGGAGTCGAAGGGGTTAGATAGAGGTTAAAATGTAAGGAAGGAAGCATAACAACAAAGGCCAGAATTAGGAAAAATACATCTTTAAGGACACGGTGGCGGACCCATTATCCTGAACGGAAAGGAGTGGGGGGGGGGGTGGGAAACAATAGTTTTCAAAATGGGAACGGGATTTGGAAAAAGGTATTCGTTTACAATATCCGAAGAAGAGGTATACGAGTATATAAGTATATATTCCTGTGTCTTTTCCTTGTTTGTCACCTGAAGATGCAGCCATGCTGCGAAACCATGGTCGTGTATTGTAATTCTTGTCTTGTGGTTAAGTAAAAGATTTGTTGAAATTAAGTCTTTTAACGTTAATATGTACCACAGAGCTACAGCTGATACTGTTTCGTTTAGTGTTAAGTCCTTTATTAAGAGGGTCAATGAAATAAATAACTTGACGATTGAGCCTGCAGATAGGGAGCTTCCCTTGCATTCTACCTCCGTCGGTATTCTATATTAGGAGCCCTGAAGAATGTTACGACAAGTGGTGCTATTTCAAGGAAATTTCTCGTTCATTTATAAATTATAACTACTACTAAAACGCTCTTTCTAAGTTATAGCTGTAGGAAAGCGATTTTTTGATGTTATGCACTGATATACGTTATTTGTATGTGTTATGTTTCAGGGGAATCATAACTGTTAAACTCACATTCTGTAATAAATGAGGCGGCTGCTGATGGTTGTGTTAATTAAAGAATGTGACACTAGAAAAACCATCAAAGAAAACATGCTGTGTAGATCATTTTGTAGATTACAGCTGTTTAAATTATAGTGGTCATTTTAGTTCGTGGATGGGGTGATCTGTATATGCATAAGAATAGAACATAGTTTGTGTTAGTTAAAAGTCGCCACCTGTCCTAGGGACTAACTGCGGTAGTATTTTATGATAAATGAGTACATAAAACAAGCGACTTTGAAGATTCAACGAATCGGAAGGAGAAGAAATATTTGTTTTTAAATGAAGAGCTATCAATTATAAAAAACAAAATGAGCGTGGAACATATATCTTCCCAAAAGATCGGCCAATCCTTCCACCTTCATCTGCATTGATCAAATAAAATTTTCATACTATAATGATGGATTCAGACGAGATAGCCGATTGAATGTCGTTATTCATGCTCTGGAACCTTCATTATTTAAATTATGGATGCCTTCCCTTCGGGAAATAATGATGAGTTTAGAAGTAGATGTTAGAGTTTGTTGCAAAATAGTGCAGTGAATGTGTAAAGTAAGTAATTAACGCGAAACTGAGGAAGTGACAGGTTTCTTGCCCAAGAAACAATCTAAACTGCATAGTAACGGTAATTATGGGATTATCTGGAATATATATAGCTATATATAATTATCGGATTGAAAATGGCTGATGATGATAGTATAATCCCCTCCTCACACTGCCACACTTCATTGCCTCAACGGGGGGGAGGGTTGTTAACGGAGGCGATGTATAGCCCAGGTTCAACCATGCTAAGAAGGCTTCAACAATATCTCCGACCAAATTGTGAAAGTGGCATTCACCATCTGGCAGTAAGACAGACTGGTGAATTATTGTCCTTCATCCCCCAAATGCAAATACAATTTTCATGATGAGCTTCTGTAATGGAAATTTATCCGGATGTAAAAGCACCACCCATTCGTATGTCCGGGAGGTGGTGAAATTACAGAGGTCCATCATGAGGAAAAGAAATACACTTCGCTACTTACAACTGTCGCAGCTTGAAGAGAGTAGATCTACTGCTGGAGCTACTGAATGAAGCAGAGAAGATAAATTGGGACGTCATCGGTCTCAGCGAAGTTAGAAGAAAATCAGAAGACTTGATTACACTCAAGGAAGGTAATTTATTTTATTACAGGGGTACTAAGGATGGAAGACTAGGAGGTGTCGGGTTCCTGATCAACAAGAGATGGAAAAACAATGTACAGAAGATAGAAAGTATATCTGAGAGAATTTGCAAGCTCATACTCAAGATAAATGAGCGTTACTCTATTCAGATCATACAAGTTTACGCACCAACAGCAGCAAGCAGCGAAGAAGAAATTGAAAAATTTTACCAAACTCTGGGCACCGAGCACGATAAGGAAGCCCACTACTATAAAATAATTATGGGCGATTTTAACGCTCGTGTAGGTCAACAGGAAGCCGATGACACCGTCGCAGGACAATACGGACTGGGCCAGAGAAACGAACGTGGTCACCGCCTGGTAGAGTTTGCTGAATGCACCAATATGTACATGACAAATACATATTTCAAGAAGAACCCTAAAAGAAAGTGGACTTGGAGAGGACCCAATGGAGTAAAAAATGAAATAGATTACATATTGGTTAATAACCTCTACACAGTAACAGACTGTGAAGTCTTGAATAACTTTAGCACTGGAAGTGACCACAGGATCGTAAGATGCAGATTGAAGATTAATCTCCAAATGGAACGTAAGAAGTTAATTTCGTGCATGAAACATGAATTAATCATCGAAAAACTAGAAGAAAACAGAAATAAATTCTAGCTGAAGATAAAAAAATAGATTTTCAGCACTTCAAGAAGAAGAACTAGAAACCAAAGTCATGCAAGCTGTTAAGGAAGCAGCAGAAGAAGTAGCAAGCACACCAAGAAGAGCTAAAGATAGAAAGCTAAGTGACAGCACCCGACAAATGATGAAACGACGTAAGGAACTGAAAAATTCAGATACACAAAAGTATAACATCGAATACGTCGAGCTTTCAGGCTATCAGAAGAGCAATTAAGGAAGACGTGAGAAATTTCAATGAGAGAATCGTGCAAGTACCTCCTCTACACTAAAAGCTCTGGAAAAACAAGGAGTAGATGCAGAGTACATCCGTCTCCTACGCAGCATTCACAAAAATGCCACAGCCTCAGTAATGCTACACGATGTTACAGAAGAATTCAAAATTGAGATGGGAGTTAGACAAGGAGATTGCCTTTCCCGAATTCTTTTCACAGCTTTTCTGGAGGAAGTTTTTAAAACCTTGGACTGACAGCAGAAAGGTCTGCAGATAATTGGTTTGCGTTCTGCGTTTTGCAGATAATATTGTACTATTCGCAACCAACGGAAAAGATCTAGCTTCAAGACTTCAATAACTGAACGCAGCAGAACAGAAGATAGGACTCAGGATAAACTTAACAAAAAGAAAGGTAATGTTTAACTCTTTTGCAGCACAAGAACCAATCAAATTTGAAAGCACGCCTCTGAAGGTTTGCTCATAATACACGTAAATACATACACCTAGGAAAACTAGTAACAACAGGTGAGAAAAATAGGATTTACGAAGTGAACAGAAGAATTAGACTCGGCTGGAGTGCCTTAGGAAGATATGAGTAGTAATTGGGGTCATCCTGTTTCCATTAAAGAAATTATTATTAACATTATAAAATGTTCGCGTATTAGCCAAAAGAAATATCTTCAAAATTCTTTCATTTTGTTTCTGGCCCCGAAAGTGTACGTAATTATACCTAATAGTATTTTGAATATTAATAATGCCTGTGAAGTTATTGGTTAGTCTTTGAATCTTATGGAGTTGTATCTTAGGGGTATATAAAATGCTTGCATAATTAATAACTACATAAATTGTTAAATATTTAATTGTTCATTTATCTGATTGCTGCTCAATACATCTATTTATAAGAATGCGAAAACGTTTAGTGATTTGAAGATATAATCTACTTTAATCAGTAGTCTCTAAGAAAACTACCGCTCAATTGTTTCAGCTTTCAAAATTTAATATTATTTTGTGTATGGTCGTTCAATTAATAACGGCTGAAAACGAGTCGCGTTCAATTGTCGTACTGCTCAATTGTCACATTAAACACTTAACAATTCAGCTCCTTTTTTGTTTGTTTTTATCCTGTATCATTCGCGGATATTAATGAGACCTTAAAAGACATGTCTTAGTATCTGTTCCTCTAATTTAACGCTAATTGTCGGATAGTAGGAGTGATAACGTCCTCTATACTCTGTCCAACGTCATGAAGGAACCACGTAAAGCCCCATTTGTTTTTTACGGGAGAACGGCGAGCGCTGTTGCCACATTCACGAATATGAAAAGAGTCGACGAGATCTTATTTGAAAGAAATTCTGCATAGTCAAAATCAATTCTATAGGGCACAGTGCAATTCAACTCAGGTTAAATATTGTCGTGATCGAAGGGAAAGTAAGAAATTGACATTTTCAAGAAAATTGGATGCAGATTATTATTTTTTTGAATCTATGAATTTGGGTCTATCATTCAAGAAACAAGGTCTTTTCTGGTATCAAAATCTTCTTCGTGAAATATACTTTTCACGTATGCTAATCACTTTGCTGTTTAAATTTTGGATAAGAGTGTCTTTGGAAAATCTATAAGAATACGCGAGTTTTTGGAAAAATAAGGGAAAAAATCTAGTCGCCTGCTACTTTTCGTCCTATTTTCCTAAGAATGAACTTCCAGTGGGAAAGCTTCTGAGAAAACACTGAAATTATTTTTCGTGCAAATCAAAATCCTTTAAGTTAAGATAAGATAAGATAACGTCAAAGAAGGATCTATATTACGATACTCGGCCGGCTGTTATTCCTTCTATTTTTCGGAAGGCTTATACTGCTATCATCGATTCGATGCACAACGACAGTTTTTATGATTGCAGGTCATTGAATTGTCCGAAGATAGGGAATTCCGAATTCATGCATGCATTTCAGCGCTAACATAAGTTACTGAGGAAGTCTCAAGAAGAGCAGTTAACGAACCGGAAGAAGTTCACGAAGATAAAATCGAGATTAACTCGTTTTACATGATCCGCAAATCCTTGATCAACTCTTGCACTTAAAATTACGAATCGGTGTCCCCTCCCTGTCTGTTTCTAAGGCCTGTAGATAGTTCCTCAAACATCACATCCTTAAAAGATTTTATGTTAACATCTTGCCAAGGTTTTGATGTGGTATGTCCAACATTTACCCCTGTCTCGTCTAAATAGATTATATCGCGAAATTTCCTAATTTTTCTTTAATAAAGTTTACGTTTACGTTTTTAAGTCGCTCCATTCCATCAGTAGAGCCATATTTCCCCTTTTCGACGGTCGTACGTTTGACCACGGTTAATATAGGTCGTCCGGGGACTATAAACTATCCAGATTGTTAAAATTCAGTTGTGGATATAAAGGGAAGCGATGGCGGATTTTATCTTAGCTCACCTTTACAATCTCTATGGCCACGATACGTTAGTCAAGATAATCCCCATTATCTCCATGTATAACCAGCGATTAAGCTGATAAAGCCGCTCAAAGTGTGGCTATTCCTCATTTGAAAGCGTCTTCGAGACATCCATTGGCGATGGATACGCCGAGAACCCCTCATACCAGACGTAAGTTTTTCCAATACTAACATACCGCTTTAGTTTAGTATACTATCAAAAAGGTGTGAATATCTTAGCACATTTTGGTAAGGGACCTTTAAAACTGAACAACGGTGAACATGACTGGCACTCGAAGTCTGTGACAATTTACACAATTCTAAGTGTTGTTCTCCCTTCTGTTTATCTTCCGGAATGTATCGCTTCTCTTGATAAAATAATAACAATTCAAAGTATTGCGTCAATTTTGTATTCAGCTCATATACTTTCTTTTCTAATTAAACATTTCCGACTAGACATGTTTTTTACTGTCATTTGAATATATATGGGAATATTTTTATCGAAATTATATCCTTCAAAACGCTTATAAAACCTTTTGTTGGATTTCCTGTAACTGAGATGTTACTTATTGCCTATGACTAATGGAAGCCGTTTCTATTATTAATTATGAATATTATCTGTATGCAAATTCTATTATTTATAACCTTGTTAAATTTTTTATAGTGAGTCATCATGAAATTACGCTACACACCTTTTGCGTAACTTTACGCTAACTCGAATATGTCCATAGCCATTGGACCGTGACTCCTTTTAACTAAAATCAATCAAATGATTTTTAATGGGTGACATTCATTAAATAGTTAACATTAGCTTAACATTCATACCTTTCTTGGTTTTGAGTTTTACAAAGTGACATTTATACAGTTAATTGATTTCATAGTTGGTTTGAAAGATGCCAATAACTGAAAGAATTCTTTCCATCAGAAACATATTATGCTAAAGTATTTTGGCATTTAGTTGCTGAAAACTGACACGAAATTTAATTATAAAACGAGCTATTAAAAATTTACGCTAAAATAGGAAAAATTTAAGATAATATAATACTGTATTAACTTATGATCTTTCGTTTTCTTAGTTCATTGATTATAAAATGAAGATAATATCTAAAGATCTTAATTATAGAAGTAGAATAAAAACTGTTTTAAGCAGTAAAGTATAAAAATCCCTTTCCGTATGGAATCAACTGCGAGAGCTGTCAACGGGTTAACCATGAAAATTGGTTCTTTTTTGTGTATCTCACATATTTCTGTGATCGAATTAATCTCACAATCATCCGATTGGAAATTATCTAAAAATTATCGAATTTACAGAAATAAGCATCAATTCGGCTATGCGGAATACTGTTATAAAACGATGCTTATAGAAATATAACGTGCAAATTACGGAGATTCTATTTCCATATATTCTCTTCATCTTTTTTAATTACTCATCGTAAACTTAAATTATTCTTAGTGCATCGTTTCTCTCCAACTAATTCTAAAAATGACTGAAATTTCAATAGTTACCAAGCAATCGATATAAAACTAAGGATTTTCAGTTTGAACTAATATTCTAGTCAAAGTGCTTGTTTTGATAAGCGGAAACTTTGAATCCGACAATTTTACTCAAATCACTTCCATTTCACTCCTGGTGTATTAAATATCATTCATTCCAGCAACATTTGATTAATTAATAATACGCTTACCATTTATGAATTATTTATTTATTATCATCATGGCTACATTATGTCCAGTGGTAGTCATTAGAGGAGGAAATAAAAGATTTTTACCTTAGTCGGGAGGAAATTTTATTTATTCCGTTTATTATCTTTGTGAATAAATTAAGGTAGTGTGATTATATGAGCTTGTGTTTCCATAACAGACTACTTATAACGGATGAGCTATAACAATTTTAAATTTGTAAATTAAATGTTTAGTCTTTTTTATTAATCTTTTGCGAGCATTTAGAAGCTTGTTGAAGTCATGAGATGTACGTGTATTGCAGCAATGAGATGAATCAATCACCTTATGGAGTGTCATTTTCAAATAGTCGCTAAAGCTGCCGCACCTGTATCCTTTAAGATAGGAAAAAGATTAAAAAAAAAGCTATTGAAAAACGCCCCGCCAAAATGAGCGGAGTTTGTACACGACAGAAAAAAAACTGAAAGTAAATTGTTCCACCCTGATAAAGGACTCTTTTATTTTCATCTTCGCCTCTTCACGTTCTTTTATTTATCGACAGTGAATCGTCTCTCCATTTCACGTAAAAGTCACGTTGGCATCATCGAGCACGTCATCGATAATCAAGTATATACAAGAGTTCATTTCCAAATTTCGTAACCAATATTTTGTTTATTGCCTAAGCTCCTCCTTCTTTTGAGCTCTCAAGAAAGCTTAGAAGTAGTAGTTGACACCAGATTGAATTTTATTGAACACATCGTAATGCATCAAAAGAACTCTATTAGGAATCCTTAAGTGAAAAACAAAACTCATTCAATTCTATTGTCATCATATTGCTCCCCTCAGCCAATCGCCTCCAATTTTTTCTTATTAGGGGACTTAGTAATCCTGGAATTTTATTTTTCCCGAACGACATTTCTTGGCAGACGGTTCCGTCCATCTTCGCGGAGGCTATGGTTAATCTTTCCACATAAACTCAAAATGTATTGCGGAAAGCCATCTAAATGAATGAAAATGAACACTTACTGCAATCTTTCCGAGGAATTTTATTTTGTCGGCTAGTTATCCTTCCGAGGTTAGGCTCGGTAGGGAAACAACAAAATTCTGTGGAAGGATTACTAAGTGCGTCGACTTTCATTCATTCTGACTGAGCTCTTTCGTTTAGTTGGTACAACACCGAGCTTTGTATTGTGCATAAGATAACGCTCTCTTTTATTGATTTATTTATTCATTATCTGATTCAACAGCAGCCATGATTATGAACACAAGTCTATAATACCATAAAAAATAGGAAAATGAGTACATTACAATATAAAAAGAAAACGAAAATATTTTTAAAATTAAGAAAATATAAGAGAATTTAGAGAACCTTGAAGCGCTATTAATCCTATTTATGATAGAGACTAAAGTAGACTTGTACGAAATAAAGGTCGATGGAAGGTGTTTGTGAGGAGATACTGTTAATGTAACGGAAATAAAATAGATGTTTGTGAGATAAAAAATATAATAGGTGTTTGTGGGACGATAATAAAATAGATGTATGTGAGAAGGACGATTTGTGATGAAGCATGGAATTTTAGATGGAAGATTTTGCGAGGATAGGTATTTTATTGGGTGACTAAACTGGGGAGATTGCAAGAGAGCTAGTATAAGCTCAGTTGTTAAAAACAACTCATTTTTAACGGTCTTAATTTGTTTCTAACTAGTAGTCACCTATTTGTGGCGATAAAACGCCGTAAATCATTGAATGCGAAATAGTATTTCTCAAAATAAAACAAGTGACGATAGATTGGCGCTACGATCCTAACAAGCAATGCGTCAGACGCTAAGTAAACACGCATTCCGATGACTGAATAGAATCGAGCGGTAGATGACGCGACTTTTCTGAGCTCAACATAACTGAGGAAAATGGTCACTCAACACTCAGGGGATTATTCCTTATTATAAAATATTATTACCTATTATTATAAAATTTAATCACATTTATAATAGAAACTAAAGTAGACCTCATCACCAACGTAGTGAGAAAGGCAAAGTCTTTTATCATATCTATAGTGCCACCTGTAAAATGTAATATATATATTACCATCATTATCATCAGCCATTTTCAATCCGATGTCGGATGTAGGCCTCCCCAAACGCTTTCCAATTCTCACCATTCTGAGCTTCTCTTTGCCATGTCACACCTAAGTACTTAATGATGTCTCTGTTCCATCGGTCCTTTGGTCTTCTTCTTGGTCTCTTCACATCTCTAGGTGTCCAGTTCAGAACCGCTCTTGTCCAACGGTTGTCGTTTCTTCTCGCCACATGGCCTGCCCAAGTCCATTTCAGTGACCTTACTTTATTTATGATGTCTGTTACTCCTGTTTTCATCCTCACCCAGGTGTTGCGTTTCCTGTCTCTTCTTGTGATCCCAAGCATACACCTTTCCATACTTCTTTGCGTTGTCTCAAGTCACTGGGTTATTGCAGCGTTTAACACCCAGGTTTCACTTCCATATGTCAACACTGGTAGAATGCATTGGTTGAAGACCTTCCTCTTCAAGACCATAGGCATTTGTGACTTTAGAATATGTGCATTTCTTCGGAAGGCACTCCATCCGAGTTGAATTCTTCGGGCGCGGATTTTTGAAAATTATTTTGATATCGGTAAGATACATGAACCAAAATCTCGGATGCTGAAGTTGAGGTATTCTTCTGTATTACCAAGTGAAGAAATGTTACAAAATGACCGTGAGTTCAACGCCAGGTGGGTGCGAAATTCTTCTATAAGTAATGCATTACTGAAATCTTTGACAATTTTTTTAAATGCCTTCCCGATAAGCTGGAAAGATGAAACCCGGAATGGTGACAGAGGCGTTTGAAATCCTTCCTTCATGCGGTTCGTCGTTTCTCTATTGGTCCTTGGTTCAATGCAAGAGCGTCACTCCGATTCTACCATGCATTTCAACCGGGGAAAACGGAATCTTATTTTAGGCCCTCCCCGTTAAGATATTGAATCAAAACTTTGGAAGAAGTCATAATGGTACTTATCTAACATTCGTATGCCATTGTCTTTCACGAACGGGTCCTGTGGTCGACGCCAGGTGGTCTTTTGCGCGAAGTTTTCGAAATTGTTTTGAGGCATTACTTGGTACGATGCTGTATTCAACTTATAGCTTATATGTGTGCGTGTGTGTGTGGTTTTTTTGTATATATGTATATATATTCCCTCTGATCTCTCTGTTTCAGACTGTAAATCATTTGTAATGGCATTTCGTTTGTAATCTATCGTTTCAAACTTGTAGCATTCTGTATCTTTTCCATCTAAATGTTGGTAATCACTTCATTCTATTACTATACGCAGTTATATTGTAAATACATTAACTTTTAATTTTACAACCTCCTCATTATTATTTGTACTTAGATCATATGTTTTAAGTATTAGAAAAACATTGACGGTAAAGTGGGAGAGTGGGCTAAGACATAAAGATATTGCAATCTACTTATTGGTGGTATATTAAATGAAAAATGATAGCATAGAATACATAATTTTATGAGTCTTTAATTTTTTTATTGTAGAAGAGCGGATAATGGAGGTTTATTTTATTAGGTTAGGTTTTAAAAGTAAGGGACACATACTGTATAACGACGTTTAGAAAAAACAATTATATATTCTATTGCGGTAACCCTTTTTGTTATTATAACTTCAAAATTTGAGGTAAAAAAGATATATGGATCTGCAACAACATTTAGAATATTATTATTGAAAAAATATTATATATTTCTATATATACTTACGAATAATTAGCAAACCAAGACAGAGAATGCGTTTTTGGATGTTCTCTTTAAAGCTTTAAAACTTAACGTAAGTTTGTGTGTGTGTTTTATATGTAAATAAAGATACCTGGGATAAGAAACAATTTAGGACTTTATTTAATTTATAGCGCTGCCTTTTTATTTTGAATCATTAGATACATCGGATGGTTCGGTCATTATGCGCGGGCGTTTATTCTATGAATCATGAATAAAATACAGAAATAAATAGAGACAAAATTATCATTATATATGTTTGCTGTTCCTAGAGCAGATTGTTCTCTCTCATCAGTAGAAATAAATTAAGTACAGGCTAACTCAAATAATAAAAGTAACTGAGGATGGTGTCGTTGAAATCGGTGTGGAGATATGGTTGAGGTACGTAAATATGGGTCATTCCGTAGAAGTTACAAAGAATGTGGATAATTGGATTTCAATTCAAGGGCTTCGCGTTCCATAGAGAAACCAAACGAAGGAAAAAGCGTCTCTCACAAATTCGTTTATGAAGGTGCTCACTTCAACAATTTTCCGTCTTCAATTTCCGGTATTTGCTCCCTGAATTACGTTTCTTCGTCATTTTTTGACATTATTCGCGAAGAATAGCAAGCAAAAGCAGTAATTGTTTAAATAATGAAGTAAATCCATTCATTTATATCGGTAGCAGTTGGTTATCTAAACATCTAAGGATAAAATATATCACAAATTCGTCATTTGTAAACACAAAGCTAGTAGTTTGCAGTAAAATGATGACATGTAATTGTTGATTACAAAGAAAATCCAATATCCCGAAGTATTTTCATTTAAATTTAGCTATAAAAAGTCGCTTGGGGTTGTGAATGAACCACAACTGAGAATAGTCAAGATGACGACCGTTGAAAATTTATAATTCATCCGTAATTTTCCGTCCCCTAGATCGAAATTGCTTTGTGATAGAAGGAAAAACGGCCAAAATGAAGTAACAAGAGAGCTCTTTCTTTTTGTTTATAATACAAACTTATGGTAGCTTAGGTTAGGTTAAACTTGGGTTATAACTCTACCTCGCTTATAACGCGATTTTCAGAGGTACATAGACAAGACCGATATGAATTCAATTTTGTTAATGGAATATAGACCGTAGAAAATTCAGTTGCTTCACTACGCCAAGAATAGACAAAATATCGAACTATAATTTGTATTTCCATTAATATATAATGAATGATGAAGAGACTTATGTAGTGGAATTGATTACGTAGTATATTCCATAAACATATTACGTAGACTCACTCAATATAAAATTCTTTCTCGAAACGAAAACAAGTACCCGTGAATACGTCATCCCTCTAAAAATTTGATTGTAAATTGTAGTATGTTGTGGAATAAGCTCACTCTTATTGTGGTGTTCTTATTGGCCGCACTCTCATTGAGAGCTCGAAATTGATGAGGCCCACCCTTAGAGATTGAGTCACTCCAAAAAGAGTACATAAGAAGACAATAGGGCGCGAATGGAAAACGACTGATGCATTAAACAAGGAATCAATTATTAATATACATTAAAACCTGGTTTAGATACTTTTTGAAGTGCCTTTCACAGTCTTAGTTGATTTTCTCATTTATAAGTCTAAAACAAAGCAGATTTTTGGCATATTGAAAATTAGGAAAGAATAACGAATTTTTTTAACAAAAGCGATGAGAGGTCATCACGGTCTCTCCGAGACTACGCTCAATAGCCCACGAAACACTACTTTTCTGATATTATTGATTAATTAATATCTTAATACGTAGACAAAGAGAAACTCTGAAATACGACTTTTTAATCTACGCTCCACCCTGAGAAAAAAGTGATAGAGTAGATCTCAGAGTTCGGCTTCGACGAACGTCGGTTATAGATTGATCAGCTTCTCTATATTCTCAGAAAATCAGCCTTTTAAAAGAAAAGAAACATGAGTCGAGGAGGAGAAGAATTGGCTAAGTTAACGATTGGCAGTCAAGATTTGTCTATTGATCCAGAGAAAACGCAAGATTATGAACAACTCAAAGGAAGACAAGCTTCTTCTCAAAACGTAATAAAAATGGAATCAGATTTATTTTTACATACATAAACCATGTGAAACGCCAGAGTTTTATCTAACCTTAAGTATTTAAATATTTGCATTTTTGTATTTTACTGTGAATAAGCATCTTGTTGCAGTTATTCTCCAACTAATTATGCAGTTATTACCAACATAAAGACGCGAGAAAGATATGATTCCAGTGAGATTAGAAAAAGCTTAATTAATAGATGCTAACGCAAAACATTAATGCTTTACTGTAATTCAAGATTTTGAAAATTGAAATCATTTGACGGAAACTCCAAGATCGGGCTTTGATTATTCATTTTTGGTGTAAAGGGATATAATTGTATCTGAATAGATTACGCTCTTTTCCATTATCGATCGGAAATCGCAGGAACACGGCAAAGTGTTTCTAAATCAAACACTAATCAGGACGCCAATGATAACCACTCTATCTAAGAAGCATACGTTCCGCGTCTCAAATACCGGAATCTAGGATACTATTAATATTAGTGATATCTAATATTACTATGGATGATATCTATGCCAGTAAAAATACATAAACTATGAACCAATAAGTGAAATTTCAACATTTTTGTGCTATTTATCTTCACAACACTAGAAAATTCATCTATTTAAATTTTAAGACTATTTTCTCGATTGAAATCATTTCAGTACGTTTGTTACATTCCTCCTGAGACATAATATATAGCCCTCTTCAGTATTACCAGCATGGAATGGGAAAAATGAGAATCTTAATTTCAAACTGACGGAATTAATGCTTTATTACGCAGAAAACATACGTATTTGATCGAAAAATTCAGATTCTAGGTAAAGTTTATCTATAATCACGAAAAATAAATATTAACTCTCATCATAAATATGAAGTAGATATACAGTAATTATTAAGTGAAAAACGCAGCTTCACATGTAACTTCTTGAACGAATCTCCTAAATTCTTTAGCTTTTTAAGTCTGTTTACTTTAACAAGGATCGAATCTTAAGACTCTCTTCTGGAGCAAATGGAGCACCGATGAGTTGATGGATATTATTGTGATAAAATGATGATGATTATTATTATAAAATGGTGAAATTCAGTAAGGTGACACGTATTTCTTTTCCTTATTGTTTTGATTCGAAGCAAGCGTTAAGGGGTGTCGCAGTAAAGGGGCGTTTCGAAGTGATCTTCATTTCCACTGGGAATCGAAACCCGGACCGCTTTCACCAAACGCCCACGTGGAACCGCATCTCAAATGTTATCAAAATATTTCCACAATTACTTATTGCCTTGAAAAATACGTTCCTCTGAAAATTTCGGTTAATCACAACGTCCGCCCTCTGTCAGGAAAAATGTAGCCTTATAATCTTCGAAATTTTATCATATATTTGGGATATTTCGGGCCGAATTGGAAAATTTACTCATTATAATAACGGAGCTGTTATATAATAATTTATGTTTTCCGGATGGTGTATTTGATGAATTTTTTCAGTAACTCGCCATTTTCTCAGTTTTATTTCCTTTTGTCAGTTATTTTCGACGCAAATTTCGATCTTCCTACGTTTAAACCGGATATATGTCGTTTCTCCTCTAATAATAATGTTAACAATAATTCGTGTTTTTACGTCATTAGAGCGAACTGCGAATGTATCTTTTGATTTAATCAATATTCATGAGCAAATTTTCGGATTTCATTCACCGAGTGTATGATTGGGACTCCCGGTCAGCGCGTTCGACTTCAATGAAAGCGGTTCGATTCCCGGTGGGAGCCCATGTGCGAATGACCTCAGCTGTCGAAGCACTTTTCACAATACTAGTACTACGATTCTTTCTATCTTTGAATCTATCCTAATAATTTTCTTCCTTTGAATGTGGATTTGAAATACACATTACGTTTTATTGGGGTGAGGATCAGAGAAGTGTTTCCATTTGAAGATTCCGAAGTTATTTTCGATAAGGTTTTCGAACGAAAAGTGAAAGAATACGATTTTTCTAAGAGTATCGAAACCTGCGTTGGAATTCCACCACTGCCTTAACTATTAGAATCATTTGTTCATTTCCTGATGTTTTGTATCGTTTTTTTGTTTCGCTGATGAAAACATGATAATTCTCTTTTTACATTTAAATGTATATTTATAGTACAGGCAGGCACTGCAAGGCGTGCGGCAGAGGTTTATCCCTACTTTATTCCCTAATGACCCACGGAAAATACTTTTCCGTTTTCTCTCATGAAAGTTACTAACTGGAGGAACAAAATCAACTCTCTCGTCGACGAAATCCTTACAGATCAGCGAATCCCATTTGAGACCAATCCCACCTCGTGAAGATCCCAAATCGCCCCACGACGTTCTATGAGAGTTTCTTTTACTCTCAATGAGCATCCTTTCAGAATTCTCCCTGCTTTCCATTGTATTGCGATACTATTCCATATGTTTTATTCATTTGAATATTCGGCAGTCCAATGAATCGCTTTATAATAACGGGAAGAAATTACGGAATTTGAGACCAAACATCTCCCACGTGTTTTTTATCTATTTAATGAGTGTTTGTTTTGTACAGATTTAAGTAACTTCCCTCTTTATTACTGATAAAAGTTCTATGGATTAAATGGAAGAGAAGACAATACAATCTCAATTTTTCCAAAAATAGGGACGAAATCTCGTCATCTAAGGCTGCTGTGATTGATTTTTCAAGTCCTGAAAAATCCTATTCATAGAAATCAACCGTTGAAATCTATGCTAACAATTCTTGCGTATTTTTCTGTTGGAGGACCTTCCGTGATCAGAGCTGGTCAGGCGCATATTTCACGACTTTTTCGAGAGAATATTTTTGGTATTAATTACGATTCACAAAAATATTGTGTATAAAAATAATATATCTATTATTGATACTGTCGATACAAAATTCAAGAAGATGGACATCGGCAATTAGTATCGCTTGCAACCGATTAAGGATCTTTAGAAGACAGAAGGCTGGATTTTTCTTTCGTGCAAGATGTAGCTGATATACTGCGCCCTCTTTGTTACACAGGCCGTTCTGATGAGGAAGGCCATAGAAATAAATGCTTTAAACCGGTAAATTATACAATTCTTATTTTCTGATACACGAAAGAAATCGATTAGGGATGTAGAATGCATGAATCCCCTGCTACACGCCGAAAAGGTACGTATTCAGATGTAGATTAAATTTCAGAATTATTTCAAAAATATCTCTTTGGAAATGTTTTTAAGAAGACTTCTCGAGCCGCAGTAGATAAGGGGATAATCCGATGACTTATCACCATACTCATGCGCTGCTATGGAATGCACTTCGTATCTCTATGACAACGGAGATGGCCAAAAATAATGACTGCTTTGGTTTAGTTCAGGAGGAAAGGGATTTTGTTAGGGTGGTCACCCTGTCGGAGGGAGTGAGGTAGACACGAGGTCGGAGCGACGGCAGCGCCGCGCCGCAGAAGCTCTCTTTGCCTGCGTCAGTCGACCAAAGCGTGCTTTCGTTGGAAGTTCCAGTCGTTGAGAGCGTTTGAATCCATGTAATGTGTTCATCTTGTGTTGTGTTTGCTTGTGTTCGGCCGGTGCAATAACCTCCTCGTGTAGAAATATTAATGTCCGTGTGCCTTCCATGTGGTCCGTGAGATAGTGCATCTTTGTATAATAATTGGGCGGTGATGAATCGCAGGACGCGAGATTACCGTGTCCCATACGAGGCTCCGCCCCCGAGGTACACGGATGTTCCCGCTGCCATTTCCTACGGTAAGTTTCCATCTTTTGCACCTCTGCACAGGTGTATCGCCCTCTCCTTTACTTATTGAACGGGAAATGTGCTTTAGCTACGGTTTTTTATAAATTTTTGATCAAACGGGTGGTTTGAATACGCTGAAAGTGTGAACTTGGAATTATTTCATCGCTTTTTTTG
This sequence comes from Pachydiplax longipennis, assembly GCA_036926295.1. Lineage (NCBI taxonomy): Eukaryota > Metazoa > Arthropoda > Insecta > Odonata > Libellulidae > Pachydiplax > Pachydiplax longipennis. The sequence continues at coordinate 2,293,036 of JAVFKF010000037.1, forward strand.
TTTTGGAAACTTAAAATGCAATCGTTCGAAGAATGTTTTCCTATGTCTTGGTCCTTGTTTGTATTCCCTGGGACTTACTCTTTAGAAAGGGAGATAATGCGAAATCGGAGGACAAGGGTTTACATAATTTAATATACGTAAGATAGACGGAATATGTATAGTAAATATCATATCCTAGAGGTAAATCTATTTTTCATTCGAATCATACACCCAGGACGCTGTTGTTATTGCTTCTTTTGATATAATTTTCAACATTATCCGCAGTTATTTCACTTTCGAAGAATGTTTTGATTACCAGCTTAAAGAAAGGCTCATAAACATAGGCTCCCTTTTGAAGGTGTCGAATATCAACTTGGTCTTTTCAGATTCTGTTGAAAACTTGAAAATGTCTTCTTAATCTTCAATCACCGAAAAATTCCTTGAGTTCTTAATTATGCTGCGGTTGTGTGACTGAAAGTGTCGGAAAGGTGTGGCGATGGAATGTTTCGCGCTCAATCATACATAAATGAAAGCGTCTGAGGATGCTTTTTCCGAATAAGATGGGCAATACAACATGGGACGCGCGTCCTTGACTCCGAGATCTTCGTCATGGCTGGAAATAGTGCGGCTGACAATGTTCTTAATTGCGCAACTCATGGGTCCGCTGTCCTTTCGGATTCTTTCCATTGCAGTTTCCGGTGTTCTCCACGGAGTCCCGCTACTTCAGCGTTATAGGCGGGGATGTGTAATTAGACCCTAGCAGAGGGACTAATCCTAGAAATTGGTTATAATTCTTCAAAGTTGTGACGCGGGCTATTTTTTACTACAGGGAAGAATTTTATATTTGTTGTAAGAAATTTATATAATTTGTCACTGAATAATATTAAACTAGTTTATAGATAAACTGCTTATAATTCAATATTTGTTTTAAATCCCAACGAAGAATGGACTTGAAAAAGTCCGAAGGGACAGGGAATCGAACCCGGGTCTCCAAATTGCCGGTCCCTTCGGGTTTTTTTAAAGTCTATTCTTCGTTGGGATTTTTTCCTGGGTGCGCGCCATCTCGTGCTAAGTTACCCATTTTCATAAATATTTCCTTAGTGACCGAATGGATGGAATTTATTGTATAAATTTTATGAACAAAATTAAATTTTACCTCTCATAATTCTTTGCGCTTAGGGCCTCTGCTCTGGTCACAAGGACAACCGGTTTTACCGTAAAAGAATTGAATGTGAGAATTAGTTTGCAAAGTATAAAAAGGGATTTAGATCACGTAAAAATAATTTGCGCGTCAAACAATTTTATCTGCGGTTAGTCATTTGGCATGCGTTGTGGCTCAACTCGTATTGGAACTTCCATGCTATGGAATTAAATAAGTCTTCTTTTTGCGTCTTTGAAATCCATATTTATCTCTATGAAACTGCGTGACGATCAATCCGTAAATTATGGATTTGTACTAAATGGAATTTCTTGTTTTTCAAATCTTAGATTGATTTTCTCAAGCAAATTTCTGGGTATTGTCTTTCTTAATATCGCAAACCTTCGACACTTTTCTAATTTTCTAACTTATTATTCATTCGGATCTTCTTTCAAAATTGTTGCAAAAACAATGAAATATCTTTTAACCTTTTAACTAATGGTAGTGCTTCTAGGCCATGAGCCTCCATCGGAATTCGAACCCGGGAGCCAAAGTCCACTTTGCGCTAACAACTTTGAAGGCCTACTTATATGCATTTCAGCCTTGAATTTTTTAAAATTTATGATATCTCTTCATTTTATTCTTTTTTATCGTACGCTTGAAATATCGATAGAATGAAGTAACAGTTCTAAGGCTAACAGTTTTCTAAAATAAATAATAACGTATTACGTAACACATTAGTGTTTTTTCATTACTTAGCTACGTTTATTTGCGAATCGGGCATTTTTCCAGTCTTTTACTAGCAATATGTGGTTCGGAAGTAAAGTAATAAAGTAAAGATGAATCAAAAGAATTCCAATTAAAGCGACGAGAATTCGTGTAGTAGAATTGAAGATAACCGAAAGAATATAAAGAAATACGAGAAAGAAGATTTTGTTTCATCCGGGTATAGTTTAAAAGAGTTTAATGGTCGGACGGCCAAGTCGAGAGTAAATAAATGAATGGTTGAGCTCGGCGGAGAACCGGAAAAATATCTATCCGGTGTAACTCGAACCGAAGTAATTGAAATTGTTGAATCGAAAACCGTTGTGTATTCCGAACCGATTTTCGGTTCCCAATAATGCATTCATCTACGTTTACATAAATATCCTGCAAGTCACATTTCGGCGTGTGGCAGGGAGTGTAAACACCGAACGATTGAGCTACTTTTTTAGCCTGATATTATCGCGTATTGTTCGCGAAAAGTATGAGTCCTTAAAACGACTTTTTCTAGCGTCTATTTCTCTTATTTTGATCATCATCGGATTGTTTCATTATCGGATCGGTCGAAGTAGCAGAGAAGTCGCATAATATTGATTACAACCTCTGAAAACGTACTTTCTTTAACTTTGTCTAGCGATCCAAACCTAGCTTCGAATCTCCATTCTTTTAATTATTCCCAACCTACGTCTGAGAGCATCTTCGGAACGATTGCCTTTTTCGCGTAGCAGTTTTTAACAAAACGTATCGCTTTGCCCGTCACTGAATTCAACTGTAATTGGAAGAAAGTTTACTGAAAATGTGAGACAACAAGGAACAAATAAATACTGCCGAGTAATTAAGTAAATTTAGGGTAATTCGATGTAAATGAAAAAGCTAGACATAATAAAACAAACTTTCCTAAAACCGAAAATCGCCCTGGTAGAAACCGGAACTGAACCGGTATTTGTTCTTTTCGCTGTTGAAAAAAGCGAAGCGAAGAACATAAGGAGATAAAAATAGATTGGACATGAGAGACTAATAGTTGGAGATTGAATTATATTTCAATGGCCATTATTAGACGTGAAACATTGACAATATCAACTCGATTCATCAAATGTTATTAATTATTTGCCAGGAGATAGTTAATATTTTATTTTGTCGTAAGAAATAATGGAAGATGCTATTTCATCTCGGTGTTAAATATATGTTTTAACATATATCGTAAGTTATGTTTGCACGTTAAATTGTAACATGGGTGTTCATCTGTAAGTATTTTTCAGAGTAAGTAACTTCAACCTTCGAAATTTTGGTTACTCTATCTTAACGATAAGTGCCTCAAAATAATTTTCAAAAATCCGCTCAATGCATTCTTATGGGAAAATTGCGATTTTTGGGAATTTCTGGCATCGAACCCATGATAGCTAGCGTCGAAGTCTGCATTATTCTGGCATCTAGAGTGTAGGGCCAGTACGTCGAAAAAATCTGACGTCGATGGCGCTTGTGGAACATGGTCAGAATTCGTATCCCCTATATATATATCTATATAGGTATATCCGGAGAGTTAGCTATATATAATACGAGTAAAAGTTGCTTGCATACTGCAAGCTAATTGGTGAAAATTTACTATAAGTTCCCCTTATGGGTATCATTTTCGAAGCTTATCCAGCAAAAATCTTTAAAATTGCCGCAATGCTTTTCGAACGTGAGAATTTTTCATCCATCTGGCATCGAACTCACGGTCATATGTAACCTTTCTTCCACTGGTTCTATAGAAAACTACTTCAAACGCAAACGCTGTGATTTTGAATAGTCTCCTGCATTGAGAAAGGCCTCAAAACAATTTTTAAAAATTTGCGTAAATGACCGCCTGGCGTCGAACACAGGACCCATTTGTGAGAGACAATGGCATACGAATAATAGATAAGCGTAACTCTGACGTGTTTCAAAGTTTCAATTCAGCATCCTATCGGGAAGGTCATAAAATAAGATTCCGTTATTCCCGTTTGAAATGCATAGTAGAATCGGAATGACACTCTTGCATCGAACCAAGGACCAATGTAGAAACGGCGAATAACGTGAAAGAATGTTCTCAAACGCCTCTGTCACCATTCCGGGTTTTATCTTTCTAGCTTATCGGGAAGGATTTTAAAAAAATCATCCAAGATTTCACCAATGCATTTCTTACGGAAGCATTTCGAACCCACCTGGCGTCGAACACACGGTCATTTGCTAACATTTCTTTCTTTGATACTATGGAAGACCATCTCATCTGCAAACACCGTAATTTTGATTGCTCTATCGCATCGAGAACGGTCTCAAAACAGATTGCAAATATTCGCGCTAATGACCGCCTAGCGTCGAACTCAGGACCCTTCTGTGAGAGAAAATAGCGAATTAATATTAGGTAAGTGCCATTATGACTTGTTCCAAAGTTTCGATTCAATATCTTATCGGGAAGGTCCTAAAATAAGATTCCGTTTTCCCCGTATGAAATGCATGGTGGAATCGGAATGACCCTCTTGCATCGAACCAAGGACCACTAGACGAACTGTGAAATTTACGAAAGAATGTTTTCAAACGCCTCCGCCGCCACACGGAGTTTGATCTTTCCAGGTTATCGGGAAGGCATTGAAAAAAAATTTCAAAAATTGCAGCAATGCATTTCTTATGGAAGAAGTTTGCACCCACCTGGCGTCGAACTCACGGTCATTTTGTAACATTTCTTCCATTCGTATTATAGAAGACTACCTCAACTTCACCCTCCGAGATTTTGGTTCAACTATCTTACCGATAAGTGCCTCAAAAAAATTTTCAAAAATCCGCGCAATGCATTCTTATGGGAAAATTGCGATTTTTGGGACATTCTAGTATCGAACCCATGACACCTAGCGTCGATGTCTGCATTATTCTGGCATCTAGAGTGTAGGTCCAGTACGTCGTAAAAATTTGACGTCGACGGATCTTGTGGAACATGGTCAGAATTCGTATCCCCTATATATATATATATCTATATATATATATATATATATATATATATATATATATATATATATATATAGGTATATCCGGAGAGTTAGCTATATATAATAGATATATATATATATATATATATATATATATAGGTATATCCGGAGAGTTAGCTATATATAATAGATATATATATATGTATAATCGGTAAATATTTTAATGAATACCCGATTATTTTATATATGCTTACAATAACATCCCCCGGTTTACTGTCTTTTGTATACCAAAACGTATCATATATACGTCGAGATGTCGAACCCAGGACCATTTCGGAAGATTTCGTTGCATATCAAGTTGCAGAAATAAGTCCTCAGACCATGCGCAAAATATCAAGTCCTTATCATTCCAGAAAAGTCTTCAAAGATATATCCGAAAACCCCATTTAAGTGTATGGTAGAATGGTAGTGATGCCCTGTAGTCGAAGCAAGGACTATTTGAGAAACAATAAACTTCGTTTTCAAAACATATTCGTAATTACTGTTCTCATACCGAAGCATAAATTTCTATCTTTTCGGTAAGTGCTTCATAAAAATATTTATTTATTATATCTTCACCATACAGTTTAAACGGGAGTATTAAGACCATCTGATTTAAAACCCAGAACCGTTTACTAAAATATGATGGCATGCTTCTAATTGGAAAGGGCATCTTAATTTGTATCCAAAGTTTCAGGTCGATATCATATTGGGATGTCCCCAAACTAAATTCCGAATTTTCCTTTTAAATATATTGTAGAACGCACATGGTCCTCTTTCCTCGAACCGAGGGCAATTAGGTGAACATTACACGGCGTTTTTAAATCGTATTTATGAATACCGTTTACATGCCATACATACATACATGGTTACGGATCTTCTCGGGAAATTCCTCACAAAAGATTTCCTGCCGTACATTTCATACGTTTTCTTAGTCATTCAGACTGCTTGGTGTCGAACCGTTATGGTGGATACTTTTTCTCATTTAGAAGAGGAAAAGATATCTCTACCTATATACAGAAGTCCATCATACATGTTATATGGAAGCATTAATATCGCCTGGTGTCGAACCTAGAACCTTTTTGGGAGAGCTGAATTCATATTCAATAGGAATAACTCTTCCCTGTTCCTAAGTTTCAGTTCAGTTATCAAGGAAATGAATACTCCGAAGCTGTAAATTACCAAAGTAAAAAGTACAGTGATACCTCGAGATAAGAGTTTAATTCGTTCCGTAACCTCACTCGTATGTCAAATTGCTCGTATCTCAAAGCAATTTTCCCCATTGAAATTAATTGAAATGCCATTAATTCATTACAGGCCCCAAAATGCCACCCCAGTTGTTCTTGTTACGTGTTTTTGAATAGGAAAAATGTATTTATAAATGACAAATATTGTGTAAAAACATAATAAAAGATAACGTAAAGAAATAAACTGGCTTTATAAAGTGTATTTGTATTTTGGTCACTAAAATGTAACTTACACACAACTTAAATGCTGCTTTATGCTAAATTTTAGTTACTGCTTTTTTCTTCACTGGCCTTTTTTCGCCGGATTAAAAAAAAACATGTCCAAGGAGGTTTGTTCCTTCTTCCCTTTCAGAATGTTGCAGAAAAGAGTTAGGCGATTAATCTTCTCCTCTGTCGTTATGTAAGTCCTATTCGGCATCTTCTTCCAGAAAAGCTCCGTCTCGTCACAGTTGAAGACTTGCTGGGGGATGTGTCCTTTGGCTTCTATCGGCTCGGAAAATGTTTTGAGATAATCCTCAGCTTCCTTCAGATCCGAACTTGCAGCCTCACCATGCCTGACAACGGAGTAAATGCCGGTCCTTTCCCTAAAGTTGTCAAATCAGCCTCAACTGGCTTTAAGCGAGTCTTACGATGCCACGTCCGTGGAAGGGCGCGGGGTCTGATTCAGCAAATCGCCATAAATTGCTCGTGCTTTCTCGCAGATGATGCCCTGTGTTAATATAACGCCTTTAAGCTGCTTCACCGTCACTCAAACCATCAGCAGTTTCTCCATCTTTTCATGGAGAGAGCTCCGGAGCTTAGAAATTATTGTAACGCCCTTAGCTGGCGTTATACCCTTTATTGACTCCTTCTGTTTAAGCACAGTACATATCGTTGAAGTACTACGCCCGTACTGCCTCGCCAAGTCAGCTACTCGCACATCTCGCTCATTTTTTCTATGATTTCACGCTTTAATTCAATAGACATCATCCTCTTCTGAGCATTGACCTTTCCACTCACTTTCTTCGGACCCAAGGTTATAAAAAGAAATGTGATAAAGTATTTAATTGCACAAAAAGCACAAAGCCCTAGAAAAACTTATCAAAGATGCTTCAACAGCGAGGTAAACAAGTATACTGGGGGGATGCGTGGGATAATGCGAGACGCACGAGGCACAGTAAACTGTTGGGTCATGTATAGCCGGCCGTTCCTCGTATCTCAAAATGTTGCTCGTATCTCAAAGCAAAACTTCGCTCGCTCGACGGCTCGTATCTCAAATATCTCGTAATTTAATGCACTCGTATCTCGAGGTACCACTGTAGAAAAAACTGAATAGGGGTGAATCGGGGTGGTTCCTCTGCTGCTATGGTGAGTCCAACGTCGCGGGGGAAGCACCGGTATTTAGAACAGAAAATACGTATTTTGTGTACTAAATACCGGTGCTTCCCCCGCGACGTTGGACTCACCATAGCAGCAGAGGAACCACCCCGAGGTAAGCTATTCAGTTTTTTTCTATTTCTTACTTTGGCAATTTACGGCTTCGGAGTATTCGTTTCTTTGATAATTGTACTAACGCCGTCTCTTTTCCTTTTCCTTCAGTTCAGTGTCACATCGGGAAAATTCAAAAATAAGATTCGGTTCTCTCCGTTTCTCCTGTAGAATGTAAATACTGCTCTGCAATCGAACCAAGGACGATTAGAGGAACGGAAACTGCGTATACAAAATTTATCGATCACCTCCATGTATCGTACATTCCGAGTTTAGCTTTCCAGGTTATCGGGAAAGCATTCAAAAAATTCTTAAAAACGGCCGGAATGTATTTTAAATGGAAGACTTTCATACCCACCTGGCGTCGAACCAACGCTCATTCGGTAATATTTCTTCCACTGCTAATAGAGAAGACCACTTCATCTGCGGCCGCCGTGATTCTCCATTCTAACGAGCGATGCTTCAAAAAATTATAACTTACTGCGCAATGCATTGTAATAAGAAATTGCAGATTTTTGGGGCCACCTGGTATTGAACCCATGTTAGCTAGCATCGAAATCTCGATTATTCTGGCGACTACGAGGTGGGTTCCAGAAGTTTATAAGTGTTGGAACAATGTTAGAGTTTGGATCCCCTATGTATGAAAATAAATATATATATATATATTCTTGCATAGTTCCAGTCCTTGGGGGTTCTTCCTTGTTCCAGGCCATTATCGAATAACTGCGCTAAAACGTGTACAACTTCTGTTCCACCAAGTTTTAAATATTCTGCTAACACTCCATCTATGCCTCCTGCTTTTCCATTCTTCGTCTGCTTTATTGCTGCAATTACTTCTGGGAAAATAGGGAGGGGATCTCCTTGGTTTTGGCTTGCCTCTTGGTTTTCCTCTTCAGCATTTTCTTCCTTCTTGTACAGGTTGCCAAAGTATATTGCCACCGTCCTTAGTATTCCTGTCTGTTGCAAGTTCTTCTGCCATCTTCTATCTGCATGGCTAAAATCTGTTTTCTTCCAATTGCTAGACGTTTTCTGGTGTTCTTCCTACTTTTGCTGTTTTCTATAGCTTCTTACACGATTCTCTCATCGAATTTTCTCACGTCTTCCTTAATTGCTCTTCTGATAGCCTTACAAAGCTCTACATATTCGATGTTATCCTTTTGTGTATCTGAATTCTTCAGTTCCTTACGTCGTTTCATCATTTTTCGGGTGCTGTCACTTAGCTTTCTATCTTTTGCTCTTCTTGGTGAGCTTGCTGCTTCTTCTGCTGCTTCCTTAACAGCTTGCATGACTTTGGTTTCTAGTTCTTCTTCTTGAAGTGCTGAAAATCTATTTTTTTATCTTCAGCTAGAATTTATTTCTGTTTTCTTCTAGTTTTTCGATGATTAATTCATGTTTCATGCACGAAATTAACTTCTTACGTTCCATTTGGAGATTAATCTTCATTCTGAATCTTACGATTCTGTGGTCACTTCCAGTACTAAAGTTATTCAAGACTTCACAGTTGTTACTGTGTAGAGTTTATTAACCAATATGTAATCTATTTCATTTTTTACTCTGTTGGGTCCTCTCCAAGTCCACTTTCTTTTTGGGTTCTTCTTGTGATATGTATTTGTTATGTACATATTGGTGCATTCAGCAAACTCTACCAGGCGGTGACCACGTTCGTTTCTCTGGCCCAGTCCGTATTGTCCTGCGACGGTGTCATCGGCTTCCTGTTGACCTACACGAGCGTTAAAATCGCCCATAATTATTTTATAATAGTGTGTTTCCTTATCATGTTCTCTCAGTGCCCAGAGTCTGGTAAAATTTTTTAATTTCTTCTTCGCTGCTTGCTGTTGTTGGTGCGTAGACTTGTATGATCTGAACAGAGTAACGCTCATTTATCTTGAGTATGAGCTTGCAAATTCTCTCAGATATACTTTCTATCTCCGTACATTGTTTTTCCATCTCTTGTTGATCAGGAACCCGACACCTCCTAGTCTTCCATCCTTGAAGCGGTGACCACGTTCGTTTCTCTGTCCGCATTGTCCTGCGACGGTGTCATCGGCTTCCTGTCGATCTACACGAGCATTGAAATCGCCCATGAAACTTTTACCAGACTCTGGGCACTGAGTATGATAAGGAAGCCCAGTATTATAAAATAATTATGGGCGATTTTAACGCTCGTGTAGGAGAAACTCAACTGAAGATCCATTTCAAAACCATTAGAAAACAACACGATTGTTCTAAATTCTTTTAGACTGATATGTAAGATTCAATATAATCTGTAAGAATCAAGTAATTCTCAATTTTAAAGTTATTTTTGGAAAATTTCGTCGAGATAAAACATCTTTATTTATAAACATAAATCTTCATTTTCTCATCCAAAGAGGGAATTTTGCGTTACGCAAACTGGCCGGTTAATGTGAGGACCGAGATGATGAAAGTGTCTTTCTGTATATACACAATGAAATAAGAATCGATAATCATCTTTCTTTCTAGGAAAATAGCTTGAGTTCGCCTCACCTATTTGCATGATCGCGGTTGGCAATTCGCGGAATCTATTGTATTTCTCTGTTTTTTTCTCACCTGTCTTTTTCGGGAAAGTATTTTCTCTAAATTTCTGCCTTTTTACTTCCGATGGCCTTTTTCACTATTTTAACGGCTTTTTGAAATTCGCGAAACGACGCCTGTTACTATACTAAAAGATTTTAAAACTATGTGAATTCCTTATACAATGAGTTAATACATACATGACTAGTTTTGTCACAAATAAGGAGATGAAACTAGTCGCCAATGATTTGATTGAAATTACTATTTTTTTTCTTTTTATGGCTCTCTTTCATAAAGTTAAGCTTGTCCTCATCAGAGTGTCCAAGTTATCGAATCCAAGAAATTAATCCAAGTTATTTATGCTAGGAAAAATTCAAAATACCAAGTTAAGAAGGGTAAATGTAAAAATGGTGGAATCGCGCTTAGAGAATGTTGTTCGATTCGAACTATTTCATTCCCTTTTGTATATATTTTTTTCGCATTTGGGCTCCGAACCCTAAATGGCATCTTTAAATCCACTTGGAGAATTCCTTTCCTTTATACAGAAAGACGTTCTACACTGGCTAAGTCACAGGACAGCCGTTTGCTTTCAAAGATACTATTCTGAACCACTCTTCGGATTCTGCCAAATCGACGCTTATTCATAGACGACTTCACAATTCTTTCTTTTTTGGGAGGTTATTTCCAGGATTTTCACTTGGGGCCTCAAATAAAGGATTTTCACAGTATAAGCCGGTTTAAATGAAAACGAGTTGGCGTTCTATGGAGCGCTTCTCCGAATTGTTCCTCTGCCCTTGTTCTCAGTGATCTGCGGGTTGAAGGAATTTCTCTAGGATCTTCCAGGAGAGAAATGGGCCTGGACGTTGCCAGTACTGGTTGCCTTCTCGTCATATTTTTAAAGAATGATCTGCCTTCCATACAAAGAGAGCGTCGTCCTTTGTTATTTAATTTGGTTATTTTTACTCCAAAATAAAGAAATTTTTGCCAGGTAGAGATTTAGGGTATGGCCCGTTTCAACATTCCAGTCAGTATGGAGAGCTTACGGGGGAATAACTCAATGTAATTTTCCGTCAGCGAAGAAATTAGCCTCGCGCAGGTTCTCCTTTACGCGGAGCTACGAATTCGGACGGGTATAATTAAAATTCGTAGCTTACATTGACCGATTCAAAATTGAGTTCTGATGAAATTTGAATGAAAATAACTTTATCAGCATAACAGTGAAAGTTTTCGGTATTGGCTAGAAAGGGGGGTTCCCTTGGAAACCGCAGCGGGACCGTTTTAATCGGGTTTATTTATATGCAGATATACTTGAGAGATGAGAAGTTATGATATTCCAAAGAAGAATGGAATAAAATTGGCGATGGTGAATGATGAAAAGCAGAGAAAAAGTGTGGTGAATTGAAGGAACGGAAAATGCCTATCAGCTTGTCCTTAAATGAAGTTACAACGTCTAGTGATGGACAGAGTGTGACATGATTCAAGGAGGAACAGATAAAGCAGTCAAATGGCTTGCAAATATGAATTGAATGAAAGATTCGAACGTAAGCCTAGTGGAAAATAACTCTGATGTTGAGAAATGAAGAAGGCACTTCGTAATTTCCACACTGTTTTGTTTAAATACTACCGGTTTCGGCTAACGCCATCTTCAGGTAAGAAAACAGAAAAGCAAGCGCGCGCGCGCACACACACACACATTTATATATGTAAAAGCAGCTTTGAGGGTAAGGAGGATTGTGAAAAGTGCACTCATTGGTGAGATTGTCAGCAGAGGTTATTTCCATGATTTCCAAAACGTCCAGCTTCTTTCCCTTAGGGGGGTTACCGGGCAAAATCGGCAAAAGAGGTTGGAAAAGCGGGATTCGAAAAACGGAATTCGCGAGACGAATCGAATGTGCGCTTTTGGGCGACCTGGGAAGCTTCCTCGACTCGCGTACGTGACGTCACAATCTCTCGTGAAGAATCATCTCTCGTGCGATATCGCCAAATTACAAGACAGAGCCCACATGTCAGTCATTCACTTTTAAGCTGTCTGTGCACTTAGTCATGATATCAATTTAAATTATATAATATTTAAACATATGGATGCAATAATAGTGCAAAGAGAGCTCGGATACGCCTGAAACGGCTCGAAATACATACTGGACGTGGAGTGACTCCTTTATTCACAATGTAAACATGCGAACATGAACTTTCCGCAAAGTTCTGTTTATTATTTGAGCTTTTATTCATTTTCTCGGAGTGGAGATATTGTCATACCAGTTAGTAGCGCACGTGATCTTCGAGACAAAGTTTTGTTTACATTTAGTATTTCCTCGATGTCAGTTATAACATGGTAAACTCGTAAAGCAGGATCGTATACCAGTCTTACTTTATTATAATATTTGCCTTCGATAAAATGTATACAAATTGTTCTGTGCTAGCAATTCATAGTAATTTACTTTTACATCTTCAAAAGAGTAGTTTGGTTATGTATCAAAACTCACTGAGTATATGATAGGAGTTTCATATCAAGAATGGGCAGTGCGACACTATGGAAATCGGTGTTTTAAGTATTGAGACTTATTATGCTTTGCAAATTACAGCAAAATTATTAATCGTTCGACTTCTCATGCCACAAAATATCCCAATGATTGCTGCAAATGCATAAGGCCATCAAACAAAAAGGATTTTACAATCAAGATTGAGATACTTACGGAATACGTTCATCTCCATTAATTAGATTAATTTACGTTACCTTGTTGAATCTCGTAAACAGTGAAAATTGAAACCAAGACGAGCTATAACTAACTGCGAGACTGAACAGGCAATTATTCTATGCCTCTCACTCAGTTGGTTCAATTCTAGCAAAATCAACATTTTGGTTAATAAACGAGTGTTATAATCGTTATACTTCGTGACCCGACAACTGAGCGCGCGACGATTGAGCGCTAGGACAACTGAGCACTAGGACAACTGAGCGCTAGGACAACTGAGCACTAGGACAACTGAGCACTAGGACAACTGAGCACTAGGACAACTGAGCGCTAGGACAACTGAGCACTAGGACAACTGAGCACTAGGACAACTGAGCGCTAGGACAACTGAGCACTAGGACAACTGAGCACTAGGACAACTGAGCACTAGGACAACTGAGCGCTAGGACAACTGAGCACTAGGACAACTGAGCACTAGGACAACTGAGCACTAGGACAACTGAGCACTAGGACAACTGAGCACTAGGACAACTGAGCGCTAGGACAACTGAGCACTAGGACAACTGAGCACTAGGACAACTGAGCACTAGGACAACTGAGCACTAGGACAACTGAGCACTAGGACAACTGAGCACTAGGACAACTGAGCACTAGGACAACTGAGCACTAGGACAACTGAGCGCTAGGACAATTGAGCGCTAGGACAAGTGAGCGCTAGGACAACTGAGCGCTAGGACAATTGAGCGCTAGGACAACTGAGCGCTAGGACAACTGAGCGCTAGGACAATTGAGCGCGTCTCCTTCTCAGGCGTTAATAATTGAAGGAATATAAGGAAGATATATATCGATATAAGAATCGACTTAATTCGAATATCAATTGTTAACGCTGAGTGGTACCTTTCCTTACCGATTACTGATTAAACTGCAAAGTGAACTGAAATATTTAACTTCTTAACTAAAATATTCCACTCTTCAAGTAATTTACTTCCACATTTATACAATCTTAAAGTAATTTAATTTCTGATACTTAATCGGTAATATATTTAGTTATATTTTATTATTTTAGTTATATTTTATTATTTGTTATTTTATATTTAGTTTTGAGAATCATTCTTAACTTTAAGATAACAAAGGCTATCCAGAGAGTCTTAGAGAGAGCAATTACAACTTGAGCGACTAAGGAAAATTTTTAGTTTTTCAGTACGGTATTGTTAGTGAGTGATTTTGTAATTGCTGAGATTTATTGTTATCTTCATTTTTCGTGGAGTGTGACGTGAATGCATGTACAGTGTATGCATGTAATAAAATATATTCATTGTCGTAAAGGAAATATTACATTCATGGTTTTCTACAACAAGTGAATGTGAATAGAGGGAAAAAAGAAAAAATCCTAATAAGTGGCGAACGGAAACAGTGGCATCGGTTTCGGAATATTTTAACTTTTTCTGAAGAAAGTGATAGGTAGATATATAGATATAGGCAGATACAAGGAACGTGTGAGGCCACTGATGTCAGTAGAAGTACTTTCATTAGAATTACGAAAGAGATCAGCAAAGGACCGCTTCTCACTTCTCGTAAGCATCGGAAAACTGGGATAATCTAAGAAAGGAATAGAGAAGTTAAGTAAGACGTTTTCGTGATAAGTCCCATATGTTTGTCAGGTCCATTCTTTCTTTTTGAAAACTATCCCTCCGACAACTAATTTAGTTTTACAAACTGTGAACAATGAAGCCAAATATCAAGCGGTCGACCTTTTGGAACTTAAAAATTGGGAAATGTCGTGAGAATGATCGCGATATAATCTATTTAGACAAAACATGGGTAAATAATGGCCATTTCACATAAAAATCTTGGAAAGATATTAACATTAAATCCTTAAGCGTGCTCATTAACTTATGTTAGCGCTGAAATTCATGCATGAAAGTGTGAGAATTCAATATTCCCTATCTTCGGATGACCTGCAATCATAAAAACTATCTTTGTTGATCGAATCGATGAGAGCAGCACAGCCTTCCGAAAAATGGAAGGATCGGCAGCATAACAGCCACTCGTACAGCCGTGCGGGCCGAATTTCGCGTTACCATCGAAATATATATTCGTTTTTTGACGTTATCAATAAACTTAAAGGATTTTGAATTGCACAAAATATAATTCAGTATTTCCTCAGAAACTTTCCCGCTGGAATTTTTTTATAACGAAAATAGGACGAAAAGTAGCAGGCGACTACATTTCTCCCTGCATTTTCCCGAAAACTCGCGTATTGTTATAGATTTTCTCATGACACTCTTATCCAAAATTTTTAACAGCAAAGTAAATAACATACATGAAAAGTAGCTTCCACGAGGAAGATTTTGATACCTGAAAAGACCTTGTTTCTTGAATGATAGACCCAAATTCATCGATTCCAAAAAATAATAATCTGCACCCAATTTTCTTGAAAATATCACTTTCTTATTTTTCCTTCGATTACGACAATATTTAGCCTTGATTTAATTGCACTATGCCATAAAGAATTAACTTCTGTACACGCTGAATGCCTTCCAAGTAAGTTCTTGTCGACTTTCTTATTCTGTGCAAATGTAGCGACAGCGCGCGCCGTTCTCCCGTAAGAAATACACGGGCCCATATGATTTACGTGGTGTCTTCATGACGTTGGACGGACTATAGCAACTATGTTATATTTACGCGTGCATTATCTTTGAATGTTTTAGATGAAGTGCCTTTTGGTTCTCAACGGGAAATATGAAGGCACAATTAAATAAAGTATCTGATTACAGAGGAGGATCCGACTTCTCTCATCCTAGCTTAGTTACATGGAAGAGGTTACTGAAAACGAACTATTTCACTCAAACCTCAACATCTTATAAAAGTTCTCATATATATGCAGATACTCTGGAAGCAGCGCTTTAGCGTGTGGCAGGAGCTGTAAACACCAGACAAACAAAGAGCTAAGGTGATTGATGTAAGATTCTCTCCTCTGCAAATGTTACAACTATATTTCATACCACGTCCACTTTCCCCGTTGAGAATCGATATTGAGACATGCACTTCTGCAACTTTTACATAAATCCTATTTTCCTTCCCTTTGACGACTCTTAACTAAAATATTTCTCACATTTTGTAAAGAATTAAGTACGTCTAGTATTAACGAACGTCTCATATTTCTGAGTAATAATAAATAATAACACTAATCGTTCTCCAATTCATAATATCCATTATGACAGCAACTGAAAATGTCAATGTAAAGGGAAAGCCTAAAGAATTACTTGATTATATTTTACTAAATCTAAGACATGGGAATAACCCATACGCCACTGGGGGCTTGCGGGGTGGGGCGGGACCGTGCTGAAAAAGACGTTGGAAAGGAGGTAAGTATTGAATATTCAAAAATTCGTTTATTTCTTCATATCTCCTCTTTCGGGAAATGGACGATTTATGGATCCTGCAGACGGCGACTTTGATGTTCACCGTAGAGGTAGCGCGTCTGCGAATCCTCACAGCAGGTGCACTGCTAAGTCCCTATTCACGCGAGTGCAGGGAGTGGTCATACACCTTTGTATTGTATTCCTCTCTGGAATTCACTAATATTCTTTCCGTGTTGATTGGTGTAAAAACCCAGGTTTGGACTCACCTTGGGAAAGTTACTGTGCTCTCTAGAAGCTTCGCTCTCCCCACATTAAAAAAAAGAAACACATAAATTGCGCTCTAGCATCGAACCAAGAGTCCTTAGGGGAACGATCGAGCTCATTTAAGAAATATATTCATGATTTTGATCGCATGATGGGTTATGGATTCATATATTCTAAGAAAGAGTTAGATATTACAAAATATAAACTCACCCCATGCATTTCCCAAGGAAGAGTTGCACCTTCCAAGCGTTGAACTTATAATCTGACAAGTCTTTGACGTTTTCCTTTTAAACTATTTCCATTTGTACCGTCAAGTAATCTTTTTTTATCATCCACCCAATTATGCTCTCCAATTTGAGCATTAAGTGCCATAAAGAAAGCTACATACAATTAATTCGTATCTATTATATCTATTATATATAGCTAACTCTCCGGATATACCTATTTATAGGGGATACGAATTCTGACCATGTTCCACAAGCGCCATCGACGTCAGATTTTTTCGACGTACTGGCCCTACACACTAGATGCCAGAATAATGCAGACTTCGACGCTAGCTATCATGGGTTCGATGCCAGAAATTCCCAAAAACCGCAATTTTCCCATAAGAATGCATTGCGCGGATTTTTGAAAATTATTTTGAGGCACTTATCGTTAAGATAGAGTAACCAAAATTTCGGAGGTTGAAGTTGAGGAAGTCTTCTATGCTTCTCATGGAAAAAATGTAGCCAAATGACAGTGAGTTCGACGCCAGGTGGATGCAAAATTCATCCATAAGAAATGCATTCGACGAATTTTTAAATGCCTTCCCGATAAGCTGGAAAGATAAAACCCGGAATGGTGACAGAGGCGTGGGACCTTCCCGATAAGATATTGAATCGAAACTTTGGAACAAGTAAGGATGGCACTTATCTAATATTATTTTGCTGTCTTCTCTCACGATCGGGTTCTTAGTTCGTCGCCAGGCGGTCTTTGGCGCGAAGTTTTAAATTTGAACTGAGGCAGTACTTGGTATGATACTGTATTCAACGGATAGCTTGCAGTGTGCAAGCAACTTTAACTCGTATAGCTAACTCTCCGGATATACCTATATAGATAGATATAGGGGATACGAATTCTGACCATGTTCCACAAGCGCCGTCGACGTCAGATTTTTACGACGTACTGGCCCCACCTTTTAGATGCCAGAATAATGCAGACATCGACGCTAGGTGTCATGGGTTCGACACTAGAATGTCCCAAAAATAGCAATTTTCCCATAAGAATGCATTGCGTGTATTTTTGAAAATTATTTTGAGGCTCTTATCGGTAAGATAGAGGAACCAAAATCTCAGAGGTGGAAGTTGAGGTAGCCTTCTATGGTTCTTATGGAAGAAATGTTGCAAAATGACCGTGAGTTCGACGCCAGGTGGGTTCAAAATTCTTCCATAAGAAATGCATTGCTGAAATCTCTCTCGCTGAAGACTCTCTGGATAGACTTTGTTTTCTTAAAGTTAAGAATGATTCTCAAAACTAAATATAAAATAACAAATAATAAAATATAACTAAAATAATAAAATATAACTAAATATATTACCGATTAAGTATCAGAAATTAAATTACTTTAAGATTGTATAAATGTGGAAGTAAATTACTTGAAGAGTGGAAAATTTTAGTTAAGAAGTTAAATATTTCAGTTAACTTTGCAGTTTAATCAGTAATCGGTAAGGAAAGGTACCACTCAGCATTAACAATTGATATTCGAATTAAGTCGATTTTTCGTAAGCGCGGCGCGTTCCGACTCACCACCGTGGAATCCGCGAATGCAGTTTCGCTGTCCTTTTGGTGATACGAAGTCTAACGATTGGTCTCTTTCATGTTAAATTCTGGCTAATTATCCTTCAAACATACGTGAAGACAGTTTAAGAGAGGAATTAGATATCTCTACTTTACACAACGGATGTGGAATTAAGGAAAGTTTAACATTCAGATGAGATGCGTCTGCATTTTAATTTTAACCATTAATATACTTATAGAGAAGTTTTTGCCCCCGATGTTGGTGGAAAAAATGGTTGGCAGAATTTACTTTAAGAAATCCTCACATCTGGAAATTTTTACCGACCCTTGCGTCACGGGTTTGGAGTTAAGTACGGTTTATGGCACTCCCGCGCTACGCAAACGCTCTTGCGTATCCGCTCATTGGCTAGGGTTATTCCGCACGTGTCTTTTGGATTCTTAGGAAAAGAGAAAATATTTTTGTAGTTCAGTTTTATTCCATCTATGAAGACCGAAAGTTTTTTCTTTTTTTCTGTGCTCTCGTACTGTGCACTTCCTCGTGTGCTATAGCTGCAGCAGTATTTTTCGTCGTTCAACGAGATTCTGTCGGCCAATCCGCCTTCAATGGAAGAAGGAAACGAAAACAGTTGCGAAGGAAGAGCAAAATTATTTGAAAAAACGGATATTAAAATTGACGAAGGTTACGATTTGATATTTTGAAATCAACTTTCCTATGTTGCTTACAATGGTAGATGGAAAGGTGAGAGTAATCTACCTTTTGGACTTACTAATTTGACTAAAATGTTACATAAATACTTTAGTTGTGCAATGCACTAACAGATAACTCGACATTGAGATGTTACACCAGTGCGGCAAGAATATCTGAAATGAATGACAGAGGGGAAATGAGGGAACGGAAAGTGGACCCGGAGAAATTCTCTTTCGGAATATCGACTCTTCATTGCTATATCAGGTTTTTTGAATGTCTTTTGCATTGGTCATACAGACTTGATTTTAGGCAGTGGCAGGTGAGTGAATAAAGTTATTGATAGTTACATGCACTCGGGAAGCAATGAAGAAACCTCATTCAATAATTCAACACTACAGGCCCGTGGTAGCCAAAGAGTTCACTTGCAACAGAGAAAATTATACCTACGAAATGAATTTCGGCAAAAAATGGCCTTGACAGTCGATACGCCAAAGGTATGAACAGGAACCACAAATGATGGTAATACTGCTCGGAGGTTCTTTGAGAGTCCAACTTTAGCAGCAAAAATAACAGGTATAAAACCGATATTAGCATCTAAATTACATAAAACTCGGATAAATGTTAGAGTAAATTTAATCGAACACCGTAAAATAAATCGCGGTAATGATTTCTGTTGGTTTAACCGGTTTCAGAGTTTGTTTGGATAATCAAAATAACTCAACACCATTTATTTCCTAGAAATTGATGACAAACTAATAAAAAAAATTCGAAAATATACTGAAGGCACTTTCGAGTTGTTTACCCCTTAATGCTCGGAAACAACTGCTGGGATGCTGCCTCTCTATATTTAAGTTTGTATCCATGGTACTACATGCCTCCGACAGTACATAAGGTAGTTGTTCATGGAACACAAATTGCAAACAATTCAGTTCTTCCGTTAAGAGAACTCTCGGAAAAGGTTATGGAGGCAATAAACAAAGATATTAGGAGGTTACGTGAAAGATTTACGAGAAAATATTCGAGAGTTGCCGCAAACGAGGATCTCTTTAAAAGACTTCTGCTTACATCAGATCCAAAAATTTCCATGTCTGCAGTATTCAAATAAAAGAAACAACAGATAATTGCGAAAGAATTGAGAAATCTCCTCATTATCGACGACCGAGAGGGTGAAATTATTGATGATGAGGATTCGGACGATTCATCTTCTGACGAATAAGACTAAAGCTACAATAAAGTAATGATATATATTAATTAGCATAAATATTTAGGTTGTAAATATATAATTTGTCATAGAGGTAATATACGTGGAATTTAAATTCGCATTAAAATTTGGTTTAATTATTTTACTTAAAATGAGACGCTTTGTATCTGAATAGTAAGTCCAAAAGGTAGATTACTCTCACCTTTCCATCTACCATTGTAAGCAACATAGGAAAGTTGATTTCAAAATATCAAATCGTAACCTTCGTCAATTTTAATATCCGTTTTTTCAAATAATTTTGCTCTTCCTTCGCAACTGTTTTCGTTTCCTTCTTCCATTGAAGGCGGATTGGCCGACAGAATCTCGTTGAACGACGAAAAATACTGCTGCAGCTATAGCACACGAGGAAGTGCACAGTACGAGAGCACAGAAAAAAAGAAAAAACTTTCGGTCTTCATAGATGGAATAAAACTGAACTACAAAAATATTTTCTCTTTTCCTAAGAATCCAAAAGACACGTGCGGAATAACCCTAGCCAATGAGCGGATACGCAAGAGCGTTTGCGTAGCGCGGGAGTGCCATAAACCGTACTTAACTCCAAACCCGTGACGCAAGGGTCGGTAAAAATTTCCAGATGTGAGGATTTCTTAAAGTAAATTCTGCCAACCATTTTTTCCACCAACATCGGGGGCAAAAACTTCTCTATAAGTATATTAATGGTTAAAATTAAAATGCAGACGCATCTCATCTGAATGTTAAACTTTCCTTAATTCCACATCCGTTGTGTAAAGTAGAGATATCTAATTCCTCTCTTAAACTGTCTTCACGTATGTTTGAAGGATAATTAGCCAGAATTTAACATGAAAGAGACCAATCGTTAGACTTCGTATCACCAAAAGGACAGCGAAACTGCATTCGCGGATTCCACGGTGGTGAGTCGGAACGCGCCGCGCTTACGAAAAATCGACTTAATTCCCAAAAGAGCACCTGAATTGAAACAGTTTCTTCGGATTCCACATCTAGACACTTCTGACTATGACGTGGTATAAGAGACTCGATGCATTAGGGCCGTTTTCCTATTTATATTCCTTACTTTATCTCGAAAATTGTCCGAAAAAGGTGTCCGCCATTTTGTTGCTTTAAATGAGCAAAAACTCATTTTTGTAAGCAGTGATAGCAACCAGTTAAAAGATAAAGAATTGTTGTAGATCATTGCATCGTTGTTTCTTCCAAAAGTATATATTGAAACCCTCCATAAAAACGCAAACTTGAACGTTTATCCGAAAAATTCGCGACTGCCCATTTCTGTGAAAATGGTTCAAGTTTGACGCCATGTATCTTTTTAACGCGTAAAGACATCGAAAAACGACGAACGGGAACATAAAATTCAATCTTTTCTTAATATATATGCGAAGTTTCAAAACCCGCACTCAAAAAAAACCATTTTTGGCCTCTTGGCCAGCTTTTTTCGATTCTAGCCCACTGTGCGTGGTTGACGAATCCGAGCAGTGTACAGCTCCCATCGCCGAAAATGCATCCCCGGTCTTACTTTCGCTTCGGTCGTGACGTTTTTCCCTTATATCGAAGTGTTAGCCAATTACCCCCCAGGTTGTCGGTGTAGGAATTTTGCGGTAAAGGAACTATTGTGGCCGCTTTCCAGGAGGTGGGCGGCGAAGGTTGGGATTTTGAAGGCAGTCGTTCCGCAGATGCTCTTGCTCCCTTATCTTCTGGGGACAACTAGTCTGACAGTGGTAGGATGCTGGACAATCGTTGCACCTCAATTTGTACAACCCTGACTGAGAAGAGGGGTCCCTTTTGTCCTTTATAAGGAGTGCCAAGGAAGAATGAACTTGAAGAAAGTCCGACGGTACCGGGACGGTCCCGTCAAGTCCATTCTTCCTTGGGATTTTTCCAGGGTGCACGACCTTACGTGCAAAACCACCAATTCCTTGTTAATAAGGAGTGCCTCAAACTTAAAGGATTGTAAAATCCTGCTTTAAATTTCTGATGGTTGGCTAACTTATATTTCCTAGAAATGGGAGTTTAACCCATTTCGGTTTGGGATCATCAGAAACGGAAAGGGAAGGGAAGATGGAGGAAGTAACAATTTTCCTGGTTTTCTTTTTCAATAACTTGTCCCCAAATTCACAAGAGTAGCCATTGTTCTGGACTATAGCTTTTATGGTATTTTGTAAAGGCTTGGGGGGAAAGAGGGACATTCATTAGTCGGTGGTTTAGAGCATGGAAAGATGCGTGTTTGTGGGAATGGTAATGAAAGGAATATGAAGGGATTACATGGTCAGTGTAGGTGCACTTCCTAAAGATTTCCAGCGAAGCTTTGCCATTGTTAAGGAGGATAGAAAGGTCTAAGAAATTGAGGGCACCATCAGTTTCCAGTTCGTGTGTGAACTGAATCCTCGGGTCTAGAGAGTTTAGTAGGTTGATAAAAGAAGAAATTTGGCTGACAGTTCCATCCCAAACGCAATATTATCCACGTAACGCTTCCAGAAAAATATGTTTCTCACTAACTTGTTCCGTGATGAAAACAATTGTTCTTCCAAATGGTCCATGAATATCTCAGCCAGGAGGGGCGATCCTATGGCTAATCTTCGTTTTCTCAAAGAACCGGTTATTAAATTGGAAATAGTTCTGGGACACACAAAACTCATGAGTTCCTCCAATATCTAATCAGTAGCATCACTTAGTCTGACCATAGAGTTGAGTAATTTTAGACACACCGGGATAGAGAGGAATAAGTTATAAACATCAAAAGTGACTAAAACAGCACCTTTCGGGAAATGGAGAGAAGATATATCATTCGAAAAATCAATAGAACTCACTATACCATACTTTGGTTTAAATTTTGTCACGCTGTGGATGACTATATTCAGTTTTTCTGTAAGTCTATGTGTAGGAGCCGATATTGCGGAAACCACTGGACGGATAGGTATAATAGCCTTGGGAAGACCATACAGGCGACGAGGCTGTGGATTCATTTTGTATAAGATGAAATTTTTCTCGAGGGCTAAACACTGATTTTACTTTACAGATTCGTCTTTTAACGATTTGTGATAGGAAGGGTCCTTCGACAGTTCCACAACATTGTTTTAGTTGGCATTTATAAATTCTAAGCATTTTGAGATATACTCATCTCTATCCAAAACAACCGTAAATTTACCTTTATCTGCTTTAACCTCTAATAGATCGTTAAATTTAAAAAAATGTAACAGAAAAAAACAAAAGATAAAACTGTCGAAATTATGAAGCACCTTCTTCATTTCTCATTGTGGCTTTCCACGAAGTCCGGCCTAGTACTATAGAATTTAACTCTGAAGTTGTTCATGGTATGTATGTAACATATAAAGATCCGAATAAATTAATCCGAATCCGAATAAATTAATAATCGCGACCCCATAGCAATCTTAAAATCCCAACAGACTTGAAAAAAATGTAACGGGAGCGGGAATCTAACTCGGGATACATCCTTCGACCGCCACTGTCATTAACAGCCTCGCTCACTAACCTAATCTTCAACTCATCAATATCTCCAATAACAATAATTCCCTCAACACATTCCAACCGATTCGTTCTCCGCTCTCATAATTCGCACCTCTTCAGTTCACAGCAATAAAATAGACCTAGGTTTTAATTATACTGTTTCTTATACTCAACCTTTCCCGTCAACAACTGTATTTTCGGCGATTCCCCTTAGAGCCATCACGTTTGTATATTTCCATTCGTTCATTATCTCTCCAAAAGAAAGCGGTTCTCATTAGTAATTTATTGATAGCCTAAGGAAGCGAAAGGACTCCCCGATTATCCTAACCACTACTGTCATTTGTTATTTACTCGCCTCGCTTCTTTCGTTACGGTTTTCGTTCTGCTAACGTTTCTCTTCACTCCGACTATTGTAATTTTGTGTTCTTCTGAATGTTAATTTATTTCTAGCCTTTTACATTTTCATTACATTGCAAGGAAAAACGGACTCGAAAAAGTCTGATGACATCGGGATTCGAACCCTGGGTATTCCTCTATCTAGGAGGATCCAACTAAGCCAGAACAATAACTCTCACAAAGATCTCGTGTTCGATTCCCGGTCTCATCAGACTTTTGTCAAGTACATTCCCTTGGGATTTTTTTTGGGTGCAAGCTCTAATGTGTCTAAATTTACCATTTCGTTACGCCAAAATTTAAGAATAAAACTTATTAATGGATAGTTGCATGACGTAGTTACACATGTTTTAGTAAACTTTCCACCACTTGAGTAAGGATATTTGGGAACTCGGTTTTCGGTTGTTTTCGACGTCCTAAACGGCACAGAAAAGTTAAAATTCTGGATTCCGAAACCAAACCGATATTTTTCCGTTGCGATATTTGGTTCCCAACAATACTATACAACTCAAGTGTAGTAGTTCTTATCTACATATATTTAATGAAGTGAGCCTCAGTTATGAACATCAAAGTTTTAGTTACTGAAGTTCAATTTTTCAATCATTTTTGAACATAAATTTAATTAAAATAAATTTATACCATTAGATTTACTGTACGTCCAGTTTAGACCGGGACTATTCCTGTTTCTGCACGGTCAGTACTTTTGTTTTCCGGGTTTTGATGTAAAATCTCGAGAAAAAATTTAATGTAAGTAACAAATTTCAGTGATGGAAAATATTTTAACCCAAATTTTCATACATAGTATACGTTACAATATGAATTACATTACAATACATAGTATTACATTAGCGGCATGCTTGGTTTGTCCTAAAAGCGCATAAAATGACCATTTGCATCTGTCTCACGTCGATTTTAAAAATAATAAGTGAGAATCGATTGTTGTCTATACCTTTATCGCACTGACACATTAAAACGACACTGTAAGTGACTCATATCGTAATTGCCCCAAGGAACTCCTTGGTTGGTGGATGTCTTCAAATTTATTTATTTATCACTAGTAAGTGGAAGCACGGGCGTAAATATTTTGAGAGATTAAATTTATCATATCTTTGTATATTTACAACTGGAATATTTAGAAAGTAACTGATTTCTATTGCTGTGAGAGGATGTATGAATGACGTTTGAGTTTAATGAAAATTTCGGTTTTCCTTAACATTCCTTTGATTTCCAAATAATCGCTCAATTCGTTTACTCCGTCTGAATCGCGTTATTTGAGCTGCTTCTTCACTTCTCCTTCTCTTCTGCTAAATAGAATTTAGATTTACACTATTTTGGAAACGTTCTTACCAATGGATGTATCGCCTCCGATGTATAGAGGCACCTATGAATCAAGTTATTGATAACATGTTTTTTCATTAGTGCTGTTATATTCGTTTCAGCCATCTGAGTTTACTCATCGTACTTCAATTCCATTCTTTCCCGTGCGTTCTTTCATTCTCTCACTCACTTTTGCTCGTTCTTTATCGGAGAATACCTTTTATCTGGTTTTCTCTTCTGAACATTCATACATCTTCATCCCACCACCATCTCCTTTTACACTCACTTCTTTCCGCTTCCCTCGGCCATTCGCTCTTTCTTTACCGAGAATTTCCCTAGATGTATCCTATATCCCGTATTGACTTCCTAATGATGCATATCTATTGGCTTCCAGGATTCCTTACATTTTCATCATTTTCGTTGTTACGATTCCATTGCGAATTGGAGAAAATTACGAAGGCGAGGAATAAACAGTCGCTCGAAACGTGTTTCACCATTCTACCCATATAGTAGTCGATATCGGATCTCGAATTTTCCCTCTCGAAGTCGAGCAGATACTAATTGGAGTCCTCTTTTATTTAGCGAGTGGTGAGATGAAGAAGCCATAATGAAATAGTGTGAATGTCCGCAAGGAAAGCGTACATTTCTAAATTGTAATTTTTATTGATTTAATCATTGCTGTCGTATGAGAAAAGTCGGGTGGCGGCCACATAGTTACTCCTCTTAAACTTGTACGTTTTTCATACACCCCATGTGAATAACTAAGACTTCTGATGGCAAAAGTATTAAAATGTTACCAAAACACTGTCAAAACACTAGCATTAGACAATATATTTACAGTGTGTAAAAATTGCAAGTTTGTAACACTTGCTGCTCACCTGTCAATCTGATACGCTATTAAATATATCTCAACGGATCAAAGCAAAAAGATCGATCTGACTATCAGTCATAATTACTTTAAGTAATTAACCTTTCATTATTTTTATATATTACTTGTAACAAATTACAGAAATTATCATTTCAGTATTATTATTAAATAAAATATCATTAATTACTTACATTCACATAGTAGTAAACTTTAGATCTATCTTTCCCCTTATTTGCTTTCGATTTGTCGAGATCGTTATCATAGCAATAACGTGAAATCTCCATTAATCCTAAATACCACTGATAATTTGAACTCTTTAGGTTTGATATCCGGAATTTGCTGTTAATTTTTCAATTAAAATTTGAAGTCACTAACCATGGAAAGTTATTCTCCGAGTTTGATTTATTATAACCGGCTTTTCACGTAAGTTCAACTTAACGTACTTTTATGTTTTGGTTTAGTTAATAGCATAAGATTAAACTAAAACGATGCTTTTGTTGTGTCCCTGAATGCCGCAAAAAATAACGAAAATGCGATCGATAAAATGATGCCGTAAATTAAATGCGTTAATGGAAAATTGAAATAAAATCCTAAGAATAGCAAATAATCAATGGCTTGTTTAACAAAGCAGCGCTATAGGGAGCTTCCATTTGTTGTATTTATGTTCACATGATCCAGAAGTTGCAACACTTTCAGAGTTAATGAAAACTGACGACATTTAATTACTCCCTCAATACCTTAAGGTCCCAGGTTCGGATCAGTTTTTCATTTAATCTTAAGATTATTTGTGAAAATTAATTGTTCAACTTTTAAGATAATTTCTTCTTATATTCCTTGTATTGATTTTTCCTCAAGCTCTCGCTGTTGAATTACGTACTTTCGATTCCACCAGTTCAGCCTTAACGTTGTGATAGTTCTCCATTATGGAAAAGAGAAGAACAAACTTATACTACTATATATCACAAAATATATTTATTCTGATGATGACCCAAAGGGTTGCTGAATAAAGTTTGTTTTTCTCTTTTCCATTACGTACTATCGTAAAGGCATTTCCTCTCTCAGAAAAATATTTTTCGGTTCTGAATCGCAAAAACTATGAATTCTTTAGCAAAATTTTCTCAGCAGCAGCTTTTGAAAGAATTTTTGATATAGCTATTTCCGGTTAATGTTCTAATTCTAAATCGAATTATATTATACATTATCTGGAATAAATATTTAACTGATATTAATCGATATTGGTAGTCATTCCATTTGTTATCTAATCGTTGCTGAGTGGAGAACAAAGATTTTGACAAAAGAAACCATCGAAGTTTTTGGTTTAAATTTTGATTCACGGGATACAACCTTAGGCGCAGGAAAAACTAGCTGAATATGAATACTAGTCGATTCCCACAATTAACTGTTTCAGTGCCGCCTCTCCAATATTACTCTGCTATCCCACGTTGGGATTACAAAAATGAATATTGTTTATGTTTTCATGAAATGGTGATAGATTGTTCAAAAAGAGGACCTTTGCTCGTATATATACGATTTCTCTTTCAATATCAATTCAATAAATTCTCGGTTCACTGATCTCAGTCACGGTTTTGCTGACATTAAGAATATCCTTGGAGCATAGCTTTTTTCAAACAATGGGTAATATTCACAGTAATTTTTTGAATTAAAAGAACACATTGGAAATAATTCGCCTTCACGAGTGAATTGTAAAATAAAATGTTCCCAAGTATTCTTCCCTCGATCGCTTTCTTCAACAATCCCTCTCCTCTCAATATTTGACCCACCCATTACTTTTGTCTATTTTTAATTACTTCCATCATAACTCTTTTCTCCCCAACCATCTCTAGAACCTCCTCGTTCGTTTTTCTATCGACCCAACTTACTTTCTCCATTCTACTCCATACCCACATCTCAATAGCCTGCAATCTTTTGACATCCTCTTTTCTTAACGTCCACGTTTCACACCCGTACAACATTACACTCCACACCAAGGGTTTTACCAATCTTTTCCTGATTCCTTTATCAAGGCCCTTCGTCATCAGTTCCCTTTGCTTCATTAATGCTTCTTTCGCTAATGCTATCCTTTTTCTAATCTCTGTTGAGTATCTTCCATTCTTAGAAAGAAGGCTGCCCAAGTATGGAAACTGATCTACTTGTTCTAGCTTTAATCCCCATCCACCCTTATTGTTAACTTAGCTTTCTCTCCCTTTGAAAACTGCATAATTTTAGTCTTTCTTACATTGATTTTCAACCCAAACTCCTTTGTTTTATCGTTTAGTGCATTTACTAGGATTTGCAAACCCCTTTCAGAATCGCACGCAATAGCTTAATCGTCTGCATATCTTATTGACTTTAGAAGTTCCCCACCAACCTTTATTCCCTTATCTATTTCATCCCAAGCTTCTTTGATCACTTCTTCTGCATATATGTTAAAAAGAGATGGTGTTTAAGGGCAGCCTTGTCTTACTCCCCTTCCTAACTCTGCCCATTCCGATTCCCCATTAGCAACTCTTACTCGTGCGGTCTGATTTAAATACAAATTTTGCACTAAACGCCTATCTTTCCAATCCAACCCAATTTTCTTTTGTATCATCATCAGTTTTGGCCATTGAACTCTATCGAACGCCTGTTAAAAATCAACAAAACATACACAAACGTCCCTTTTAAATTCTAAGCTTCGTTCTACGAGTACCCTCAGTACTCCTATTGCATCCTATGTTCTTTTTCCTCTCTGAAAACCTAACTGGTCATTTCCTATGTGTTCATAAGTTTTTCTTCGATTTTTCTATTCAAGACCCTTAGAATAACCTTTGCCGCGTGAGATATTAAATTAATTGTGCGATAATCCCGGTATTCCAAGGCATTTCTCTTTTTCTCAAGCGAAATCAGGATAGACTTAGTAACATCCTCTGGCCACTTTTCTTCGTCGTAAATTTTTCTACATAAATTGTAGAAATGTCTCTTACCCTTTCCCCCAGGTTCTGAAGAAATTCTACTGGAATCTTGTCCACACCCGTTGCTTTGTTCCCTTTCGTATCCCGCAGTGCCCTATGTATTTCACTATCTAATTTACTCCGTCCAACATCGTCTTCCTCTACTTCTTGTATACTTTTTATCTTTATGTGGGTAGGCTTCATGTCTCTTGAATACAATGCTTCCACATACTCTTTCCATCGTCCCCTTATGCTATCTGGCTCCCTTTAGACGTTACCCTTGTTATCCCAAGAAGTGGCCATTTTATTACTAATTTTATTCCCCGTTAATTGTTTCACCTTTCTATATAATAAGTCGAACCTCTCACTTTCAGCCATCTTCTCTATTTCATTACACTGTCCCTTCCACCACAATTCTCTTGCTCTATTTGTTTCCCTCCTCAGTTTGTTGTTCAGTGACCTGTACATTCTACGCCCGTGTTCTGTGTTGACCCTTTTCCATTGTCTTTTTTCCTCCATTTTATTTATCATTTCAACCGTCACCCATGGTTTCCTAATTTTGCTTTGATTGACCCTCCCAATGGTTCTGTATAGCGGATATGATTAGCTTACATATGCGCAGTGTATCGTTTCCCTGATGTGTCTTGGTTCGGCATTTCGATTCAACCAAACATTTCAAACGGGGAATCCGGAATTCCGATAAGATATTGAATCGAAACTTTGGAACAATTAAGGATGGTACTTATCTAATATTATTTTGCTATCTTCTCTCACGACCGGGTTCTTAGTTCGTCGCCAGGCGGTCTTTGGCGCGAAGTTTTAAATTTGAACTGAGGCAGTATTTGGTATGATACTGTATTCAACGGATAGCTTGCAGTATGCAAGCAACTTTTACTCGTCTATTATATATAGCTAACTCTCCGGATATACCTATATATTTATAGGGGATACGAATTCTGACCATGTTCCACAAGCGCCATCGACGTCAGATTTTTTCGACGTACTGGCCCTACACTCTAGAGGCCAGAGTAATGCAGACATAGGTAGTCTTCTATGCTTCTCATGGAAAAAATGTAGCCAAATGACAGTGAGTTCGACGCCAGGTGGATGCAAAATTCTTCCATAAGAAATGCATTGCGGAAATCTTTGACGATTTTTTTAAATGGCTTCCCGATAAGCTGGAAAGATGGAATGGTGACAGAGGCGTGGGACCTTCCCGATAAGATATTGAATCGAAACTTTGGAACAAGTAAGGATGGCACTTATCTAATATTATTTTGCTTTCTTCTCTCACGATCGGGTTCTTAGTTCGTCGCCAGGCGGTCTTTGGCGCGAAGTTTTAAATTTGAACTGAGGCAGTACTTGGTATGATACTGTATTCAACGGATAGCTTGCAGTATGCAAGCAACTTTTACTCGTATATTATAAATATAAGCTCAGAATAGAGAGAATTGGAAAGCGCTTGAGGAGGCCTACATCCGACTTCGGATTGAAAATGGCTGTTTATGGTGATATACTCGTATATTATAAATTCGTCCATAGTCGGTTGAGGATGGGAAAGCGACATCAAAAAGCAGCTTAAATTCGTAAAAAAAACTATTTCACCTTCTTCTTACCTATCGAAATTGGCTTTTCTACTTGGTCCTGTTTACCATTAAATTGAATATTCATACAGATTCACGTCTGAATGAACCACCCCTATTCTTTCTCTCTCTCTCTCACGATTTGAGCTGTTTGAATCGTACCCGAAACACTGGGAAATCCGTAAAACCTCTATTGAGGTTGATGTTTCCGTGTGAAATAAATTAATCGGCTGAGTATAATCTGGAATAGATAAATTGTGTCGTTCATTATTTTAATTTTTGCAAGAATCTGAATGAAGAATGAATCAGAATCTGAATCAAGAATGATAAACTACAAATAACCAAACGCGATGTTTTAAGCATTTTCCGTCAAATTCTTTTGTTAACAATATTAATCATTCTAATTTAGTGAGTGAACGACTACTCATATAATTGGAAATGTGAAAGGTAATTTTAGAATTTTAATTTTGTAAAGGTTACGACTTCTTATGAATTTATATGTTTGTTAAAAATGTATGCATGTTAAAATTCGGTTTTTCTTAACCTAAGATTCCTTAATCGAGAAAGTCGCAGAGAAAAACGTTCTTATCACTAATTTTAAGTTGTAATTGATTATGAGATTTATTACGTTTATTTGTTAATTAATTAGCATCGAGATGTTACGAGATGATTGGAATAAATTTATCTATTTCGACCTAGAAAGGAACATTCAAGGCTCATAAATTCGCAATCATTTTGGCCAGAATAAAAATGCCCTCAAATTACATTGTTGACAAATTAATCTTAAAAGCTTTTGTAGTAAGTAAACAAAGTAGTATTTTATCTTTATGTGTTTAAAATTTTTTGTCAAGGATAAGTTATTTGCTATTTACTAATATTTTCTGAGTTATAATTTGAAACAAGGTACGTATATTTTTTGCAGTTGGACCAGGAAGAAAGACTCATTCCATACGACTTAGAGTTATCGGAGACAATTTCACCGGCGTAATTTCGACTTTTTATATTTATTAGATATAAATAGTGATGGTTTATGAGAACTCCTCTCTGTAGTCTTTGTTTTAGCTAAAAGCTTTAGCATTTGTCGCGTTTCAGCGCGTCTAAAAGTAGCTGAAAGAGTCCTTCGAATTGAAGAGACCTAATGGCATTTCTATGGAAATGGCTAAGGATTTTCTTCCATATACTTTGGATAGATGAGGACGTCCTTACATGGTATAATACATCCATTTTCTCATCTTTTTCATTTTCCATCTGACAATTAGTGAGAGAGATCGTTGTAGAACGGCCCCAAATTGTAGTTTGGTCTATTTTTAGTTTTCATAGGTGAATGCTGTCCAAAGATGTCCTCAGATGTTGATATACTTAAGACAATCTCAATCAATCACCTCTTTGTATCGATTCAGCTCTAATTTGCACTTCCTTAATCGCTCTCATTTTTCTTCCTCACCTTTCTTTCTTTAAACATATTTCTCATGTCATTTCAGCTATGTTTGATATCGGTCGCAGTATATGTTTCTATTCGCGTATTTTTCTCTCCTTTTCGAATCTCTTTCAATCAGGTATTTAGTGGATTATATGTTAAATGAACGTTTGTGTACTCCAATCCTGTCGTCTATCCGCTTACCTGTTTTATGTCTCAAACTGCCAGACACTTGTCTTTTGTTTAGTTTCTTTATTTTGCTTTTTGAACGATTTCCGTCAACCATTACTGCCAAACAATAAGATTTTGTGGTTATCTAATGAAATAATAATTTTGTTTAACTCCCATTCTCTGTTCGTCTCATTCGCTTCTTCCATTGTTTTATATAAACTATAGGTTCGATATTTCTATAAATACAGTATGCAAGTTGAAGGTTGCATATACTTTTATAATTCATTTATCGTAATAAGTCACTTTATTGTATTTAGAATGTCCATAGAATGAGTTACAGTAAACCAAAGAATACCGAAATCAAGTATTCATGTTTCAGTTGTTTTTGCTTTCATATCAGCTTCGTGAATATTTGCCAAAACTGTCGTCGATTCGATTAAAAATCTTTTCGTAATGTTATAAGGTTGCATGTGCATAACACCACGGTGCACGTCTCTGCACGAGGAATGAGGATGTGATTGCATTCTAATCACATGCAAGTAATCGCTCTTTTACCTTGGAATCAAGTCCAAGTGGCCATTTGCTTTATTGCATTACTAATTAATCCTCTATATATTATTTTAAAACAGTTTTTTGTTTACCGGGGCTTTTCTCCCTTATTACTCCACCAATACATATAAATGAATGACCATTTGAAAGGAAAAGTTTTCAGGTTCCTGCTAAAAATAGTCAGATGAAAAATGTACCATTAGTTATACAAATTGAATTAATATTTTAATCATCGCGTTGCGTCCTGGACGAACATATACCCGGGTTGCTATATACAGATTTAATTTGTTTACTTAGTCGACGTATTCAAACAATTTTCAAAATTGGATAGATATATCTATTCACGATCTTAAATGATTGAAACAGGTTTCGCGATTAATATTATAGTCCCCCTCCAAGTCGTACACATCCACAACAGTTTAATAAGCAAACCACATTGCATCTCATGGGAGCAGAACGACAGCGAAAGAAACATTGCCGAATACGAAAGTTTGCGTCATGGTTTTATCGTGTGGTATGTTTGAACAATGTTGCATCATATTACTTCCCGGTAGTTTTAATTTAAGATCGGCCATATTCAAAATTCGATCTGGGGTAATATAATTAGATTTTGGAGTATTCATAGAAAAATTAGAGATTTTAATTACGAGTCATGCGATTAAAATAATTAGGTCGTTAAGTTGTTTTCCGAGTATTCAAATCTATTTTGGTGAAACTTTAGTCAGTTGAAAATTTTCTATATATCTAAACCTGTTATTAAATATTTTTTGTGAATACTGATTTCACTCACTAAATAGATAATATTCAACATTTAATCATATTTCTGAGTAAAGAAAAGGATATCCTGCGATTTCAGAAAACTCACCGGCATGGAATATAAGCGTAACGAAAGCCCAAGCTTTTATTTCCAATCGCCATCTCCGAAGCACAAAAATGTACTATTTTGCTACATTAACGATGTAAGATAAGTATTTTAAAAATTATTATTTGCAAAACTTACTTTAAATTATTTCGAGTTATCATACCCGAATTGGAATATGACAACACCATTTTCGGATTCCGCATTTATTGAAAATGGTGTGTATGTTCGTATGAAAGTGTGACATATAGCTTCCCATATAACTATTCTCTCCCAGATCAGATCACTGCAAATGAGTAGTAGTTATTTGTATATTTTATATATGAAGAGAAGAACATAGAAAATAAATAACGTGGATGTAGAAGGTATGTTTCGTTGTGTTATCTTAGTTGTTTAAGGGAAAAATCATTGCCGGTATCTCAGAAAGTTGTATTTATAACGACAGAGTCTAGGTAAAGCAGGCAGTGATGTTTTGTATCTTTACCATGATTCATTTTGTCATAAATGCATTGAATGAATTGAGGAATTCGGTATAGGATAAGTTACGTGTATCGTTATAGTGATGACGCGCACTATTCGTGATTATAGTGCTAAAAGAAAATTTTTTAAACACTCGATAACATTTATACTCTCACGTTCACTAATATACTAGGGATTTTGTTTGGGTTGTGGTAAGGCATTGGAAAAACGCAAGACATTTTATTTGGCCGTAGAGTTACGTTACTGGAAGTGTAGATAGCGATATCTATAGCTACAAACGAGGTATATCGAAACAGACACTGATAAAGAATATGACGGTGTGTGTTTATAGGTATGTTTGTGTATTTGTTTGTAGCGATATGTGTATGTTGATGTGTATTTACGTGGGGAATTGAGTATCAGTACCGTCTGCGAAGTTTTCGCACGGGGCAACTAGTATTTCTTATTTGTAATCTACGCTCGATTCGATCATATCTTTTTAGTTCTTCCAATAGATGTCGTTGGTTTTGTAATCTTTTGGTAACACATCTATAGTTTCAGTTTTACGTTTTCTCCTCCTGCTTCTTTATTAAATTTTTACGCTTATCATTTATAATTATTATTCATTAACATTATTCGGCATAAAATAAGTTAGCTATTACCTCACGAATCGCTCCTCGTGAATAATTTAAAAGAATAACCGAAAGCGAGTAGGGGCGAAGTCATCAACAAATTGCAGTTTTGTCAATTCGTCTACATCGAACTGAGCTGAAGCGTTCACGGAAATGCAACGCTTGGAACCATTTACAAATGCGTCTCACAAAATTGCTAAGAATACGTGCAAAAAAACCATCAAGAATACGTAGTACCCTTAAGTATGATACTATTAATACTTACATTTCTATAAAGTTTACTCAGGAATACTCCTTCCATCGTTTCTTCTTCTTTTCAATTCATCTCCATTTTCTCTATAACCGTATGTTTTCTTTAATTCTCTCTTATCTCACTCATATGAAAGATGTCGATACCTGTAAAAATGAATCAAATTTTTATAAGAGAGAGAGAGAGAGAGAAAACATGAGTAGCGATAAAGTTAATAATATAGATTTTGACGTATTTCAATAAAGATGAAATTCCGAAGGATCGAGGCGTAGGCTTCGCATAATTTATATTTCCTCTGCCTTTGACCGGCATACCGGTGATTGAAGACTTTCCTTTTTCTCGGAAATGGTTTTATCCCTGATATGCATTATATTGTCTCTTTTTACTCGAAGTATATATTCTGTTATGGAATAAAACCCACTTCGTGAATTTTCCACTCTGGTTCTCTTATCGATTTCATTTCATGGCTTCCTTTTCTACAGTGTCCACCTTCTAAAGATTTTATTCTTGCAACGAAGGGTAAAGGAGTTTTTTGTTCTCGAAATAAAATGAGGAATGGGATTGAGGAAGATTCAGTTGTTACAAAGTAAACATAATTTAGTATACGATGAATTATTGTTTTAGATAAAAGGCATTTGGAATTCGAGCAATATATACCATCGAAATTACACATTTGGAATAAAAATATTTAGGTTTATTACCAGAAGAGTAAAAACATATCAAACTAAAAGCATTGTGGGGTTGAGATAAAGAAGAGATATGACTGGTAACTTTGAACAGTGAATAATAGAAGTAGTAGTTCGTACAGGCGAATTATGTCGTGAAAAGAAAGTACATTCCGGTGGTATCTTTTCAACACTTGATCACTGAAGAAAATCTCTCCGGACGAAAGCGGTCTCCACTCGTTTTCTAGCTTTCTTCAGTTTTGTCAGAATTCAGATGAAATATTCGAAATTAGATAATTTAATTTTGATGCTCTTTTATTTAATAACACCAATCAATAAACTTTTTAAATAAAAATAAAATTGCTAATAAATGAGTTGGCAGACTGATAGGAAATGATTGAGTCGCCGCGGGAAAGTCAATTGACGAAAAAGAAAGTCTCGGACAAAATTCAGTCGAGTCGTGTATGTGTCCCTGGAATTTTCATGTAATCTGGAATAAAATGTATTCCTTAGAGATATAGAGTTGTATATTATTCATATTTTTATTTGAAACTATTTTATTAAAGTGAGGAGGAAGCGAAAACCATGTTTACCAAATAAGTCCAAATAATCCGGAAAAAATACCCTCGGTACGATCTTTATAATAAACTTATATCGATGCTAAGATCTAAATAAAATAAAAGAAATTAACATTACTTTTTAAATGCATTGATTTCTATCGATATTCGAATGCCTCAGCCCAGAAGAAAGGAACGACAGGACAAAGAAAAATTCGTTCTGTACTAAATATAAGTGATTCAATTTTATTAACACGAGGAAGACAATTATAGAACAATAAGATTTATGACAAAAGCAATGTTTATCGGTATCCTTTTTATTGCTAATGGCGAAAAAGGGAAATAATCAGATGAGTAGTCATTGATTGAGATAATTGTCTTTTTACGACGTGCAAATAATGTCACGATAAAAATAATAAATTCCTTATTGTAATGTTACTTAATCGTTGGTTGTTTAATTGAGTGATTTAAAATCACCCTTTTTCGAACTATCTCCGTATTCTTTGTACTCAAGACGATCTTTTTAGGAAATCGTCAATTTTGATAAAAGAAAAGTATATGGTTGAAGCAATGTTACCGTTAATCCGTTAATTTACAAATTATAGTTGAAATATTTTCTACGTCTAATAACACGTAAATAATTACGGTAAGTGCAGTGAACACCATTTCAACAGAAATAATTCCGAATCATATTCACTTTTGCTTAATATTTGGGCTCACTCATAGTCCCCCCTCATTGATCTTAGAATTTAAATCATAAATGACCGCATTTCTGTGACTTGATGAATTGCGAATTCGCAACCAAACTCACGCTAAAACTTATCAAGAGAGCATCGCAGGTAAATATTTCACCTGAATGATTCGCCAAGGATTAATTAGAAGTATTCACTTGCCATTTTTACAAATATAGATTACGGAGAACCTTTCTGCTTACTGTCCTCGATTGCTAAGCTTTACGCGACAAACTCAGATGCTTGAGGAAGACAAGAGCTCGATGTATCCAGGGATACATCGCGGAGGACGTCTTTGTTACGTAGGCAAGGAAGATCACATATCGATTCCGGAATTCATTTTTTCCGCGAAAGTAATCGATTTGGTAAGTAGAGTGATGACTTTACTTGAGGAGAAACAGATGCACTCGAATTGTGAAATGAATCAAAAACAGGAATGAAAAAACTAAAAAACATCGTTCTCGAATCTGAACATTGCACTGCCTCTCTTTCTTGTCATCTTTTTTTTACTACCCACACTCTTGCTGGACTTCGAGGTGATGATGGTAGAATTTTCCTTCGTTTCACAATGGTGCTCGTTTGTATTCTTATCTGATAAAAAGCGACGAGTCATGCGCCATCTAGTCATAAATTTCACTTTGCCTGAAGTGTGAGACCAAAGATAATTGCAGTGCCATCATTTCTAATTTTAACTCTTTTTAATTACCGTCGAAAGGCAGGTTTAATTTCAGACGACTCTATCCATCTGACAACATTTGGAACTGGTTATGCACCATGATGGTTGAGTTGCTTTTACGTGATATCATTTATATCTGTGAGATATTTCATCAAGTTTGTTCTGACTGAGACGTTCATTTGACCCATTGCAAAGCTTCAATGTCACCCTGCATTCCACTGGCGTATTCCTTTGTCCTTTCCTCTGTTTCATATCTTTTCAACTTGGACTCAGTTTCTTGCATTTCTAATTGTAGTTACCCTAGGATCTGACGAGGAGCTTATATTAAGATCAGATTTTGAAATTTTTCCGCGATCAGTATTCATCTGTTACATTTTTTTAAGAAAAAATGCCACTCTAAAAGTTCGTTGGAGATGGGTTCATAATGTCTTAAGTAGTCTCACTAAGAATGAATATTTACCGCCCTCACTCCTCGTGAGAGGCAATAAATGTATTCGGCGCAGTGTACATCATTCAATAGCCTGTTCTTTCATCTTGTGAATAAAAAAGATTCATTTGCGGATAGTAAGTTCCTACTAGTTCCTAATTTCGATTAAAGAATGACTAAACAAATTAAAATGCCATGTACAGCGATAGTCAATTTGTGTAGGCGTCACCTCGCGGAAGACCATTATAAAATATTTAAACTTGTGCAAATAGGCCAGTTGTTACGGAAGTACTGAATGACTGTTCTTCATCGGTTAGTGGGGAATCCTTTTTTATTTTATAAATTGGAAGTTTGCCTGATGATCGAAACATTTCACCAAATTAAATCTGCCTCTTGTTGCGACTCTTCGTCATCCTACAAAAATTATTCTGAAGTCTCTATTAAAATGTGGATTCCTCTCCCCCATCTGTCATATCTCAACTGACAATTCTTCTCATTAGTTCTTTCCATCATTTTATGGAAAGAATCTCTTGTAAGGTATGAAAAATCTTGCATTACCAACTTTCTAAACTATGATTGCCGAATATGTTTTATAATTACATTTAAAATTTTCTCAATTTAAAATTTATTAATAGAATATTAATTAATTAATAATATTAAATAATTAATATTTACATTTTCTATAGAAATGGAGAGTGAAAACGATTGCTGATGAATGAAATTGCTTTCATTACTTTATATTACGCTTTGACTCGCCCGGGATCCAACCAATATTACGGATAAAAAAATGTATTGACTCAAAGGGGACGATTTTTCATAATATACATGTTTGAAGATTTTAACTAATTCTGGTTCTCGATCTTAAGGTGAAAATAAACACACATCAGATCACAATATAGAACAGATGAATAACCCGTTGATTCTCAATGTGAAGTAAACGTTGATGGTTACTATAAAAAATTTCTTTACTCTACCCTTATGGAAACAGTAGATAGATAATATAAAGAAAGAGACATGGAATTATTTAAGTATTTACCCGATCTACTGCTACGATATGTGATATTAACAAATTAGAGCGGTAAAATATGTTGCGTACACCCCCTGCCACACGCCGAAAGACGACTCACAACATACATATTAAGTTATAAATTACCTAACGAAACAGCATACTTAGTGGTTTCATTATAATAACATAGCTTTAGTAAAGTCGAGCTGATTAAGATCAATTCCTAAATGGTCGTTCTCAACAATGTGCTGCAAATCGAAACTGTAATTCGTTCATAATTGCAAATGCTAAAATTTGACAGTATTGCCTCTTATTCAGACAGCCTACCATCCATTCTAATCATTTGTTCCATATGGATGTAAAGTAACCCGTGTATTCTTGCGGGAAAATACATGAGCTCATATTCAACAAACGCATTGGTCGTGAAGAGGACTCTGTTTATACTAAGAGACAAAGGTTCTCCAAGCGCCGAACGCGGCGACCGTCTAAGGGCGATTCCCGAGAAATGGTCTCAGTTCTTCAGAATCCCGAGTTCCTTTTTTCTCTCTTCTACTCTGTTTATAGCCTCAAAATTTCACAAAAATTTCATTTATTTTGAGCGAATTTTCGCTATTTCTACTCGACAACGATAATTCACGACCAAAATAAGAATCTTTATTCAATTTCCTCTCTTTTGGTGCTAGTCTCGATTTCGTACGGCTATTATTTCTAATTAAATTTTACAAAAGAAATGTAGCCTGCAACCGACAAAAGTGAGGTTTACGTGCATTTTTTATGAGAACGGTTTTTCTTGTCTGGGTTCGAACTGGGCGCCTTTACGTAAATAAGAAGTAGCCTTTTATCCTTGCCGGAAGTATAAAACAATCTTGAAGGTTTGAAAGTTGTGAAATGTATGGTTCTCGAGCTTCAGGCGAACATACGCACGCGCGCGCACACACACACCTTACTTCATTATATTAGATAATGTTTTTTTAATTCTTTAAGCATAAATGACTCATAAATTTCTCTTTTTACGGTGCTACCGACGACGGTCGCCGCGGAATTCTTCATTATCGCTCATTTCCAGATCATTTTCCAATAACATCCTTATCATGTACGGATTGAATACTTTAATTTGTGCACCACTGCTCTGAATTTTTTTGAAGACCATTACAATATTCCCTTTCAATCAAAATAACAAGTAACGAGATATAATCGTTTTCAGAAATCGGTATCATTAATATCATATTACTATGAATATGTAATTAAAAACTAATAAAATAGATTGCAGTTGCATTGAAGTGGCAAGCTTTATTTGTTGTGACTCAATAAGTGCATTAATCACAATTGATGCAAGATTTTCACTTAAGAATATGTTTACTGGAAATTTCCTTAAAAATATTTCATATTCTGTGACTTAATATCATTTCATTAGCAACGAACTGCAAAAAAGAATGTGTGTTACACACTTCAGTTAGTGTAATTATGCACTTCAGTGATGTCTCTTTATCAATTCTTGATTGTAAATCAACAAACTAACCAACTGCCAACTACTTAATGAGAATTTTGATATCGTTGCTATTCTTTTACTTCATTTGCGAGTGACATGATGAAACTAAAATATTTTTGGATGTTTGAGCACAAATTGAGACTGTGCAAAGATTTTTAAGGTCTCATCTTCAATGCGGTCAGTACATTTATGCTTTCTTCTCTGTGATTCTCCTTTCACACTCTCCCCAAAACAATTCTCTCTTCTTCCCTGTCAATGCACTCCTAAATACACCTATGTTTTTTATTAAATTTATTGTTTTTTCTCTTTGCTTTTATGTTGTAAATAGGCAGTTATTTGAAACATTTTATTATTTGTATGATTCCGTGTAATTTATGGCTGTTTGTTATCTTATTGTTAGTATGTAAGTGCTTTAAATAGCTGTAATGAACACGTAGTTAGTCGGAGTCCATGAAAATTGAACCTATGAATGCTTCTAACATAACAAATTTATTTTAATTTCTAAATATAAATAATTAATCGATAATCTTAAAGCAAATGTTTTATTTCTAAGATATTTAAAAAGAATTTCGAGTTGCATGTGTAGTTTTCAACTGAGATTTCTAATTTCTACTTGAGTGGGTGTATTTCAGACAATTGGATCTCTAAACGGAATGGATCCACTTGTTCTCTCTCTTTGAGATTCAGTTATACATTTTACCTTGAAAAGGTCGTACTTTTAGGTATTTGTTGCTTTTGACTTTCTTCTCTTTCAGTGGAAAATACATTTCTTTTTCATTCCAAAATTTGAATGAATGTGTGCCGCTCAGTTATTTGTATTTCAATTCCTATGAACATTTTCTAAATAAATTATTAATAATCGTTCAAGTTAATGAATGATTCGCTGTTGCAGGTCAGCATGAGCGGGGAGGATACAGGATTCGGAGCTGTGTGGGTGGCGAGGAGTACATCGGAGAGGCGTGGGTTAGTGGCACAGGATACCAAAGCGTATCGCAAACCATGAAGCAAAGGGAAGATGCAATCAAATTCGAAACGAGCCGAATCAAGGCTCTGCAGGAGGAGAGGTTGCACATCCAGAAGAAAACTTTTACCAAATGGATGAACTCATTTCTCTTAAAGGTGAGTACTTGAATTACTCAATATGTATGCTAACTGCTTTTAGATAGGGTCCTGAGATTTATAAAATGCACACACATTATTTTCTTTGAAAGCATTTATTCAAGTCTTAAATGTACCCTTGTCATATTCATTGTTAGGTATGGAATGGTTTTTTTCCCAATATTGGCGATAGCTTTCGACATGTTCTCTGTATGTATATACATGTATTCTCCGCAAGCGTCCTTTCGGCATCATCAGTCAAAATCATTTAATTTCTTGTATTTTTCGCAGAAAAAATGAATTCCTGAAGCGTCTAGTTCTAACAGTTATTTTCATGAACGATCTATGCAACGTGGAGGGGACATAACATGAGCAACTTCTTTTAAGAATGTTCTTCATCTGATTTCATTAAGTAAATTAAACCTTTTATAAATCTTCTAAACTCCCATCCTGCATTCGAAAGTATTTGAGTAACGCTCACCGATTTGTCGTAGTAATTTTTTAAATTGCCTTTTGTTTTTCTAATTCGCTTCACTTTTCAGCCCATTCATATTCAAGATGAGGCCTAAACAGCGCAGGTAACATTGCTCTTGGATTTTTCTTCGCTCTTACTGACTATTTTCTTGAAGCCGAATTACTTAAGTTTTCGTACAAATTCATTACGGATGTGAGTATATGATAAATTAGTAAGGGTCGATTCAAGATCTTCCACTGTTGGTGCGTTTTCCCTTGGTGCAAATTATCATACATAGTTTGCTCTCATTTAACTTTCCTAATGTTTTCTCGCATTCCTTTGGAAGTTGTCTAATTTTTATCGCAAATGAAAAATGAAAATAGGACTTTCTGCACAGTCAAGGTATAAATATATCTGATTCATTTGGGGTTATTAAAGCAAACGTCTCAGTGGCAGCCTAGAAAATGTTGTTTATTAGCTTAAAAGACAATTATTCGATTCTCAGCTTGAACTTATTATCGAATGTATAAAAGTATCTAATTTAATTTGTGAAAATGTAAAGTATATGTTCCAAAATGCAAAATGTATTTTCCAAAATGTACTTCCAAAATGAAAGAAAGGAAAAGGAACTCGGTGTTCAATGAATAAGAGACAAAGGTTTCTCCAATCGCCGGAAGCGGCAACCGCCCAGGGCAATTCTCCGGAAAAGGATAATTGTCCGGCGGCATCTAGTTACTCAGAATTCCCTAACGTGTATTTCGAAAGCAATGCGCATTAGGGAATTCTGAGTAACTGGTTGCCGCCGGACAATTATCCTTTTCCGGAGAATTGCTCTGGGTGGTTGCCACTGCCGGCGATTGGAGAAACCTTTGTCTCTTACTTCCAAAATGCCAAATATATTTTGCATATTCAGGTACACAAAGGAGGTTTAGCACAACTTCTTTGCGGCACCTCCTATCTTTCGTGTTGTTATTATTATATTATTATTATTGTCATTTGTCAGTTTACATAGAGTTTATTGAGTGATACTACTGGAAATTAAAAATATACGAGAAGAAATTAAAAAATATACGATGTCAGAAGCAGATACATTTTTAGTAATTTGCATTATATCACTGGAAATATATCATGTAGTTTCTAATTAATTTTAAACGTTAACATTTATTAGTGGACAAAAATTTTCTTCTGGAAATGCTGCATGTTATGCTAAAAATTGTCCAATGTTTAGTTGCAGTACTCTACTGGTAAAATATTGTTTGTTTTCTTACTCTTGGCCAATTGTTCTACTGAAAAATTTTGACCTATTTTTCTATTAAAAGAGTTTTAGTCTGTCTCTTTACTGATCTATTTATCAAATGTTCTCTAAAAACAGCAGAAACTCTCACCAAGAGACGTTTCATGAAAAAAAGTGGAAAAAGTCAATGGGAACTTATTGTTCAGATTATTTTGTAAAATTTCAAAACATTGAAAAAGTAATTTCTTCTCTGTTCAATTCAACTGGCACTTCATTGATGTAGTCAGCTTATGGCAAGTTTTTCATCTTTTGTTTATTTAGATGAATAGCATTTTAAGGATCCTCAAAGAGAATCCAAATGTTGTGAACCGTATGAACGAATCATTATTACTCTAATCTTATTGAATACCTTCAAAGAGACTGTCTTCTAAAGATTAGTCTGGGTTAAAATAAAATTATTTGTCTTTATATTGAATCACCTTTGTTTCGATTGAGCATCTTTCATTTAATCAAGCTGTGCTGCATCTCCTTAAAAGACAAAACAATGAAATTGTTTGTTTCATCTTAACTTTGATGACTGGGCCATTCAAAAAGGTTAACAATGGTTTGAACTCACGTTAGTCCACTAAAGAGAATTTTCCTCAATAATGATTTACTCTTCAGAAAGGAAACTTATTGGAAGGGATGAAAAGCTAAAAAATAATATGAATACATTGATGATTGTTCTTATTATTATGCAAGTTAAGAATGTCAGATAATGGTAAATCTCTTAGATATTTAGTAAAGTTTTACATATCCAACTGAATGGCGAATGTAGTTTAAAACGGCTGATTACATAATTCTCCAAGTGGAAAAACACTGAATTGCATTTTACAGTTTGAAATAGTTTAAAAGATATAGAGAAAGTTAAATGTAAAGACACATGAAAGTAACCTGAATAAGGAGCATGATTGGATAAATGAGGAATGCAAAGTGTATTTATTTATTATTTCCTGTCGATTGTCATTGGGAGGCAGCCCCAAACAGTCAGTTAAAGATGAAGGATTGAGGTGAGACATGGTGGAACTCCTTCATTATCACACACAAAGAAAGACTCATCTGGTAGAGTCCACAAGATCCTTTTTATTAAGACGAGCTTTGTTTCAGTGACATGAAGATGTTACTCTACTTACTACTATGAATTCAAAGAAGGAATTCAAATGCCTTTGTCAACATTCCTGGTTTTATCTTTCCAGCTTGTCGGGAAGGTATTTCAAAAAATCTTCCAAGATTTTAGCAATGCATTTCTTACGGAAGCATTTC
Organism: Pachydiplax longipennis; assembly: GCA_036926295.1. NCBI lineage: Eukaryota > Metazoa > Arthropoda > Insecta > Odonata > Libellulidae > Pachydiplax > Pachydiplax longipennis. Next base: position 2,337,694 of record JAVFKF010000037.1, read on the forward strand.
GAACCCACCTGGCGCCGAACACACGGTCATGTGGTAACATTTCTTCTTTAAGTACTATGGAAGACCACGTCATCTGCAATCACCGTGATTTTGATTGCTCTATCGCATCGAGAACGGCCTCAAAACAGATTGCAAATAATTGCGCAAAAGACTGCCTAGCGTCGAACTCAGGACCCATTCATGAGAGACAATGGCATAGGAATGTTAGATAAGTGCCATCATGACTTGTTCCAAAGTTTCGATTCAATATCTTCTCGGGAAGTTACCAAAATAAGATTCCGTTTTCCCCGTTTGAAATGCACGGTGGAATCGGAATGACGCTCTTGCATCGAACCAAGGACCACTAGAGAAACGGTAAACCTAATGAAAGAAGCATTTCTAACCCCTTTGTCACCATTCCGGGTTTTATCCTTCCAGCTTATCGGGAAGGCATCGAAAAAATTTTCAAAAATTGCAGCAATGCATTTCTTATGGAAGAATTTCGACCCACCTGGCGTCGAACTCACGATCATTTGGCAACATTTTTCCCCTGAGAACCATAGAAGAGTACCTCAGCTTTAACCTCCAAGATTTTGGTTACTTTATCTTACCATTAAGTGCCTCAAAATAATTATCAAAAATCCGCGCAATGCATTCTTATGGGAAAATTTTGATTTTTGGGACTTTCTGGTATCGAACCCATGATAGCTAGCGTCGATGTATGAATTATTCTGGTGTCTAGAGTGTAGGGATGCAAAATTTTTCCATAAGAAATGTATTGCTGCAATTTTTTAAATTTTTTTTTCGATGCGTTCCCGAGAAGCTGGAAGGATAAAACCCGGAATGGTGACAGAGGCGTTTGAAATCCTTCTTTCATGAGGTTCACTGTTTCTCCAGTGGTCCTTGGTTCGATGCAAGAGTGTCATTCCGAATCCACCAAGCATTTCAAACGGGGAAAACGGAATCTTATTTTAGGACCTTCCCGATGAGATACTGAATTGAAACTTTGAAACATGTCAGAGTGGCAGTTATCTAACATTCGTATGCCGTTGTCTCTCACGAACGGGTCCTGTGTTCGACGCCAGGCGGTCTTTTGGGCATTTTTTTTGCAAACTGTTTTGAGACCGTTCTAGGTGTGATAGAGCAATCAGAATTACGGGGTTTGCAGATAAGATGGTTATCTATTATACTAACTTTCGCGCGAATTTTCGAAAATTGTTTTCAGTCCTTATCTATTGTACTAACTGAAGAAATGTTACCAAAAGACCGTGAGTTCGACGCCTAGTGGGCGGTAAATTCTCCGGTATAAAATGCATGGAGGTCAATTTTGACAATTATTTTTAATGCTTATCCGATATTCGGGAATGATATAAAATGGAATATACATAGAGGCAATTCATGTGTTTCATATACGCTGTTCGCCGTTCCTCTGACATTTCTTGGTTCGATGCCTGAGCGTCATTTCTATTCTGCTATGTATAGATATACACACACACACTCTCTAGCATCTAATTTCAAATTCCTTTTTGTTTTTGGTAGGGGTTTGAAGACCTCTTCTGGGATCATATTGCATTCTTTTACCCCTCTATTTATAAAGGAATACTTGGCAATAACATTCCTTTGACTTCTGGTTATGATCCCCTCCTCCTCTGCCTTTTAAGTCAATCCTTGCCTCTCCTCTGTTTAGGACGTGAAAGATGCCCTCAAATCGATTTACTCTCGCCTTTTTTTCTAATGTTTCCCAACAGTGAATCTCTTTCCCTGTTTCTTATGCTTCCCTAGCCTCAAGGAGCATGGATAGGCGTTGAAATGAATGGAAGTTAGCGACACGAAACGACTCTGTCGCGTTGATTTTTACGCTTATGAAGGCGATCTCGAATAACATAGCAGATAACATAAATGAAGTCAGTGTTGACGAGGAGGTTCGAACGTAGTTTTTTGGAGAAAAGATGAATGGTAATGTCTGAAGTAAAAGAAGTTATGTACAAACGTATGGAACAGTGGAACGATGTGTGGTAATACTTCGAAAGAAGGCCCCCTTTGCGTGAGTGTACGCTACGTTTCTACACAATTTTAATTTTTGGTAGATATTCGATTCCATTAGTAATGGAAAGTAGGGCTCCCTCGGACAAAATACTTGAATAAACCTTGCCTTCCTTGAAAAAATGTCTCTTTAAGGAAGGAATATTTGGCATCTCGAATGGTCCATCATTTTGGGATTCAAAAACAGTGCTTTTGAAAGACCTGACTTTGCATTGTTAAGTAACGGAATATCCGTTTAAACGAGATAATATCCTTCTTATATTCAATCGTAAATGTTTCTTTATTTCTCATTTTAGTCCTCGAGATGTATCCTCATTGCATCAGAATGAATAGGGCGAAAAAAATGAGCAAAAAGTATATATAAAGCCCTAAGTTTAGAATCGTTTTATTTAAAACTTCCTGTGATTGTAAAATCGAAAGAACAAAGAAGCTAAAAAAGTCATTTCAAGGGAGAAGCCTTAGCTAATATATACTCGAAAGTTTTGATCAACATGGATAGATTGCTTACGCTAAAGATCTTTCATCTGCATTACTTATTAAGAATTCACGGTTTCAGTTACTCTTTTCAAATCGGGTACTCGTATCTCACGGATATTTTATGCTGTTCAAGCCTGAATTTGATGTCCTTAAGAATACCGACTTCACATAAGGATGACCAAATGTAACGTTTACGTTCATTAGACACAGAACATTTGATTTCCAAGATAATAGTTGGTCATGAGTCATGTAGTATCTCTCGGAAAATTTATCAGGATTTGTAGCTTTCCAGCTTAACAAATGTTCCAAATGAATTGCGTTAACATTTTCATTTTAAATAAAAGCGATTAACCGAAGCAAGCTTAGAAAGGCGGTTAAGTGGGTCGGACTGAGGTGGCAGACAAACAAAATGAAAGCGATTCCTCTGAAGAACAGGTCTTCAACCTGTCCGGCAGGTTTCCTTCCCTCCCCTCCTCTCGCTCACATTTAACTATGCAATTACAGCTAACCTTTGTACGTAGAAATCCTATTTCATAATCTTGAGCTTCTCGTGATCAGATTTTAAAACGTCGATAAAATGCTTAAATCATTTTATAGTCGCGAACCATATTAATCAATTAATTCTACCTTAATCGGCAGGATTCATCTCTCAGCTTCGTTTTCACGTATTTTCCGTCTACTTTCTTATTGTTTGCTTACTTTCCTTCCTTCCATTCCTCTCCTTTATATATTCTCTGTCTTCTAACCATCATATGTTTCTCTATACCTCCTCATTTTTCACTTTATCTGCTCTTTTCCACATCTCAATGGTTTCCAATGGTTCTTAATTGTCTATGATCCATGCATCAGTTCTTTGCTCAACAGAGTGCCTTCCTTTGAAATCTTTATTTTTCCATTCTCCTTATCTCTGTGGAACAATACATATCGTCAGTTGTCATGCTGCATAGATACTTCAATCTCCCTCCTGTATTCAATCCATTGTTCTTCAGGTTTGAATAGAATTTCCTGCTCAATAAAAACCAATATTCTCGAATCTAAGACGTACCTAAATCTTATGCACCATTTTTGCGTTTTTAGAGCTTCCAAAAATCTGGTGAGTCATATTGCTAGATTCGAGTTTTAGAGTCGCAATGTAAATCAGTTATCGCAGAGAAAAGTTTCTTAAGCTATTATTTTTAAAGCTCTGATTCAGTAGTCTCTAAGAAAGTTTACCACCTTTCAGTTATCATTAAAAATCATTCATATGCAATCATTCAGCCTTATACAAAATCATACAGCTCGTACTTTTTGAGACGCGTATGTATGTATCACGGCGGATAGTCTTACAGTTGTTTTTCTCCCCGCACGATATCCAAAATATTCGTCGAGATTCGAGAATATACGAGAGAATGTTTTCAAAGGCTTAATTTCTTACTTAAAGCATTATTCCTTTGACAACCAATATATCGCTTGAACTGATTGTGAGTGTAGCAGCCTTAAATACGTCATAGAAATCTGAGGCAACCAAAATACTGCGATCAAAGCACTATCAGATATCTAAAATAAATTTTCCTATATTTTGATTTATGAAACAATATAATATCTCGTGCGTGGGCATTCAAATAGTTATATTTATTACAAAATATTTGGCAAAAACCTGATACAGTTGAAACTAAGAGTGGAAAAGGATTGTCATTTTATACTGATCTGTTTAGCACGTATGTTTGATGTTAAGTCGATACTCGAAAGCATAACTTTTGGTAAGTCATCAAGAAAATAGAAATAGGTGATTTAACACTCATTTTAATGTTTGAAAATTGTTGGTAATTTTCCACTATTTGGAACTTTCATAATTTTCCACTTATTTTGTGTGGAAACTTATCAATATTTTTAAATCCCATATATCTAAAGTTAAGATCTTTCGCCTTTCAGAAGTATTGGCTGAGCTCTGAATATTATGTCTTATTTTTTACCATGTTGAGTGCTCGCGCTCTAAGGATGTATAATGCGGGCAGGTTGCTACAACTCTAACTTGAAATTCATAAAAATGGGGACCTGTATGCGTGCGGCCTTAAAAAACCGAAGTTATGTCGATTTTCTTCTGTATGTCTTTTAGTTGTATTCATATTATTTTATAAATGTCGAGTTTCATGCGGAATGTGATAAAAGTGGTTCATAATGATTTTCTCGAACTATATTACTTTTAATTCGTGAGATTCTTCTTGAAGAATTCTTTCTGCAAGTGAGGCTTCGAATATATCAATCGCCGAGTGCACGAAAGTAAATTCACGTTACAAAAATCGCGGCATATCAACAGAGCATAATTTGAGTATATGGGAATATTAGATATATCTGTCAATTCGTGAGAAGTCAACCAAAGCCATCAGATGTCAGTCATGTTTTTCCTTCCGTCAACTGTCACGGTCTGCAGTTGAACCCGGTTCAAATTTTATCCCCCGTTGTTTCGACTCTATTGTTATGAAATGATACTTTCTTTTTGATGTTCATCGTCGTCGTCGTGAAAATTACGGCCTGTCGTGAGCACATATATTTACCGCCACAAAACTCGAATAATTTAGAATTTTAACGAAAAATTCGAGTTGATTAGAATCCGAACGTTGTTTATTCTTTCGTGAGTATATTTGTTGTAGAATTGGTGTCTTTACAAACAAGATGTATTGAATGAATTACTGACTGTGCTGTGACTGCGATGGGACCTCTTGGTACTGCAAAGGCGTCTTCTTGGCCATCTGTGGCTCGGCAAAGAATCATTTTAAGCCCCTTTTTCACAAAACAACAATTGTGATCAGTTTTTCATTTATTCCTCCCATCTATGTTAAAGTTATAAAAGAGAGTAAAATTATAAATAATTGTGAAATGATTAAAATTATGAGAAATCAGAACTAGTAAGTATGTGACTGTATATTTTTAGATAAAATTTCTTCAAGAAATTTAGAATTACGCTTTTATCTATTTCTTCTTTCTAGCACTACAATTTCTTATTCACCTATAAAATTAATCATAGCATGAGAGCCAAATGATCGTTTTATTGAATTGTACAAAGAATTACTGTGAAGTATATAATTATTATTCAGTATACACAGTAATTTATATATATATATATATATATATATATATATATATATATATATATATATATATATATATATATATATATATATATATATATATATATATATATATATATATATATCACATCATCAGAAGTCAATGCCCCACGGATAACAGGCTACTTTTTATTTACTAAGTTGTTTCTGGTTTGACCCAAGACATGGTTAGGCAATCCCCTAAGAAATGGAGGTATGGGTTATTTTTATGCAAATTTTGGAAATTCTGATTCTCAAGTTTTTTATATACAGCCAGACCAGATGCTATAATATGGTATAGCCAACTGCCTGTTGATTTCCCACTGGAAAGCAAAATGATGAATACTATATGAATTACCTAAATTCAATAGATATGAATTTTACACGAATTTCTTATAAGAATGCTTTTTTTGTCTGGGGTCTAACCAGGGACAACTAGGTAAATGAAATTTAGCTTATTATCTCAACAGGTAAGACATTTACCTATGTCTTAAATTTTGAAAGTTTTGCGACTTCTAGTTCTTGAGTTTTAGAGAAACATACAAAATTTCTACTTTATTTACAAGATATCCATCTCCAACCATTTCCAGATTGGTTTGACTGTCGCATAGTCTAGTTCTTTAAGATATTTTGTTAATCCATGTATGCCGACAAAAACACACATGTACTTACAGTATATATCTATGAACTCACTCATAAATTACACTACATATTATTCTGTCCATAAAGTATTTCTTTGTTGCAAGGTGGTACCAGTCATTGTTTCCCATTATTGTATGATTAATTTTATCTTGCCGATTGTTTTTACAAAAATACTTTGCTTGATTGATGCATATTGTTTATGTCAGGCTCGAATGGAGGTTGAAGATTTGTTCACGGACCTAGCAGATGGCCGAAAGCTCTTGAAACTGCTGGAAATAATATCAGGGGAGAAACTTGGCAAACCAAACACTGGTCACATGCGAGTTCATAAAATTGAAAATGTTAATAAAAGTTTAGCCTTTCTGCACACAAAGGTAAGGAATTCACATTTTAACCTATTTGTTCAAAAAATTATAGATAAAAAACTTCTCCATTATCATTGTTGGTCGATATAAGTTGCAGCAAAGTTATGCATATTTTTGTTGTAAAATATCAACTATTCTTAGAAGATGAAATCCATTCATTTTTAGGTGCGTCTTGAAAGTATAGGAGCAGAAGACATAGTGGATGGCAATCCAAGACTGATCTTAGGGTTGATATGGACCATTATCCTTAGGTTTCAAATTCAAGAGATAGAGATTGATGTGGTATTTATCAAATAGTCAATTAACTATTAATTTTAAGCTGTGTTTATTTATGAAGATGGTAATGTTCTAGAAGATGAAATTGGAATTATTGATTGTTTTAGGATGAAGAAAATGAGAGCAGTGAGAAAAAATCCGCCAAGGATGCATTGTTATTATGGTGCCAACGAAAAACTACTGGCTATAATGGAGTCAATATACAAGATTTCACTGGTATGTAGTATTCTCTCATAGAATATTGCTATGGTAGGAGTAGTCACTTGAATTTTTCTTAGTCAGTCAATAGGTTACTCTCCATCTTGAAAGGAAACTAAGTAATTTCCATAGTAGATATATTTCTATTGTGAAAAATGTTTTCCTTTCAAAATTGAAAGTAACACATTGGTTAAGTAAGAAATGTAGAAATGTGTCTACTGTAGAAATGTTTCCTTTCAAGATCTGTGCTGTACAATTTCAGCAAGTGAACACTGAAATTATTAATTTTATTAATGTGTTATTTAATTCCTTCTCGTGACTCAAACATTCTCAATGTTCTAAAAATTTAACCTTTATATGCCGAATGCTTCCTCAGTATATGAATAAACTAAGATTACTATTCTCTTCAATAAGCGCTCATCAAGTTCTATTTCTCCTGAAAAAAATATGCATGTATAATACATACATACATACATTTAAAAACTTCCTCCAGAACAGCTGTGAAAAGAATTGGGGAAAGGCAATCTCCTTGTCTAACTCCCTTCTCAATCTTGAATTCTTCAGTAACTTCGTGTAACCTTACTGAGGCTGTGGCATAAATGCTGCATAGGAGACAGATGTACTCTGCATGTACTCCTTGTTTTTCCAGAGCTTCTAGTGTAGAGGAGGTACTTATCAAGTCAAAGGCCTGAGCAGAGTCCTAATAGCATCTCATATTCATTCGTTCTGCTCGTTATTTCTTGTAGTGTGTGGATGCGGTCCATAGTACTGAAGCCCTTCCGGAATCCTGCTTGCTCTCTATGCTGGGCATATGTTAGAGTAATCTTTATCTGTTCAGCTATTATCCTCATGAATGTTTTGTAAACAACCGGAAGGAGACTGATGGGGCGGTAATTCTTCAACTCTTCCTTGCTTCCTTTCTTGTGCAAAAGGACTTTTCTTGCATGATTCCAGTCCTGGGGGATTCTTCCTTGTATCAGGCATATATTATTAGTGAATATCTGCGCTAAAACGTGTGCAACTTCTGTTCCACCAAGTTTTAAATATTCTGCTAACACTCCATCTATGCCTCCTGCTTTTCCATTCTTCGTCTGCTTTATTGCTGCAATTACTTCTGGGAAAATAGGGAGGGGATCTCCTTGGTTTTGGCTTGCCTCTTGGTTTTCCTCTTCAGCATTTTCTTCCTTCTTGTATAGGTTGCCAAAGTATATTGCCACCGTCCTTAGTATTCCTGTCTGTTACAAGTTCTTCTGCCATCTTCTATCTGCATGGCTAAGATCTGTTTTCTTCCAATTGCTAGGCATTGTCTGATCTTCTTCCTACTTTTGATGTTTTCTATAGCTACTTGCAAAATTCTATCATCTTCTCTCTTCTTCTGCTGCTTCCTTAACAGCTTGCATGACTTTGGTTTCTAGTTCTTCTTGAAGTGCTGAAAATCTATTTTTTTATCTTCAGCTAGAATTTATTTCTGTCTTCTTCTAGTTTTTTGATGATTAATTCATGTTTCATGCACGAAATTAACTTCTTACGTTCCATTTGGAGATTAATCTTCATTCTGAATCTTACGATTCTGTGGTCACTTCCAGTACTAAAGTTATTCAAGACTTCACAGTTGTTACTGTGTAGAGTTTATTAACCAATATGTAATCTATTTCATTTTTTACTCCGTTGGGTCCTCTCCAAGTCCACTTCCTTTTTGGGTTCTTCTTGTAAAAGGTATTTGTTATGTACATATTGGTGCATTCAGCAAACTCTACCAGGCGGTGACCACGTTCGTTTCTCGGGCCCAGTCCGTATTATCCTGCGACAGTGTCATCGGCTTCCTGTTGACCTACATGAGCGTTAAAATCGCCCATAATTATTTTATGATAGTGTGTTTCCTTATGATGTTCAGTGCCCAGAGTTTGGTAAAATTTTTCAATTTCTTCTTCGCTGCTTGCTGCTGTTGGTGCTTAGACTTGTATCACCTGAACAGAGTAACGCTATTTTATCTTGAGTATGAGGTTGAAAATTCTGTGAGATATACTTTCTATCTTTTGTACATTGTTTCTCCATCTCTTGTTGATCAGGAACCCGACATCTCCTAGTCTTGCATCCTTAATACCCCTGTAATAAAATAAATTATCTTCCTTGAGTGTAATCAAGTCTTCCGATTTTCTTCTAACTTCGCTGAGCCCGATGATGTCCCAATTTATCTTCTCTGCTTCATTCAGTAGCTCCATTAGTCTGTCTTCACTCTTCAAGCTGCGGCAGTTTTAAGTCACGGAGTGTAGGGAGGTAGTTCTTTTCCTCATGATGGACCTCTGTAATTTCACCACCTCCCGGACATCCAAATGGGTGGTGCTTTTACTTCCGGATAAATTTCCATTACAGAAGCTCATCATGAAAATTGTATTTGCATTTGGGGGATGAAGGACAATAATTCACCAGGCTGTCCTACTGCCGGTTTGTGAATGTCACTTTCACAATTTGGCCGGAGATATTGTTGAAGCCTTCTTAGCATGGTTGAACCTGGGCTATACATCGCCTCCAACCTCTGTTAACTCCCCTCTGCCCCATTGAGGCAATGAACTGCGGCAGTAAGAGGAGGGATAGATATATGTGTATGTATATATATATATATGTATATATATATATATATATATATACATATATATACATATACATACATATATACATATATATACATATATACATATATATATATATATATATATATATATATATATATATATATATATATATATACATATACATACGAGTAAAAGTTGCTTGCATACTGCAAGCTACTGTTGAATGCAGTACCGTACCAAGGAATGCCTCAAAACAATGTTCAAAACTTCGTGCAAATGACCACCTGGCGTCGAACTAAGGACCCAATCGAGCAAAACAATTGCATATTAATGTAAGATAAGTACCATTCTGACCTGTTCCAAAGTTTCAATATCTGATCGGGAAGGTCCTAAAATAAGATTACGCTTTCCCCGTTTGAAATGCATGGTAGAATCGGAATGACACTCTTGCATCAAACCAGATACCACCAGAACCACTAGACGAACGGTGAAATTCATGAAAGAATGCTTTCAAAATCCTTTGTGACCATTTCGGGTTTTATCTTCCCAGTTTATCGGTAAGGCATTGAAAAAAAATTTCAAAAATTGCAGCAATGCATTTCTTATTGAAGGATTTTGCACCCACCTGGAGTCGAATTCACGGTCAATTTGTAATGTTTCTTCCATTCGTATTATAGAAGACTACCTCAACTTCAACCTCCGAGATTTTGGTTCCTCTACCTTAACGATAAATGCCTCAAAATAATTTTCAAAAATCCGCGCAATGCATTCTTATGGGAAAATTGCGATTTTTGGGACATTCTGGTATCGAACCCATGATAGCTAAGGTTGATGTCTGAATTATTCTGGCATCTAGAGTGTAGGGCCATTACGTAGAAAAAATCTGAAGTCGATGGTGCTTGTGGAACTTGGTCAGAATTCGTATCCCCTATAAATATATATATATCTATTATATATAGCTAACTCTCCGGATATACCTATATATATATATATATATATATATATATATATATATATATATATAGGGGATACGAATTCTGACCATGTTCCACAAGCGCCATCGACGTCAGATTTTTTCGACGTACTGGCCCTACACTCTAGATGCCAGAATAATGCAGACTTCGACGCTAGCTATCATGGGTTCGATGCCAAAAATTCCCAAAAATCGCAATTTTCCCATAAGAATGCATTGCGCGGATTTTTGAAAATTATTTTGAGGCACTTATCGTTAAGATAGAGTAACCAAAATTTCGGAGGTTGAAGTTGAGGTAGTCTTCTATGCTACTCATGGAAAAAATGTAGCCAAATGACAGTGAGTTCGACGCCAGGTGGATGCAAAATTCTTCCATAAGAAATGCATTGCGGAAATCTTTTTAAATGGCTTCCCGATAAGCTTGAAAGATAAAACCCGGAATGGTGACAGAGGCGTGGGACCTTCCCGATAAGATATTGAATCGAAACTTTGGAACAAGTAAGGATGGCACTTATCTAATATTATTTTGCTGTCTTCTCTCACGATCGGGTTCTTAGTTCGTCGCCAGGCGGTCTTTGGCGCAAAGTTTTAAATTTGAACTGAGGCAGTACTTGGTATGATACTGTATTCAACGGATAGCTTGCAGTATGCAAGCAACTTTTACTCGTATATATATATCTATTATATATAGCTAACTCTCCGGATATACCTATATATATATATATTTATAGGGGATACGAATTCTGATCATGTACCACAAGTGCCATCGACGTCAGATTTTTTCGACGTACTGGCCCTACATTCTAGATGCCAGAATAATGCAGACTTCGACGCTAGCTATCATGGGTTTGATGCCAGAAATTCCCAAAAATCGCAATTTTCCCATAAGAATGCATTGCGCGGATTTTTAAAAATTATTTTGAGGCACTTATCGTTAAGATAGAGTAACCAAAATTTCGGAGGTTGAAGTTGAGGTAGTCTTCTATGCTTCTCATGGAAAAAATGTAGCCAAATGACAGTGAGTTCGATGCCAGGTGGATGCAAAATTCTTCCATAAGAAATGCATGTGTTATGTGTATATACACCGTTTATGTGTATATGTGTGCATTCACTGAACAATTTTTAACATAGGGAAATCTTACAATAATCTACACAATGTTGGAATGATTGTATTACCTTCTTAAATTTTCTCTTTTCTTTCTTCCAAAATTGTTTACTCTAATTGGAGTTATTACATAGCTTGATTTATGTACCTTGATCTAAGATAAGTGAATATGACATTGTGAAGAATATATTTTACTGAATTGGTGAATACATCATGTAGAGAACAATGAGGGTAAGCTATATGTATGTTTCTGTTTGTGTATATATATGTGTACATATACACACGACACAATGTATTCTATATATTATTGTTACAAAGTAAATGTAAATATAAATGTATTAAATTATATGTGCATATTGTAGTGTTTTCTATATATGTGTTAGACTGAAGATTGGATATTAAATTTTGGTTTCCCTCATCAATTACTCTTGACATTAACATCTAATTTATCTCAATATGTTTTCCAAGAAGTGTTTGACTGACTGTTTTTTCTTTTGTTTAGGTTCTTGGAGAAGTGGTCTAGGATTCAATGCCCTCATCCATGCTCATAGGCCTGATCTGGTTGATTATCATTCACTTATACCATCCAGGCATATTGATAACCTCAATCAAGCATTTGATGTGGCTCAAGAAGAACTTGGGATCCCTCGCCTTCTCGATGCTGAAGGTAAATTATGTTTTGTATTTTTTTAAAACTCTATTATGAACTTGTAATTTAGCTTTACTGCTTTTAGTTTCTAAATATAGTTATTTGGCACATCTTTTGGGGTAAACTTTGATGTTATACATACGAATATTTAACAAATTTCTCATTTCTGTAATAATAATTTCATTCATTGTTGTTGTTTTATAGCTTTTAAGTCTATATAAAGGAATTTTTAGGTATAAAATGGTATGTCTTGATGCAAGAAGAGGGTTTTATTTACTTCTACAGGATATTACTATTTACTACAGGATAACATATACCATTTGCCTTTCGAGGAAATTTATGATTTAATATTCTACAAACTAAAATCATGAATATTTTCTGTAAAACAGGCTTAGACAGAAGGTTTTTATACTTTATTTTCCCTTGATGTTTTTTCATATGCAATGAATTGATTCCTAAGCAATGAATTTATTGATCTTTCTTGTCAAATGATGTGCAGTTCTGCAATCTGATACATTTTCCTTGTTCTGTTTTACGTAAGAGACAATAACAACTTAAGAGACAACAAAAAACTTTTATGATAAGCATTTCACCTTTTAGACACCTTTATATAGTTGCTTATTTTTGAAAACAAGATATGATGAAGGATTTTGAATTGAAATTACATTTCCATGCGTCGATATTACCTTGCAATCATAGAAAATTTTTGGGTTGTTATCAAAATTGTTTCAAGTTTAAATCAAAATAGATATTAATGACCAAAGTAAGAAAATTTATTCAACATGGTCTTTTTCTTGACTTCTTATGGCTATTGTTTCTAATTTAATTTTGCTAAAGAAGTAAAGCCTGAAACTGATAGAAATTAACACCATATGCAGTTCTTGTATGAACCTTCCTGAGTTCATCCAAGGACCATTAAATTTCTATCTATATATATTAAAAACGTAACGGTGTCTGTCTGTCTGTCGGTCTGTCTGTCTGTTTTTCTCGCCAATGCCAAGAGCTAGAGCGATGCTGAAACGTGCATTCGATGTAGACTGCTGCACCCTACAATGTGGCAAAATTTTCTTTTACCTGAACAGCCCCAGTTCGAACCCAGAGAAGAAAAACCGTTCTCATAAGAAATGCACATAAACCTCACTTTATCGGTTGCAGGCTACATTTCTTTTGCAAAATTAAATTAGAAACCATAGTCTTACGAACTCGAGATAAGCACCAAAAGAAAGAGAAATGAATAAAGATTCTTATTTTGGTCGCGAAATATCGTTATCGGTTCGAAATGGCGAGAATTCGGTTAAAATAAACGGAAATTTCGTGAAAATTTGAGGCTGTAAACAACCAATCCCCTTGACGATGGATACGATTCTTGAAACCGAGGTATTGCGTTTTCCCATAAGAATACACTATGATTGATATGTCCATATGAAAGTAATGATTAAAAATGAATGATAGTACATGTTCATAGTCCAGATGTCTGGTCCAGACCAAACAACTGCACCTATAGGGTGCATGCACGCTAGTAATTAATTAATTAAAGGTAAATCGTAATTGGGATTTGATTTTTAGAGGGAAGTGTTTAGTATATATTATTTATAAAATGATTTGGTATGTTCTTTTAATTATTATTATACTTAATAATATATACTTATGGTTTTTAAGTTTTGTCCAATAGTTATAGATTACATTGAATTTTCATTTTAAATGAATATAAAGATATTCTCTTACATTACTTCTAATTTTAATTCTTCATTTAATTAAAGTTCTTCATTTACTTTTTAGTTAACATTTTAATTTTTAGTAATATTCAGAGTATATATGCCGAATGAGTAGTGGTATGTTTTTAATTTTTTAATGTATCATTTCATAATTTTGTTTCATAATTTTTCATAATAATATGTATTTTATTTTTTACCGTTAAAATTTTTTTGTTATCAGATGTGGACACTAGTCGTCCTGATGAGAAATCTATCATCACTTATGTGGCCTCATATTACCATACATTTGCTAGGATGAAAAATGAAATGAAAAGTGGGAGAAGGATTGCAAATGTAAGTGGATAAAATGGATTGCAGAGAAAATTTAGAAGCATTATAGCAGGTCTCAATATCATTTGAATCACAATTTTACTTTAACAATTTACAATTTTACAGGGTCTTTTTATTATTGTGCATTTTTATGGCTATTATTTCAGTTTTGCTTCTTTGTAAACTATTTTCTAAAAATACTTTTCATTGTGTGTATGGAATGTGGCTTATCCCTGAGCAAAAATGTGTTTATCATTTAAATTGATGCTTGATGGAGAAGAGCTCTTTAAGATATTGATTTTACCATGTAATTTGGTACTTGATGGGTTGTTCAGTTATTATAAAAATGAAAAGACTGTCTTATTAATTGGTTTGTTTCAATTCTTTTTCAAATGGAATATTTAAGATTGTTGGCCAAATGATGGAAGCTGATGCTATGAAAGGGCGTTATGGAATGTTAACAACTAATCTTCTGGAATGGATTATACTTAAAACACAACAACTGTCTGACCATAATTTTCCAAATTCATTGGAAGGCATTCAAGGAGAACTAACTTTATTCAAAACATACAGGACTGTGGAAAAACCACCAAAGTAAGTATAGAATATGGTCAGTCTTCTTTCTTTATTATTTCTAAAATCAGGTGTGAAAGCAGCTTTATTTCCACTGGTGATCATAATTGGACAACTTGAAAATTATATGAATTTAAGTAGTATAATATAGTCTAGTATGTAAAAATTGTTATTATCATAGCTAATTATTAAATTGCATGAATAAATATTTTTACAGTTCTGTTAACAGTAGCTCTCCAAAACTTCATAGACACTTCTCTTTCCTATTATTATGTATTATTCAAAGGAAGATGTAGTCAAATGTATGTCATATATAAATTTAATGCCTTCTGTAGTTATTAATGATGAATACTGTCTGACTTGATGGTGGTTATTCAACATATCTGTTTAAGTTGTTTTGTTTGATTATAATAGCTCATTACTCAATAGCTGCAGTGCAAACTATTCAATCCCCTCCTAGAGCTTTGGAATACATCCTTCCTTTTTAATATTTACTTTTACAGTAAGGCTTGGCCAAAATGGTCTTTCTTCTAACCTCTTTTTTCCTACCTTTAATATTTATTTATTTCTGGCAATAGAATTTTTAGGTAATGTTTCATTAAGGTTTCTACTGCAATTTGGCAAATTTCCTTGAATTTCAGGTATCGTGAAAGGAGTGAAATAGAAGCTTTGTATTTCAACATAAACACACATTTAAAGTCCCTTCATCAACCTCAGTTTGTGCCTGTTGATGGTCAACTCGTGCATGACATTGAGAGAGCTTGGGAAGCTTTAGAGAGGGCTGAGCATGCAAGAGAGGTTGCTCTACGTCAAGAATTGTTACGCCAGGAAAGACTGGAGCAACTTGCTTACAAATTTAAGAGAAAGGTAAATTATTTATTCCATAAGTGCCTCAAAACCAAGGTTTCTGGAAACAAATTTTTATTTGAGACAAATTTTGGAAATATAGCAATAACCTGCAGACAGACAACAAATTCTGATAAAATAATAGAGACATTTTAAATGCAGATGACCTTCTGTTTTTGTAGAAAATTTGGCTAAAGAGGGATTTTCTAAGATAAATACTGGTAATGAGAGATTATTTTTTATTGAAAGATTGCCTGTTACTAGGGATTTTTTAAATACATGGTTGGTCTTTCTCATTGATGAAGACTCAGATTGAGGAGAAACCAAGGTATTAAAGAGAATGAAAAACTGCCTACCTTTCAGGGGCCACTGTATTGTCACATGCTGCAAAATCTGAGATTTCGTAGCCCAGATGTAGGATATTAAATTAAATTAGGTATCCATTTAAATTTGTCATTAGGTATCCACGGATTGGTGAGAAGCTCCATTTTAGTATTGAAATTAATGTAGAACATGTAACCAAAGAATCATATCTTAAAATATATCCTTTATTTTTTCTTATTGTAGAAAGTGTTTGTATTTATAGTATATAACAAGAAAAATTTTAGACTGGATTTTTACCTGTTTTTTGATAAATGATCCAACATCATGAAGAAATTTCCAGGCAAATTTACTTTTACACCTGATTTCCCTGTGTATGTATCATTCATCTGTTCAGTTTAGTGTCATATACCAAACATTAAAAATTGGCCTTATTAAAATTACACCCTAGATGCTTGATTATTGCTGATGTTATAATTGAATTTGCTGAATGTAAGTTACATGCCTATGTGAAAGACAATGAAGATGTTGATGTATGATGATTTGGAATTGGTATAGTGTTGTGGTTTGAGTAGCAGAGAGCTCTGAAGTAATCCTTGCTTTTAAGGCTGAGTGTGCTGAAAAAGCAAAAATACTTGATTTACTAAAATTGAAATTGATTGTTCAAGTGTACCCCCTACAAGCAATTACAGTGAGAATGAAATTGACTTAGTTTACTAACAATTAGAAGAGTTAATAGGAAGGGTGAAAGGGAGTAAAAACCTTATTGTAATGGGAGACTATAATACTGTGGTTGGACAAGTCAAAGATGGGGAAAAAGTGGGAGAGTTTGGAGTAGGAAATAGGAACGACAGAGGGCAAAAACTTATAGATATTTGCAGGAGGAATAACCTCTGTATCACTAAAACCCTCATTTAACACCATAACAGACAGACATGTAAAAAGCCAGGGGACTCGGATAGTTACCAAATTGATTACATTTTGTCAAGGAAGAGGTTTAGAAATACTGTTAAAAACGTACTAAGTTATGTAGCTGTTGATGTAAACTCGGATCATAACTTAGTAATGATAAATACCAAGATTGGATTTAAAAAGGTCTAATTGGGTAATAATGGCACCCAAATGGAACTTAGAAGCCCTCAAGGGTAGAAAGGCTAGAGAGTTTCAGGAGTCGGTTACCAGGGCTCTATGTAGATGGTAAAGAAACAGAACTCACCTAAAACAAGGGATGGGAAAAGATAAAAAAATCAGCATCAAGGATAGTGCCCAAAGAACCATTGAGAGGGTCAAGGAAAACAAAATTAGGAAACCATGGGTGACAGTTGAAATGATAAATAAAATGGAGGAAAGAAGGAAATGGAAAAGGGTTAAACAGAAGGTGGACATAGAATGTACAGGGCACTGAACAATGAAGGGAAATGAACAGCTAGAGAATTGTGGTGGAAGGGACAGTGTAATGAAATAGAGAAGAAAGTAGGAGGGTTGACCTATTATATAGAAAAGCGAAACACTTGATGGGGAATGAAATAAGTAATAAGGTTAGGAAGGAAGATGCTCAACAGAGATTAGATAAAGGATAGTATTAGCAAAAGAAGCATTCATGAAGGGAAGGGAACTGATGATAAAGGGCCTGGACATTGAGAAAAGAGGTTATTAAAAGATTAAAAGAGGCTTTTGAGATGTGGGTATGATGTAGAATGGAGGAAGTAAACTGGGTTGATAGAAAAATGGAAGAGGTGCTAGAGATGGTTGGGAAAAAGATGGTGTTAATTGAAGTAATTAGAAATTGATAAAGGAAATGGGTAGGTCAAGTATTGAGAGGAGAGGATTGCTGAAGAAAGTGATTGAGGGAAGAATGCTATGAAAAAGACAGAGGGGAAGACAAAGACAAATGTTGTTAGATGAATTAAGGGGTGGGATGAGTTACCAGAATATGAGGTATATGGAATTGAATAGGGATGGTTGTTTTCTACCTTTCAGTAGGTTCATGAGCACCCACATTCCCTATTCAATTGCCTATCCCTCATTTTCTGGTAACTCATCCCACCCCTTAATTCATATATGTGTATATATATCTATCTATTATATACGAGTAAAAGTTGCTTGCATACTGCAAGCTATCCGTTGAATACAGTATCATACCAAGTACTGCCTTTGTTCAAATTTAAAACTTCGCGCCAAAGACCGCCTGGCGACGAACTAAGAACCCGATCGTGAGAGAAGACAGCAAAATAATATTAGATAAGTGCCATCCTTACTTGTTCCAAAGTTTCGATTCAATATCTTATCGGGAAGGTCCCACGCCTCTGTCACCATTCCGGGTTTTATCTTTCCAGCTTATCGGGAAGCCATTTTTAAAAAATCGTCAAAGATTTCCGCAATGCATTTCTTATGGAAGAATTTTGCATCCACCTGGCGTCGAACTCACTGTCATTTGGCTACATTTTTTCCATGAGAAGCATAGAAGACTACCTCAACTTCAACCTCCGAAATTTTGGTTACTCTATCTTAACGATAAGTGCCTCAAAATAATTTTCAAAAATCCGCGCAATGCATTCTTATGGGAAAATTGCGATTTTTGGGAATTTTTGGCATCGAACCCATGATAGCTAGCGTCGAAGTCTGCATTATTCTGGCATCTAGAGTGTAGGGCCAGTACGTCGAAAAAATCTGACGTCGATGGCGCTTGTGGAACATGGTCAGAATTCGTATCCCCTATAAATATATAGGTATATCTATTATATATATATATATATAGGTATATCCGGAGAGTTAGCTATATATAATAGATAGCTAACTCTCTGGATATACCTATTTATAGGGGATACAAACTCTGACCATGTTCCACAAGCTCTGTCGACATCAAATTTTTCCCACATACTGGCCCCACCCTGTAAATGCCAGAATAATTCAGACATTGACGCCAGCTATCATGGGTTCGATACCAGAATGTCTGAAAAAATTGCAATTTTCCCTTAAGAATGCATTGCGCAGATTTTTGAAAATTACGTTGGGGCACTTATCGGTAAGATAGAGGAACCAAAATCTCGGAGGTTGAAGGTGCGTTTGTCGTCTATGGTTCTTATGGAAGAAATGTCAAATGACCGTGAGTTCGATGCCAGGTGGGTGTGAAATTCTTCCCTAAGAAATGCATTGCTGCAATATTTGAAATTTTTTTTCAATGCCTTACCGATAAGCTGGGAAGATAAAACCCGAAATGGTGACAAAGGATTTTGAAAGCATTCTTTCATGAATTTCACTGTTCGTCTAGTGGTCCTTGGTTCGATGCAAGAGGGTAATTCCGATTCCGCCATGCATTTCAAACGGGGAATATATACATATGCATGCAAGCTAATTGGTAAAAATTTAGAATAAGTTCCCCTTACGTGTATCATCTTCGAAGCTTTTCCAGCAAAAATTGCCGCAATACGTTTCTTACGTGAGAAATTTTCATCCACCTGGAATCAAACTCACGGTAATATGTGACCTTTCTTCCACTGGTTCTATAGAAAACTACATCAAACGCAAACGCTGTGATTTTGAATTGTCTGCTGCATAGAGAAAGGCCTCAAAACAATTTTTAAAAAATTAGCGTAAATGACCGCCTGGCGTCGAACACAGGACCCGTTCGTGAGAGACAATGGCATGGAAATGTTAGATAAGTGCCACTCTCACGTGTTTCAAAGTTTCAATTCAGTATCTTATCGGGAAGGACCTAAAATGAGATTCCGTTCTTCCCGCTTGAAATGCATGGTAGAATCGGAATGACGCTCTAGCATCGAACCAAGGACCACTAGAGAGGCAGTGGACGTCATGAAAGAATCTTCTCAAACGCCTCTGTCACCATTCCGGGTTTATCTTTGAAGCTCATCGGGAAGGCATTTAAAAAAATCGTCCAAAATTTCACCAATGCATTTCTTACGGAATCATTTCGGACCCACCTGGCGTCTAACATATGGCCATTGGTAACATTTCTTCCTAAAGTACTATGGAAGACCATCTCATCTGCAAACAACGTGATTTTGATTGCTCTATCTCATCGAGAACGGCCTTAAACAGATTGCAAAAATTTGCACAAAAGACCACCCAGCGTCGAACTCAGGACCCTTCCGTGAGAGAAGATAGCAAAATAATATTAGATAAGTGCCATCCTTACTTGTTCCAAAGTTTTGATTCAATATCTTATCGGGAAGGTCCCACGCCTCTGTCACCATTCCGGGTTTTATCTTTCCAGCTTATCGGGAAGGCATTTAAAAATTCGTCGAATGCATTTCTTATGGATGAATTTTGCATCCACCTGGCGTCGAAGTCACTATCATTTGGCTACATTTTTTCCATGAGAAGCATAGAAGACTACCTCAACTTCAAGCTCCGAAATTTTGGTTACTCTATCTTAACGATAAGTGCCTCAAAATAATTTTCAAAAATCCGCGCAATGCATTCTTATGGGAAAATTGCGGTTTTTGGGAATTTCTGGCATCGAACTCATGATAGCAAGCGCTGATGTCTGCATTATTCTGGCATCTACAGGGTGGGGCCAGTACCTCATAAAAATCTGACGTCAATGGCGTTTGTGGAACATGGTCAGAATTCGTATCCCCTATATCTATATATATATATCTATATCTATATATATCTATATCTTTATATATCTATCTATATATCTATATATAGGTATATCCGGAGAGTTAGCTATATATAATAGATATATCTATATAGTTATATCCGGAGAGTTAGCTTTATATAATAGATAGATATCAAAAGGAGGATTTTGGTCTTTCTCCCCCTGTAAAGAGGAATGTCTTCACTTTGTCTCAAGTGACTAGAGTTTGTTTCTAGATGAATTCATTCTCAAACATATTGAGGAATGTGCTGAAATAGGTAGGATGTTGGGAGAGTATGACTGGTCTTTACAATTGGAAGATGCATTTCTGTGCTTTATACGATATATGTTAGAGGTGATATTGTATCCAAAGGAATAAAGGTAAACTTACTTGAGTCCGAGAAATACCATTTTGTAAATAAGTTATGTCTCTTGATAGCTTTAGGGTGTTAATTAATGGCTGGAAAAGTGCTGCCCCATAGCTGCTCAAAGTGGCTTTCTGCTGCTAATGCTAGGACAGTAAGCATGTGTAGCCACCTCAAAGCAGCAGATTTCCAGCAGCGAAAGAGACCACGATTTGCTGTTAAAGCTGTAGCCTAAGACTTGTGTAACAAAGAGGCACTATCAATTATCATACCAAAACATATTAGTGTATTTTAGTAACTCTAGTTGAAGTAGGGCATGAATTTAAATTAGGAAATATCAATTTCTGTTGTATTCTATAAATAAACTTAAATCTAAGATTTAGTTTTACATGTTTTTCATTGTTTCCCACAGTTTCCCATACTAATGTGAGTTCCTGATTAGGTGACTGTAAACCCACATTATAGCCAAATTGTATTGGTTATCATATTTCTTTGTTTAATGAATGTGTTTCACTTCTTTCTTTTATAATGATTGATTGTTATTAATTTCCAAACTAGAGTGTCCTCAGAGAAAGTTTCTTGAAAGATATGACCCAGGTTTTATGTGATCCACAATATGGGAGCAACCTAGCTCAATTGGAGGCTACCATGTCTAAGCATGAGGCCATGAGTGCTGAAATTTTAGCTCGTGTAAGTATCATTGATCTATTTTGTTAATTATCTATCCCATTGCCTTAATCTATAATCTATTAGGTTGTTTTATGGCTACCTTTTTCTGAAAGATACCATTTTAGATTTATTGGGTCTATTCTTTATAATAAATTTGTCAAAGTTGCTTTTTATATCTTTAGGAAGACAGATTCCATGATTTGACAAGTATGGCACAAGAATTGGCACGAGAAAATTATCATGGAAAAGAAAAGGTGATTGCTAAGGAGAGGGAAATATTAGCAAGATGGGATGAACTGCTTACTTTATTGGCCAATCACAGAGCTAGCCTTACAACTTCTTGTTCGTTGATGGCTCTTCTAAGAGAGATAGACACAGTTCTCGCAACCATTAAAGAAATGGAGGTTTGTATGTTTAAATGATTTTTTGTTGTCATGAGGATATATTGATTTTCAAATTATGTTTACAGTGGTTTCAGTTTTTTTCAATGGACATATTTTTCTCAAAGTTTTAATCTTTTAAAAATAAACTTTTTCAATCTTATTTTAAATTTATTTCTCATGAATGGTGAGAGTTATTTTTTAGTCCTGTGTAACTTTTGAACTTATAAGATAATATTTAAAAGTTTACAGAGTTTGCATGCTAATATCTAATGTAATTTTCTTCTTGAACTGTTTTTTGCTCAATGATTACCTGGAACATAATAATCTATTACAGAAACACTCTCCAGAATTATGAATGTTACTGATTATTGTTATTATGTTTAAATTAAATGTTATTGATTGTTGAGCTAAAGTTGAGTTTTCTCATCTTCTGAGACATCATTCATTGATCTATTATCATAAAAATTTTAAAAAGTATTGCCCTCATACCAAGACCTTAGACTATACATTCTCACTTAAATCGAACATTAACATAGCCACTCTAACAGAGTGGTTAGAGACTAGACTAGAACCATTCTTCCTACTTGATATTAAAAATTCTACATGAGGTTGAGAAGGATAGTAGAATGAACGCTTTGGAAACAATGAAAATTATACAGAAAAGTAGGGACAAGAATTTTAAACTCACAAATGAAATAGTTTTTCCTTATTCTTCACTTTTACTTACAGCTGCTCTTCGTCACCCTTCCTCTCACCTATCTTAGCTCTGAATTTCCACCTTATCTTTTCCGTGAATTTTACCCTTTCACTTTTCCCCTGACCCTTTTGTTTCTTTCTTCCCATCCTTTTCTCTTTGGTGGGATCTGCATCTTCACACTTGAAAATGATTCTAATGCATTGAAACATATTGTGTCCATGAATTGTTTTTTTTCTGTAGTATTTTGCAAAGTTAATTCTCAATAAAACAACTACCAGTTTTGTATTAAAAAGTGGTTTATTTCATTCACTCATTTCATAATAGAATACTAAAATGTGAATCGCCATTCTGTCAAGTTTATTCCCATTTTACGTGGATGAGTAATAAGTCAGTTCTTTGGGGGAAACTGTCAAAATCAATATTTTTCAGATGAAGAATTCAGATTTTGAGGTTGAAATTGTTGGTCATAAGAATTTTCATCTTGTTAAGGTGGAGTTTCAGTCAGTGGATGTTGGTGGTCACCTTCTTGGGGTAGAAGACTTGCTTCAGAAACATAGTTTGACAGAGCTACAGGCAACTGCTGCTGGAGAGACCACAAGCAGACTTCAAAGACAAGGACAGGCATTCCTGCAGCTTGGCCATAAAGAGGCACCCTTACTACAGACACACCTAGAAAGGTTATCTACTGCTTACAAAAGGTACAGCTTTTCATTTTTTATTGCTTACTTAAGAATGGGAATGAAAAGTCAAATTTTAAGCAATATCCATGTTGTTTGCAGTATACTTGGATTTTTTTTGGAACAATGCTGTTCATCAACAATAGCAATGCATTTTAACTGACTTGTTCAGAGAAGGATTTTAAAATAAGGTCGCGAATATTCTGTCAAAATGCTATGTGTGTTGAATAATTTGATTTTCTACATAATGACAGTATATGATAAAGTTTATGAAATCTATATGGATAATTTTCATTTTTCAGTTGGTCATATTGTCTCTCAGCCTTCATTAAATCTTTGGTATTCTAGTAATTCATGAAAATGCAGTCTTTCTGCATGATATTGTTGATGCATCTTAAATTAATGGATTAAAAGATGCTGGTCTACTTCGTCAAACGTCTTTGAAAAAATCAGAAACATTGCATCTAGTTGGCTTTTATTTGAGATGTCTACATCTAGATTTGAGATATCTACATATATATGAGGACATGTAGACATCTCAAAATAAAAGCCAACTAGATGCAATATTTCTGGATTTTACAAAGGCATTTGATGCAGTAGACCAGCATCTTTTAACCTGCAAAATTAAAAACAGATAATGTCCCAGGTAAATTATAAGCTTTATATCCATCTTCTTGATGAACCACTCCCAAAAGGTTGTCTTAGCTGGAACAGTGTGTGACTTGTCTGCCATCACATCTGAGGATTCACAGGGATGTATACTTGGTATATATTTATTCAATCTGTATGTAGATGATCTGGTCTCACAATTTTTCAACTCAAAACTTAAAATACTGCTCTATACTGTCGGCTGTAAATGATTCCAAACATGAACATGAGAGAAGATTGTCATAGTTGTTTCAGTCATCATTAAATCAGGTTTTGGATTGGTGTGAGAACTGGAGAATAAAGTTAAATTTAAATAGATGTAATGTTATGTCCCTATCTTGTAAGAAAAATGTTATATTGAACTAAAAGATATGTGAGATTTCTCTATTTAGAGTGTCCCTCCCAAAAGGATCTTTGATTCATTTTAGACACCAAGCTCTCCTTAAATAGCCACATAGGCAAAATAAAAAACCAAGTGATGTCTTTCTTGGGTATACTGTAGATCCTATCACCCTCTTCCTTAACTTCTCATTCTTTGTTCTCCCTGTTTTGACTTACTGCTTCCCAATCTGGTGTATGTTTTTTTTCTTATCCTTCCACTCTTGACAGAATCAAGAAGTCCTTTCTACAATTGTAAAATCCTGTGTTACTTCTTTCTGCTTCCTATCCTTCTCTATCAGCCTATTGAACTAAATATCTCTTTTGTATTCTATTCTAAATTCCCTTTCTGACAGTCCTTTCCTAACTTTGCTATTTTAATTTTGTGTACCCAACAGATCCATTCAGTAAAGGTCTCTCAGAATATCACTTATCTCTTTTCTTTTGGCTCCCTTGTTTACTTAATTCCTTACCATATTCTGTTAATCCTTTTTCTCTACCCAACAGTACATTTATCCGTATGGGCACTAGATAAAACTATATATTCCTCCCTTTCAATTACAGTTTGTGATTACTTTGCTTTGTATTTATTTTTGCTATTATTACCTTAATTCATATTAATTAATTTGTTTATTGTTGTTCTTTTTATTTTCCCTTCTTTGTTTTCACTTCAATAGGATATTTTGCTGTAAGTAAAATGGAAAATAAACATATTGATGTAGATTGGTGCTCATCGCTGTGTAATGAAGGTGTGTGATGATAATTTTGGAAACATGCATATAGCTTTGAAGAATTTTGAGGAATATTTAATCATGAGGTTGTAATGTAAATTGTAAAATTAAATTGTATTTGCATTGTTATAATAAAATATATGGATATCTTGAAATATTTGCTGGATGTATGTATATATGTGTGTGTGTGTGTGTATATATATATATATATATATATATATATATATATATATATATACACACATTATCGGATTATATTATTATTATATTATATCGGATTGAATTATATTATATCGGATTGAAAATGGCTGATGATGATGATATATATATATCATCATCATCATCAGCCATTTTCAATCCGACGCTGGATGTAGGCCTCCCCAAGCGCTTTCCAATTCTCTCTATTCTGAGCTTCTCTTTGCCATGTCACACCTAAGTACTTAATGATGTCTCTGATCCATCGGTCCTTTGGTCTTCTTCTTGGTCTTTTCACATCTCTTGGTGTCCAGTTCAGAACCGCTCTTGTCCAACGGTTGTCTTTCTTCTCGCCACATGGCCTGCCCACATCCATTTCAGTGACCTTACTTTATCTATGATGTCTGTCACTCCTGTCTTCATCCTCACCCAGGTGTTGCGTTTCCTGTCTCTTCTTGTGATCCCAAGCATACACCTTTCCATACTTCTTTGCGTTGTCTGATTTACAGACAACGCAGATATATATATATATATATATATATATATATATATATATATATATATATATATATATATATATATATATATTATGAAGAAATCATATTAATTCTAACATAGGTTAATACGTTACAAAGTTTTTAAGAAGAATTGTTGCTGTTAGTTGCTAATGGTGTTACCTCTCTTTCCTTTATCTTTCATTTAAATGTAAATTACAAATGATTGAAAGAAAAAAGAAATGACACATTGTGAAAATTATTACTATAGGTAATCAGTGATGCCATAAAATATTTTCACAGTCATTAGCAAATGCTACACTTGGAGTGTTTAGATAAGAAAAATATGCATGTTCATTTCTAATATATATAGAATTTCCAAGGAGAGAGAGAAATGAAAGTATTGACTTGACCCCTGGATCTCTCACTTTTTTGACTCTACCTCTGTCTAATCTAAGCTCTAAAGTACTAATCTGACTCAATTCCACTCTTACTGGGAAGAACAAAAATTAAACACAGAATCCACACAGAGTGAATAGAATAGGTAGAATCAGATGGAATAGAATATCTGGAAAGTGGGAGATCTGGGTTTGAGTCTTGTAGATATTTTTAATTTTTCCTTGGGTTTGTTATGAGTCACTGCTCTATCTTATCCAAGCTAAGATTCCTTAGCTATTTTATGCTATTTTATTCCTTTCCTTGTAAAATAGGATTTATAAGGAAGATAAATGAAAGATGTTTACTTCAGTAAATCTACCCTTGAGTTCCTTTCGTTCAAAATTTGGTATTTTAGATTTAATCAATATGATTCCTTCTTTATAACAAGGAAAGGGGCTTTCATATGGATCTTTATATGAAGTTTTATTTGTGATTAAACTACTGCATCTCTTTGAAGGGTTCTTATTTATCTCTTAATGAAAAATTTCAGACGTAATAGGAAACATTTTGATTGGATGTTTTAGGAAATGAAAAATCTTGATTATGAATTGGAGGAGATTTTTAATGAGATGAGGAGTTTAATGTTATTAAAATTTATTTGTAAGATTAATGTGCCATTCATGATTAATTCTGTAATATGTTTTAGTTATCTTGCAATTAATTATTGAATTTATATCTGCATTTTGCTAGATTGTTAGAGCAAAGTAAAGCCCGTAGAGCGAGATTGGAGGATGCACGCAACTTTTTTCAATTTGCACAAGACCAAGAGGAGGAAGAGGGCTGGGTGAAAGAAAGACAAAGAGTCTGCAAAGCAGGAATTTCTGCAAAGGATCTTCGTGCTGTCCTTAGTTTACAGCAGAAGCACAAGGTAAATTAATGCCTTAAATTCTCCTCAGTGGAAGTACTATTGAAGTAAAATTTGCTTTTAATGTCATTAGATCAAATGAAAAAGGAGGATAATTTCTGTTGAGATACCTTAAGCATTATGACATTTAAATATTTTATTGGTCCAATAAAATTAATTTTGCTTTTCTTTGATAAATAGTAAAATTTAGTACAATATGTCTGTATTGGTTTTGTTTCAGCATAATTATTTTTTTTATTATTACCCTTCTTCCCTGTTAATGAGAGATTTATTGGAAGACTTCCATTTATTATATACTGTAATATAAACAAATTAATGCTTAAGTTATTGAAAATGAATAATTGATTCAGATGTAATGAAGCAATGTAAAATTACTTTTATGCAACGTTTGCAGGATCATTATTTATTTGTTGCTTTCATGCACCTTTATCAAATCATCAGCCAATGAATTGCAGCATTTATGAAATAATCATTACACATCATAAGCACTGTTATGCATTAATCGTCATTGATTCTTGCTTTGATAGCATTATCCAACTCATAATGATTTACTTTTTTCCATGGTTGTTGACTGCATCATCTGCCATCTAGTCAAAATATCAGGTAGCCTCATTTTACATGTGAAGTGATGTATTGCTGTCAAGTAATGTTTTCTGAAATGGAGATGTACTTTCATCTTATTCTGTCTCTTGATTTTGATTTCTCTTTTTGTCATAAAGCTTTTGTCCTCCTTTATTGATGATTTAGGTGTTCACCATTGAAAATTCCAAAGCTAAATATATATCTTTTTATTGTCTATGATATTTGTCTGGAAATGTTTGTATGCTTCAATCAATTGTAAATTTTACTTTTCACACTTAAAAGATGATTATTATAATCTTTAGAATCTTAAAAGCTTTTTATAATCATAGAAACAATGGAAAATTTTCTGACAGGCTGATACCCTGCTATTATATGTAGCTTGAATCGTTATATTTTATATTTGATTACTTTTCTCCACTGTTGATGTAAGACTTCTTAGAAGACTTCCATCTATTTTAAACCAAAATATAAACAAATAAATGCTAAAGTTATTGAAAATTGTGATGCATGTTTTTGATTTGACATTTCATGATTATTTAATTTATGTGGAAGTATTATTTTTCTGTCTTCCTTTGATTGATCACTTGGTTATGTATTCCTCTGCATCACAACAAGAACTAATTGATATTCTGTTAATGCAGGCTTTATTGGATGAGATGAAGTCACGTCACCAAAAATGTGAACGTGTTTGTGAGTCAGGTCAGCATTTAATCGCAGAAGAACATCCAAGGTCAGCAGAGATAGGAGCTCGAATCGACAGTTTGCGCATTCACTGGAAGAGACTTGAAGAACTTGCATCCCTGAGAAAGAAACAACTAGAGGATGCAGCTGAAGCTTATCAGGTCAGAAATTCTTTCTTTTATCAAGTGCTTAGGTACTTCTTTTGCTGGGATCTGCTTGAATCTCTTTTCTGATTGCACCATTTTATTTTATATAATAGCTCTTTATCGTTTAGTTTTACACAGATGCGAACGAAGCAGAGTCATGGTTGAGGGAGAAGACTGCTCTGGTGGGAAGCAGTGACTGTGGTGAGGATGAGCCCAGTGCCCAGGCTCTGCTGCAGAGGCATAGGGATTTGCAGGGAGAGATTGTTGCTTATGCTGGAGATATCAGCTCTCTCAATGTTCAAGCTGAGCGCCTAATCAAAGCTGGAATATCCAAGCTGGAGGTAATGTGATGTGATGTTCTGTGCTTTGGATTTAATTAAAAGAGCAAAAGAGAGATTATTCAGTAAACATAATTTTTCTTTTAAAATTAAAGGTTTACTTCACGAATTTGATTTATTATTTCTTTTCTCAATATATTCTCTAGCTCCATATTTGATAGTCAGAGGCTACTACAAAATTAAAGGAAGATGCTTAATGTTGGCCAAGGCACAAGAATAATATATAATTTAGTCTTAAGCAACTTAGATGTGATGTTCTTTCCCTACAAAATGCTAGAAGAGTAGAATACATTAAGAATGAAAGAGTTATAGAAATTACAATCGATAGCCAAAATTACATGTTACAATGTTTTTAACAAACATCTTTAATAGATTTTGATAAAGCGGCAGCTATCTTTTTGTACTACACCTATAGCCTCATATAATGAATGTAATACTGATCAAAATATAATGTTATAAGATGTTTTTCATATTGCTTCATTAAAATACTTGTGTTTCTTACAGTTGTCTGCAGATCCAGAATTTATATCAGAAATGGAGGATGCAGGAGTTGGTAATGGAGAAGCAGAAGAAGGATGGGTGCAAGAAGTGAGAATGGTAGCTCAGGAGTATTGGGATGAGGAAGAGGTAGAGCGGATAGAGCAGAGAACAGTGACAGAGGAAAGACTTGTGCCTCAAGTGAAGTCATTGTATGCATTTAGTGGTCAAGGCATGGTTATGGCTAAAGGAGAGGTAAGGAACATATCTTGCCTCACTTTAGATATGGCGTTGAAAAATAATTTTCATGTTATTTGCAATCGCCAAACATGGGCATTTCCCAGAATTTTTACTCATTCATCATAGCAAAAATTTGCTTTTAAATTTAAATTACATTTAAAATCAATTTAGCCAATTTATGATTAGATTCTACCTTATCAGTAACCTCATTGCGAAGTTCAATCATAGCTTGCATGAGTTTAGTTTAGATGCAAAATACAGACCCTGCCACTCACCCAACTGAACTCTACATAACCTAGCCAAGACACTCCAAAATGTGAAGCCACAAATCATAATTTAATTTTTCTTTGGGTATTGTGAAAATAGAAATATTAGCTTTCTGGAGTAGGTAAAATTTCGAGAATTGTCTGAATTTGACAATTGAGAATAACTTTCGCAACTTCATGGCCTTCTAAAGTGTATTTCATAGGGCATCACCATCTTTGCATGTATTACTAGTAACTATCTGAATGTAACTGATAACTATCTAAAATTTTACTTTTATACTACCTCCAATCAATGAATGATGATGATATTTAGCTTCTAATCAGTAATGCATCAGTACCTTAGAATGGGTGAAGTTTTTAAGTCATTCTCTAAACAGGTTGGTAGTTGGACACTTTCTGACTATGATTTACTTATCAGCAGAAGGTGCATTTGTGAGGAACACAAATTATTCTAAACCAAATTACAGAATCTGAAAATTAATTCCTCTCCTATGGACACCCTATATTTTCACCAACTTTTATTTTATCAGTCAATAAATAATGTGTGAATTGAAATTGAAACTTAATGAGAATCCTCTATTAATATCCCAGGTGATGTACCTTGTAAATAAAACAAATGAGGATTGGTGGAGTGTGAGGAAGGGTAATGGAATGGATGGATTTGTTCCTGCCAATTATGTGAAGGAGATAGAGCCAAAGGTTGTACCTGTGCATGTACAACGTCCCAAAGTGATACGAGAAAGAAGGAAAGTCCTGAGGACACGAATGGTACCTCAGACTGTGAGAGCTCCAGTGCCTCCCAACAGGTCCAAGAGCCCACGTACTCAATTTGGATCAGGTGAGGGCTATTTACAGACAGCTTGACTATCTTTTTTATCAGCCTTTACAGTTATAAACTATTATTTGTTAAATGGTTGTACGAGGGTCGTTCAATAAGTAATGCCCCATATTTTTTTCTCAGAAACTATTTATTTAAAAATGTTAAATTTTGGTGACAATATAGCTACATTTTTCTTCTACACGTACTATTTTTCAACATAGTCTCCACCAACTTTTGCGGTCTTACGCCAACATGAAACAAGTGCCTGTATTCCCTGCCGGTACCAACTCTGGTCCTGTGTGCAAAGCCATGTTTTCACCGATTGAATTACGCTCTCATCATCATCGAAGTGCCTTCCACGCAAACTGTCTTTCAGAGGTTAAAAACCTCTACAACCTCTCTTTCAAACCTCTCCAATGACATGGTTGTTCTTTTCATCCTGAGTTCTGTTGTGAGACTTCTTGGGACCCATTTTGCGCAAACTTTTGAATATCCGAGAGTCTTGATCATTGCACAGGCACTTCCACTGCTGACTGACAGCTGTGAGGCCAATTGTTGCACTGTGATGCGGTGGTCCGCACGAATAATGACATCCACGCGCCTCACCATGTCTGGAGTGGTGGCACTGACAGGACACCTGGAACGTGGCAGATCTTGGAGTTGAGTTGTTGGACTTTCTGACACCTTAATTCTCTTTGCCCACATCCCGACAGTGCTCCTATCAACAGCCCAGTCTCCATACACAGCACACAGATGTTCATGGATATTTTCCTGTTTCTTTCTCTGCAATCAAGAGCTCAATCACCGCTCGCTTTTTGTAACGTGGATCACTAACAGACACCATTTTACAAATTCACTGAAGATTTGGAGCTTCGTCCACCTGGAGCAGAAACACTTAACTTGAAGTACCTAGAAGTACAACTTTCAGTTTTTGCTCATTGTGGAGAATATAAATATGGGGCATTACTTATTGAACGACCCTCGTATTATTTTGCAGCAACTTACCTCCATCCAATCTTGGTAATTATTCATGTTTTCTTCTTCCTGGATCTCAGAAATACTTTAGAACACAGTTGAGATGCTATTCAGGGGACCATACCATATAAGCAAGATAGCAATATAACTGGGTTGTGTAATGCTAGTTGTCTTTGTCTCATTTTTGAAGAATGTTCTATTTTGCAGAAGGGAGCTTCTTCTTTAGTTCCGTAATTCTTCTAAATACTAAGGAGTGCATATCAGCTCTGAAAGTGGGATAGAGATTTTCTGTTCTGTGATAAGGAACCATTTACAGACAAGGTGAAGCATAAGAGGATGGCAACACAGATGATATAATATCTTTTTGTCTATAGTTTAAGACAAAGGATTGGCTGTAGCAAGTTACAGTGCTTCTGGGGATGGGAAAAATCTCTGTTTTAAGCAAATAGCAGAGCATTTTTATTGGTTTTACTATATGTTTTGTGTGCTAAGGACAGGGGAAAAAAAACTTAACCCTTTCGAGACTGTTGTCGGCTATAGGCGACAGTGAATTTCCTATGCAAAAGCACGGCTGTCGTGTATAGACGATGCAGGTATAAATTGCAGGTGGATGCAGTTTCATAGGATTAGGGTATTATAAACTTACCATTCTGACCCTTTTCTGGAGGATTTCTGACCTTTCCTTCTGCACCACAAAGAGGAAACTCAGCCCCCGGGGTCGTTTATAACCCTTTTTACTGCATAGTGCCCCGGCAAAATGAAATGTTATTGCAACAGTTTTGCGAAATAGTTTATTTTTAGTAATAATTTTCAATATTAATTTGGATATTGAAATGTTGGTCTTTGCTGACTATGTACAACTTTTAAACGAAATTCTACCATTAATATTAAGGTAATTAGGATATTATCATGTAAAAACTATGCTACATCATTGCCACTATATTAGTACACTAAACAGCTTAATATTAACGTAAACATTTCGTTTGAATGTTGTTCATAGTCGGCAAGGTACAAGATTTTAATTTCCAAATTAATATTGACAATAACTTCTGAAATAACTATTTGACAATACGTCAGCAATAACATTAGTTAGCTGCGGTACTATGCTATAGAAGGGAAGGTGACGGTTTTCCCCAATTGCGGTTGAGGAAGGAACCCCACTTAGGACTCAAAAGTTTTTTTATTATATCCTGAAGCACTCTTCAATATGACTTATAATTTTATAGAAATTCTTTGATAGCAAAGAGGATCTAAAGAAAATTATACTCCTCAAAACTGTCATATTTAAAATATAGAACAGGAGATAGATTGAAGTGAAATAACATATCTCCCAGTGCTATCTGTGTGTATAATGTTTCAGTATTGGTCAACGTAGGTCTAAGAAATTTGATATATGCAAAAGAAAAGTTAAGCTGTAAACATATTTTTAGATTTATTCTAGATCTTTAGTGGCATGCAGAAGTCTATTCAATTTTATTATCCATGGATTTATGAAATGGTAAAATATTATAAGTCATTAAAATGATTCAGTTATAAAGCATTTTCTCTCTTACTAGACATCTTTCAAATTTCTATCCTCATTATGAGTTAGTTGCCAATTAGTCCACAGCTATGAATCCCTGTCAATGCAATAACTTGCTGCTTGTTTTGACTCTTAATTCTGTCCCTTTGTTAATCTATACTCTTTACAAATGCTTTACAGTTCTTGCTATATATAGTCCTTCTTATGGCTTTGTGTTAATATATAATTACTTTATAGTATTTTTTGCAGGATTTACAAAAATTTATTATGAAGTATGATTTTGTGAATTCATGAGAAATAATTCCTCTCCCTGATCCGAGAATCTTTCAAATCTCAAGTTTTTAGGTACTGTACATGAAGTTTTTGATTTCACTTTCCTATATTGAAATTTCAAGGTATTCGGCCCCCAAGAAGGAAGCCATCCTCTGATACTGAAAGTGTTGAAGTTCGTCAAAAGAAAATCAATGACACATACAATAATCTCAAAGATCTTGCACAGGTAAGATACTTGTATTAAATTGTAATCATCATTTGCTTCAATTAAAGCTTTATCTTTACTTCGTTTTTTGTAACTGTATTGTTTTAATTACTCTTACTCAACCCTAATTTTGTTTATAACAACGACAGAAGAGGCAGATAATGTTGGAGGATGCCATCCGTTTGTATAGCTTCTACAGGGAATGTGAAGATTTTGAAAAATGGATAAAAGACAAGGAGAAGATGTTGAGGGCAGAAGATAGAGATGTAGATGGTGGTGTTGAAGCTGCAAAAAGGAAATATGAGGTATGAAGTAAATATTTGATGAAAGAAATATAAATACATCTTATAGAATGACAAAACATAATTAACAATTAAATCTTACAGAATGATAAAACAATTAAAAACTGATTAAGATATCTCTTTTTCCTGCTCAATTCTCTTTTGAATGCTATTATTGAAGGTATGGTGTTAGTAGCAATAAGTAAACCTATGAATTTACAAAAGATATTGACTATAATTTTTCTGTACAAATCATCAAATTTTTAAAAATTACAAAAAATTGATGTAAAAAGTTGAAAGCTGATGATTACTTTTCCACGTATTCTTTTATTTGCAAACTACTGGTTTCGGTGTTAAACCATCGTCAGGTTCGCGCAGACTGAATCATCAAAAACGCCGAGGTTTACAAAGTAATTATTGACAGATACATTAATTATAGAGAGATACACAATGTAGAATTAACTATTCTACTTAATGAATCTACATTGTGTATCTCTCTATAATTAATGTATCTGTCAATAATTACTTTGTAAACCTCGGCGTTTTTGATGATTCAGTCTGTGCGAACCTGACGATGGTTTAACACCGAAACCGGTAGTTTGCAAATAAAAGAATATGTGGAAAAGTAATCATCAGCTTTCAATTAGTTATTTCCACCACATCACGGCTGAGACTATTGAGTATATGATGTAAAAAGATTGTAATAATTACAAAATAATAATTTTTAACAAAATTAATGGAACTAGAACAACCAACTGGAATTTTCACAACTGATAATTTCTTCAAACATACTACTACTATTATTGTATGTTCATGAAGGAAGAATGGCTCAGTAGTTTTATGTCACCTCTTAATAAACTATCTCCTCTTATAGTTGAATTACTTTTTAGTGAAGGGAATTCCTATTTTCATGTAATATGTATTTGATTTTTTTTCAGAACTTCCTAACTGATTTGTCTGCAAGTGCTAAGCGCATAGAAGCTCTTGATGCAGCTGTAGCTGAATTTGAAGCTCAGGGTCACAGTCAGTTGGAGAAGGTGAAAGCAAAACAAACACACATCCATCGACTTTGGGATCACCTTAATTGGCTGAAAACTCAGAAGGAAAAGTCTTTAGAAGGAGCATCTAGGTAAGATCTATCATTAATGTATCTATAATAATTATCCCTCTTGTATTGTTAAAAGTGCTTCGACAGCTGAGGTTATTTTGCATATGGTCTCCACTAATAATTGAACCCAGGAGAGCTTTCTCCAAAGTCGAACACACTACCTACATGACTATCCAGGAACCCAGTTATCTCTCTATTTTTTTTTGTTTCCTAAGTAGTACTGTAGAGTAAGATATGGAGGGCTAGCCATACGGAGGAAACTGATATACTTTTTATGTGCTTTATCTCTGGTAGATGTCATTTATATTCTGGTAATTGAGTTTCCTTATCTTATTCCCACAGCCATTCAGATATTGAAAGAAAGTAATAGAATGATTTCTAGCTAGTGATGATTCATATGTAGATTTGTGTCCCGTGTATTTCCTCAAAAGGAGCAAGGAAGTGTTGCAATAAATTTGTTTGTTGATTTAAAAAAATATTTTCTCATGCAGAAATAAACGATACATTGAGCAATGAAATTTTATTTTCAGTATCGTTTCAAATAAAATTCAAAAAAAGCATTTTCTTGGATTTTCCTATGGGAAGAGAAATTTTCCAATTTGATCTTTATCACTCTGTTGTGGGCAAGGTGTTCTTTCTTTCAAAAAATAATTTACACAAATGTTTTCATACTTTACTTACTGTACAAGTAAACTTCTATTTTTATATTACTAAGTTTGAACACTTCCTGTAACATGTAGAAGATCCTTAAAACCAAAATTTTTGAATTATGCAAGCTAGAAGTCAATTGCCAGCTAAATTTCGTACTATAAGAGATATTTTCATATGTGCTACATATGAAAATTGCAGAAAGTTATAAATATATCTTTGGTGAAGGAATTAGGACTTCATCTTGATGAAAAGGGATTTATGAATATTTCAATTTGTTGATTTTTCTACAAAATCTTGCAGTGTTGCTTGCTTTCATTCATTAGCGTGAAAGAAGAATGGATTGCTCCATGGTGTCTGTTGGACGTCCTTTTTGCCTTTTGATATTTTGAACATGTAAGCCTGTAAGGCGTTTTGTACTCATTAATTCCTTTTCTACTAAAATATTTTCGGACACAAATGATTGCAAGACCTTTTTCCGTTTGAAGCTCACAACAATTGTTGTTTATTTTTCAGTTAATAAATTGACAATATATGTATGTCATCAAGTAAATAAAGGAAAAATATAAACGATGCTACTGTCTGGTATACTTCACAAGACTTTTTCTAAAGTATTTATGATAGCAAGATACCACGGTGAACTGAATAAAGGGTTCTGCTTGAGATTGATAGAAAATGACCAATTTTAACAAAGGCATCAAGTAACCACTAATCTCAGCTTAGAAACTTGTAAATAGTGGAAAATGAAAATGATATATTGTAACAGAGAGGAAATCAATGAGATTGGGCTAAATTATGGAGTAAGCAGATCAGGCACGGGATAGGAAAATATCTATCAAATATACTAACCCATGAGAGAACAAACCACAAAAGCACAAAGCAGAGTGCATCAGCTTACACATATGTTCATAATAAATTTGTCTAAGAAGACTTAAAATTAAATATTAGCAATACTTTTGCCATGTCACAATGTCAGTGTACCTTTTTCTCTCCCTACAGCAATCTCAGACTCAGGTAGCTTGTGCATTTAAGTGTTGAAGAAAAATGAATAAAATTCTACAAAAGTAACTTTGTTCTACTGGGCAAATAATAATAATAATTAATTATGATATTAATCTCATCCTTGCTCAATAAGTAATGGGACTTCTCTACAAAAATAAAATCACCACTGATCAAATCACCAAATTAAGTATGCAAGAACTAACTTGTTATTTATTATTAGCAGTATGATACAAATTTTATTTATAATTTTCCTTTGTTTGCCTATTCATGTTATTTTCCCTATGTTGTGAAAAATGTTTGGCTACATCAGTACTTGCCCTTTTTTTGCTGAATGGTATGTAATATCTTCATACCACAATATTTTCGTTCACCACCCAAGCCGGAAAACGTTATTTAAAAATTATTCCTTTTTTGCTTTAAGCAGTATTGTTATCACTATAGAAGCATAAAATATTCGCTGTAGTCTTGATAAAATCATTCTCATTCAAATCTCATAAGAACTGAAGTAGAAATCCCCCTGACTGAAAAGCAGGATACGAGTGGGCTTAGGTCATAGAACAAATTCAGATTGCCTGCAAAGCTATGGATCTGAAATACCATAGTGACTTCCAGTACTGCGTAAAATTCCATATCAAAGTAATACTCAGAGGCTGGCCTTCTATATATGTACTCTATGGTTGTATTTAACAGACCTATTTTCTCAACTGAGAGCATGGATGACTGTTGTAATTCTCATAGTACAGAATATCTTTGTATTAATAGTAATGCTTTATTGGTTCATTGGGGCCATAATACATGGGTTGGAATATTCCAATACATGCATACAATATTTGCATGTAATATTTAAAAACAGTTTTGATAAGTCAGATGAAAGAAAAAAGGAAACAAATAGAAGACAGCATTAAATATTATATCTGTAAATTATTTCTAATTATAAGCCTATCTAAATTAATAAAGGCTAAGAAATTAAATAAGAAAAGAGTTAACAATAGGATAAATGTAAAGGACTGAGATATAGATATACTGTTTTAATCAAGAAATTCAGCTACAGAATAATAGCATGTGGAAAGCAGCATTTTCTTTATCTTGGATTTAAAGATTTTGCAATAAGCTATTTTTTTAGATATGTAGAGAGTTAATTATAAATTATAGGGTCCTTTTAAGCTAATTGAGTAATAAAAATCATTGGTATGAATATCTGCTTGTGAGGTGATTGTGGTAATAAAAATTAGAAGGGTGACTGTTTGTTTTGATTAATAGGCAACAGCTATGAATATAGAAACAAGAGTGAGGATATTTACTGTTAAAATGTTAAAATATAGATGTGCAACCATCCTTTATTTCTATTTAGCTGCTGCATGATTCTTCACCAGGTTCTCATACTTGATATGTTCCAGTTACAGATGTCTATAAATTGATGTAATTAGAATTAAAAATACATAATAATCACTACATTCAAGTTCCTTTTTAGCCAATAAAATACAAATCTGATTTCTTAGTTTATTATGCTTCTTTCATTCTGCTTCTTGTTCCTAACAACATTTTTATCTTCTCCTTAGCTTCCAACTATCCTTTTGTTTTCTTTGGCTGATTTACCTAAAAATTTCAATCATCTACATTTCATTTCTACCTTTATTTCTTCCTCTACTATTCCTTTTTTATTGGAACTTATGCTGATATTTTTATGTTCTAAGCTAATCTTTGTTTCTTGTGTACTTCCCATTTTGATTTCAAACATTATACCTTATCCATTTACCTAACAATAGCTCATTTTTATGAAGTTAATCAGAAAATAATAATCTCATAGAATATTACTTATGCTGAAATATTACCTGTTTCTTTCTCTTTGTATTTTTCATGTGCTTTTTTGTACTTTCATTTTTTGTGGGTTCTTCATGATAAAGGTAATCATTAAAATCCAATTATAACATGTCTCATTTCACTGTTGGTCTCAACATGTTCCCCAAAGTGATTACATTGACTATTTTCCTTTTAGGTAACATTGTAGGGAATTTTATTTTGACATGTCTACAAATGCTTTGCTACAGCACTACAACAAGCTATCATATCAGCTATTGTTTAATTCATGATTGGCAAATATATTTAATATGTAATTGGATAAAAGAGAGGCAGCCACAAGAATGTAACTTTTAAATTTGTTAAACATTAAGACTTATGTGGCTAATGAACACTATCTACTATCTTGCCAAAAGAAAATGAGAGTATTTTGGTGCCAATAAAATGGGTGTAAACTCCATCCCCCTGTGTTATAGCAGAGCATTTTCCTCTCTGCCAATTTATATTCTTTAAACCTTATTAATAATTCTGCCCCCAATTTGCTGTCCACTGAGTTTGGATTGTAAATGATTATTATCTGGATATCTCTCACCTTTGTCTAGAAGTCTGCTAACATTTGGGTAGAATTTTTCTACTGTACAGTGTATGAATAGCTGTTGTTGCAGATGTTAGGAGAGCTTCTTATTAACATCTTCTGTATCCATAATGTATATATTTTACAAAATAAGAACATTTTAATAATTGATATTTTGAATGTGTTTTTTTTTCTGATTGTTTGATCAATCTAATTGACACAAGGTTGGCGGAGCAGACTTATAAGGTCTTGATCAATTAAGAAAGTTATATTTTATTAATGGAATTTATTTAAAAAGATACTTGTTTCAATCTGATGATACCTCTCTAGAGAATTGACTTGGATGTTTTTCAAAGAGTTGAAATTATAGCACTTACTCAGCCTGGAAAAATATGCATATAGATTTAGTTAAAATTAATGAAGCTCTGAGGTTGATGATACAAAATGGGGTAGCTTAGGTATTGGCAATCTTTTGTGTAAATACTTCTATTGATGGAGAGAAAATGACATTGCAGTGTGGAGTTATTCAATCGCACGTGTGATGAAGCCCGTGATTGGATGCTGGAAAAGATGGAGCAGTTAGAGGGTGATGGAGGTGAGGGAAGGCACTCAAGGGATTTACGCACAGTGCAGGCTCTGCAGCGAAGACACCAGCATCTTGAGAGGGAACTGGCACCTGTACAAGAGAAAGTCAATAGGGTTAACTTACTTGCTGATTCGTGAGTTTTTCGTTCTTTTTCTTATGAAATATTTTGATGTAATATTTATTAAATCTTCTTTCTCAAGTGGTTTTGCATTTCTTGTAGAGTCAAATCAGCATATCCAGATGAACGAGCCAATGTAAATAATAGACAAAAAGAAATTCAGGACCTTTGGCAGAAAGTCATGGTAAGAAAAGCAATTCAAATGTATATCATATGGATTTATAAATTAGATATGTTTTTCTTTACACTTTAATGGTTGTTTCTCTCAGAAAAAAGCTGCAGAAAGAAGAGCAAGACTTGAGGATGCTGTTGGACAGCAGATATTCATGAACAATTCGAAAAATCTGGTGAGTAACTTAAAAATGAAGTAATAAAAATTCAGTATTATAATCAAAAGAAGATAATGAGAATATTTGCAAATGCCCCTCACAGAGAAATTTGCTAGCCTGTTTTCCACACATTTAAAATTTTAACTACTCTTCATGTATATATTTTTAGTCTTTTGCTATTCATTAATGGTCGGTTTCTTTACCAGAGAGTATTAAATATGAGGTTAAAATTTATTAATATAAAAAATAAATTTATTTATTGTTTAAATGTTATC
The DNA here is from genome assembly GCA_036926295.1 of Pachydiplax longipennis. Classification (NCBI taxonomy): domain Eukaryota; kingdom Metazoa; phylum Arthropoda; class Insecta; order Odonata; family Libellulidae; genus Pachydiplax; species Pachydiplax longipennis. The sequence goes on from JAVFKF010000037.1 coordinate 2,378,210, forward strand.
CATTTCTTCAATGTCCGGTAGATAAATTTACCTCTAATTATCTAAACTCAGGGTAACTGCTGACACTGTCCCTGCTTGTAGTCTGATTTTAAGCCACAGCACTGGCGTGCCATATATGAATCAAAAGGAGGGAAATGGTATCAGTGGACTTAGTTTATTATGAATTAAAAGAAGAATTTTTAACTTTGTAAACAGTATGTCTTATTGGTAATTTATGAGATATTTGAGAATAGTTGAAAGCGTGAGTTAGTATTTGAAGTATTTTGCTATATATACATTACAGGTGAGTTCTTTCATCTCCAAGTACACTAACTACCAAAAACTAAATAAAAGTAAGTAGAATTTCAGTTGGGACCTCAGAATTTCAATTTACGATTCCAGAAAACATTAGAATATCAATAACTAAATTTGTTAAGTAAGGAATCCTAAGAAATTACTCACTCAATCATTCCCATGGATCTACCAGTTGCTCATTACATAGTTATCTGTTGCTAAATGTTAATTTTTAGCTTTTTTCCTTTACTTTCGTGAAATTTATGGGATATTCCTTACAAATTTTTTCCCTAAAGTGACTAATTCTGTAATGAGTGACTCTGTAATGAATTTATTTCAAATCTGTATGAGAAATATATTATTCAGCTTGAAATCCTGTTATCAATAAAAATCATATACATGAAAAGTAGCTAATATACACCCCTACCAACTGATATGATGCATTAACAGCTTATTAAAAAGAAATTCCAGAAGATAAGTTTTTATGATGGAAAACAGAAGATCAGTAAAGGCTATTTCTATTTCATAATGTTTTAATGTGAATGGCTGATATAAATATATTCTTGCATGAACATTCACATGATATTAATTCAAAATATAAATGCAAAAGTACCTCTTTAACTAATCTGACTAAGTATGTGTGTGATCCCACTCTTCAGTTTTTCTCAGATTTACATTATAATGGTAAAGTATTATGAACAACATAACATCTTCTGGTATGCTCACAATCAATAACTTTTACTGGTTTATTGGATCCAGTAAATACCAACTGGCATGATATGTATACTATGAAAAATCTGCATTCATTCTTGATTATGTTACCAGTGATGATTTTTAGATAGCATTCATCAAATTCTGTCAATCTGTCTTGTCAGTTCTGCAATTTTAAGTTTACATATAAAAATAGAGTCATGTATTCAGTGCATTCTTATGGTTATTTGAGCTCTCAAATTCTTTCTTGATGTAAAATCAGACAAGAGTTAAATTAAATGAAAGATTAACAGAGCAGGCTGCAAATTAAAGTTCAAGGATAAATAAAAGAACAGCTACATGAGAATAGTCTTAAAATCAAATATTTTGATTTCGTTGTGTTTTTTATAGTTCTAATTACCGAAAGAACAAATATTTGTATGTCATAGGTCAAAAATACTATGTTCAAATGAAATAAAACAAAAATTGACTGTGACCACAAACTTATATTCTCAAAATGTTCACAATTTTTTGTGTTTTATTTTGTTTAAACAAGGATGAGTTCCATCAGGTGTTGCTAGAGTTATTTTACTAAAATATTATTATATCAATTTTTATGGTGGTTCTTTCCTTACAAACTTGAATGCACAAATAATTCCATTTTCTTCTTGCCAATAGTGAATATTGTTTATCTATTCTTACAGCATCTCCATGAAAATTGTTTCTCAGAGTAAACTACAAATTAACTTCAGCTGGAATCAAGTGATACAATTGAGGAAACCACCATATTATTTATTATAGAAATATTTATTATAATGGTTGTTGTTATTATCATCATCATCATCATTATTATTATTCGACCCTGTATTAGGCAAGGTTAGGCCTGAGTGGGCCTCTCTTCCACCTAACCTTGTAGGATGATCTTAGTTGGTAATTAGCAAAGGAAAAACATTAAATAAAACTAAGAAAAGAGAGGGAAAAAAATCGAACATTTGGTTGATAGAGAAAAAACTACGATGCAGGAAAATACCCACACAAGAAGGGGGGCAAAAAAAACCAGCAAAAACATAGTGAGAAAAAAAATAATCAAATAAAATTATTTTTTTAAATTCAAAAATGACACAATAAAAGAAACGTATACATAACAATAATAATGAAAATAGCCCAACGATTAATTGAAATTTTTTAAAATTAAAAAATGAAAGAAAATGGAATAATAACATAAATATAATGAGCTGCTGGTGCTGGTGTCATATGCTAGTCTCTTCCTCAGATGATATGAATCAACAACAGTTAAGACTGAGTAGTATTTGAAATGAAGTGAAAAGAGAAAGAGTAGAAGATGTTGACTATTTGAGCACTATTATTTGAAATGTTTGAGTGGAAATTGATTTAATAATGTAGAAGCTTGAAGTGAAAGTAATCAAAATCGACTTGAAGATAGGTCAGAATGTGTTAATATGGGAAATGAAGTTCTATTAATTGTTTGATATTTCATGGTTGTAAAGTTCTTTATATACCATCCTTTTAAAGGACGAAAATGGTAGGGTATTCATTTTGGTATTAGATAATTCCAATATTTTGCACCTAGTATCATGAAGATTTGGAGTATGATTTAGTTCTGTGTTTGAGGAGCTTTCCAGATGGGCAAGTTCCTTGTTAAAATTATTTAAAAACTGGAAACATGAAAATAAATAATTCAGGTAGCATTGATTAAGAGCTTTGTGTAGAAGACTGAGGGTATGAAGTTTGCACCTTGTATCAAGCCAAAGCCATTAGATGTGTGGAAACATGATCAGACCCGTTGGCATTGAAAATAGTCACATAACCACAATAGTCGAAAATAGGGAGAATAAGAAATTGTGCAAGCATCTTTTTTAATTGAAGGGGTTGTATGTGTATATCTTTTCATGTTATGAAGCACTGCATAAGTTTTCTTGCAGATTGAAGTGGTATATGTGTCGTAGGTGAGGGACTGGTCCAACCAGATACCAAGATCCATTACTGATGAGCTATATTCTATTTCTTTCTCATAAATTTTTACTTTGGGTACATTCAAGCGATTAATACACGTATTTTTAAGAATTCTCAAGTGTCCGCAGATCATAGCTTGGGATTTCGCAGGGTTTATTTCCAGCGCTAGAGATTTTAGCCATGCAATTAGCCTAGAGGTATCCTGATTTATATTTGCAATGACTTTATGATAGTTATGTGGCTCAGTGTAGAGATATATTTGCAAATCATATAAATGGTAAGATGAGTGGCTTAGTTGCGAAGATAAGTTTTGAATATAAAGGGTGAATAATAAAGGCCCAAGAATATAATAATAGTTATATAAAGACACAGATTTTAAAGAAAGTGGATAGTTTTATTGCCTTTCCCTAAATACTCCTGGTCGTTCTGCAGGTTACATGTTAAATACCTCTTCACTTGAAATGTCATTAGTAATTTCTTCAAAACATTGTAGCACAAATAATTTTGCGTATAATTTGATAGAAAACATAGTATCAGGATAACAAATAATGCAAGAGAGAACTTAAAATTATGAATCGAGGTTTTCATTTGTGCACGAAGCCATTGTTTCATTTAAACTTAAGGGTAATTGATTTAACTGCAACCCCAGGTGGGGGTAAATTTTCCTGCCGTCTGTCTGCTGGTAATTGCATCCAGACTTTCTAGAAGCCGGATTTCATCAGGTAGACAGTTTACCCTGAAGATAAATTTTAACTAACATTGTAGAAAGAAGGAACATTAATGATTTCATCTCCAATGAGTCTGTTCATCAACTTGACATGAAAAGAAAGAGATCGAATTGCCAAGATCCATGGTAAAAATCCTTTGAGGCAAACCAAAAATATTATTAGTATTTTTTACAATAAATTACCTATTAAGAAATCACAAATCTGCTGAAATTTAAGCAAAATGTGTTTAAATGGTAAGGTAAATGTTTTTCCATAATTTGTTTTTCCTCCTCCATCAAGGAGTATTTAAATGTTTGATTTTGAGAGTGCCTTAGATTGTCATACACATACTTGTATGCCTAACGTCCAATAAAGTTCTCATTACTATTATCAGAAACTTAATGGTCATTCATAGCCAATGGAGTGAAATGGTGAGCAATGATATTTGAGCAAAAGAAATGCAGCAGTTCATAATTTTTAAATTCCTGCTTCAGTTGAACTGGATGGACTCTATAAGGGAAGCATTGGCTTCGGAGGAGGTTGCTAAAGATGTCCCAACTGCTGAAGAGCTTTTGCAGAAGCACAAAGAATTGAAAGATGACATAATTGCTCATGATGACGAGTAAGTGAATCTGAATTCTTCATTCTTAACATAATTTTTTTGGGTAATGGAAAATTTTTGGAATTGTAAGACAAAGTTATATTCATTACTGAATATTAATTAATTTATCGAAATTAGGTGCAAACATATTCTTCTCTTGAGTATATTGAAGAATTACATTTTCTTGAAAAATACTATTACCATGCCTACATTTATAAGCCAGTAGTCGCAAAGGCAATAATATATTTTATGCTCAAATAGAGTTTCTTTTACTATGTTCCAATTGAACCTCAAAGTTAAAATTTACACTGAAGTTTTATATGATAAAGTGCTTTAATGTGTGCTATTTCCATATTTTTATCTGGTCCCCCAACCAAGATATTGGAAGTGAAAATTTGAAAAAAATTCAAAATGTGTTTTTTAAAAAAGAATATTTTTTTTAAAACTGTAATCTGGCCAACATTGATACTTTGTGAAAAGTAACTATTTCATATAGTGTAACAGCTCAAAAAATATTACGGCTGAGAACTCACTATACTTGTACTTTCACTTGAAGGGAGTACAAGTTTATCTTTGTCTACTTTTAAGAACTTCTGAATTTAATTGCAGACTCTTCTTCGTACTGCTTCATCTATTCCTCAATCTTTAGATAACATTCTGAAGTGATAATCACGTATCATGGTAGTATTCTACCAATTATGAACTAGTTGCAATCATTTGACTAATTCATTCTCTTTGATTTTTTTTCATTCCAAAGTGCAGCTTTTCCTTTATGCTATATTAATCCTCAGCTCCATGATTTAAACATAATGGATATATGGATATGAGTATGTCTTAAGAGCCCAGGAATCAAATCATGGATTGGTTGGTGTAAAAATTTTACAGCTGATTATTAGGTTGAGCCAAAGGTGGCTCAAAATAAGCATTGGCTCTCATTGAGCCCTACAGAGAGCCAACAAAGTTTCTCTGAAAGTTCTTTTAGAATTGGTTTGAGTACCTTGGAAAATGAGAGATCTGTGGTTTACTTCATGATCTTGTCAGATATTTTTCAAATCCTTTTAGTTTATTTCATGCTATGGGCCTATAAGTGCAAAATCCTTTTCTTTCCTTCTCGTCCTCTGTTATGTTGGGTATACTCATACTTATGACCCTATTCTTAAATCTTCTGATCAAAGACCATATAAAAAGCAAGAAATCCGTTTTCTGTATCCTACTATTTGTGGGCCCATTCAGAAAAACTAAGGATGTCAATGACAATAAATTACATTTAAAAATGTGCTGTTATTGTGTTACATGTAAGTAGAAAAAGATTTATTTGGTAACCTTATTAAAGTAAAAGTTTTCATTTTAATATTTATTTGTTCTTACAGTTACCAGGTAAATTATGTGTTTTGCAGTGGCTGTTGCAAAACATTGTTTTGGGTTGTAATATGATGTATGATATAAAAATTGTGTAGGTGAGTGCATTGAACTCAATTGTATTTATGGTGTCTCACTGTGTTTACTTAGGTTTAAGCAAGTTGCTAATCTAGGAAGACAACTACTACAACGTGGATGTGCAGGTGAAGCTGAAGTTCGTGAAAGGCTGAAGGAGTTGGATAAGTTAAAAGATTTGGACAGGGCATGGTTTGAGAGGCACAAGTGGCTTGATCAGTGCTATGACCTTCAGTTATTCAACAGAGAAGCTGATCGTTTGGATGCAGCTACTTCTGGCCATTTGGCATTTTTGGAGTTCACTGACCTTGGGGTGAGAATTAAGTTCTCTGCATGTTTTCTCAGGACTAATTCTAAGGATTTACATTAGAATATAACTCATTTTCTAATTTCTGAAAATATATTTATTTCCTTTGGAAATAAACAAATTCTATCCTTGTGTAATTCTTGAATATTTTCCACAAATTTTTATGCTGGAAGAGATTCTTGTCCTGACAGAACTGATTTGAAACAAATGGAAGATTAAATGGCATTTTCTGCTGAAGATGTTATCAAAATTTATATGAATATATGGTATGCAGGTCCGTGACTGGACAACTGAGCGCTGGACGAATGAATGTGTCCCAACTGAGTGCGGACAATTTAGTGCTAGGACAACTGAGTCACTCTCCTTTTCAGATGTTATTAATTAAGCAAATATACGCAAAATAATATCAACTTTTGACTCTGAAACAATTGAGAGGGAATTTTTTTACCATTTACCGATCAAACTGCAAAGGAATTCAAGCTGAAAACTTTATCTCTATTCTGAAATCTGCTTTATGTTCATTAGTAAGAATACAGCTCTCTGATTAGACAAGATTTTGAAATCCAAATTTGCCTTTTGCATATAAAATTTATTCTTTTACTAATTAAATCCATTCAATTGAAAATAAAATGCACTAAATCGGGAATCAAAAATCTCACTTGCGATATTGTTGAAGTTATATAGTTTCAGGGATTTTCAGGCAGAGTAGTTAAAATAATCATTTAATTGCAAGATCATTCCTTTGTCTGTAGTTTCTGAATCCTGGAGATTTGGTAAATTTTCTATTGATCATAACTACACAAAAATCTAGCAAATTTTCTGTTAGATTTCTACTGTGATCTTTGAAGAAAATTTGTGAACTATGTCAAAATTTACAAGAGAATATCCTATTTCTTAGTGCCCTACTTTCCTTTCAAAGGTCATCACTGCAATCAAGGTAAAATTTCTTCCCATAGCCTCAGGCAAAGCCACACGAACCCATTGATTTAGAATCACATCTTAGTTCTCCTAGAATTAAATCCACATTCATCAATGAAAGCTTTAATAGTTTATGTAACTATAGATTTAAATCTCCTATCAATGATAACAACAATTTGCTTTAATAGTTTATGTAACTATATATTTAAATCTCCTATCAATGATAACAACAATTTGCTTTAATAGTTTATGTAACTATATATTTAAATCTCCTATCAATGATAACAACAATTTGCTTTAATAGTTTATGTAACTATATATTTAAATCTCCTATCAATGATAACAACAATTTCAATACTCCTATCTATAAAGAAAATCAACTAAATCAATTATTTTATATAATGACTACTTGCAAGTATTAGCTTGGCCGATGTTATATTTATGCGTGCATTATCTTTAATCATAATGCATAACATACCTGACACTATTTCTAATTAGATGAAATTACATATGGTATTATCACTAATTTTTTAATTTTTATTTTTGAAACGCAAATAGCACTGTGCTAGATGAAGTGCCTTTTGGTTCTCAATGGGGAATATGAAAGCACAATTAAATAAAGTATGTGATTACAGAGGAGGATCTGACTTCTCTCATCCTAGCTTAGTCACATGGAAGAGGTTACTGAAAATGAACTATTTCACTCAAACCTCAATATCTCATAAAAGTTCTCATACATATACATCAACAATGATACCCTCGAAGCAGCGGTTTAGCGTGTGGCAGGAGTTATAAACGCCAGACTCTAGGAATCATAACTTTCTACTTCAGCATCTTATTTTCTTTGTCTCTATTTTAAGGTCAATTTTAGATTTCGACTCCAAAATTTGACAAATTTGATTTTACTGAACATTTTCATTTTTAATAGCCAGTCGCATTGAAAAGAGCTAAGGTGATTTACATTTACATTTTACATATAGACCCTGCAAACCGCCACTGGCGCATGGCAGGGGGTGTGAAACACCGAAAACCCTATCTACCTTTGACTGCTGTTGACTTCTCTAATACTTCGCGGAAAAAATGACCAGAAATAACTATCTGTCCTGGCGACTATTTCCCTGTAACGCTTCGTCGTTTTGTCTCAAAGATCACATATGCTACTAACTGGTATGACAATATCAACTACCTCCTCCCTGAGATCCGTAGTGATAAATTTATCAAAAAGCTTCCTATGGTAATCAAGTCTTCTATCACTAAGCAAATCCCAACCGAGAGATTCTATCATAGCTGAAACACTGCCGTCAAATCTGAAATCTCCCGTAACAAATCTAGCTGCCCTGCATTGAACCATCTCAAGGCTGGAAGTTAATCTCACTTTGTGCAGATCCCAAATCACGCAGCAGTACTCAAGGAGAGGTCGAATCAGGGAAAAGTACGCTATTTCTTTTACTCTCCATGAGCAACCCCTAAGGATTCTACTAGCTAAACTTTGCATCCTATTCGCTTTACCTACTACGTTTTGAATATGCTCTTTGAAGGGAAAACTACTACTGAGCTCAATACCAAGATATATATGATGCTTCACGAACTGCAATGGATATCCTAAAATATTATAGGGTATGCGGGTAACATTAGTGGAACATGTAAATTCATGGCTACACACTTCTTTACGTTCAAATCTAACTGCCAATCCCTGCACCAACCTGAAATAATGTTCAGATCATTCTGTAAACAAACAATGTCATCTGCGCTTGCAATATCTCTATAAATAACAGTATCATCTGCAAATAGCCTAACCTCACATCCAACATTATCCACTATATCGTTGATATAAATTAGGAACAGAATAGGACCTAATACACTACCCTGCGGAACACCGGATGTGACATAAACCTCATCAGAAAAAATTCCATCCAACGCAACTTGCTGCGATCTGTTTCCTAGAAAACATTTTATCCATTCAATAACTTTCTGATTAATTCCATAAGCCATCAATTTATGAATTATTTTTACATTTGAAACTCTATCAAAAGCTTTTCTAAAATCTAAAAATACAGCATATGTGCTAATACCCTTATCAGCAGCCTTAACTAATTAAAAGTGATTGATGTATGATTCTCTTCTCTGCAAATATTTCAACTATATTTCATACTATGTCCACTTTCCCTGTTGAGAATCAACATGCACTTCTGTAACTTTTATATAAATCTTATCTTCCTTACATTTGATGACTTTTAACTAAGATTTTCCACTCTTTTAGTAATTTAATTTTATATGTATACTATCTTAAATTAATTTAATTTCTGAAACTTGATCAGTAATATATTTTAGGAAATGATTTAGAGAATATTTCTGAACTCTAAGGAAAACAGAAAATTGTTAAGTCTATCCAAAGAGTCTTAGAGAGAGCAATTACAACTTGAGCTACTAAAAGTAACATTTTTACTGAAATATCTAGAGAAATCAATTCAGGCCATCACTTATAGTTTTTAAACTGTAGCAATCAATTGGTCATCTTTCATTGCGAATTCTGATTGAAGATATTCATTGAACAGAAGAATATTGTGAATGATAAATGCTTCTTCTCTCTTTAGGGATGAGACCCTTGAATGAACCCTTGAAACGCAATCGAATTATTAGTCCACTCAAACATTCCATAAATCTATTGGAAAGACGATATCCATGTTGATCCTATATAAGTATCCTCAAAATAATTTTTGACAATGAGACGATGCCTCATTCTCTAGAGTTGGTCAAATCCATTGGCAACTTCATCTATGGGTAGAAATGCAATACTAATGCAATACTAATACTAATACATCATTCTCACGAACCTCTTAAAATTTACATCTGCCCTATATGTTGCAGCAAAATTAAGTGTTTGAATTTTTCGGAACACACACTGTCCTAAATGAAAGAAGCAACCAGAAATTTACGCAGCAGGAAAAACTGATTTTACGGCTTGCATTGCAGAGACTTTGAAGTTCATCATAATGGCTGATGGATTCAGTTTCGGCTGAAGTTTTTGAGAATATTTGTTCGTATGCTTCAAATTCTTTCTTTCTCACCAACATATAAATATATATTTGTACCTTTAGCACTGCTTTGGATCTAATGTCTAATAATAAAAGAGATTGATTGCTAAGGAATGGGTAATGGGTGGTTTTGCACGTAGTGGCGTGCACCCAGGAAAAATCCCAAGGAAGAATAGATTTGAAATAAGTCTGACAGGACCGGGAAACAAACCTGGGTCTCCCAATTGCCGGTCGAGTGCTCTGTCCCTTGAGCTATCCCGCCGGAACATTCTCTCAAGTCATTCGGGAGACTTCCCGGTCCTGTCGGACTTTTTTCAAGTCTATTCTTCCTTGAGATTGATTGCTATTTAAATATGCTTACATTACAGAAAATTCAATCAGTAATTGGTAAAAAATTCTACCATTCAATTGTTTCAGCATCAAAAGTTGATATTATTTTGTGGATATTCTTTCAATTAATAATGACTGAAAAGGAGACTTGCTCAGTTTTCCTAGCGCTCAGTTGTCCTGAATCAATGCAGGTCTTGTGTGCAGTATAGTGTGATGATCATTTACAAAACCTAGGAATTGACCACCTGTTGTTAGCAAATTAGTTGCAAAATTACTTAGATAGAATATTAAAACATGAATTTTACAGAAATTTATCTTTTCTCATTCCTCAATCTATGTGTTATTGCAGATCAGTTTATTGAAACATATTTGGAAAATTATTTGTATGATTTTATCATGTTATTATATAATGATTTATTTCACTAGTGATGTACTTTATGCATTTGGCAGCAGCTATATAAAAATAAGTGAAAATATTTTTTCCTATTTAGGAGTCAATTGATGATGTGAAAGCTCTGTTGGCTCGACATGTAGATTTCAGGAATACTCTCCATGCCCAGGAAGAAAGATTTAATTCCTTCAATGATATGGCACAAAAACTCATCAATGCTGGCCACTATGATAGCCCTTAGTAAGTATATCTTTCTTTTTTATTAACAATATTTTAAGCATTACTTGATATGAAGTTAACAGTACTCTATGAGATATTGCATTTTATATTATTGATGTTGTAAATGAGAATTTTTTCCTAGAAAATATCTACCATTAAATATTTTCCACTTAAATAAATTCTGTATTATCATTAAGTTACATTTATGTTACATCAATATTTATCATTTTGTTATTTTTAGATTTAGAATTTGAATTTGGAGACATGTTTCTTTAGTGGGCTAGCCCAGTCATGTTATTTTCCAATTCATCAATATCTAAGATAGGTAAAGGTGAGATAAGGGGGAGGATAAAGAGAATTATTAAGGAAGGAAATGATAAGGTTGGAGAAAACATGCCTGATTGTTGTAATTGTATTCTTAGGAAAGTACACAATTTCAAATTCCTCTTGGCAGTGATTTTGACATTTACATTGGAGGTGTTTTGCCTGTCCCTCTGCCAAGTTGGGCATGGAAGACCTACTCTGAGGTCCAATCCAACTTTCCTGTAGCTGCTGCAAAGCTAAAAACATGAAAAAGATTAAACTTAAGGTAGGCATAATATAATAGGGAGTACTGCTTGCAGAAGGGTCTTCCATGTCCAACTTGGCAGTTCACCTTTTAGAGAAAGAACACAACAGCTATTTTCAGCTGAAATGCCTCAATCAATCCCTAATTTGCTATCTTCCTAAGGAATTGTAAATTGTGTGATTCCCAAAGAACAAAATTCTAAGTAATAACCATCCCTGCCCAACAAACTCTCTGTATGTACAGTGACAGAAAGAAATATTGCAAAGTGCTTGGCATAAGAATACAGATTTTGAAAGAACAAACTGAAACCAAGCTGAAGTCATAGCTAATTATGCAATTATATTTACTGCGTAATTTTGCTCGGTGACTTCTTTAAACTACCACCTTGAACAAGACATGACAAATTATACCACAAATGAATATTACTGAGCAGCAGATTTTGCATTTTCACAAAAGTTAATCAAAATAGTTGTGGAAGAATATCATTTTAATATGGGAAGAATGTCATTTAATATGGCCCTGGGATGGTGAAAAGGAATTGTTTGTTAGGTAGATGGAAAACTGTTGTGTAATTTTGTGCCTATAAACAACCAGTTCCCTGATGCATTTTCCTGTAAGAGTATAGAGGGAATATAGGCTCATTTAAAAGAATTGGTATGAATGAATGACATTCTATTTGGCCAGGAGTGAATTTTCACAAATTTTACCATTTGCAGTTATGAACAATTTGCAGTGTCGATCCACAGGGAACAACGTAAGACCATTTAGGAAAAGTTTCTTAATCTGCTTGACTTTGTCAATGTTATTTTGATATGATGAAGCTACAAAAAGTGTTTTACGATGAATAAATTGAAATTTACATATGTATCCAACATGCTGTCTTCCTATGTGCCAGAGGGGGTGCATGAATCATAAATCTACTTCCCTAATTGACTAAAGCCGTGTATCATAGTTGCATGTTGCGTAAATGTAAATGTAATTCAATTTCTATTATGGCTTTTCATCTTATATTCTTAATATGTGTTTGAATCTTTTATACAGGCTATCATTTGTTTTTGCGAGAATTGTGTATATTGCAATAAAAAATGGGATTTCAGCAGGCAGTTAAGTTAATCCATTTTACCATCTTGAGTGTGGCTGTCTATGTTCACTTAAAATTTCAGAAGCATTAGTTGAAAAACTTGCTCTTTATTGTATTAATTAACTTGCTCTTTAATGTATTTGATTTACTGTTTGACTCCAGACTAGGCAAAGTGTTACAAACAATTGCATATAAAGTTCATTTTAATCCTTTGCAACTTCTAATTCTACCACAAGATTAAAGAAAAACAATAATGGAAAGAACTTAAGCCAAGTTCAGAATAGGGGAAATTCTGTATAGTGTCATATTCTTATTGTGGATCTTATATTTCGGTTCCAAATTATGAGAAGTTTGAAAACATTCGAATTTTACTTTAGGATTCTTATTCAATTGAGGGGTTGTTAGTCAAATTAGATTCTCTTATTTAAAAATATATTTAAACTTATAATTCTTACTTCTTTTTTCCACGTTAAGAATCAGGGGTATCTACTACAATAGTTTAAAATAAACTTACACAAATCATAATTTGACACTTCTATATCTCTTACTTGAATCTCAACGGGGAAAAAACCAGGATAAAATCTACAAAAATAAAATATAAATAAATAAATATATATATATATATATAGCTTATATATATATAGCTAACTCTCCGGATATATACCTATATATATAGATATATACGAGTAAAAGTTGCTTGCATACTGCAAGCTATCAGTTGAATGCAGTATCATACCAAGTAATGCCTCAAATCAATTTGAAAACTTCACGCAAAAGACCGCCTGGCGACGAACTAAGGACCCGATGGTGCGACACAATTGCATATTAATGTATGATAACAGCCATTCTGACCTGTTCCAAAGTTTCAATTCAATATCTTATAAAGAAGGTCCTATGAATAGATTACGCTATCTCCCTTTACAATACACGGTAGAATAGAAATGACGCTCTGGAATCGAACCAAGAACCGCCAGAGTAATGGCGATCAGGGTATCTGAAACATATGAATAGCCTCTATGTGCATTCCATATTATATCATCCCCGGTAATTGGATATGCATTCAAAAGAATTGTAAACATTGACCGCCATGCATTTTATACTGGAAAATTTTGCACTCACTTGGCGTCGAACTCACAGTCATTTGGTAGCATTTCTTCCTTTCGTACTATGGAAGACCATCTCATCTCCATCCTCCGTAAATTTCACTCTTCTATGGCTTGGAGGAAGGACTCAAAACAATTTTCGAAAATTCGCGCAAAAGACCGCCTAGTGTCGAACTCAGGACCCTTCCGTGAGAGAAGATAGCAAAATAATATTAGATAAATGCCATCCTTACTTGTTCCAAAGTTTCAATTCAATATCTTATCGGGAAGGTCCCACGCCTCTGTAACCATTCCGGATCTTATCTTTCCAGCTTATCGGGAGGCATTTAAAAAATCGTCCAATGCATTTCTTATGGAAGAATTTTGCATCCACCTGGCATCGAACTCACTGTCATTTGGCTACATTTTTTCCATGAGAAGCATAGAAGACTACCTCAACTTCAACCTCCGAAATTTTGGTTACTCTATCTTAACGATAAGTGCCTCAAAATAATTTTCAAAAATCCGCGCAATGCATTCTTATGGGAAAATTGCAATTTTTGGGAATTTCTGGCATCGAACTCATGATAGCTAGCGTCGATGTCTGAATTATTCTGGCGTCTAGAGTGTAGGGCCAGTACCTCAAAAAAATCTGACGTCGATGGCGCTTGTGGAACATGGTCAGAATTCGTATCCCCTATAAATATATAGGTATATCCGGAGAGTTAGCTATATATAATAGATATATATACGAGTAAAAGTTGCTTGCATACTGCAAGCTAATTGGTGAAAATTTACAATAAGTTCCCCTTACGGGTATCATCTTTGAAGCTTATTCGAAGATCATCTTGCATTTCTTTTGAGATAATTAAGACCGTCCAGAGTTGATCCTACGACCTTTCCATAGGATGTGATTGTATATTTCTGATTGGCAAGGGTATCTTAAACCGTATCCAAAGTTTCAAGTCGATATCATCTTGGGAAGGTCCTAGAATAAGATTTGGTTTTCCCCATCTGAAATGGTATGGAGAATGCAAATGTTGCTCTGGCATCGGACTAAGGATCATCAGGGAAAGGGTGAACTGCATAGATGAAATTATTTATGACATCTGTTTATGTCCCTTGTTTTACATTTTCATGTTATCAGGAAGGCTTTCAAAAAATTATTAAAAACCACTGCAATGTATTTTAAAGGGGAGAATTTTGAACCCACCTGGCATCAAACCCATGCTCTTTTGGTAAAATTTCATCCATTGATTCTATGGAAAACTGTGTCATCTATGGACTCCGTGATTTTAAATTCTCTATCTTACCAGGAATTGTCTTAAAATATCTTTGAACATTCACACAATGTGGGAAAATTCGGACGTTTTCAACCCCGAAGCCTGGGCCTTCACGTTGATGAGAATAGTTTATCTAAAGGTTTCTTACTCTTAGAAATACAATGCAATTTTTATTGAATCTCTAAATCAAACCATTTCTGTAATGAAAGGGGGATGGACGGACAGTTCACCAATTATATATAGGATAACCTCTTTGGGAATATCAATCATAATTTGCGTTAATTTGTCATGTGTAGAATTCAATTCAAGACCCTACCCAACTAGATTCAACCCAGCAATGTTTAAGTTCTTCTGCTGCTGAGTCAGAAAAATTTTAACTTCATTTACTTAGTGGCCAAAATGAAAGTTTCCTTCAGGTATTGCGAAAATGAAAATACCCACTCTGTGGATTGAGTCAACATTGACAATTGAGAATGACATACCGGTATGATTGGAGATTGTACTATTTAACTTTGGTGAAAGATCTTGATTTTTGATTTCCTTATTTGTTCTTTTCTAAATTTCCTGTTTATAAAGAAATGGAGGAAACCTATAGAAATATGTCAATTACTTAACCATAGTTTTAAGGTCAGTTATAAAGCACTATTCACTATTCTTTTCATACCTAGGAATTTTCTTCTTGGAGAAAGAATTTACTTTATATGTTCTTCAGAAACAAGAACAATAATTAGGATACTGAAGTTATATCAATCTATTATGTTTTAATGTAATTTATTATATTGGGAAGATGATGAATTAGTTGTCTTGGGGAAGAATTATAGCCAGACATACTAGAATATTTTTTTCATTAAAATAAAATATATTAATTTTTATATATTGTGTTACATTTCAGCATTGCCAAGAGATGTGCTCAAGTTTTGGATAGGAGAAATAAGTTACTGAAGAGTGCAGAGCAGGCAAGATATGATGCTATCTTAGCATCAGCTGCCTTCCATGCATTTAGTGCTGATGCAGATGAATTTCGCAGTTGGTTGGCTGATAAGGCAAAAACAGCCGCTGATGAATCGTACAGAGATCTCACAAATCTTGAGAGGAAATTACAGAAACATGAAGCTTTTGAACTGGAGCTTCGTTCTAATGAGGGTCGATTACGTGATTTGACAAAGGTAAGGTTCTATCTCAAGTTATCATTGATTTTCATCATGTCAAGTAGTTCCCCTTGTTTTAATCCTAGTCAATGAAGCAGTTTGAAAGATTCAATGAAAATATTTAGGTATTTGGGTTAATATATGTACAGGCAGTAGATAGAACATGTAGATAGCACATTGCAGCATAGTTTCATTGAATGAGTTTTCATGCTATCAGAGGATCAATAATATATACATATATATATATATATATATATATATATATATATGTATGTATATATATATATATATATATATATATATATGTATGTATATATATATATATATATATATATGTATATATATATATATATATATATATATATATATATATATATATATATATATACATACACACACACACACACACACGAGTAAAAGTTGCTTGCATACTGCAAGCTGTAAGTTGAATGATGTACCGTACCAAGAAGGGCCTCAAAACAATGCTCAAAATTTCGTGCAAAAGACTGCCTGGCGACGATTTAAGGACCCGATCTTGCTACACAATTGCATATTAATGTAAGATAAGTGCCATTCTGACCTGTTCCAAAGTTTCAATTCAATATCTTATATAGAAGGTCCTATAATAGGAATACGCTATCCCCCTTTGAAATACACGGTAGAATAGAAATGACGCTCTGGCATCGAACCAAGAACTGTCAGAGTAATGGCAGACAGGGTATCTGAAACATATGAATAGCCTCTATGTACATTCCATTTTATATCGTTCCCGATAATTGGATATGCATTCAAAATAATTGCAAAGTTGGCCGCCATGCATTTTATACTGGAGAATTTTGCACCCACTTGGCGTTGAACTCACGGACATTTGGTAACATTTCTTCCTTTGGTACGATGGAAGACCATCTCATCTGCAAACACCGAGATTTTGATTGCTCTATCGCATTGAGAACGGCCTCAAAACAGATTGCAAAAATTCGCGCAAAAGACCGCCTAGTGTCGAACTCAGGACCCTTCCGTGAGAGAAGATAGCAAAATAATATTAGATAAGTGCCATCCTTACTTCTTCCAAAGTTTCGATTCAATATCTTATCGGGAAGGTCCCAAAATAAGATTTCGCTTTCCCCATATGAAATACATGGTGGAATCGGAATGACCGTCTTGCATCGAACCAAGGACCACTAAGGAAACGGTAAACCTAATGATAGAATGTTTTCAAATGCCTCTGTCACCATTCCGGGTTTTATCTTTCCAGCTTATCGGGAAGGCATTTAAAAAAATCGTCAAAGATTTCAGCAATGCATTTCTTATGGAAGAATTTTGCATCCACCTGGCATCGAACTCATGGTCATTTTGTAACATTTCTTCCATTCGTAAAATATAAGACTACCTCAACTTCAACCTCCGAGATTTTGGTTCCTCCATCTTACCGATAAGTGCCTCAAAATAATTTTCAAAAATCCACGCAATGCATTCTTATGGGAAAATTGCTATTTTTGGGACATTCTAGTATCGAACCCATGACACCTAGTGTCAATGTCTGAATTATTCTGGCATCTACAGGGTGTGGCCAGTACGTCGTAAAAATCTGACATCAACGGCGCTGGTGGAACATGGTCAGAATACGTATCCCCTATATATATATATATATATATATATATATATATATATATATATATATATATATATATATATATATATATATATATATATATATATATCTATATATATATAGGTATATCCGGAGAGTTAGCTATATATAATAGATATATATACACACACAGTGGTACCTCAATATACGAGTGCCCTAAGATACGAGTGTTTTGAGATACGAGCAGCCGAGCGAGTGATATTTTGCTTTGAGATGAGAGCAAGATTTGTGATACGAGGAATCGCACACTACACCGCTGCACACAACCCAACGTGCGGGACGCATGTTGGTGTCTCCATATACTTCTTCAGTTAACTACGCAGAGCCCACGGATGATACGCCTTGGGATTATCGTCCTAACGATCGAAACCGATGCCTGTGAGAAAACGGCCTAACAGTTTCTCCCACCTCAGACTAGACCTCAGTCTGTGTGCTTGTTTCCCTCGTTTTCGAAGCATTTTTGATAATTTGGGTTCGCGTTTTTTGCTTTTTGTACATTTACAAAACATTATCACATTTATTTTTATAACTATGGGTCCAAAGAAGAAGATGGTGTCTATTGAATTAAAGCGTGAAATCACAGAAAAACATGAGCAAGGCGTGCGAGTAATTGACTTGGCGAGGATGTACGGGTGTAGCACATCAATGATATGTATTGTGCTTAAACAGAAGGAGTTGATAAAGGGTATAATGCCAGCTAAAGGGGTTACAATAATTTCTAAGCTCCGGACCTCACTCCATGAAAAGATGGAGAAACTACTGATACTGGAGATACTACTGAAAAACAACCGAGTTGGTGTTATGGGAGCTGGAATGGATTAATGGCATTTCAATTTATTTCAATTGGGAAAATTGCTTTGAGATACGAGCAATTTGACATATGAGCGAGGTTACGGAACGAATTAAACTCTTATGTTGAGGTACCACTGTGTATATATATATATATATATATATTGGCATTATATATATTGGCATTATATATATATAATGCCAAAAGTAAAGTAATTGGGAAGTAAAAACATCTGAAGGTTCATTCTCATTCTTGAATTGAATTAATGAAATAATATATCATTCAGTTTTCAAATAATTTTTTTTCATACTCTAAGGAAAGGTTTAAGTTCAAGAAAAAATAAGTAAAAGATGTCAGTATCATTCCATTTTATTCAATGCAAGTATGACTTAGGCAAGGTTAGAAATTTGTTCTCTTCATTCTCCATCATATTGAGTAATTTCTATTTGTTTTTAAATTCCCATATCCGAATTTAAACACAGTAAAACCTAGGTAAGATCTTTTTCAGGGGATCAAGCAAACACTGCATCCTAAGTGGGATGGCATCATGACAGTAATTATGCATTACATAATATTTTTGAAGAATGTTCTGCTTTTAAACAGAGAGAGCATCTTTGTATCTTACATCTCCGTTACTTACCTCTGGTTATTTTTCAATGAAGTAGTTTTCCAGGACAGATTCGGTAGAATAATAATAACAGCAGTGATGAAAGATAAGATCAGATAATCTCTGTAAAATTATGTTCAGTTGCCCAAAAAACATTGCTCTCCCTTCTTAGTTTATTTAGTATGTTTTTCAGCTTGATAGTGCAATCTACATCTACATAAATACTCTGTCATCCTCCTTTTGGCTTGTGGCAGGGGTTCAATACTGAAGGACTTAGCTACTTTTTTAGCCTGTTATTATCGTATATTGTTCACAGAAAGAATGAGTCCTTAAAACAACTTGTTCTAGCATCTATTTCTCTTATTTCATTCTCATTATCAAATCGGCTGAAGTAGCAGGTGGGTTGCAGAATGTGAATTATGTCATCTGTAAATGTGCTTCCCTTTTTCTCATACAAGTTTTTAACATAACATATTGCTTTGTGCTGAACTTTCTCAAGTTCATGGGTACCCATTTCATCTGCTTGATCTCATATACTTGCGGCATATTTAAGATGAGACTTGGCCGAGAATTTCAAAGAAAATAACTACTGAGAATTTACTCACATTGAGCTCCAGTTCCTATTTTATGCACTACCTTTGCATTGTAACTAAATGACAAATATCCTCACATTGATATGTATTTCTTCACTCAAGATGTTAATGTGTATTAGGAATAGAAGAGGTCCAATTACAATATCCTGAGGTATGCCTGAGTTAACTTTGACTCTGTTGGTAATAATGCCATCAAGTATTACTTGTTGTTCCCATTCATAAAGGAAATCCTTAACCCAGTCAATTACTTCCTTATCAATTCCTGCTACTTTTAATGTAACTTATTGTGAGGGACTCTGTTGAAAGCATTTTTGAAATCGAGGCAAATTGCATCTAATTACTTTCTACTCACGGCAGACTTCAAGATGTCATGAACAAATAGTGCAAATTGTGTTTTGCATGATTGCTACTTTCTGAAACTGTGCTGGTTCTTACTGAGGAAACAAACATTATCTAAAAATCTCATAAGTGAGCTGACAACAATATGTTCCATAACTTTTCCTGATAGCGTAGTTAATGAGATGGGTCTATAATTTCCTGGGTCATCTTTTAATCCACTTTTATAAACATGTGTGACATTCTTGAACTTCCAGTCCATTGGGACCTTGCCTTCATTCATTGACTTGGAAAATATATTTTTCAGGTATTGGGCAACACTCTCTGCCAGTTCCTTTAATTCTCTAGCTGGAATACCTATATAGACCTGGTTATTTACTCGGTTCAATTTTATACAAGAGTTTAATGATCCCATCTTTGGTGAAAGATGTACTCGGCATCAACAAGGATGTATTAATCTCCTGGAGGGTGTCTGTAATACTATCGGACGTGATTACACATTGATAAAACTTCTTTAGAATGTTCACTTTCTTCTTTGAACCGCTGGTAAAATTTCCATCACCATCCCTTAGTGAGCCTACTGTTTTTCCTATCTAACCTAAGACCAGAAAGCCTTAGGGTCCTCCTCCAGACCAAATTGAAATGAATGGAACGAATGGAATACAATGAAAGGAAACACTGCCAATTGAATCTCAAGTTCTCCTTTGATCATGAGATAAAGAAGATATCACTCCCTCTCAGAATTTGTATTAGCTCTGACAGGTGGAGATTTTTCTGCTTCATGATACTTTAAATTTAACCTCTCTTAAATTGGTTTTTATGTATGTCAAACCTTTTTGCTGTAGTTTTCTCTACAACATGAAGAATAAGTACATCATTGATTGCTTCTTTACTAAGCTTTGAATAAACAAATATATATACAAATATATATATATATACTCGTATATTTTTAAGAGAGAGGAGTGTTTGTAGTTAGTTGAAATTAGATTTTGTTTGAGTTAGGAGGAAAGCATGTATAAATAGCAAACAAAATAAGAATGTTCAGTACACTGAAATGATTTAAGTACCTCGATTTTCATTGTATATTCCCTAATAATTACAGGCAATGGTGCAAAATAGAACAAAGTGGAAATTTTAAGTAAATATTTGGGGATTGATTTTTAAACAATATTGACCTACATTTTGCATATAAAGCACCTTTGAACTGTAAGATGGTGAAAGAATTACATCATACTTTGTTCAAAGACCTATACTGTGTTCAAGTTTTATCATTCATTTTGATTGCAGAAAATTATATTTGGAATATTTTAATATAAGTTTCGTTTTGTAATTTTAATTATTGGATCGAGGAACACTATATAAAGATGGCCTGGAATGAGGCTATTCTTGTAATAAGAAGAAAAGTACGCAGGATGCCATTCCCATTCCCATCATTACCAACTAGGAACAGGGCATAGCAAATGATAGGCAATCATCTCATTTAAAAAATACTGATGACTACTGACAGCCATTTTATGCAGATATCTTAACATTCATGGATAATTTTATGACCATTTTCAGGCAGGAAATAATTTAATTAATGAAGGAAATTACCGTCGTGATGATGTGAGAGCAATACTGAATGATCTCAGCTCAAGATGGGAGAAATTGGTTGCTCTGTCAGCAGATAAGGGAAGGAGGCTTCGGCAAGCAGCTGATCAGCATAGCTACAACAGGTATTTTGACCCAACAACGCAATTACTTGAGAAACATTCAAATTTTGAGAGATTTTCTGATTTTTTTGATTCAGTGTCATTGGTAAATAAGTTTCAGTTCAAGATTTCTATTTTTGGTTTTTGTGGATTCTACCAAGTGAGTTTTTCTTTGTGTGTGATCATGAAAGATTTCTACCATAGCTCACCTAAATCCATCTTGAATATCATTTTGTTTATTGTTAATTGCCCAGTTTGTAATTTTAACTGAGAATTGTATTAAATTGAATTACAGAACTTTGGAGGATGCAAGACTTAAGCTTGAGGAGATAGAAACTTCATTGCAGTCACAGGAAGTTGGAGTGGATCTTCGCAGTTGCAATGAATTACTTAAAAAGCAACAGGTGATTTATGACTCACATCTGCTTTATATCTAAATGATATCAACTTTGTTTGACAGTTGTAATAAACTATTTTCAGGTAATTGAGAGTGACTTGGATACTTGGGAGAGGCGAATAGGAGATATAGTATCCCATGGACAGGAGATGGCTGATGATGGCCACTTTGATGCTGATGCAATCCGAAATTCAAGTCAACAGTGCTTGAAAAAGTAAGCTTTTATGAAACAAATGGTAACAAACAGATGCAATATCTATTGCTTTTTATTTGGTTAGAGATAGATGTCTTGCAGTTCGATCTTTTCTTTTCGAGATTCATCTTAACTGCTTCCAACTAATCTTTCAATTATTAGGAATGCCTTAGGATTTTGGCAACTTTGGATAAGTTTGGAAGAGATTGGAGATATAATAGGTTTAATGCTATTATAATCATCACTATAAAGAATTTTTGTTTCCCATCTTGTGTTTCTTTTATCATTCATGACAGATATATGTAACTTTTCATCTTCCTAGTTGATTTTGATTATTTATTAACCTGCTTTGATATTCTATTTCATATCACAGTTTTAGTGTTGATTGGTGTGATATAAACAGAAGTAGTCCATGTGATAAAACAATTTACTGCCCTAATTGCACCGTAAAAATAACAATACATATATAGAACCACAGACGGAGAAATACACAACCACTATGCCATCATCAGCTGCACTGTCTAGTTTTTAAGACAATTTAAATGCAAAAAGAAAGAGGGGTTTCCAGGGGTGGTAAATTACATATGCTGTACATACTATGGTATACTATAGCATATAGTATGCAATACAAAACTTTTATGTGTATCTTGATCTCTGGTTTTACATAATTGTTTTTTATAATAGATTGTTAGTGCAATAAATTATTTTGTACAATGAAAACCCACCAAGTATCATTGGCTTAGTTTAATTTTAGTCCCTTTGAGTTAGACGACTCTCTCACCTTATTAATTTAGTATATAGTGATACTTATAGCTCAGATTATGTCATTTTCTAATTTTTGTATGAAAATTAATGTCAAAAATGTTGATTATTTTTAATTCAACATGAAGAGAATGCATGCCAAGTGTTTTGTTCTTGACAAAGGAATGAAGGAGATAAAGTTGGCCATAATCTAGATCTCCAGCTTCCTGGGGGGGGGGGGGATTACTTTATCAAGTTTAGCTACCAAGAAAGAATGGTCTCTCATTCAATTTCTAAAACTATGATGCGATATGATTATCATCCCTCAAAGATCACTCCTGTGCACATTTGGGACATCTAAGATCCCATCTCACCGTCATAGTGATCCTCTTTGGAGACCAGAATGGTGAAGTGTACAATTGATGAAGAGAACATAAGTACATGCTTAAATATAGATAAAGAAAAAAAGTGCTGTTGGGAACTCCCTCTTGCAATGATCTTCCCATCGTAGCAATAGAAATCTAAGTGGACTATGCTGGTAAATTGTGCTTGATTAATTGTCTTAAGCAATGCAAGTGGGAAGTTTAAGCGTAACTCCTGGCTGCAGAGGACGTTTTATCTTTCATTATTCTTCTATGTTTAAGCATGTATTTCATGTACTCTTCATCATTTGTATCTGATGTTTGAGCCTTTTGAAGCAAATATTTTTAAAGCAATTGAACTATCAGAAAAATTGGCAATATAGCATTTTAAGGAAGTAAATTATTATACTGAAATTCTTTGGTAGATTTTTGTTCTGATTTAATTTTCATCATTCCAGTTTTATGAATAATTTTTGAAGGAAAATTAATGCAGTTCTCCCTTTAGACTATGGATTTATTAATATTTGTAATTTCTTTATTTTGACAAAGTTATCAATTCATTATTTAGAATGTGATAGTATTTTTAAATATTTCTCAGAGAAATCTAAGGGAAGTAAGCTTTTGTACTTTTTTATGTTTTGCAAAATAATATAGCAGATAGCTCTATATGGTGAGTTTAGTTACTGAGTCAGGAGAGTTAATTAAATATCCAATTGATAGCTCATAAAATAATCATCAGAGTGAAAGTTGTAAATGAAAGATCTTTGCTTATTTTTTGGAAGATAACATCTTTTTGCATTTCAATATTAGGTTTGCTACTTTGAAAGAACCAGCACGCTTAAGAAGAGAAGCACTTGAGGAGTCCCTTAGATACCACAAATTCACTTTTGAAGTGGATGCAGAGCAGCAGTGGGTGAGAGAGAGGATGCCTTTGGCATGTTCTGACTTACTTGGCTCCAACTTGCATCAAGCCCAAACTCTGCATAAAAAGCATGCAAAGCTTGAAGCTGAGATTGTGGGCCATCGCCCAACTATGGAGAAAGCTCTTGCTTCTGGTGCCAGTTTACTTGAGCAAAAACATCCCAGGTCCAAAGAGGTGGCTATCTTTTCAGAACTGTGTAATTAAAAGTCTGGCTGGAAATCATCAATTGCAAAGAAGTTTTACCTCAGTTCTTATTGTCTTGAGTGGTGATAGTTCTTTGCAGTTTTCAGAATTTCTTGTTTCCATCTAACATGAAGTGAAGTTTAGATTGGATCTATAGTGATAGTTTAGAATTAATTTGTCTAAATAAGAACTGGTTCTCTTGCAGATTGAAAAATTATGTGAAAGCTTGAAGGAGTCATGGAAGGAGCTAGAGAAGCGAGCAGGAGAAAGAGGAACTAGGCTGGACCTTTCACTTCAAGCACAACAATTCTTCTTTGAGGCTGGTGAGGTGGAAGGTTGGCTAGCTGAAAGACGGGATGTGTTGTCTTCCACAGACTTTGGTAGAGACAGAGATGCAGCCACCAAACTATTAACCAAACATAAGGTAAGTAAAGAAGATGTAAACATGCATTTACTGTTACTGTTGAGTATCATTGAAATGTTAAAACTTTCATTTCTCATTAATTTGAAACTAAAATTTTCAATACTTCATAATTTTGATATTTATGAGTTCAATTGACTGTATTTTGTCATTGTGTAATTCATTCATGGATACTGAAATTCGGTTAGCTAGTTATTTTTAGCAAATTCAGTGTCCCTGAAAATTCAATGTTAAGATTGAATGATGAAAGATATGAAATGTTGAGAAATTTCTTTTTTCAGGCATTAGAATTGGAATTAGACACATACAGTGGAATAGTTGCAGAGATGGGCAGAGTTGCAAATGCCATGGCTTCTGCTAACCATCCAGATTCAGCTCTGATTGTAAAACGCCAGTCAGCTCTGTCCAGTGAATTGGCTAATTTGCAAAGAGCTGCCACAGCCAGGCAGAGACATCTTGTTGATAGTTTGTGTCGCCATGAGTATTTTTCAGAGAGTGCTGAGTTGGAGCAATGGATCAAGGAGCAAGAGCAAGCTGCCTCCTCAGATGACTATGGTCATGATTATGAACATCTTTTGGTTAGTAATGCATTCTTCAATCAGTTTTTATTGCACTCATCCTCTTAGCAATACTTATATAGCATTGCAGTATGCCTGCAATCATGTTTATGATTTGCATAAAGTGATAATTATTCATGAAGATGTTAGAAAACACTATCTTAGTCTTCCCATATCCTATGAATCCCATGCAATAAGAATTTATCAGAGTGCTAACATAGCTGTAACTAACTTATAATGCTTGTTATATCATGCAATTATGCAGAAATGCATTCATTATCAGAGCGATATTCCTTAGTGAATTTATAAGATGCCATGTGTGTTTTTGCAGTTGAAATGTCTCAAAGTGACCACATTGAATATACTGTCCATATTTCTTAAAGAGATCATGTTGGATGTAAGGAATACATTGATTGGGAAAATCTAAATTCAAAGAGTCACTCTTCTAGTCAATAAAAGAGCAGAGGCAAAAAATGCTCACTTTGATTCAGAACACGAGACAATTTATTCTTTTGAAAAGAATCTACTAATGAGGTTTATTTATACATTTAATCCTTTTCTGAAATTCATACTGATTATAAAGTTTTAGTTGTGTATTAATAAAATTGACTTTGCAGGATTCACAGCATTGTAAAAAACTAAAACGACATTTTGACAACCTTTTTGTTGCGCGCGATGCACAATCCTGCAGTTGATGGAGTTTCCTGTTTGACCTATAGAAGAATTTCCACATTTACAGTCTATCTTGTAAACACCTTTTAATGCAGTGGATAGTAACTTATCCTTGGAACTTGGGAAGCATTCACAAATTTTCCTTATGGTCTCAAATCTGGTTTTAACTTTGAATTTTCCCATTATTCTCATAATTCTATCTGTGGTCCTGCAAACATGTGACAAGAAACGGAATGACTAGCGGCTTACACATGCATCCCATATTATAGGATGCATGTCTATATAATATTATGAAAAGAGAAATTGTAGACTTTCTTTCTTCTTCTTTAGTTTTCAACCTTCTGGTTGGTTTTCAGCAGCTTGCCGTCTTTGTCTCAGTTGTGCTTTTTCTTTCATTTCTTTATATGTTTTACATTCCACATCTTCAATAATTTGGCTAATGTAAGATAACCTTGGCCTTCCCCTATGCATCTTTCCTTTAACATAACCTTCTATTACCAGTTTTACAATACTTTCATGCCTCATTAGATGGCCAAGTAGCACATCTCTTCTCTTTGTTAGGCTTTTCCATAACTTCCTTTCCATTCCTACTTTTCTCAAAACCTCTTTTGTTATTCTATCATACCATCTTATTTTCATCATTCTTCTATAGCACCAAAGTTCAAATGAATCCAGTCTTTCTTTCTCTTTTGAACCAACTGTCCAAACTTTGCTTCCATACAAGAGCACACTCCATACAAAAACATTGAAGCAATCTTATCCGTGTTTCAAGAGATATTGCATTAGATGTAAATAGATTTTTCTTTGAATAGAAAACCTTTTTTGCTTGACCAATTTGAGCTATTGTATCTCCTTTAATCCTTCCATCTTTTGTTATTCTACTTCCTAAGTAGTTAAACTCCTTTAAATCCTCTAATTCTTGTCCATTTAGTTGTATTTTTATTTTCCTACCATCTTCATTCCTGCTACAGGTCAGAACTTAAGTTTTCTTTTTATTAATGCTCATATAGGCTTCCTTCTTCATGATGTTTTCCATTCTCTGTAGAATATTAGTGAGCTCTTCTTCACTTTCTGCCATTTACACTGTATCATCTGTAAAGTGAAACATTGGTATCTTTTCCTCTTGAATATTTACTCCTCCCCTTAATTCTTCCTTTACTTGTTCTATTGCATCTTGGATGTATGCATTAAATAGGTAGGGGGATAAGTTACAACCTTGCCACACACCTTTCCTTATTTCAGCTTCTTCACTCTCATTTCCATTCACAAATTAAAGCCTTTACATCTTTTTATAATTCCTATAGTATTCTACAATATCAAAATTTGATTCCTATTATTTTTAGTATTTCAAAGAGATTATCTCACTGTACATTTTCGAATGCTTTCTCAATGTCAACAAAGGCTGTATAGGTTGCTTTGTTTTTCTCTATCCTTCTTTCAATTATTGCTCTTAGAGTTAAGATGGCTTCTCTTGTTTTCACACTTATTTGCTTTGTTCTGTTTGGCTATAGGTATTTAAATACACTTTCTAAAGTCTAGTGGTACTCTTCCTGTTCCAAAAATATTCTTTATTAATGCATAAATCCTTTCTTTTTACTTATTTCCCCAGATTTTTAGAATTCTGCTGGAATTTTATCTGGAGCCTTACTGTCATTAAGGTTTCTCAATGCCATATCATACTCATCCCATAATATTGAGTCTCCTACATCCTCTTCATCTTCCCCATCTTCTTCCTCAATCGATGTGTCCTCTGTTTTTTCTAAATTATAAAGGTTCTCTATGTAACTTATAACTTAACTTATAACTAACCCTTCCATCTCTGTGTTATAAGTTTTTGGTCAAACAATATCTCTCCATCCTCATCCACCCTTGCACTGCCTGTGCTCTTTCTTTCACCATAAAAGATTTTATTAATGCATATCCTTTCTCCATGTTTACTTCTAATTCTTTACACTTATCTTTCAGAAAAATTTCTCTTGCTTTTTGACTTCCTGGTTGATGGCATTTCTCAGATTTTCATATTCCTTCTCATATTTTAGTTTGACATCTTTAGCCTCCTCTCTTCCATCATTTTTAATATGTCTTCAGTAATCCATGTTTTTTTTGGTTTCCTCTAAGCTTACTGCCAACAACTTTTTCTGCCACTTCCATAACATTATTCTTAATTATTTCTCCTTCTTCATTAATATTTCCAGTAGTTCTACCTTTTTCCTCCATTTCTAGATCAGTTTGTTCTTGGTAAAATTTCAGAGTGTTATTTTCCTTTAACTTCTGCTTTGTGTAATACTAAATCATGGTCACTCTCAACATCTGCTCCTAGCTTTGACTATACTTTACTTTGTTCCGGAACCTTTTTTTTAACTAATATATAATCTAGTTGGTAACGTTTTTGGTCTCCTGGCATTTTCCAAGTATACCTCCTCCTTGGATGATGGTCAAAAAATATATTTGTGATACAAAGCTTGTTTCTAACACAGAATTGTACAAGCATATCTCCTTTCTTTTCCCCAATCCATACTTTCTAACTATATATCTCTCTACTCCTCCAATAACTGCATTAAAATCATCTAATATAATTAGGTTCTCATCACCTTTAACTTTTTTGATTAATCCTTCTACTTCTTCATGCATTCTTTCTCTGAATGACTTGATGTGGGAGCATACAGCTGTACCATTACGGTATCCTTTGGTTTTGTATGCAATTTTACTAGCATAATTCGCTCACTATATTGTATATATCCACTTACTCTAATTCCTAACCTTTTGTTAAGTATTATAGCCACTCTTGCTTCTCCAGGATTATTTTTTGCAGCTCCCATGTGTATGACTCTCTAGTCTTCACTCCAAAAATCTCCATTTTGAGGCCATCTAATCTCTGATAATTCCTACACATCTATGTCCATCCTCTTCATTTCTTGCTTCACATTTTCTAGATTTCCACATTTTAATAAAGATTGCACATTCCAAAATTTCCTTTTCTCATCGATTTCCTCTCCCACCCAGAGATCTGAATGTGGGCTCTTTTTACATTGGATAATTTTTCTAAAGAGCACTCCATCCTTGAGCTGCTGCTTCTTGAGATACCCTATGGGTCTTTAATGCAGTAGTTTCTTCTTGCTTTCTGCATCCTATGCCATTAGCCACTCAATGACTCATCTGCCTTTAGAGGTTATTTCTCACCCCAAGGACAACCCAACTACACCCACTCATTCCCCATCAATGAGGTGGTTGGCTTTTGGTAGAGTGCATCCCAGATATATCCAGAGATATTCTGTCCCTTCTTCTGTTTGCCGATGTTTCCCGTTGTTGTCCCCTCTCTACCACAAGGAGGTGGAAGTAAGGATTTTTCCATTAATGGAAGTACATAAGACCATAATTGCATTTCTTATTTCCTCTGGTACTTTAGAGACTTTCTTTATGAAAAAATATTAAGATCAAATCCCAATATGGAAATATTACTGAGAGTTCAATTATATTTGACACTCTGATTTTGTCTGGAAGTGTTAATTTAGTAAACTGAGATTAATAAAAATTTATTCGTAGACATCAGTGTAAATAAAGAATTTCTGGTTTGGCTATATTAGCTATCGAGTATGAAAATGCTAAAAATTTATATTTCAAATGTGCAAAAAACACATTTTACTGCAAATAATGCTAGAAAAATAAGAAAGTGTATATAGATTGTTTTTAAATACCTGCATACATATGTAATTTCACTTTATATGCTACACTAAAAGTATTTATAATGAAGCAAATTAATTTTCCATGAGTCAACAGAGATATGGCTTTATCCTATCAGTTATTTTCTAGGCTATTTTGAAATATTATGTATGTATGTACATTCTGCTTTGTACATATATGTATGTACATTCTGCTACTTAAAGGATGTAAATTAATAAGAAATTTATTCTAAATACAGATACTGCAGAATAAATTTGAAGACTTTAAGCACAGAATTGAAGCGGGATCTGAAAGATTCAACCAATGTGAGGAGTTAGCCAAGAAACTAATTGCAAATGACAGTCCTTATTTGGGAGATATTGAAAAGAAACAGGATCACATGAGGTTAGCTGTTTCTTGCTCTCCCTACCTACAAAATTTAATGTTTTATGTTTATTTAGTTGTTTATTTCTACTTTCTTCGTGGAGGTTTGTATGGCCAATATTAATTATTATGTCATGTTTAGAATAGCAGCTATTTTTGTTTTGTGGTGTTACAAATGTCTTAGGTTTGGAAATGTTTTTGTGAGGATTTTACAAATGTTGCTTTGTGATTTTACTTTTGTAAGCAGTAGCTTGAAAAATTCTCTATGCTTTTGTGAAGCAGTTTTTTATACAGTTGTCTTTGCAAGTTCCAAGTAAGATAGTTAAGTAATTTATATTTCTCTTGGAAATTATATCTGCAATCTTATATAAATACTCTTTAGAGGATAGAGGAATGGGTTATAATATGAAAATAAATCTATCTAAGATGATATTTTGCGTATGAAGTGCATTATTAATCTCAGTTCATTTTGGTTCAATTTGCTGTATTAATACTGTTTTATCTTATGAATATATTATCCCAATTTTATCTTTTGAATTCATTCTCTCAGCATCCTTTCGTTTCTGAAAATATATAAATTGAAGCACGAGTTCTGTGAATCAATTCATGAAATATGTTTAAAAACTGTAATTAAAAAATATAGGAAGTATTGCACCCCATTCGTTTAGATGATTTCTCATGAGTATGGCTGAATCTGTTCTAAAAATTACCTTTACAGTAATTTGTGGTACACATATGCTTCATATTAGCACTTTTTACTTTGATTGAAATTTTTTGAATGTGGTATTGTCTAGTCTTTAACTTATGAATAACTTGTTTTATGAACCTTTTTTTCAAATGGGTATCCCATTCAATCTGAATAATTTTAATTTAGATGTACTGAATACCTTTAATTATTGTTATTTTTTATTATGAATTACTAGCATGAAACGTATAACATTTGATATCTTTCATAGAACATTAAATCAGTCCTTTGAAATTCTTTTTCTAACATTTTCTCTAATCAAACTGCAGTTAATAAAGTCTATAGTTAGGGAGTAATTTGTGTAAAGTTTATATT
The DNA here is from genome assembly GCA_036926295.1 of Pachydiplax longipennis. Classification (NCBI taxonomy): domain Eukaryota; kingdom Metazoa; phylum Arthropoda; class Insecta; order Odonata; family Libellulidae; genus Pachydiplax; species Pachydiplax longipennis. The sequence goes on from JAVFKF010000037.1 coordinate 2,409,471, forward strand.
TCTTAAACTGGTGTTGAATTCATTTTTGGGAAATTCTATGTGCTAATTAGTGGTTGAATTGGCTAATGAAATGTGGTTTTGGGTTTGACTAATGGCTTTCAGTGTCAGTGGTAAAAGGCTGTCAAAGGATGACCCTGTGGCTCAAGTGGCCGTGAGGCATCAAGAAATCCGGTAAGGGACATCTCTTCTTTCAGTGCCCACTTGTTTTGTATCTATCAAATACAAAAAGCACTACCAAATCAGGAAGAAAACTTTAACATTTGATTGGGATATAAAATTGTGTTATGTTGCTTATTAAATATTAATATACTCTATTCATACTTCGGTATTTTTCACCAGAACTATACTTACTATACTAACCTTTGAAATTGATGACATTTAGTTAGCTAAAATAAATCTTAGACGAATGTTTGTATTGATTTTTGATACTTAAAGTAATGTGTCTCTATGCTATTTTCATGGTTTCCTTTTCTTTGGTGGTGGTGTAAAGTTTTAAGCATTTTATTTCTTTTTCTTTTGTGTCCTAATATTATTGAAGTGAACATTATTATTCTATGTTGCTACCTTTGTTTTCCCAATTCATTTAAAATAGTCATCTTGATTCATTGGTAAAGGTTTTATTATAAATTTATATCTTTGCATGGACTACCCTTTTCAAAAGTAAGAATGTATAAACTTATTTCACAACTCCTCTGTTTTTCATAATTGATATTATCAATGGATCAGCATTATAAGGTCTTAATAATATAACTGATAGAAAATTAATTATATCCCTATACTTTATTGTACCTCAGTTAAAGATCTACTGTAATTTTTAGACTTTAAAAGAAATAAAATATTGAGTTGAGTGATAAACGGTTTTACTCTTAGAACCATCCAAATCATCAACAAAAGATGCTGAAATTGAATCAGAGATTACTCAAATATATGTTTTTGGAACCTCAATTGGGGTCATTTTTAGCATTATGATATTATACCTCTTGTCCAGTGAGGTTACCAATAATATTTAGGCCACTCACACCAAATTTTTATTTGTTAGTATAGCCTCAGCATTTCTGTTGAGAAAAAGAAAGGTTTCCATGCTAATATACACGATGAAAGTAGTGAAGGTAGGAAAGATTTGCAGTTTTGGAATGGATGAGAAAACTCTCTCTATTTTTAATCTTAAAAATTTACATATTGTGTGTTGTATTACAATGATTTTCTGCTAAAGGATTATCCCAAAACTCTTGAATTTGACTGTTTTAATCAATATATACTAGATTAAATTCTCAGAATTCAATCTAGTATCTATTGGAGGAAATTTAACAGGAAATGAAATTAGAAATGGAGACAATGCAGATAACCAATGTTCCATTTTTTAAAATTTCAGGTATGTTAATCAAACATTAGAGATTGGAAGTACTTGATTGGGTAAGATATTTCAGGATGTGTGAGTTCTAAGTTCATTTTCTTTTTATAAGTGAAATAAGATGTAGTGTTGTAATGTGTAACTTGAAAAAGTAAAAAGATATTAATATCAGATAAGGGAATCAAAGATATTTCAGCTACCTAGCTACATGAGTAATCATTCATGAAACACTGTGATATTTGAGTTGTCCCAGCAACATTTTAAAATTCTAAAATTTCTGATTGAGTTTTCACAATTACATACATCATAACAAGTAGAGCTACATAATTTCAAACATCACTTACTTTTATTTATGAAATAATATTTTTTAATATTCGAGTTTAAATTAGTTATTGTCATAATATTTAGAAACGGAGATTACTCTTCTGCTTTCTGTTAAAGTCATTTTAATAGTTGATAAAGCCCAGAAGAATTTTTTGCGTGATTCTCTCTTATTCCATAACAGTTTTTAAATATTTTGAGCTTCTTTTTCTTGTGTTTAACTTATTGTGATTCCATTAGGAATAGTCATTAGAGATTTTATTGTTTACTTAATATCTTCTTAGATAGAATGAGTGGAATATTCTCTCTTTTCTTTTTGCAGTTCTTCCTCATTATCACTGAGAGCAATTTAATCAGAATGCCTCTCAATTATTCTTCCCCAAAGATCTGACTGCATTTAAAGGAATATGGAAAATGTTCATTGAGGAAGGCATTAAAATAGTCACCACTTTGCAAAAAAATAATGATATGATATCTGTGTTTCCCCCCTCATTTAATCTATTTGAATGTTATCTCTGACTTGAAGACTGTGAAGTCTTATGTATCTGGGCAAGTAACTTATCTGGCAAAAAGATTATTACATACAATCATCAAAGATAGGCTATTTACTATAGCAGAGAGGATTTGCTACTTACAGTCACCAAATAGAGGTTTTGCAACTTACAGTCACCTAGGAGTGGCTTTTCCTTCATTGTAAAAATATCAGATCAGATCAGAGAACACAACTAGAAGTTGTGTTCTCTGATTGATAGAGGGAATAAAAGCCTACTGATTAGCTTATCATTGCCATCCAACATGTGAAGAAATTTATTTCCAGAGAATATGCCATCTTGTGTTTGGGATCTGTAAATTCTAGGGAACAAGGCACCTGGAAAAGCCTGGCTTCTAAGTGTTTCTTAGAAGTAAATAATTCAGGCCTTTCCTGGTGCCATACTACCTAGAAGATGCTGAAAAATGATTAATGGATTGTTTTCTACCTTGAATTCATTAATGGTCATGTTCTAATTTTCTTTTATTATGAACCCATTTGCTGCAAAGTATAAACTGAAATTCCTTGAGTATTTTAGCAGTCAAAGAAAGATGCTTAATGCCTTGTCAATATATACCAGACTACTATATACTCTTAAGATGATTTCCATAATTATTATTACTCAAGTTGTCTACAAGATCTCACCAATCTTATTTTAAATACTATTTACAAATTTGGTCATCACACGAAGTTAAATAAGTATGAATCCAATGCGGCTATGTACAAAGTTGAAGAATATAATTTGTAATGCTTGTGAGTAATGATTTATGTAAAAATTACTGAAAGTGAAATTAATATAAAATTTTCACTCCTGAAAATAATTTTACTAAAGCATATTTTAGGAAATATGGAATTCCTTCTCTTGAGTTTTTGAAAAGATAATTCTTGGAATTCCATGGAAAAAATATTATGATTTATTGAAAATCACTTCTTATAATCATTCTACAATAAACAAAAGACCTTGTACAAAACCACTAATACAATTTCTTCATATTTATTGTAGAGTGATTGTAGTAAATGATGTGTGATGGAATTCCACCATTTGAGTTGTTTAATTTTATGTGCTTAGTTTCCTTCTTGTATTTTCAGTTTTGCTGTAATTATTTCTCTTGAACTACTCCATTTAGGATGAGGTGGAAACATTTGCAAAATCTAATAGAAAACAGAGAGCGTCGTCTGCATGCAGCAGGGGAAATACATCGATTTCATAGAGATGCAGCGGAAGCATTGTCTCGCATTCAAGAAAAGTCAGCAGGTCTTCATGAAAACAGCCTCGGAAGAGATCTTCATTCTGTTCTTGCATTAATTCGACGACATGAAGGCTTTGAAAATGACCTTGTTGCTCTGGAAGCCCAACTTCAGGTGAGTTCTGCTCCTTATTGCTTTTCCCTTTGATACTCTTAAAAGACATGTTAACATCATTTACCTCTCAACTGAATTTTACGATTACAATGATAATGATAGTAAACATTACTATTTAATTAAATTAAACCTCTTCATTATCATAAAAAGCGCAGTAAAACAAGGTCTTGGTCTTCTGATAATTTTGTTTTCCTCATCTTAATAACTTACAAAAATCAAGTAGGAACGGTTGGTCCTCTATTATCAGAGAGGGAGAGGTTTCCCTTTAAAGAGATGGAATAAGAGGAAAATAGGCTTATTAGAGAGAAGTGTAGTCTTTTCTACATTGTAAGATAAGAACATTTACATTCATCATAATTTAGTGAATGATAGATGAGAAAGGAAATGAGGTTTCACTTTTGCACTTCTGGAAGAAACCAAGCAGGAACTGGTTGAGTGAGCTGTGCTATCTGTTGAATCTCAACAGGGAAAAAACTGATAAATACCATATTATATGCATATCTCTGAACAAAATGAAATTTAGAAATTGTAACTTATATGACAGAGACAAAAAATAAACTCTACGAAAACACTCTGAAACCAGTGACAACAATATGTTTACTTGTGGAATTCAGTCTTTTTATGTACATAATATACGGAACGTGATGGATTGCCAAAAACACTTATTATTATTATGCTTCTAATAATTCTTTGTAGTAATAATTTAAATAAAAAGACTTAAATGTTAACTGTTTAGTCAGGGAATGGGTGAGCAAGATTCACTGCTGCTTTACTTCTTCACAATTTACTGGTTTATTACCAGTCGTTAGAATTGAGAAAGCTATTTCAAGCAATACAATGAAGCCTGGTTTGTTATTTTATATTTTATATATAGTTTATAAAAAAGAATTCTTGAATTGACTTGTTCTAGCATCTATTTCTCTGTTCTTTCTTGTGGTATCAGGATGGCCTATATTACAAGGAGGGTGTATAATATCGGCTACATCTTCAATGAACGTACTATTTCTGAATTTATCTAGTAAATTGAATCTCTGATTGAGCCATCTTCTAAAGATTTCTATCCTGCCTCCTGAATTATCTGAGTAACGCTTACCAATTTATTATAGGAGTATTTTACAAAATGTATTGCCTTTCGTAGTACCTTTTCTAATTTACGAATACAACACTTTTCAGCAAGGTCTTGTTTATTGCATACATACTCGAGGTGAGGCCTAACTAGCTCAAAGTAACATTGCTCACATACTTTCTCTTCAATCCTACCAACTATTCTCTTGATGATGCTGAGTGTCTGAAGAGCTCACCCATGTATATTATGGATATGGATACCCCAAGTTAAGTTAACGTAAGGGTTATTCCAAGATATTTTACCAAATCGACTGTTGATATTGTTTTCCCTGGAAGGAAGTACGGATTATCATTGGCAAAGGATTTTCTTTTGAAAAAATTAACTACCGAAGACTTGTCTACGTATATCCAGATATACAAGTGTATCCGGAGAAGTAGCTATATATAATAGAGATATAGGGGATACGAACTCTGACCATGTTCCACAAGTGCCATGGATGTGAAATTTTACCATGTACTGGCCCCACCCTGTAGTCACTAAAATACGAGGTGTGTTCAAAAAGTAAGGTGACTTTATGTTTTTATGAAAAACTATTAATTTATTCATCAATATTCATGTTGTCCCCTTCAAAGTAGTCCCCCTCAGATATAATACACTTGTGCCAACGCTTTTTCCAATCCTCGAAACACTTCTGATAAGAACTTTCTGGTATAGCCTTGAGCTCTTCCAGCGATGCAGTCTTTATCTCCTCAATCGTTGCAAATCTCCGTCCTTTCATAGGTTTCTTCAGTTTTGGGAACAGGAAAAAGCCGCATGGGGCTAAATCCGGTGAATATGGTGGTTGAGGCACGATTCTGGTGTTGTTTTTGGCCAAAATATCTCTCACAAGCAACGATGAGTGAGCAGGTGCATTATTGTGATGCAAAAGCCATGAATTGTTTTCCCACAATTCCGGACGTTTTCTTCGTATTGCTTCTCGCAAACGATGCATAACTTCAAGGTAATACTCCTTATTGACCATACGACCTTGTATTAAGAACTCTTGATGCACTATGCCACGGTAATCGAAGAAAACAGTGAGCAAAACCTTGACATTTGATCGAACTCGTCGTGCTTTTTTCGGTCTTGGCTCTCCTGGGCTCTTCCATTGGGACGATTGGGCTTTGGTTTCAATGTCATAACCATATACCCATGATTCCTCACCAGTTATAACCCTTTTGAGCCAATCAGGATCATCATCGACGTCATTAAGCAGCTCCTGAGCGATGCTCATGCAACAATTCTTCTGGTCAAAATAAGCAGTTTCGGAACAAACTTTGCTGACACACGATGCCCAAAATATTCGAAAAAATTTCATGGCACGAGCCAACCGATATGCCAACATCCTCAGCAACTTCTCTGATAGTGATTCGACAATTTTCCAAAACAATTTTCTTCACTGCTTCAACGTTTCCATCTGTTGTTGACGTGCTGGGGCGTCCAGAGTGAGGTTCGTCATTGGCATCTTCTCGACCATCTTGGAAGAGCTTGTACCACTTATAAACGTTTTTTTTTTACTCAGAGTAGACTCACCGTATGCCACTGTCAACATTTTAAGAGTTTTGGAGCACTTTATTCCATTTTTTACACAAAATTTGATGCAAATTCTTTTATCCATTTTTTTGAGAGCAGAAAATCGCCGAGCACACCAAAATACGTCAAACCTTTATATCTGTCAAAAATAAACTAAACATGCTATACACTTGAAAATTTGTACAGATGTTCGGGACAAGTGTACCAACATGACATAAAAAAATCGAAAATCGAACGGACGTAGCCCACGAAATTTGAAAAGTCACCTTACAATCAATCAAATTAAATGATATCTTTAAGGAATATTCTGGTAAACATATTTTTAAGTGAAAATCTTGCATCAATTATGATTACTGCACTGATTGTGCACAACAAACAGTGCTTGCCTCTTCAGTGCAAATGTATTCTATTTCATTAGATTTTAATACCATATTCATAGTAATATGAGTAATGATAACGATTATTATTGTTACATGCTATTTGGATTGAAAAGGAATTTTGTAAAAGTTATTCTGTGAAAATAAAAATCCGAGCAGTGGCATGCTAAGAAAAGTATTCCATGCATGATATGAAGCCATTGGAAAATGATCTGGAATAGAGCTAGACAGAGATTGAGCGATAAGGAAGAACTCTGCAGTGTCCCAGTAGCACTGTAAGAAGAGGAATTTATGAGTAATCTATATTTATGAGTAAAAGAATGAGAAGTTGACATATATTAGTATGGTATACAAACAAAATATATTTTAGTACAAGTGAAATGTGGTTGCAATGCACCTCTCGAGTGAAGAACTCAGCGTTTCTGAGATTCCATTGCTTAGAATAGACGAAATGAATGGTGTGGAAAACAAGATGCTTTTGGGAGAGGGTTCTTGACAATGCATATTCTTTGATTGCTTCCTAGAAATACTCCATTCTAAAATGCACCTACATGACTAGCATCCGTCGTATCCCATTGACCCCATCTCTTCCCCCGATGTTTACTCCTAAGACCTCGCCATTCTTTCCGAGATCAGCATACGTGGAATTCAGTGAACCCCTTCCACCTACCTGCTACTCCCTAGCCATTCCATTCTCTGTAAATCTTTCTCCTATTAGTCCCACACGTGATTCCAGGCGCAATTTCTAGGAAAACACTTTTACCAAAACTATCGCCAACAACTTCAACTCACCCTCACCTCACTCACTATGGCTTTAGTGTCATCTCGTCGTCTGTGGAGAATGAACTGAGAATGCGTATACGCTAATACTTAATAGTTATGCCTCAATCAACTCCCCTTAAATATATTGTAATAAATAGATTGGCATGATTTGAAGGTGTTGTTATTTATGATTTGCCTTTTTATGGATAACACCAATGGCATCCTACCTGCACCCATAGGAGGGCGTGGCTCAGGGTGAAAAAATAGTGTTCATTTCCCTCTCTTGATCAAGTATCAAAACTCAATTAAGGTTTTTCAATTTGGTTATAAGGATACGTTTCTATTTGGAGAGATAAAATGAATATCAATGAAATAATTAGAAATATATTCAACATGGTTTGACTAATCTCACTTAGAAATATTAGCCAATGGAGAAATTACGCATAGAATGTCTTATTCATCCGATGTGTTTGCTATTACGCATATGCCAAATGAGATCATCCCCATAAGTAAAGGCGGATTTTGAAGGGTTAACATTTCATTGTTACTCCATTTCTATTCTCATCGTTTCCTGTAATTTTTGCTTCTCTTGACTTCTCTTTGCTTCATAGTACTGAATTTTCTCTTAAATATCATATATTTAAGCTCTATTATTTATTATTTTTTATGGAAAAATTCGTCCTGCGAGCATGAACCAAAGTAACAAAATCCTTTCCAAACCTCCATTGATGAGAATTTATACATAAGCAAAAAATATGGGCAACAGAAGTATTTCTTGTCAGATATTTTTAAAGAAGAGTGAATTACGCATGAGATTTGAGCTGATTTAAGAAAAATCCGAATTTACTTCCTTTACAATACTATATTGCTTATATAGCATCCAAATGAATGAATTTTAGCCAGTATTAAAAAAAATAACATCAAAAAAGCCTCAAAACATGTGTAAGGAGGAAGACAAAACAAACTAAAAGCAGAGCTGCTCATAGACTTGCTCTCATCGAGCTCCACGTCTGTTAAGTGGGTTGCATCCATGGTGGTAATTTTTTTTTGCAAGTGACTGTACGAACAATTCTCCAATATAAAATTTGGGACTATTCTTGTGTTGCCTCTTGACAACACAAGAATAGTCCCAAATCTTCCCTTCTATTCAACCGTGGGCATTACAACGAGCAGAAAGGAGGAAAAAATGGGATATTATGGTAAGGTCTAGCTAAGTGCATAGTGGATGGGAGTTTCTGCGGCCAAGAGATGATTTTCAAAATGTTTTTGTAAGGACTCAAAAACTTGTGTATTTCAATCGAAAATGGTCATTTTTCCTCTTTGATAATTTTTTTGCCGAAAAATTTGGGGTTCAAACTTAAATGATATTGATGGGCATAATTTTGTAAAATATTTCCCCATATTCGCACTTAAGATTTCCTCAGTATAATTGCTTCATTTGCTTCGAATGTTATTTGAAAGCATTAACATATTTTTTTCTATGTTAAAAAAGAGTATATCACTGCATCAGTACATCCAAAAAGCTTTAGGTCCTCATCTAAGTATTTGCATAAAACTTTCTTTTTAAATTGACGGAGGGCATCACGCATGATTCTTTTCATTTCTGTTTTTGCTCGTTTATATTCACCTTTTATTTGATCCATGATTATGTTGTTTGGAAGCCTCGCAGCAGTTTTTAATTTCAGATTCAATTGTCTGTTTCTTTAATGCTTTCCTAGTCTCTCTGTTTCACTATATAGGTTCATAATTTTGTTTAGAATATTTCAAGGGAACATATTTATCCATATGATTGCGCATTGTCCGTACAAACAAGTTCCAAGTATGTTCATTAATTAAACACATCACGCGCGTTTCATACAATGGAAAATCATGATCTTTTCTAAGTTTAGAGATTCTTGTGAGCCACTTTTTAAAAAACATTGTATTTTGACTTTCCTATGCATCTACATATAATAAACTATGTACACAACGATAGAAATCATTTTAATGTTTGCCAATATAAGCACAATTATGAAAATAGAGGAAAACATGAGCTGAAGTTTCCCAATCATACACTAACTAACTATGAAAGGATCCTGAATTATATGGGAATAAAATTATATAATGGAATTTCAAAAGAATTCCTAGAAAGGTATAGGAAAGATGAGAAATAGTTTCAGGAAGCTCTAAATAAAATATTGCTAGAAAGTGTTACTACTCAGTAGAATAGTTTTTAGAAGATAAACTTCTTATAGATCCTTTAAATATGTTTAATGTTATTATGTAAATTTTTAAAATTCATTTCTGTATGTGTATCTTTTGAAATGATATGAATAAAGGTGAATTCTAAAGTAATCACAAACTGTATCTAAACATAATTTATGTTTTGTAAAACTGATTATAAAAATATTTTGTTTTCCTTCATGTGCTATTAAAGTTATTAGCAATTATTTGATATAGTCACGAATTCAGGACAATGTTTCTGTTTGTAATGTATGTATTTCTTGTGATGCAACAATATTATTATTATTATTATCCTCTATATATTATTTTAAAACATGCTTTTTTGGTGATCGGGACTTTTCTCCCTTAATACTTCGCCAATACATATAAATGAATGACCATTTGAAGGCAAAAATTGCCAGGTTCCTGCTAAAAATAGTCAGACAAATGAAAAATCCACCATTTGTTACACAAATTGAATTAATCATCGCGTTGCATCCTGAACGAAAAAATGCCCGGGTTGCCATATACAGGCTAAATTTGTTTACTTGGCGACGAGTAAACAATTTAAAAAATGAGAAAGCGATTTTAATACTTGGTCTTATAATGATTGTACTATAATGAAAGTACTCGGAAGTAATATATGGACTCCATAAACGAAGAACTCAAGTTTGTACGCAACTATAACAGTTTAATAAACCGGCTACTTTACATCTTTTGGGAGCAGAACGTCAACTACAGAAACATGAGAATTGCCGGATTGTGAATGTTTGGGTCACAGAAGTATCGCTTGGTATGTTTGAATACCGTTGCATCATATTACTTCTCGGTCATTTAAATTTAAGATCGACCATAGTAGAATATTCGATTTATAGTATCATGATTAGATTTTGGAGTATTCATAGAAAAATTTAAGGTTCTAATTATGAGTCATACAACTACCCCATACCGATCAAAACAATTAGGTCGTTCAATTCAAATTAATTTTGGTGAAACTTTTGTGTTGCAAATTTTCTATATACCTAAACCTGGTATCAAATGATTTTTAGTGTTTATATTTTACTCACAGAATAGATAATATTCTATATTTATTCATACCTTGGAGTAAAGAATAGGATATCATACCTGTGATTCTAGAAAACTTACCTCTATGGAATACAAGCGTAATGTGAGCCCAACCCTCCATTCCCTTTCGCTATGCCCGTAGTACAAAAATATGCTCAACCAATTTAATAGTATGTGTAGTAGTAGACGTAAGAGTAGTATTTTAAAATCTAAGTTTTGTGAATGGGTTAAAATACCATGATTGACTACAATATTTGTGTGAGAGACATTCAAATAATGCGGGGCAATGGGTTTGCTACATTTGCTATACTTTACTTTGCACTTTTACTATGTATCACAATTTATGGTCCTCTGAAAGTGAGACTCACACCGCAGATGCTTCCCCCTCATGCTTCCTTCTCCCAAATTAGTAACATTTTCTCTCATTCTACACCAGCAGGACAACAAGCTTTCAACTGATTATTGCTAAGTGTATATCTTTCAGTACTTGAATAAATCTAATTCAGTGAATTTATGAGATGCAATTTCACTGCAGACGAGTAGTAATTATTTTTATATTTCATGTATGAAGAGAAAAAATAGAAAATAAATAAGTAACGTGGATGCAGGAAGTATTTTTGTTGTTCTATCTTGGTTATATATGTTAAACATGAAGCCTTAAGTGACACATCATAAAAGGAAGTGGCATTTTGAAGAACAGAGTTTACCAAAATGTGGTAGTGATGTTTTGTATTTTTGTCTAAATTCATGATGTAATAAATGCATTAAGTGAAATGGGATATTCAGTATAGGATAAAATGCTTATATGTCGTTATATAAAGGATGCGTACTATTCGTGATTATAGTGCTAAAACAAATTTTTTAAAACATTCTGTAACATTTACATTCTTACACTTTATTATATTAGGGACTTCATTAAGGTTCAAGTGGTAAGGGATTATGAAACTTAAGTCTTTGAATTTGCCCATAGAGTTTCGTTACTGGATGTGTAGATACTTATATCTATCACTACAAACGACGTATGTTGAAACTGACACTGACATGGAATATCAAGGTACGATTTTTTTGGCATGTCTTATTGTTTGTGTATTCGTCTGTAGTGATTAGAGTAGTTGCTGTAATGTATTTGGTTGGGGAAATTGAGTATTACTCATCGTCTGTGAAATTTTTGCACGGTGCAACTAGTTATTATTATTAATATTTTATTATTATTACTAGTTGCCCCATGCAAAAATTTCGCAGACGAACATTCAATTTCCCCTTGAAAATACATTTCAACAAACCCTCTAATTGCTACAAATGAATACACAAACACTAAAAATTACCTAAAAATACACTCCTTCATATTGTGTCCAATTCAATATACCCCTATTTTAGTAATAGATATCGTTATCTACACATAGAGTAACGAAACTATGTGGGCAAATTCAAGGTCTTGCGTTTTCTAATGCCTTACCATTTGCACCTACACAATTCCCTAACTTAGAAGAGAGATTTTTATATGATATTAAATGTTGTAAATGCTTTAAAAACTATTTTAGCAATATAATCATGAATAGTACGTGTCATCACTATAACGATATATGTAGCGTATACCTCAACTCACTTGATGGATACATTAGATAAATTCAAACAAAAATCAAAACATCACAAACAGCTTTACGTAAACTGTCTGTGTACATGTAATGATATGTCACTTAAAGCTTCAGGTTAAACGTATATAACCAAGATAAAACAATAAAATATACCTTCTGCATCCACGTTACTTATTTATTTTCTCAATTTTTTCACACATAAATATAAAAATACTTACTACTTGTCTGCAGTGAAATTGCATCTTATCCATTCATTGAATCAGAGTTATTCAATTAATGAAAGATGGGCATGAAAATTATTCTAATTCAAGAAATCTCCTATTCAAAACAGTATCTAACTAAACAGGGATGTAAACAATTTTATAATACACACCATTCTGCTAAACATCACTTTAGTTCAAATTCCAATTCAAAAGAGGTGAATATTGAGCATAAATTTATAATAGTGAGCAAAAGTGAGACACAGACCTTTGTAAACAGTAGCGCTCATGTTTCTGTGACTGTCATTCTGCTCCCAGGAGTTACAAGTTTATATCGGTTTATTAAAACATTGTTATAGTTGTACAATGTCGAGGCCTTCATTCATGGAGACTATAATATTACTTGCAAAACCTGTTTCAATCATTTTAAGACTGTGAATTGATATCTCTATCTGATTTTAAAAAATGTTTACAAATGTCTCTAAGTAAACAATACAATTCTGTATATAGCAACCTGGGTATCTTTTCGACCAGGACGCTAAGCAATGATTGAAATATTAATCCCATTTGTATAACAAATGGTGGATTTTTCATTTATCTTTTTCATTTTTAACAGGAATCTGAAAACTTTTTCCTTTCAAATGGTCATTCATTTATACATAGTGGAGTGATTGGGGAGAAAAGCCCTGGTCACCATAAAAAGAATGTTTTAAAATAATATATAGAGGATTCTATATGATAGAATAGAGGATAACATTAAGGAATCCAGTTTATTGAAGTCTCTCTGTAAAAAAGTGGTGGATTTTTAATGCACTATTTATTCTACTCTGTCGACATTCTGCCTGTATAAGTGACTTAATGTTTTTGTTTCATTTTTCTTTTTTGTCTATGTAATTCTTTTACTTAAATTGACATTATTTATCATTGCATGATATTTGAATGAAATAAAATTGAATTGAATCCATGCATTATATCCTCATGATTGTTTTTTGTATCTATATATTATATCTCTCTTTGTATATATCTATTATACTAATTTCTTTGTAAATACTTTGCAGATTCTGGTGGAAGATTCAGCACGGCTTCAGGTTCAATATCCTGGTGACAATGCCAATCAAATAGCTGAAAGGCAAACAGTAGTAGTTGCAGCTTGGAATGATTTGCAGGAACGATCTGCTCAGAGAAAGGAAGCTCTTTTAGCCAGTTGCGATCTTCAAAAGTTTTTGACTCAAGTTAGTTGAGAGTTGGGATTCTAATCATTATTGTTTCTTATATCTATGAAAATATCTATGGAAACTTGTTAATTATCATCACCATGATTTTTAGTTAATGAATGAATGTTGATTGTAGGTGAGAGACTTGAGTATTTGGGCATCTGGTTTACGGTCTGCAATGCTGACTGAGGAAAGAGTGAGAGATGCAGCAAGTGCTCAGGCCTTGAAAATTGAACATGAAGCACTTAAAGCAGAAATTGAAGCAAGGGAGGAATTATTTCAATCTGCTGTGGCTGCAGGAGAGGCTATGGTTCATGGTGGTCATTATGCAGCGAAGGTGTGTATCTTTGCACATATATGATGATGAAGCAATGATATATAGTCATGTACTTTTTAATGTATACTCTTGTGTTTGTATTACTGCTCTTGTGTAAACAATACCCTTATGTTTGAATTTCCTATCACTCCTATCATTATTCAATTTAATGATGTTCATTTAATTTACTTTTCTTACTTGCTGTTGGAATGTAATTTTTGGCCATCTTTGCCAATTTGTGTTTTATTTCATCAAGGTTATGGTGTTATACTGCCATTAATTATCCTTGGGAAATTAGCTAAAAAGTAATTGTTGGAAATTAATGACAAGAAAATTTAACAGTCTAGGAAATTAGAAAGTTTATGATGATTTTGGGTGTACTTTAAAATGTTTGTGTGTGATTTTTAATTCTTATATGTTATAAAGTAATTGCATATACTTTGCTTTGAAGACTTATTTGACGGTGGAAAATGATTCCTTACAATAACAGTAATGCATTAAAGTAAATTTAAAAAAGGAAGTATCAATTAGAAAAATTTTTCATTCCCTATTCTTAAATCTCTTGATACAACCTACTTGTATAATAGCTAAGAATTAATAGTTTCAATAATACTTTCAGGATTGAATGTACTAGTGATTTTTTTACTACATTCATTCTTAGCCTACTGAGTGGCTATTTAAGAGATTCTTAAGAAGTAGTTTAATAATTAAATGGTTATTCTGAATAATCAGGAAATTGAAGACAAATATTCTGCACTACTGAATGAGAGGCAGCAGTTACATGCAGCTTGGCAACATAAGAAAGTATACCTAGATCAGTTGATTGACCTCCACTTCTTCTTGAGGGATGCCAAGCAAATGGATACAATAAGTAGTTCTCAAGAGGTGAGCATACCTTTTTAGGTTTTCTATGGTTATTTTTGGACATCTCCAGATAAAATAAAGATTAATTGTGAATTTCTGCTCTGTTATAAAAATATTGGAAAACATGGCCACAAGTGATTTGTAAAACTCAAGACATAATTTTGATCTTCAAAGAAATGCAAAATATAGTGTATTGAATATGAGTACCTTTAGAGTCAATGATATCTGAATGAGTTTAATTATGAATTAAAACAATTGTAATTGACAACAGTAAATAGCGCAGACATGTTGTTGCAAGGGATGGCTAGATGTCAATAATCTGAGCCACATCAGTTTAATTTTCTATTGCTTTTGATTAAATGAATGACTACGGAGATAAATTAATGATAATTGAATTATGTTATTGTATGTATAAAGGTGGCACTTGCTAGCATGGATTTTGGCAGCACAGTTGAAGAAGTTCAAGCTCTGGTGAGGAAGCATGAAGCTTTTGGAAAACTTCTTCGCAATAAAGGAGAAGAAAGAGAGAATGATCTAAAAAAGCATGGTGAGAAGCTGTTGAAACAGGGCCATTTTGACAAGGAACGTATAGCAGCTCGCTTAGAGTCAGCCCTCAGCCGGCGTGAGAAAGTTAAAGAATTGTGGTATTCAAGAGGGCAATTGCTGGATGAGGCATTGCTTTATGCTCAGTTTGTGAGAGATGTTGGAGAGGTAAGAAATGCATTCTGATATTAATGCAGCATTATGGAGAAATGAGGCAAAAATCAACCTTTACTTTAAAAAGTTTTGGAAATTTTCATGCTTGGACAATTCCCTAAGCAATTCATTGTGACAAAGTTTCTCCTCAGTAAATTTTTTGCTTAATTGAATTTTTAATATTTCAAAATTTTGTAAAAATAGACAAACATTTTGAAGAACCATAAATTCTGAGTGGAATATGTTATAGATTTTAACTAGCATTGAATGAAATAATAAATATTTTGCCGAATTTCTCTTAATGGTCTGTAATAATTTCTTAATATCTATCATGATAGTTTCATTGATGGTTTGGAGCTATATGAATTATACTGACACAGAATACAATGTTGTTTTGAGATACTCTCTAGTAATAAAGAAGATTTTCTCCTGCTCAGCACAAAAATAAACTTCTGTTATTTCATTCATTTTTGATTATGCTGTTTTTATTTCTGAGAAGTTTCAGATTTATTACTTGCATTGGAATTTTTTATACTTTTTGATGACATTGTGCTGGCTTTGATAAGAAGGTTGGTTTTGGATGATTTGTTTTCTTGTCTTTGTCTCAGTGGTATAAGAGTTGTGCTATCTTAAGCAAAGGTCCTATTTTCAAATGAAGGTTGGGACATTGCTATTTTTTTTGCTAATTGAATAGGTTAATCAAGAGAATATTTTCAATTATTGGTGGTCTCTCAATGCTCAAGTTTTGCTTTTGGTCATCCTTATTGTTTCAGAATAACTTTTTGCATCTTACATTGTTTCCCAACTATAGATAAAATTAAAAATTATTACTAGAGCTGTATAATATTAAAATGAGGCATTTTGAGTTTATTTGAGGCAAATGAGCTTAGTATTTATTATTATTAGTATTATGTTTTTAATATTTTTTAACTTACCAAAGATAAGAAAGCTCCTGTTTTGGTAGTACAACATTTAGGCTATTCTTGTATTATTTGTTCATGATGTGTTATAAATTGTTTTATTTCAGGCTGAATCATGGATTGGTGAGAAAGCTAAGAAGCTAGCAGCCTCAGTTGGTAAATTAGGAGATGGTAAATCTGAGTCTGAAGACAGTCTGGAGGAGAAAGTGAAGAAGCTTCAAAAACATCAAGCTTTCCAAGCAGAACTCGTTGCAAATTCCAAAGGAATCGAAGAAATAAGAAAGAAAGGTATCATCATATTAATTTATACTTGTTATTTTTCTTCCACAAAGCTCCAAGAATAACATTACTTTTGAAATATAATCTTTTCATGAAAACATTTTAGGAGAGAAGTTGATTGAAGGCAAACATCATGCTTCTCGTGAAATTAGAGCCCAACTTGATAATCTTCTTGGACTTTGGAGGCACCTTCAGCAGGATTCTGAAAACTGTGGCAGAGGATTAGAAGAAGCTCAGGATATCCTTGAATTTAACAATCAAGTAGAGCAGGTTGAGGCATGGATCAGGAATAAGGTAATAATTAAAGTTGAGAATATGAATGGAAAAATGACAGCATTCTCCATGAGGGCTTCGAATAGATGAAGATGTGCCATGGAGACTTAGTGCTATTTTTGGCATCAATGACTCATCGATGTCTCATTCCTTTCAATCTCTCTATAAAATTTACTATTTATGGTCTTTTTAAAATGAGGACTATACAGTTGTATAATTTGTCTAATATTCTAAAAATGACTCAATAAATATCAAATTAATATGGTAATATTTTCATGGGTATGATTAGAACATCTTTGATGATTTGAATCATAAAAGCTCTATTTTAGATTGTTCTGGTAAGACTGAAATTTAAAATAAAGTTGAGATTATTATACTTTTTGTACTATTTTTAAAAGTACTTAGACAGCTAAGGTTATTTTGCTCATATGGTCTCCCCTCTAATCCTAGACTGCTTTAACCAAACACACTGCCCACTTAGATTTTGGAGAATCAAATGTCACTAAGCCAAGTGAGTCACATGTTCAACTTTTGTGAAAGCTGTCTTGGGTTCAATTCCCAGTGAGATCCTATATGTAAGAAATGGTCTTAACTGTCAAAGTACTTTTAAAATGCTACTACTATCATAATTTTCCTTGAATTAATTTTACTTTTTGGAAGTAAAATAAGAGGAAGAGTAATAGATTCCACCAGTTCGGCCTTAACTTTGTGATAGTTCTCCATTATGGAAAAGGGAAGAACAAGACTTATACTATATCACAGAATATATTTGTTAAGCAACCTAGGTTTCGACCCCTTGGGTCATCCTCAGGCACCTGTAATATATTCTGTGATAAATCTTGTTCTTTCCTTTTCGAAGAGTAATTAAATTCTTTGTGTTTCCTGTTAAGGAAATGCTAGTTCAAGCAGGAGATTTGGGACGAGATTATGAGCATTGTCAGGCTCTGATTCGTAAATTGGAGGATGCCACAGCAGCTGCCGTGGTAGAAGCAACTCCCTCCTCACCATCATCATCACATTTGATGGAGCGAGGAGAGAACAGACTACAGGTAGATGAACCGCGCATGCGCTCCCTTGACGCTCTTGCCGATCGCCTGATCCGCCAGGGCAGAAGCAACACTCAGGCTGTGCACCAGAGAAGAGAGGATCTAAATGCTAAGTATGACATTCTTAAGTATGTGATGAACCAATTCAACACCTCTGTATATAGAAGAGAGAAAAAGGAACTCGGCGGTCAATGGCCTAAGAGACAAAGGTTCTCCAAGCGCCGAACGCTGCGACCATCTAAGGGCAATTCCCGGGAAACGGATAATCGTTTAGCAGTCATCAGTTATTCAGAATCCCTAATGCGCATTTCGAAAGCAAAGCTTTCATGATCACAGGGGGTCCAATGCTGAATCAGGATCAGTATTTGACTGCTTTGCTTTTGAAATGCACATTAGGGATTCTGAATGACTGGTGACCGCTAAACGATTATCTGTTTCCCTGGAATCGCCCTTAGATGGTCGCCACGTTCGGCGCTTGGAGAACCTTTGTCTCTTAGACCTCTGTATATATTGGGAAACCTGGTTATGACCCTTTTAAGGGGACCGAGTGAAACCATGTTATGTATAGCATTATAACTAAGATATCAGTAAATTGTATTTTTACATCACAACTCTAAAGTGAGTTGTTTCTAGCATCTTAATTTTTAAATAAGTGCTTTACACTTCAAAATGAAAAAGAATCCTCTGCAGTTTGCTTAACTTGCCATAGATGTGGATTTATATGAAGAGTCAGCAAACTACTTTTGTGTAATGCTGGTTGCTATCTCATCATATTTTTGAAGAATGCTGTGGTTTTCATACAGAATTCATTTGATTGTTAATTTTTTCAGTTTTCATTCTACAATGAGGTAATATTTACCTGATGTGCAATTAGGAAAGAGTAATGTAAACAGGATTCAATGTATGGTTTTAGGTGAAGCATTGGTTGGCTGCATGGAATCTAGGGACTGAGTTATTCATGAGTGCCTGTGTTTAGTATGAAAGGGAAAACCACAAATTAAGCAGGATAGAATCTTCAGTTGGACCAAGTTGTAGTTATAAAAGTATAGAGTATTGATTGAGAAAGTGCTTTGATATCTAAGATAATTTTGCACATGGGCGCCCACCAGGAGTTTACCCCTGGAACAATTTCATCAAATTGAAAAGGCACTGCCCACATGAGAACCCTAGTAGGACCAATTTAATAGGTTTTACTGTATGTGGTGGTTGCTTTTATCCATTGAGAGAGAGAGTAACTTTAGTTATATTTTCCTCATTGATGAACTGGGCTGTTCAATGTATGACAGTTCCCTAAAAAAAAAACATTTCCTCCTTTAGTGATTTCAGGATTCTGTTCTGCCACTTTTTTTTGTCATCTGTTTTTATGATGCTACAAGAAGAGAAAAATATTTCACGAGTATTAATGAAAGTTGTTAGAATGTGATTGACTGCCTCTGACTTCAATATGTTGAACATTTTATTCATTGTGAAGGAAAATGAATTATATATTTCAGTTTTCTCACATATGTTATTTAAACACTAGTGTCTATGCTGGTTGTCAGAGTGAAAAGGGAAGAAAATCAGTGAATTTCATTGAGAGGAAGGATTTATGGAGATCATGAAGAACCCATGTAGTTCTAAGGTCCTTACATGTTTCTTAATGCCATGTACTGTTACAACAAGCTAACTATTTGCAAATTTTTGATATTTCCATCCAAAATTATTTACACTAGCTGAATTGCCCGCTGATTCTCAACAGGGAAAATAAATGTAGGATTAAATTAATAATACTATTTGTGTAGAAGTGAAATTGTCCTCTCCAAAGGTTTTAGAAGCAAATATACATGTTAAAGACTCTCTGAGGCTTTAGGTTGACCACTTAATGGTTTGTATATAGGTATGCGTTTAAGCTTTCAATCTATGGAAAATTCTAATAAATACATCTCTAGAATCTTATCTGTAGGCATTAAATGTTATTGATAATATGATTCAAGTTGCTTTTATACGAATGAGAAGGTAAAGGAGCTTTAAAGACCCAAATAGGTCCCAAGCAAACCTTTACTGATAGATTCCAATATAACTGTTTTCTAATACTTCCATTCCACAAATACTGTACATAACTTATTAGAAATTATTTTAAACCAGTGGGGTTTAAATCTCCTGGAGGAGAACTTCGTATTATTTTGGAAACTGGAAAGTGCTGAGACATAAGTATATAAATCACATATGCTATCATCATACCAGGATACGGTAATCAATTATTTGTAAACTGTTGCAAGAAAACATTATTGAGTCCGACTCCATGTCTTGAGAAGATATATCATAAGAGAGATACAATATATGGTATAAAAATTTTGATATACATCATTGCATGTTACGGGAGTGTCTCCTCTAACTATCTAGTGCAGAAAAAGAATAGGGTATCAAAGAAAGTTCAGTGAATCCTGTTCATTTCGTAAAGAAGAGTGATTAAAGTTCCCTGGTCCAGATTCAATTAGGAAGCGGACAGCTTCCGGTATAAGACTTAATCAGGACTTCTATTCAAACGCTGAATGATAGCTAACCATTGTCGATTTCTCAAAATTGTTTTTAAACCATTCAAATATTAACCATCAACAGGAAATTTATTCTGCCCTATTGTCGACCCTTAATAATATTTGGGAGTGGCTTTGAAGTTTAAGGCAATAAAAAACACCTCAAAAGACACCCTGAGTATTAATTCTCATAATTACTGGAAAGTGCTCAATTATTTGAAATACTTCACAATGCTTTTCAAATTGCTGTATTACTTTGCATGTAATCCATGATAGATAAATTTAAGATCTTGATTATTATATGAAAACAGTCTATGAAGAGAAAAAACAACGAAGAGAGGTGTACTCTTTTCTAGGGAAAAGTTTTCGCATAGCGCGCAGGTGCTTATGCAGATCAATTCTTCAGAAGGTAACGGGATGCGAAAATAAATGTAACTACAAAAATAACTAATTAACTAACATAACTAATTAAAATAATTATAAAAACGAAATAAATAAAATTAATTTTTGCAATCTTGATCACCACAAACGAACGTATAAATGTTATTCTGTAAATCGGTTTGTTAAAGAGAAACTCCAAAATGGCTGTAATTTTGTTCCTGCTATTTAAATATAATAGTTTTCATTCGCTGAAATCTCAGTAAATCGCTTCCTCTTCTTAAATTCTGCCATTAGTTCCTACCATTAATTCGGTATGGATTTAAAAATCACGTATATTCTTATGGGAAAATGAAAGTATCGGATTCAACAATCACCTCGGTCGTCAGGGGTACTGGTTGTTTACTACACCGAAATTTTACAAAATTTTCATGTATTTTGTCATGGTTCTCGTAATTTAGATTCGAAAAGTGTATTTTAGGATGATAATAAGATTCTTTATACAATTAACCTTCATATGGTACTTTTCTTGACTTCGTGGGACCATTATTTCCAATTTAATTCTGTAAAAGTTACAAAGCCTGCAGGGCACAAAAACGAACTTTACGTGCATTCCTTATGGAAACATATTATGGAGTTCTGGGTTCGAACCTGAGCCTTTATAAAGATGAGAATAGTTTTCGTGGGACTCTCAGCATATTAGAAGTACAGTGCAGCTTGTCCTAAGGCTCTACGACAAATAGTTTCCTAAATAAAAAGGGGGACGGACGGACAGACGAACACACCGCTAATTATATATGAGATATATTATTTTGATTAAAGTATTGGAGTTTACTTGATGCAGTTCAGTATTTTGGTGTCTTATTTCCAACTTATGTGTAAGGTATACATAGTTATTGCTCTGCAGATTCCATAGAACATCAACATATATCTTTTCTGAAATATTTTTTGCCTAGTAATAGGAATGAAAGTCCTTAAAACAATTGCAATCGAATTCTATTGATGGAAGAAAATAAAACCAATCCACTTTCAGGTTTAAGCTCTGACACAGTGAAAAGTGGTGATTTCTTTAACATTTAACCTGAATTGTGATGTCAAATACTGAGAATAATTCTTAGAAATGTTCATAAAGGTGGTAGGAACTTTCAAGTAGACCAGTGGTTCCCAAAGTGGGCGCTACCGCCCCCTTGGGGGGTTTATGGGGGCGAAAAGAGCCAAGTATTACCTAAGTATTATTCCTTTTGCATAAATGTGCTATGAAAACTATACATTTATTGGATTATAAATAAATATTTGATTAGTCATTGTTTTAAATTTAATTATTACAATGTTCCTCCTCTGGTTATTTAGCCTATGATTCTGAATATTATTTTAAAGTTACCGCTTGGGGGGCGTTGAGTATTGTTTTAAGGATCCAAGGGGGCGGTAGCTTGAAAAAGATGGGAATCACTGAAGTAGACCATAACGTACTACATTTTAAGGTATGTTACCTTGACGCGTCTTATAATGAGCGATTATCTCTCAGCGATCATCACTGGCCCAAAACGCTGTGGTGTTTTCCTACAAGCTTCTCCTGTGACTATTCCAACACTTTGTTGCTGTCATTTAGAGGAATGTTTCTTGCAGCTGATTAAAAATAATTTTAGGGAGGATGCTTATAATTTTCGAGAATTCTTTAGATTTGTCCCTTCACAGTTTAATTTTATTCTGAGATTAATTGGAGGAGATATCAAGAGTACAGAATACAATAGAAATCTCTAGCACTCTATGTTGTATATCATATATAGCTGGATGTTTTCTCACATTCTATTTCAGTTTTTCGTCCTCTTCAGCGGAAAAATGCAGCTTTGCATTCTTATTTGAAGACATTTTCAAAGTATTGACATGTGCGGATTCCACAGAGGATCGCTAGCGATTGAGATTTGACTCCTCTAAGAGGAGATGACTGAAATCGCTCAGCGATCGACGCTAGCGACTTAAGCGATCAACGTGTGTAGGAAAATGGTAACATTGGGAAGAGAAGTCCTTCGCAACTATCATGAAGCGATTATCGCTGGAGTCGCTTCTAGGAAAATGTACCTTTACTGATCCTTGTCTGTATTTCTTAGCTCTTTTAGAAAATCATTATGGTTTTAATATTGGATTAAATCCCCAGATTTATTTTTGACCCTGGATGCATTTTAATTCTTCCATTCTTTTGAGTGTATTAGACTCAGCCGTACCATTTAAGGAACTATAAGAACATGATATTAATATTTTGAACATGATATGTAATCATAAGCTACCAATTATTTAGCTATATAATAACTATACTAAACCAACAAAAAACTCCTTTTGTTCATAAAAATAAATGTAACTAACAACATTTGCAAAGAGTTATGAATCACACTTAAATGTGCATTGCTTAACATTGATCACGGATACTGTAATAAAGATTGTATACATAATTAAAATATGTGGAATTGTTCACAAACCACTCTGGAAGAAAGACAATTATTCATTGATGAATGTGGATTTCATTATAGGTAAACTAAAACACAATCCAAAATTAATTGGTTCATGTGGCTTTTCCTGACGTTATGGGAAGAAATAACACCTTATTTGCAGTGATGATGATTGAGGGGATAGTAGGACATGAAGTAATATGATATTCTCTTGTAAATTTTGATATAGTTCATGAATTTTTTTTTTCAAATATTAGTACAGAAATAATGACCAATTATCTAGATTTTTGTTAACTTTGGGCAATGGAAAATGTACAGAATCTAGGTATGATCTTGCAACTAAATGATTATGTTTACTACTCTGCCTGGAAATCACTTCTATGACAACATAACTAGAAGAAGAAATTACCACAGTCGAGATAATTTATTTCTAAATGAATGCATTTTAGTTGCAAATTGCAAAATATGCATTTAAATAGTAGAAGAATAATTTTAATATCCAAAACGGTGAATTTAGACTAGCAAAAATGTACCATCATTCAAACAATTGGCTTTTAAGAGGTTAGCTTAGTCATGCAGAAAGCTGTATTCTTGCTAATGAATCTTAAATTGGTTTTTAGAAAAGACACTAAAATCTCATCTTTATATTAGAATTACTTTCTAATACTTGTATAATAACGTAAATGAGTTATTTGATGGAAAATGGTGGAGGTATCACTAAGGAAAAAGAGCATCTCTTAAATATCATTTATGGTATTTATAATACGTTAACTACAATTAGAACATGGTTACTCTCATCGTCTACTCTTCTCATGGTTACTCATTTCTGGCCAGATTTAAGTATTTTGTCATTAAGAATCATGTGAATCTTTAAATTGACTAACAATAAGATATAATTTATCGTTTAAAATTTTCATTTTCATTTATATAAATATCTATTATATATAGCTAACTCTCCGGATATACCTATATATATAGATATACGAGTAAAAGTTGCTTGCATACTGCAAGCTATCCGTTGAATACAGTATCATACCAAATACTGCCTCAGTTCAAATTTAAAACTTCGCGCCAAAGACCGCCTGGCGACGAACTAAGAACCTGATCGTGAGAGAAGACAGCAAAATAATATTAGATAAGTGCCATCCTTACTTGTTCCAAAGTTTCGATTCAATATCTTATCGGGAAGGTCCCACGCCTCCGTCACCATTCCGGGTTTTATCTTTCCAGCTTATCGGGAAGGCATTTAAAAAAATCGTCCGCGCAATGCATTCTTATGGGAAAATTGCGATTTTTGGGAATTTCTGGCATCGAACTCATGATAGCTAGTGTCGATGTCTGAATTATTGTGGCGTCTAGAGTGTAGGGCCAGTATGTCGAAAAAATCTGACGTCGATGGCGCTTGTGGAACATGCTCAGAATTCATATCCCCTATCTATTATATATAGCTAACTCTCCGGATATACCTATATATATATATATATATATATATAGATATATATGTATCAGAGTGGCACTTATCTAAGATTCATATGCCATTGTCTCTCACAATCGGGTCCTGTGTTCGACGCCAGGCGGTCATTTACGCAAATTTTTTAAAATTGTTTTGAGGCCTTTCTCAATGCAGGAGACTATTCAAAATCACAGCCTTTGCGTTTGAAGTAATTTTCTATAGAAGAATATATATATATATATATTGGCTAATTGGTGAAAATTTACAATAAGTTCCCCTTACGGGTGTCATCTTCGAAGCTTATCCAGCAAAATTCTCAAAAATTGCCGCAATGCATTTCGAACGTGAGAATTTTTCATCCATCTGGCATCGAACTCACAGTCATATGTAACCTTTCTTCCACTGGTTCTATAGAAAATTACTTCAAACGCAAAGGCTGTGATTTTGAATAGTCTCCTGCATTGAGAAAGGCCTCAAAACAATTTTAAAAAATTTGCGTAAATGACCGCCTGGCGTCGAACACAGGACCCGATTGTGAGAGACAATGGCATATGAATCTTAGATAAGTGCCACTCTGACGTGTTTCAAAGTTTCAATTCAATATCTTATCGGGAAGGTCCTAAAATAAGATTCCGTTTTCCACGTTTGAAATGCATAGTGGAATCCGAATGACCCTCTTGCATCGAACCAAGGACCACTATATATATATATATATATATATATATATATATATAAAACACTGCACATTTAGCATTACTCTTGATCTAATGTTCAATAATTGAATGTTCAATTGAAAACAAAATCTGTGTATTTGTCCTTGTAGTGAGTTGTACTTGTGCTCAATTGTTGTTCAGTTGTCCTAGTGCTCGGTAATTTTAGTGCTCAGTAGTCCTAGTGCTCTGTTTTCCACACTCAGTTTTGATGCATACTTTTGTCATGCCAAACATGTTTGAAAAAGAATGAATTCTCACTAATTGATTACTTTAAATAATTTAATTATTAATTACTTCGATTACTTGATTATTTTAATGCTTGATAAATATTTTCCATTTAATTCATTCCTTTTAAAATAAATTTTACATTTTGTTCAACACATGAAATGGTAAGATTTTGGAAAAGTTAGATAAATGCTGCTTTAGCATTAATCTGTTAAATCTGTCAAGCTGAAAGGTTTCCTACCCATTAAAGTGATCATTTACACCTATTTTGGGAGTTTGCCAAGCTTAACATATTAATACAAAGTTGCATTGATCTCCTTTAAATCATTATTAAGGCATGCAATGTGAATTTTAGGATAGCAAGAGATGTCAAAATGTCAAAATATCCATTATGACAAGAGAAAATCCTCACCCAAATAGTTTTTATAAATTTCAAAAAGAGGAATGACTCTGTTGATAGAGAAATGCTGGTGGACGTATTACGTTATCATGGACACTGTTGATCAGGAAGTTCAAGTTGACTAGATAAATGACTTAATTTGGAATATCACAATTTATAGATGGAGGGATTTGCAAGGGGCTTTAGCTGACTATCGTCAACGTTTGAGAGCAGCATTAGAAGTTCATGCCTTTGTGAGAGATGTTGATGAAACGAGAGCTCGAATTGGAGAAACGTGTGTAGCAGTTGGAAGTAATGATACCGGGAATGACTTGGCTGAAGTTGAAGCATTAGAGAGGCGACATGAAGGTCTTGTTTGTCAAGTTATTGCGTTGGAGGATAAAGTTAAGGTAATTCTCATTCCTTTGCATCACTTGTATATTTGCCAAATTTTGGCACCACAGAATGCAATTGTTTCAAATGACTTCTCTGCATGTTTTTAAAGTTTTCTTACTTTTAAATGTAATAGGAACACGAAGCAGAGTCTAGACGCCTCTGCCAAAGTCATCCAACATCTCTTGTTGTTCCTATGAGGGAGAAAATGGCTCAGCTTCTGGATTCATGGCGTAAGCTGATGATGCTACAAGAATCACGTAGAAAACAACTCACTCAGGCGCACAAATTGCACGAATTCAGAAGTGAATTGCGGAAGATGGAGTCATGGGTTAATGATGTGATTACCAGAATGAGCGGAATATCTTCATCAATTGGTAAGTGTTTGAAAAAAAACAGTTTAAATGACTGTTGGAATTGATCTGCACACTGCAATACATATTCTTTAACTATGAAGTACAAAGACTTCAATATTGATTGCTGTGACAAACAAATTCATTTTTCAAGTATGTACAAATAGGGTTTAAACACTAGTACGAGCACAGAGAGAAGTTACACCCAGTGCATGAAGACTCATGCAAGTGCAATCACTCTTAATCCCAATGATCCATGGCAGAGAAGATGTCTCCATTCAAGTAGTTTTTGTTCAAGTCGTTTTATTTTCTGTCAACTCAACTTTGTGTTTTACTGAGAGTTTGTCTCTTCAGCCTCTCTCTTTAGCAATTATGAACACACATTTGGTATTTAGCTGGAATATTTCTTTCATTTTAGGCATTGAGAAATTTCTCATTTCTGTCAAGTTCCGTTGACTTGTGAACATTACCTTACTCCTAAAATCTTGACCACCATCTAAACAGTGTTTTCCTCCAAAAAAGTCTAAGTCTTTCTTTGGTTCAATTTCTAGACTTTAGAAATTTGTTCTATTATTCAAAATCCTACTATTGATCACCAACTTCATAGGATAGTAAGTTTTAGAAGACTTTCTTGGCTCTGACTTTGAAGCATATGAGAAGAAAAATAGGCAGTGATGAAGAGCTAAATATGATGATTTGCATAGATAATTTCTTTTTTCCTTTCTTATCTTTCACTAGGAGATACGACACACTGAGATTTCCTCATTTCATTGACTGTAGTAAATAACCTAATAAATATGACTGTGACTTACATTTAAAAATCAGTCTCTCTTTGCCAGACTTTTGACTGCTTTGGTTATCATTATTTACTACGAGTAAAAGTTGCTTGCATACTGCAAGCTTTCAGTTGAATGCAGTATCGTACCAAGAAAGGCCTCAAAACAATGTTCAAAACTTCGCGCAAAAGACCGCCTGGCATCGAACTAAGGACGAGTTCGTGAGAGACAATGGCATATGAATGGTAGATAAGTGCCACTTTGACGTGTTTCAAAGTTTCAATTCAGTATCTTATCGGGAAGGTCCTAAAATAAGATTCCGTTATTCCCGTTTGAAATGCATGGTGGAATCCGAATGACACTCTTGCATCGAACCAAGGACCACTGCAGAAACGGCGAATAACATGAAAGAAACTTCTCAAACGCCTCTGTCACCATTCCGGGTTTTATCTTTCCTACTTATCGGGAAGGCAATGGTAAGATGGAGGAACCAAAATCTCAGAGGTTGAAGTTGAGGTAGTCTTCTATGGTTCTTATGGAAGAAATGTTGCCAAATGACCGTGAGTTTGATGCCAGGTGGGTGCAAAATTCTTCCATAAGAAATGCATTGCTGCAATTTAAAAAAATTTTTTTCAATGCATTACTGATAAGCTGGAAAGATAAATCATGGTGACAGAGGCGTTTGAAAACATTCTTTCATGAGGTTCACTGTTTCTCCAGTAGTCCTTGGTTTGATGCAAGAGTGTCATTCCGATTCTACCATGTATTTCAAATGGGAATAACGGAATCTTATTTTATGACCTTCCCCATAATCTATTGAATCGAAATTTTGGAACAAGTCAGAGTGGCACCTATCTAACATTCATATGCCATTGTCTCTCATGAATGGGTCCTGTGTTCGACGCCAGGCGGTCTTTCGTGCGAATTTTCGAAAATTGTTTTGAGTCCTTACTCGGAGCAATAGAACAGTGAAAATCACAGAGGTTGGAGATGCCGTGGTTATTCATTGTAGTAACTGAAAAAATTTTACCAAATGACCGTGAGTTGGACACCATGTGGGTGCAAATCTCCGGTATAAATTGCATGGCGATCAATTTTGATAATTATTTTTAATGCTTATCCGATAACCAGGAATGATATAAAATGGAATGTACATAGAGGCATGTCATATGTTTCATATACGCTGTCCGCTGTTCCTCTGATGGTTTTTGGTTCCATGCCTGAGTGTCATTTCTATTCTACCATGTATTTCACTGGGGGATAGCGTAATTTTATTTTAGG
Source organism: Pachydiplax longipennis (assembly GCA_036926295.1). Lineage (NCBI taxonomy): Eukaryota > Metazoa > Arthropoda > Insecta > Odonata > Libellulidae > Pachydiplax > Pachydiplax longipennis. The sequence goes on from JAVFKF010000037.1 coordinate 2,438,389, forward strand.
ACCTTCTCAATAAGATATTGAATTGAAACTTTGGAAAAGGTCAGAATGGCACTTATCTAGCATTAATATGCAATTGTTTCACACAATTGGGATCTTAGTTCGACGTCAGGCGGTCTTTGGCTTTAAGTTTAGAACAATGTTTTGAGGCCTTTCTTAGTACGGTACTGCATTCAACTGATAGCTAGCAGTATGCAAGCAACTTTTACTCATATATCTAATTAGGTATATCCGGAGAGTTAGCTATATATAATAGATATTCAGTTAAGGACCTTAATATTTGCAAAAAATAATTAATACTCTCTAAAAGAATATAATGGAGGTGAGAAACAATGATGAAAGTGGAAGAACATTCATCATTTCCACTGAAAGTAAAAATGAAAGATGATAAGGCAATTGTTACTAGGAAATTAAATGCTAGGAATTACATCCATAGTTCCTCAGAATAATAAACTTGCAGTTTTCCAAATGTTTACTTAGTCATGAGGCATTTAGATTCCGCTGTAGATATTGTTGTCTCCAGAATAAATGTTATCTTTCAGGTGGTTCACCTTCTGAATCTAAGGCAGCAACCTCTTCAAGTACATCAGTCAGTTCTGCTCCTTTACCAACATCAGTTACAGAAGCTGATGCCATGTTGGAGCTTCACAATGAAATAAAGGTAATGTATCTCAGCTATGCTTCACTCAAATGAGAGAAATCTTAATATTTCCATAGCTTTGAATAGAATGCTTAGATTACTGGCAGAATTAGAAACAGTTATATTCTTAGAAGAAATGACAATATAGAACTGAAAATATTTATAAATTTCTCAGTCAGAGTCCCTTTTACTTACATTCTTACTGAACTGAAATTTCATCTATATCTATATAAATACCCTGCAAGCCACCTTTTGGCATGTGGCAGGGGATATAAAACCCAATGATTGAGCTACTTTTTAATGCTTGCCTTTTTCTCATAGAAGTTTTTGACTAAACGTATCATTTTGTGCTGAACTTTCTTGAGTTCACAGGTACCCATTTCATCCACTGATTCCGGTTATACTTGCCAAATATTCAAGATAGGGCCTGATGAAGGAGAAATAACTCTCTAACCTTTTCATTGAATCTACTAACAGTAAGCTTTATAAAGCTGAGCATTTTACTTGCTTTACCACAGATTTTTTGGATGTGAGTGCTCCAGTTTAAGTCATTAGTGAGAGTTATCCCAAGATATTCAATCGTTTCGACTACATTTGGCATCTGGCTCATTGGTTGATATCAAACATTTGTCTATAAAAATTTAATGATCTGGAAGGAAAGGAAGGAGAAAATAAATGTAAGGGAAGAAACTGATAAAGGATTGCATATTGAATTGAAGATATTGTGTTGAATAAAGATGGACCATTCCTCCTTCTAAGTTATCTCCATTCTATTGGCTAAGGGAAAGTGTATATATGAGTGATTTTGAATACAGGATTTTCTCAATGAATTGATCCAAAGTGGGGAGACATCACGTTTGGTGGACTGATGGAGCAGTTTTTTATGCTATAGTGGAAGAAACAAAAGTGAAAAAGTCTTAGTAGCTGGGATTTAAACTTGGATCTCCCACTTGCTTGGCACCATAACCTTCCTAACAAGTGGGAGATTAGGGTTTTAGTCTCGGCTATGTTAGACGTTTTCTCTTTCGTTTGTTTCTCTTATGTCAAGCATGTCTATGATTTTTTGCTTATTTACCTCTAAATATTATGTATTTTGTAATAAATACCAATTAATTTTAAGAAACAATTATTAAAGAAACAGTTGACATTTTCTATTGAATTTCCTAGCATAAATACTCAATTCTAAGGCAAAATAATTTTCTAATACATATTATCAACAAAATAATTAAAAATTAATGAAAAAATTTTGGTATTCAGTTTTAAATTATTTTATGACATTATGAGATTGATTATGAAACCAATATATGTTTTATAAGAGAGTTGTGATGACTATTGATATATTTTTTATGCTCAGAATGTAAATCTATATTTAAGTTTTATTTCTTCTAACCAAATGAAAATTCTTTAATTAGTCTCCTGATATTTGACAGAAGTAAGCTATTGTAATGATATTGCTAAGTTTTAAATTTCATAGCTTCATGTCAGAAACAAAAAAAAAATAAAGAGTAGTTGGCTAAATTTCAGCAAGCTGTCTACCATTGGGCTCTCTGGATTAATGCCTTTTATGTAATTGCAGGCTGAAATAGATGGTCGTCAAGAAGCATTCCGTCAGTTAAAGAAGGATGGACTAGCTCTAGTGTCTCCGGCAAAACAACAAGAGGAGGAAGACCAGATAGATGCAGCCAAGAAACTAGATGGAGAAGACATTGAGCCAAGCCTAGTACTGCTGGCTGACCTTCGTCGCAAGCTGATAGCTGCTTGGGAAGAGAGAAGGCAGGCTCTTGCACATGCACATCAGCTTCAGGTCTTCCTAGAGCAAGCACAGCAGGCTGATGAGTGGCTGGCATCTAAGGAAGCATTTCTGGCTAATGATGATCTTGGGGTAAATTTCTTCATCATGCAGAAGTTGGTTTATTAGTGTATGAGAATCAAGGTATTGGTTACAGCTTGCATAACACTTAATCATCTTTATCATTATTTGGTTTTGCTAATTTAATTTTGTCATTTCTAGCATTTCCATAAATTTCATTGAGATATGTATAGTCTGCTTGAAATATTACTTTGCTTGATCAGTGTAATCAGCAATTTTTATAAATTAAATAATTATCAAACCTTTGTTATTGAAGGGTTTCAATTTAATTGACTCTGTAAATGCTATGGCTAGCTGTTCCCAGGCACTGATCCATATTTATGTGGCATGAAACTATATACCATATTTACTCAAAAATAAAGTGAACCTTTTTTGGTCCATGTTTGGCTCAAAAATCAAGGTGTGCATTAGGATTGATGGTGCACTAGATTTGGGCACAAATCTACTAGTACAGATGTCCTGTAATAAATAGCCAGTCAAATCCTCTGCTTACACTGGTTCCATCTTGCTTTTCAAACGTGTCACCCCTGTGCTATTTATCTATCTTTTGCCTGTAGGAGCCACATATACTCCAGACTAAACAATTAATTAAATAATAATTGATAAAGCCGATAATGTTTAAATTGAAAGGTAATTGGCCAGCCCAAAAAACGAATGAGCACACATTAGTAACATCCATGATATGATATAATGATTTATATAAAAATGTATTAATTTAATGCATGCACAAATATTGGTCAGTCAGTATTTGGTGAATGTGCGCATTTAAGTGAGCAATTATCTAATTCATATCTATAAATTCTTCATAGAAGATAGAAGTTTTAGCATAGATGACTACTTGTATTTCATATACACGTATATAGTACTGCTATTGATGTGATCACATATCTTGAGATGCTTATAAGATTTGCTGGCAAATGATTTATCAGTTTCTGAGAGTTGAATCTCAGAGTGCAGATTACAATTGATGGCATGTTATTTTTGCGTAAATATGGTATTTAGGCTGAAATGAATTAATATTGGTTTTGGGGAAACTAAGTTAAAAGAGAATCTAATGAATTATCTTTTTTATTTTCCTTTTTTAATAATATATTTTGATACAGAATGCAAACATGCAATTGTATTATTAATTAAAAATGAATTTAGGCAACTCATATAACTTTTGGTTTTATAGTGTGACTTAAATGAAGCGTCTTTTCTTTAAGGGCATCCGATGGTTTCAGTAAGCATGTTGTTAACTTTCTCTCATAAAGACCTCTTATTGTTTATATGACTCTATTTTCACCTCTCAAACCACTTTAGTCCATTTCTTGAAATGCTCACTTTTTCCATTATACCTTCCAAGCAAACTTAATGGATATACATTATTCTTGACAATTCAAGCCATATTAATCAGTTTGATAATTTTCTTAGTATTGCATGCAATTCTTAAGAGTCATTTTGGGATTTTTGTATGATGTAATTTTTAAAATTTGTTGTTGTGAAATAATTTGAATTCTAAGGATACGGTATGGTGTTTGAATTTTCATAAATACTTACTGATAATTTTTATTGACAGGACTCACTGTCCAGCGTTGAAGCGCTTGTCAGAAGGCATGAAGCTTTTGAGAAGACAGTCACAGCTCAAGTGTCTCGGATAGATGAACTGGAAAAGTCTGCAAGGGAAGCTCTTTCTGACCCCACTCATTTGCATGCGGCTGCTATTTCTGAGTGCCTTTCTGCAGTTTGTGCTCGCAGAGACAGACTTATGGAAAGTGCAGTTTCTAGACGAAGGAAACTCAGGGATTCATATGACCTGCAGAAGTTCTTACAGAACTTCTATGAGGTAATTTTATGAAAAATTTGATGAAAGGCTTTGAATGTGAAAAAATTTGAATTACTGTCTCAACTGATCCCTTATTCAGTAGAAATCAACATCTTTAAATCTTTATATCTTTAATGTTGTACAGAATAATTATCATCAGTAATAATTATCATCAATAATAGCTAAAGTAAAATTTCATTTGGAAGAGAAACACCATTTTCCTTGTTCTTCAGTGTACCCTTTAAAAAATGATACTTGAAAAATAATTTTAGTCTTCTCTTTGAAATAAATCACACTCAACAATTCATTATAGTGTTATCATAAACATCTATTTTAGATTTTTATTTAATTAAAAGAACAGTTAACAGCTATAAGATTATATTTGAAAAGCCAGTTCATTGGAAGAAGCTTAATTCCTTATAACAGGAAAAGGAGGTTAGGTTGAGTTATCATATACTATCCTGAATTTTTAACCTATTCTGCCTGCTTGGGATTCCCTAAATTCCAAATTGTGATTATCTTATTAGGGATTTAGCAAAAGAAAAGTATTTAATCTTTTTTGTTTTTTAGGAAAGAATATCCTTTGAAAGGACAGATTTGAACATGTTTAGATTTGAGGGAAAGTTGCAAGATTCTCTGAAATTTATTTTTGTAAAGAAATAAAATTTGCATTGTTGGTATATGTGTTGACCTGCTGATTTTTGTATTGATATTTTAGGTTGAGAGTTGGATTCATCAGAAAATGCAGGGTGCAAGAGATGAGTCTTACAGAGATTCTTCAAATCTACAATCTAAGATACAGAGGCATGCAGCTTTTGAAGCAGAAATAGCAGCAAATAGTGGGAGAGTAACTGCTGTTATTGCTGAAGGAGAGAGTTTGATTGCAGCTGGTCATTTTGCTGGGATGGAAATTCAGTTACGTGTTTCTGAGTTGGAAAATGATTGGAGGATGCTTCAGGATGCATTGACATTGAAAAAGGAAAGACTACAAGATGCTTATCAGGTGAGGTTCTCAAAAGTTTTGAATTTTTTTTCTGAAAATTATATGTTTATAACTGAAGTTTGAGTTCCAACTTTGCAAAGAAAATAAAAAGTTACATTTAAAAGTTTGAAGTGTTTGATACTCAACCACCAATACTTTCACATAATTTATTGTTTACTCTAAGTCTGTGATTGGTAATCTATCTATCCACATTAATATCAAAACTTGTAGTTTCTAAAAATAATATTGGACAATTCTTAACACTTTATAATACTTATTTTTGGAACAAATTTTGAAATTGGGTGTGATTTATTTCATACATTGACTTAGGGCGTACCGAAAAACAAAAATTTTTAGCAGCGGGAACGTAATAGGTTGGAAAAGTTGCCTTTTAGGCTCAATAAGAAATGTGCAAAAGATGGGCTCTAACAAAGTTTGTCTTGGGCCTGACCAAAGAGCTCAAAAATTCGAAATTTTAGTGAAAATTGCGTTTTTTTAGGTAAGTTAAATTTTTGACGGAGCATACATACATTTGATTAAATGGCTGTTTTAATTCGTTTTCATCGAGGAACAATTAAATTAAGCCATTAAAACCGAATATGACGAGATATCATACTTTTAAAAGATTTGGAAACACCGTGGAAAGTGGCAGCTCATCGCTGGTTCAGCTGCAGTGAGCTACCCTGGACTCATCATGAGGCAGTGACTGCAAATCGAGTCCCGCCCGCCTACACACTCGTGGAAGCATACCAGATAACTAGCTGATGTCTTTTAAGGTTGCTTTTGTTCCAGTTTTTGGTATTCACGAGAGGATCACCTCTCCTATGAACCCGTCTCTTGCATAGTGGACGTAGACTAAACGTGAGGCCTCTGTGACTTCTTTTACGTTTCGTTCGACTGCTTGAGAATCACTTGGGAGGGCAAATAATGCAAAATGCTGCCTTATAGGTTCCTTTGCATTACCTTTAATGTTTTGAAGATCCTCGGGAGAAAGACTGACAGTAAGTGGTGGCTTGATGACAGTGACTTTATCCCAATCTATCAATTCTTCATAAGAAGGCACGTTGAACTTCTGTTGCGAGATGATGAACTGACATAACTACTCCGTTTGATGGTTAATTCAGCGTAACACCTTCTACGCTCATCTATAAAGCGTTTTGAAACATAAAAATATTATTTCGGTACATATCATGATACTCCACTTCGAAGTTAGCACATTATTCATCTCGATAATTTATCATACACACTCATAAGCGATCGTGACAACCAAAACGATTTCTGGGCGAGCATAAAAGACATTTATGTTGAATTACATCTTCAACAAGTTTTCTTGTTTGCAAAGGAAAATATGGTGTATCAGCTAAGGGGTTTTACGGCTCTATCTTCCACTGTGTGATTTCTCTTAATGACATACCACATTGGAACATAGACATGCATGACAAACTTCGGGTTGTGATTGCTATGTTTACTGATGAGCGACCTATTATAAGAACACAGGTAGGACATAGATTCATCAACGCAGGTAACCATCAAACGGAGTAGATTTTTCAGTTCATCATCCCGCAACAGAAGTTCAACGTGCCTTCTTATGAAGAATTGATAGATTGGGATAAAGTCACTGTCATCAAGCCACCACTTACTGTCAGTCTTTCTCCCGAGGATCTTCAAAACATTAAAGGTAATGCAAAGGAACCTATAAAGCAGCTTACTGCATTATTTGCCCTCCTGAATGATTCTCAAGCAGTTGAACAAAACGTAAAAGAAGTCACAGAGGCCTCACGTTTAGTCTACGTCCACTATGCAAGAGACGGGTTCATAGGAGAGGTGATCCTCTCGCGAATACCAAAAACTGGAACAAAAGCAACCTTAAAAGACATCAGCTAGTTATCTGGTATGCTTCCACGAGTGTGTAGGCGGGCGGGACTCGATTTGCAGTCACTGCCTCATGATGAGTCCTGGGTAGCTCACTGCAGTTGAACCAGCGAGGTGCTGCCTCTTTCCATGGTGTTTCCAAATCTTTTAAAAGTATGATATCTCGTCATATTCGGTTTTAATGGGTTAATTTAATTGTTCCTCGATCAAAACGAATTAAAACAGCCATGTAATCAAATGTATCTATGCTCCGTCAAAAATTTAACTTACCTAAAAAAATGCAATTTTCACTAAAATTTCGAATTTTTGAGCTCTTTGGTCAGGCCCAAGACGAACTTTGTTAGAGCCCATCTTTTGCACATTTGTTATTGAGCCTAAAAGGCAACTTTTCCAACCTATTACGTTCCCGCTGCTAAAAATTTTTGTTTTTCAGTACGCCCTACTGTACATACAGAGATTGGGTTGAAAAAAGCTTGGTTTGATATAATTTATTGAGAAATAGAATTTCATATTTATGGAAACTTTAGAAATGAAGATTGAGAAATGTAAAAGAGGAAGATTGGTAAATATAAAAAATGAAGATTGCCAAATTAAAAAAATTAGATCCATAAATATAAAAAAATGAAAATATGGAAATGTAAGAAGATGATGAAATATGAAAATCAGATGTTTGCAATAGTAGGCTTACATTTTTATAAGTTACATTTAATTCCATCATTTTTGACGGGGAAATCCACTTATTTTATAATAAAAACTTCAGTTGTAGCATGAAATGTAAATCAGCATCTTTCTGAAAATTTTTTATACTAAAAAAGTTTGAAGACATATAATGATTAACAATATGAATGACGCTCATTCCCAAGTAGCCAATGTATGGGCCAAAGGTTTAAAATCAGAATACTAGTCAATCAGTACATTTTTGGTTGAAATTTCCTTTGGTAGGTAAAACCTGTTACCTTATGTCTGTATTTTGGCAATGAAAATAAGTTATCTTAACAAATAAAAATTAGGATTGAATTTAATTATCCTAAAAAATCAAGTTAATCAAGTTAAATGGCAATAACTTATTAATTTTTATTAATGTCTTTTGAATTTATGGCACTATTCCATAAACATAATGAGACAAAATAAATTGAACTTTGACCTTATTTAAATGTATAGTATTACATTTTCTGTTGCAACAATAATTTTATTTTTCAATCATATGAAAATTTTTGAATGGATAAATATTTTCAATCCCTCCAAAAGTCATAATTTTCAATTTTCTGGAGTAACAAATTCAATTTTGCAAACTCAGCATTGCCCTGTGTAGAGGTGTTATGTTTGGTTAAGAACAGAAATGAAGGAGAAATAGAGTATGTGCTGGGTATGACAGGAATTTGAATGGGGAGGATCTTAGACCAATATTGGATTGATGTAAAATCAATATAAAACTCTTTACCGAAGAAGCCAACTCTCACATAGAATTCATATATTTGTACTTATATTTCTCAGGCCCTTCTATTTGGACGCTCTCTGGATGATTTGGAGAGATGGATGGAGGAAGCTGAGATCCAGTTGGCCTCAGAAGACCATGGAAAAGATCCTGCAAGTGTGCGAAATCTGCTTCGAAAGCACAAGGTAACTTTTAAAAACTTGTTAATGAAAACATTGTTTGTCTTGATAAGATTATTTAACTTCACAGCCAAAAAGTTACTCAAGGCTTGGGGCATATATGATTGAGGAAACTTAGTATGATGTGAGCAATGGTTCAAAATAGATGTGGCAACACTGTCACAACAGCAACAGCTAAATTGCTACTCACATGATGTTAACCTGTTGATTAGCAATGATGTCATGTTCTATAAAAATTTCAGTGGCCCATTATGTTCTATTATATCATCTTTGCAGGTGTCATTAGTTTGTAAGAGAAGTTTCAACTTGTTCTCTTGATTAGTTTGTTTACATGTATTGTTGCAGTAGAGGTCTTTCGTGTTTTTCATTAAAATGGATAAACTTGAATTTCGTGCAGTCATAAAATTCTTAGTTTTGGATGGATTAATCCCTAAGGAAATTCATCCAAAGTTTACAAAGGTGTACTGGAATTCTTCTCCTTCAATGTCAACTGTTGAAAATGTTGGCAGCTGAATTTAAACGTGATCACACATCCCTCAAAGATGACCCACGTGATGGACGGCCAGTGCAAAACATCTTGCACAAAGAATTAGGGATGCAAAACCTCTGCGCGAGGTGGGTGACGCGCTTGCATATGCTGATCAAAAGCAAATGCGCAAATGATTTTTCCAAAACTGTCCAAACAGCAATGTTTGGACTGTTTCAAGAAGGAACTGATTGATTTTATGCGGCGATTTGTCATCATGAATGAGACATGGGTCCATCACTACAGGCCAGAAATGAAACAGCAATTGAAGCAGTGGGCGGAAGCCAGTGGTTCAGCGCTAAAGAAAGCGAAGTCGACTCTGTCTGCCAGAAAGGTCATACTGCATTTGGTCAGTGTGTTTTGGGATGTAAAAGGGATCCTGTTAATTGATTACCTTGAAAAAGGCAGAACAATTATGCGCAAATATTACTCCAACCTCCTTGACCACCTGGATGCCAAAATTCAGGAGAAGAGACCTGGCTTGAAGAAGAAAAAAATAATCTTTCACCAGGGCAACGCACTTGCTCAAAAAGGTGCATTGGTGATGGGAAAACTACAGGATTTGGGGTATGATTAGCCAGGCGATCCCTCTTATTCTCCTGATTTGGTACCCTCAGACTTTATCAGTTCCCAAACTTGAAGAAATTTGTTTCTGGGAAGCACTTTGCATCCAATGAAGAAGTTGACAGCCTTCCAGACTCTCACTTCTGGGAAGGAATACTGATGCTGGAGAAACGCTGGTGTGTTGAAGTCAAGGGAGATTATGAAGAAAAATAAAATCATTAAAAATTATAAACTGAAAATCAAAGTTTTATTGCCAGTTCGAGAGCTTGTCACCTTACCCTCATATTGTATTATAATCATATGAAATTTTATAGTAATTTTAGTATTAATTTTAAAAATAGAAAAATTTAAAAAATTACAAAACGTAACATCCATTATAACATAATGTTCATTCTCTTGAATCCAAGGGTGGCAAGTACAGAGGAATGGAATTGCTGAGTTTTTAATTCTTACGCAAATGCTTCAGAATACAAAAAAGTACGTTTGTATCAAAAATTTAATTTCATTGATTCATAAACCATAAACAAAGTGCGTCCTCTAGTATAAATGTAGAATCCAAATCAGCACTGCTTCTACTATATTCCCACCCATTGGGGATCAGACGATTTGGTGCAAAATTTTGTATGGAAAACAAATCTTACGGGTGGATGATGGGAACTCAATTAAAACTAATTGCGGTCATCGCCGAAAAGAAAAGTAAGAGATGAGGGATGTACAGAGGAGAAAGTGAGAAATCTCTAATCAAAGCTCCTAGAAGCATTTTTGCCAAGGAAATGTCAGGCAAGTTGTGAGAAACAAAAGCATGAATTAGGTGATGATGATTTTTGCTTTGAATTTTTTCTGCTCTTTGAAGAGATAATGCACTTTAGGTTACTGTTCGCTTGTTGGGCTTTGTCTCTCCCTAAAAATCATTTGCTATAATGCAACTCTCATTATATGCTGCCCTCATTATAACAAACTTCTACTGTAAATCCATCTCTATATGGATTCAAATACATGATTCTAGGTGTCACCAGTCAACAACAGCGGCTTAAGAAAGAATTTACAAGGAGAATATCAAAAAGATGTGTCCTGGTCAATAAATCTTGGTAGTTGGGTAGATTTTTAATCAAAAAGATAAGTTATTCCCCAATGAGGATTTTATGATTGATTGTTTTCCCAGAAAATGGACTTAGAAAGTTTATGTTGTTGTGATTATTGTTACCATCACCAAAGTTGGTACACTGCTAAAAGTATTGGGGTTGCTTTTTATTCTGACAAGAGAGATATGGGGATGAAGGGTCATTTTTTATCCATAATTTGAAATTTTATATATATGCCATCAAATATGGTATGACCTAACGTATTGGAATTTTTCTATCAATCTGTTTCAACTAAAATTTGGGTCTTTTGGTTTAGGAATTCCAGAGTGAAAGATGTGTATTAAAAATTATGAAAATTAAATGCCTTGAGTGATCAGTGAAAGGATGTACAAATATCATAAGGAAAATATCTCTCATGCTGTCTTGCTTTCGTTAGAGTCAAAATAGAAGAACAGCATGATAAAAGTGATGCAGTTCAAATACATGATGAAGTGACGTAACACTTCCTGAATTTATTTACAAGCTACCTTTGCTTTTTTTGGATTGTCTAAATATTATATCAAAATAAAAATCTTCAAAAGTATTTATTAAGACAGTGTGTTTGTTATGTCCATAATTTTCACATTTTTCTGGGTTGAAATGATGAGAATGGCTCACTTAACAAACTATAAGTTGCAAAATATATGAAGTAAACTGGCTTTATTTGATATTGCAAATAACTATCCATCATTTATTCTAGGCACTTGAGGCTGATGCAATGGCAAAAGATGATAGTCTAAATCAGGCTAGGGAGACAGTGGCTACTTTCAAAAGAGCTCAACATTTCATGGCTGATGAACTTAAAGAAAGAGTAGACATGATTACTAAACGGTGAGCTTTAACAAGTTTAGATTATATGTCTATGAGATAAGATTGCATATCAAGTTTCTGTCCTATAATTATTCTCTTGTGTAATAATCTTTCAGTTATGAGGCATTGCGAGAACCTTTACAAATCAGAAGATCAAATCTGGAGGAAGCTCTTCAGCTACAACAGTATTTGAGAGATGTAGAGGATGAAATGAGATGGTTAGAGGAGAAAGAAGCTCGTGCAGCTTCCACAGACCTTGGAAGCAGCTTAACGGCTGTCCAGGCATTACAGAAGAAACACCAGGTATCAGCTGTTCATTCATTCTCCTGCTGTCTTAGAGATGTTATCTAATACAATAGTTCTTAATATGGATGTTATATTTACATTCCAGAAACAAAGTAATCGTTTTTGAGAAAACCAAGTATGGAAGAAATTGTTTTCACAATTTTATGCACATTCTTTTCCCTGGGGAATTATGTATTGTTCAGATCATTTCAAATTTTTCCAAAACAGTCAAAAATGATCATCAGTGGTTGTTACTCTGTTTTTTTCTAGAGTGTGTTTAAATATATAACATTCCATGCTATATAGACAGTGAATGAGTAAAGGACTCTAATGAGTTTTAGGGGTGTCCTGACCACGTTTTATTAACGTTTCTTTGGAAAGACTGACAATCAAGTGCCTTTGCAGCTGATCTTTTTAACTGAACTTAATCTTACCTAGAGCCGAATTTGGAATTCCTCAGATTTTTGTTTTGCTTTGTGTTTTTGTGAAGATTCCTTCACTGCAAAATTGAATAATTTGTGGGAACTCTCTAGTTCTCTAAAGGAATATCATCATTAATTTTAGTGTGTGAGTGAATGCTATTATTCCATATGAATCTCAGGAATATAGAACCGGGTTCATGAAGGGTTTTAGTCAAAGAAAATGGTTATGATTTTGGACAAATTGTAGAAATTCCCTAAGGCTATTCATACTTATATTTTAAATTGATTTATGTAAATAGAAAGATTGTTTTCTAAGTAGATGATATTATTAATAGGCCCTTGAAGCAGAGATAATATCAAGAGAACCAGTGATATCTGGCATTGTGATGAGGGGGCAGAACATGGTACGTGATGGTCACTATGCCTGCAGTCGCATAGATGCTGTGTCTAAAGGTCTTCAGGAGAGAGTTGGTCACCTAAGGGATGTTGCTAGTGTTAGAAGACTTCGTCTACAAGATGCTATTGAGTCACAAATGGTAATATCTTTCCCTCTTCATTATCCTATTATTTTCTATGCTAGAAATATCCTTGAATTTTGATCAATTTCTAGCTTTTAGTAATCATCATCATATGTTTTTTCTGCAGGTTTTCTCCTCCATGGGCTCCTCCTCCACTCTATCCTTTTCTCAGCCATTCTCTTAATTAAGAAGTAACTTCCCTCCATCCTGATCAACATCTGCCTTCTTTTCCTTCCCCTTCCTCCAACCATCCCTTCTATTGCAGTTATTAATAAACAATCTATTCTTAGGAAGTGCCGTATCCAGTTCTTTCTTCTAATTGTTTCCACCAATGACTTTTTCTCATCTACTTTCCTTAACACTTCCCCATTTCTGTCTTTTCAGCTCAAACCTTCTATCTTTCTCCAGATCCAGATTTCTAGGGCTTCCAGTCTTTTTTCATCTTCTTTTCTGATTGTACAGGTCTCTGCACCGTACAATGCCATGCTCCATGTGTAGCATTTGGCTACTCTCTTCCTCAACTCTTAGTTCAATAGTCCACAGAGCAGTCTCCTTTTTCTTTGGAATCCTTCCTTTGCCATTGCTATCCTTCTTCTTATCTCTACTGAGCAACAAATATCATCCATCATCATACTCCCCATGTATAAGAATCTTTCCACTTGTTCAATGCATTCCCCCTCTAGTTTGATCTCTATTCTCTCTCCCTTTCCTCCAACAACCATACACTTTGTGTACTCTTACTATACTCTTGCTTATCTTCATCCTGTTTTCCATGCACTTGGTGTTTAGCTCTTCCAACATTCTATTTAAAGCTTCAGTTTCTGCAAATACTGCCAATCGTCAATGGCAGCAAATCTTATACACTCTACTTTTCTCCCTCCTACACTTACACCTCTCTTTTCTTCATAATATTCTTTAATATTTCTTCCAGATAGATTTTAAATAATATTGGGGACATATTGCATCCTATTCTTACACCTCTACCAAAGCCTGTCTCTCCTATCATCTCTCCTCCTATCTTCACTCTTGCAAATTGTTCTAAATATAGGTCTTTAATCATTCTTTTTCCTTTCCAATCGATCTTCTTTTCAACATCTTCAACAGTTTATCTCATCTTACTCAGTCGAATGCCTTCTCTAAATCTATAAAAGCCATGTACTTCTTTCTCTTTTTCTATATATCTCTTCATTGACTCTTATCAGCTAGATAGCATCTCTAGTTCCCACTCCTTGCATTCCGTACTATTCTTCATCCATTGCATTATTCAGTCTTCCATGTAGTCTTCTTTTAAATGTCCCCAGTAGCATTTTTGCTGGATGGGATATAAGAGTATTGATCAGTGTTCTTTGCATTTCTTTTTTTTTCTATTGGTATCATCACTATTTCTCTATAATCTGTTGGCCATTGGCCATTCCATATATCTTATTTTACAACTTGAGTTCCTTTTTCCTTCCCTCTTTATCTAATGCTTTTATCAATTCAATTGGGATTTCATCAGTCCCAATTTCTTTTCCTATTTTCATTTTTTATTGATTTTTCTATCCCACTTTCTAATTTGTAGTATCATTTATCATCTTCTTGGACATCACTTTCTTCTTCCAGTTCTAGCTCTGCTTCTTTAGGCCTACTCTCCCAAGCATACAGCCATTCTGTGTATTCCTTCCATCTTTCCAGGACCTCTTTAGGTTCAATTGCTAATCTTTTATCAGCTGTTTCTATGACTTGACTGCTACTTCCTCTTCTTTTTAAGGTTAAATGTATAGCTTCTTTGTACATTATATCATATTTTCCTTCATTAAATAGTCTTTCTATATCTTAGCACTTTTCCAAAATTTGTTTTTCTCTAGCTTTTTCAGTAACCCTTCTTAGTTTGTTCTTCAATTTTCTGTATCTTTTTCTTCCTTCCTCTATGTCCACCATCTTCCATTTCCTCAATTCTTCTATTTTATCCAGCATTTCTTGTGTGACCCATTCTTTCCTTGCTCTCTTTCTTATGTTTGTTCCTAATATCTTTTCTGCTGATTCTTTAGACTGATCTTGAAGTTCTCCCAGTTCTCATGTACACAATTAGTATTTCTTGTTATCTGTAAGGTTTTTTTTGAACTCTCTGTTTAGTTCCTCTATTTTTTCATTTTCTTTTAATCTCTCTTTGTTTAGCACTTATTTTTCTTCCCTTTCCATAATCTCTTTAGTTTCAGACATACTTCTGCTATGACTTGATTCTGATTCTGATGTCTGAGCTGTTATCTGCTCCTGGGTAGCTATTGGCATTTGTCAAACTATTCCTATATCGCTCTTGTACTAACATATAGTCAATTTGGTACCTTATTCTATTTAAATCTTGAAGTCCAAGTGTATCATCTCCTTTAATGATTTTAAAAAAAGGTTTTGCGAACTATCATATAATTTTCTCTGCAGAAGTCTGCTATAACTTTTCCCTATATGTATGTGAATGTGTACTTCTTATTATAATTTATCTAATTTATGTTAAGACTAATTTATGTTTCCAAGAAATGCAGCAATAATTCTTTCACCAGACATCCTTACTTTCTACATTTACGCAAACAGAAGATATCTCAGAAAGAAAAGAAAAGGAACTCTGCGTTCAATGAATAAATGACACAGGAATTCTCCAAATATTGGTAAACTGTCGGGGGCAATTCCTTAGAAAAGGGTTATCACCCACATGGTCGCTAGTTTTCAGATGTGCCCGGTGCACATTTTAAGAGCTAATCTCCCATTATCAAGGGCACATCAGGCACTTTAGAAAACTAGCGAACATGTGGGGAACCCTTTTCCGTGGAATTGCCCCCGATGGTTTGCCGATATTTGGAGCTTGGAGAATTCCTGTGTCTCTTAAAAGTTATCTCTCCAAATAGCTCCCATGATTTCAATATTACATATTTGTAGCTCAATGGTATATTATTATTAAATGAAATTCTTAATACTGCTTTACAATTGAGATTCTCTTTCCTTGAGTTTACTGCCACTTAAGCCCTATACATTTCTAGAACTATCTTTTGATGATTATTTAAGTTAAATTTTATTTAAATCATTCTTATTATCAATAATTAAAATGTATTACGTAAAAGATTTTGTAAATTTATTTGGAAGTGGAATATCTACATGGTTGAATTATATTATTCAACCCTCAGGTTATATTTAGAAGATGCTAACAACTTTTATTTTCCTGATTTATTCTTTCTAATTTATTGTCTAGTAGTATTTTCTATGTTATAGAATATATGTGTCTCTATCTTATAGACAAATTCATAGACACATTAATTTCATATCTAATTTAGTGTGATAATGCTCATCTCTTCAGATAAGAGAAAGATTTTTATTGAACCCAAGATTGGTTTTAATTTAATCAAAAATAGAATGGCTCATTAATATGCTAGATACCTAATGTGAATTTTAAATCTCCAATTTTCTCTTAAAACTATTCAAAATGTGTCAAAAACTTCTATAACTAATATTTTTAATTATTTAAATGTTTTTTGTTTTCTCTTAGACATTCTACAGAATTTTCTTTCTTCCTTTTACTTCCAGAGATATTTCATTCTAAACTGAAAAAAGTAGCTCAGCTTTCAGATGTCTTGCCAAGTTAATAAATTCTTTTCGAAAAATATCCGAAAAATCTTCTAAATTAAGCTGAAATTCGGTCAAAAAACGGCTTATTTAGCAAGATATTCGAAAAATCTTCCAAATTCTTTTCCAGTTATGGTATAGATGAACATAAGAGAAAGTAGATAAACATCTCCTTTTTGCTTAGTAAATGAATCCTTTGTTTGAAACTAAGATTGAGAATGTGGTTGATGTCTGGTTTTCTGATCTTGTATCATTAGTATTATGCTGAAGCCAGTGAGGCAGAAGCATGGATATTGGAACGGCGACCTGTACTAACATCTTCAGATCTGGGACAAGATGAAGATTCTGCTGCTGCATTAATTAGGAGGCTTGATGCAGCTGATCGTGAACTGGGCACCTTTCAAGTGTCACTTGGAAAACTTGCTGACACAGCTAACGGTCTTAAGCAAAGAGGGCATTTTGATGCTGAAAATGTATCTAAAAAACAGGTTAGATGATATTGTAATGCATGCAAGTATTCATATAGTGTTTTTCTCCCTTGTTGTTAGGTAGAATTTAACTACAATTCTACTCCAAATGGCTCAGTCAAATGTTGTAAGATGTTCCCAATTTAAGTGATTGATGAACATGATTGATTCTAGCTGATTAATATGCGACTCCTAAAATTGTGTACATTTTATATCTTTCAGTCTGAAGTAGAATCTGCATTCATGGATCTTAAGAAGTTGACTGAAAGTCGGCGTAAAAGACTGGAAGAGAGCCTGCGCCTTTTCCGCTTTCTTAGGGAAGCAGATGATGCAATTGAATGGGTGAATGATCAGACATCCATTGCTGCATCTGAAGATTATGGCCAGGATGTTGAACATGTGGAAATTTTGACAGCCGAGTTTGAAGCTTTTGCTACAACACTTGGTTTACTGACAACCACTCCATCTGGAATATCTCAGAATGGAGCTCCTACATCAACTAATCCAGGTAAAGTGTTTTTTTTTTCAGAACACTTTAAGTCTTGGTAAGAACATGATTTCAGTAATTTAAAACAAACAGTAATAAAACATTTAATGATTTAAAACATCAGTATCAATGTAAAAGTTGCAGCTTGAGTTGAAGAAGTTGTAGGAGTTATGGAAAATGTTGGAAAAACCGAAGGATTGAAAGAAACAGGTAATAGAAGACACTCCATTAAATTAAGAGACAAAGGTTCTCCAAGCACCGACAGCAGCAACCGTCTAGGGCGATTCCCGGGAAATGGATAATTGCTCGGCGGTCACCAGTTATTCAGAATCCCTGATGCGCATTTCGGAAACAACTGTAACTGTTTGTCGTGGGAGGGGTTTTATGGGGGTTTGTGACGTACATGTAGGAGGTGAGTAGCGATGAGCGATGGGGTGGGGTTTTTTTGGAGTGACAAACGAGAAGGAGGTGGGGAAGGGAAATTGCGGGATTAGGGCCTTTTAAGAAGCCGTGTCCAAAAGAGAGTATAAAGAAGAAGTTGGGATAGGCCCATCATCGGCATTCATGAGTTTCCCTTTCTTTTGATGTATGAAAATGCTCTCATAAGCATCTAGTTTTGAGTTATTCTGTATTGATTTCTTTAATTTAAATTGTCTAAATTAATCCTGTGATTGTGTTCTTGTATGTGTTGCGCATTGTATTGCCTACCCAAAATCCACAAGAAAGACATCCCTCTCAGACCAATCATATCCTCAATAAATTCCCCCACTTACAACTTATCTGAATGGCTTAACCAACAGTTCAAACAATGGCCCCTCGATCAACAGTCTAATGTTAAAAACACAAACCATTTAGTAGATCTTCTTAAAAATATCTCTACAAAAGAACACAACATTCTTATTTCCTTTGATGTGAAGTCTCTTTTTCCCAGCATTCCTTTAGACATCACCTATCAATTCCTTGAAGATTGGTTATCAAAACAAAATCTATCCCCTGAAGTCATCAAGGAATACATCCTTTTAACAAAAACATGTATGAACCAAAATTTCTTTCAAATTGAAGGAATATTCTACAAACAAACTAATGGAACCGCGATGGGTAACTGCCTCTCTCCCTTCCTCTCTAACTTATTCATGACTTATTTCGAAAAACGGTGCAGAGAGAAATTGGACTATTTCCCTAAAATATGGTTCAGATATGTCAATGACATTTTCTCTATTTTCGACACTTCAAAATTTAACACCATTGATTTCTCAGAAAAACTTAATGAACAATTCGAATCTATCAAATTCACCGCTGAAGAAGAAACAAATGGTACACTACCCTTCTTGGATTTAAAAATAACTAGATCACAAAACAAGCTCAAATTTAATATATATAGGAAACCCACTCAAACGGAAATGTACATGCCATATGACTCAAATCATCATATTTCACACAAATTAGCCCCATTCCATTCCATGATCAACAGACTATTAAAAACACCACTTTCACAAAAAGGCTTCAAGAAGGAATTAAACTACATCAGAAATATTGCAAAACAAAACGGATACGACCAAAACATGGTTAACAACATTCTTAGGAAACACAAACATAAACTCAAAATAAAACAGAACACAACTCTTACTTCATCTCAGGACAAAAAACACAAATTCATAAAACTCCCCTATGCCCAAGGAACCAGCAACAAATTGGAAAGCATTTTCTCCAAATTCAATTTTACTCCGGTGTTTGTGAATAATAACAAACTATCCAACCTCCTTCATAACCCCAAAGACACTACGGCACCAACACAAAAATCTGGCATTTATGAAATATTAATTAATATATAAATATAATATATATTAATATAATATATATTATGAAATGCCGAGCGATTATCCGTTTCTCAGGAATAGCTTTAGACGGTTGCTGCTGTCGGTGCTTGGAGAACCTTTGTCTCGTAGTTCATTGAATGCCGAGTTCCTTTTTTCTTTCTTCTAACTCCATTAAATAATTAACACAAAAGAGGGAAAAGAAAAAGGTTATTAGATCTGAATTTGAAGCTAATATAAGTAGTAAAAATCGGGAAATTCATTGAGACTCAACTGAACAGACACCTCAGCTTTATAGCTAGGCCCAATCCAAGATGGCTGTGACAATATATATGGCTGGAGTAAGGCCTCCTAAAAGGTCAACCTCAGCGGGCACTAGGTCATAGTGTGACCATTGTTCTTTTTTAAGCTTAAAAGGTACAGTCCTGGACAAAACATTTGCAATACTCAATGGGGCTTCAGTGCGGCCGCTGGTCGATGAGAGAAAAAGAATGGCAACATCGGCTTCAAAGGACGAAGATTTGGTGGAATAAGTCTCTCTTGTTTGGGTTTGTGCCGCACCAGAAGGGTGTCTGCAAGAATTCGCTGGATGAATTATTGCTTGTTTTCAAAACATGAACTGCTTTTTCTTCATTAAAATAATCCATCTTTTTCCAATGAGCACGTCTTGCATAATAGCTTTGTCATGAAAAATCCTACATCTTCTATCGGTGCCGCAGCCGAATATTCATGGTCCCTACCATAAATCCCACTCTCAAATCATATGCTAACTAGAATTTGAAACTCTATGACTCGAAGATACCCATCATGTGAAACTGTGAAGATCCTCTCTATGCCTGACGATCTAATGGTATTACAGTATTTTCTTTCCTTTTCCAAAATCGAATGATTCTTGCCGAGACCCTTTTTGTTCGCCTTATAGCTCATGGTGGAAAGACTATATATACAATGTCAGACATTTAGTCGCCATCGTCCTTTCAGGCCGACGTTGCAATTCTTTCTCTCTGGTTGTAGCTCTACCGGTGGCCGCACTAGGCGCTGTGATAGTGTTGCAAATGTTTTGTCCAGGACTGTACAAATAAGTTTGTTATCAAAGACGTTTCTGCAACCCTTATAGAGACTATATGTTGAAGCAATATTATTATCAAACAATTTAATATACATTGGAAATTTCATCTGATTAATTGGATCATATTATATGTACAAAAAAGGCTGCAAGGCATCAATTTTTCCATTTGCCAAATACTATGTAAGTTTTAAATCTTTAGTATTGTTATTATCAATATGTATATGAATATATCAGACTGACTTCCTTGCTTCGGAGATTCTCACAAAATACCACCGGAGAATGAAAAGTGGAAGTGTGGAAATCAATTCAGAGGTGCAAGAAATTATCTTTCTATTCTATTTCTGCTGTAAGATTAAAGAAAAGAGAACTCATAATGAAAGTTATATTGCTTTTTTGGATTTAAAAAGGGCTTTAGACAATTTCAACTGGAGAAGAATTCTAGCTTCAGGTTTACATCAATCTCTCTTCTGCCAAATTGTCGTGCATGTCTGAGTTTTTGCTGCTGGGTCAAATAGGATCCTAGGGCAGTGAGCAAACCTAATTATTACAGCTCCTTTCCCCTGTCTCAATTTTCCCCTCCCAGCTAATTTTCATATTCATAGATATATCTAGAAAAAATGAGGTTTTTAAAGGATTCTTTCCATCAACAAATTTATAGTAAATTACTTTATTCAGCTCCATTAGGGTCTACAATACAATCTGGTAGCATAGGATCAAGTGGAGGAATTGGTGGAGAAGCAAGAATCAATGGAGTACTGGAAGCAGGATCAGTATTACTTGAAGAGGCTCATCCAGAATCAGACCTGATTCAGATGAAAATGGAGGAAACAAGGCAGGTGTGGGAGGACTTGAAGGAGTTAGCTCATGCAAGGAGTGAGGTAAGAACTTTGTTTTTGTCTCAGCATGCTCGTACATAAGGAATTATAATAACAAGAGAGGTCCATGCAAATTACTATACAAATTTCAAATAATTAATAATAACAGTAACACATACTATAGCACGTTCCACGTTTAGTTGACAGTACAGTGTTCTTATGGAGAATTGTTTCCCGTGTATTTCCCCGTAAGGAGCAAGGCGCGATGTTGTCAAAGGTTGCAAAAAATTGTTTCTTTCATTTAAAAATTCTTTACTAATGCAGGAGTCAAGGATGCATCAAGTGGTGGAATTTATTTTTCATTATTTAAAGAAATAAAATTGATACAAATTATTTCTTTACATTTTTGCGCAGAAAGATGAATTTCTTACTTTATCTTTATCACGCAGTTGTAAGCAAAGTGCTCTTTAATTCAACACAAAATTACCACATAAATATCTTCATACCTTACCTTCCGTACGGGTAAACTTATAGTTCTATATTACTTGGTTTAAATGCCTCTTATAAAATATTTAGGATTCTTTGAACCGAAATTTTTGAATTATGCAAGCAAAAATCCATCGCCAGCTAACTCTCGTTTTGTATGAGATACACACCAACATTCTGCGGAAGAAAAGTGTAAATATATTTTTAGTGAAGGAATGAGGACTTTATCTTGATAACAAAGGGATTTATGAATTTTTCAATTTGTAGATTTTTTCCACGCTCCAAAATTTGACAATACTGCCCGTAGATGCCCGCTTTCAGTCATAGGTGTGAAGGAGGAATATGCCATACGAGGGTGGGTCAATAAGTCCGTGATCTCGTGAATTTCCCGACTATTAACCTGAAAATTAATCCTACTCTAGTAAAGAACTATCTTTTGATGGATAAATTGCAAAGTTATAGATTGTTATGTTATTTATTTTGTGTTTTACAGCCCCCGAAATGAGATAACTACGTGAATTTTCGAAAATGGGAAAATAGCGGATTTTGTGTACTCTTTAAGTTTCATTTTTTCCGGAAGAAAACCATCATTAAAATCAAAGAAAAGCTAGATAAATACTATGTGGATTCTGCACCATTGATTTAAAAGGTAAAACTGGTTTACTAAATTTCTTTGTGGTGGCACAGGCACAAGTTACACCGGTCGTTCTGGACACTCAATTGAGGTCTCCACAACAGTAATAAAGGAAAAAATCCATGATATTATGTTGGCCGATTGGAAATTGAAAGTTCGCGAGATCGTAGAGACCATAGGCATATCATATAGCTTGGTTGTTTCGATTTCGACTCCTGGGGAGAAAGACTGACAGTAAGTGGTGGCTTGGTGACAGTGTCTTTATCCCAATCTATCAATTCTTCATAAAAGGCAGGTCGAACTTCTGTTGCCCGATGATGAACTGACAAACCTACTCCGTTTGATGATTAATTCAACATAACACCTTCTACGCTCATCTATAGAGCGTTTGGAAACATAAAAATATTATTGCGGTTCATATCACGGTACTCCACTTCGAAGTTATCACATTATTCATCTCGATAATTTATCATACACATACCAAAACGATTTCTGGGCGAGCATAAAAGACATTATGTTGAATTACATCTTCAACAAGTTTTCGTATTTGCAAAGGAAGGTATGGTGTATCAGCTATGTAGTTTTACGGCTCCATCTTTCACTGTGTGATTTCTCTTAATGACATACCACATTGGAACGTAGACATGCATGACAAACTTCGGGTTATGTTTGCTATGTTTACTGATGAGCGACCTAAAATAAGAACACAGGTAGGACATAGATTCATCAACGCAGGAAACCATCAAACGGAGTAGATTTGTCAGTTCATCATCCCGCAAGAGAAGTTCGACCTGCCTTCTTATGAAGAATTCATAGATTGGGATAAGGTCACTGTCACCAAGCCACCACTTACTGTCAGTCTTTCTTCCGAGGATCTTCAAAACATTAAAGGTAATGCAAAGGAACCTATAAAGCAGCTTACTGCATTATTTGCCCTCCTGAATGATTCTCAAGCAGTCGAACGAAACGTAAAAGAAGTCACAGAGGCCTCACGTTTAGTCTAAGGCCACGATGCAAGAGACGGGTTCATAGGAGAGAAGATCCTCTCGCGAATACCAAAAACTGGAACAAAAGCAGCCTTCAAAGACATCAGCTAGTTATCTGGTATGCGTCCATGGGTGTGTAGGCGGGCGGGACTCGATTAGCAGGCACCACCTCATGATGAGTCCTGAGTAGCTCACCGCAGCTGAACCAGCGAGGTGCTGCCACTTTCCATGGTGTTTCCAAAAATTTTAAAAATATGATATCTCGTCATATTTGGTTTTAATGGCTTAATTTAATTGTTCCTCGATCAAAACTAGTTAAAACAGCCATTTAATCAAATGTATGTATGCTCCGTCGAAAATTTAACCTACCTAAAAAAACGCAATTTTCACTAAAATTTCGAATTTTCGAGCTCTTTGGTCAGGCCCAAGACGAACTTTGTTAGAGCCCATCTTTTGCACATTTGTTATTGAGCCTAAAAGGCAACTTTTCCAACCTATTACGTTCCCGCTACTAAAAATTTTTGTTTTTCGGTACGCCCTACTACACAGCCATATAATTATGCGATATACTTGATTTACTTGTGATGAGCATGGCCTTTTGCCTTGCAAAAAAGGATTTTTAGTTTAATGAGATATTTATTTCCAGCCAAAAATTCACAACTTTGTGCAAATATAATCAGTATGAATGCATTGTAAGGCAATAAATAATACTAATAAAATTGTTCTTGTCGCTGTTGTAAATGAGAATATTCAAGATATCTCATACTTTCTGTAAAGGAGTTCGCAATTCCAATAATTTCTGATTTGACAAACTTTACCTGCTAATGTTCCCATAATTTTATTTTCATTTTCCTTCTAGGAGGTTTTTAAAAATGGTTAACTGCTAAACGCCTTCCAGTAATCCATTATTATACTTTTAAATACCTATTTTTGAGAAATTCACATGTTATTTATAACTTTGATCTTTCGCAAGCCGAAAATATTGCGTATAAATACTGTCCTTTTCTTAAACATTACTTTAGGAACTTTTTAATGTGCTTTCTCTTAACACATCCGGTAGCCAATTCAAATTTGGTGTGGGAATTGCGAGGCGAGTAGACTGAGAGTACGTTTGGCAACAGCGTTCGCCATAAGGACAATACTGTCAACTTAATGTGGAACGGCCTATAGTTTAAGTTTTTCTGTAAATCCTGTAGAAGATCATGAAATAGTTGTTTAATTTTTGCTTCCATAATTATATAATTTTCATTGAGCTTTCTGTGGCTATATTTATTTGATAATATAGCGATACATAGCCATATTAGTTAAAATTTTTCTCTGACTTGGCTTATTCTTTAAAACTGTTGTATATTAAAAATATTTCCCTATTAGAAATAATGTAAAACTCCTTAATGAGATAAAATAATAAACATCTAGTACTTCTTTCCCTAGTTAACTATTCCTCTTTAACAGATTTTTATTCATAATAGCATGTAAGATACTGATATTTATCCATTTTACAATATGTTGCATAAAACTTTGGTGAAGAAACTTGTAGATGAATGTTCAAATTGTAATGCAAGGCAAAAATATCTAGCTTAAAGTATATAAGATGCTTTACTTCTCTTCCCTATGGAGTCACTTGTAAGTGTTGTACATATGTACACATACAATGCAAATCAGTTTTTGATTGTATAGGATGCAAAGGAAATTCAAGCAGTTTTGGGAGGCTAACTGGTGAATTTTGGAAAATCTGAGCTTGTTTATTGAGTTATCAGTATTGAGTTTCATTGGGAGGTATTACTGTATCTCATATGAACCTACAAATTTCATGAAAAAAATTAAAAGTTGTTATACTTCTTGGAAGAGTACTGTAATTAATTTAATGGAATAGATATAAGAACAGGAAGAATTCTAGTAAATTTGACATGTTTAAATACACATTTCATGATAAGAATTAAGTAATTATGATTTACAAGTGAAATATTGTTGTTAGTAGTACATAATGTTAATATTTTAACATATTTCAGGCTTTAGCTGGAGCAAAGCAAGTCCATTTGTTTGATAGAACTGTTGATGAAACAATTGGCTGGATTCAGGAGAAAGAAAATGAGTTGCTTGCTGAAGATTATGGCCAAGACATGGAGACTATTCAGGCTCTAAGTAGAAAACATCAAGCATTCGAAAGTGATCTTGAAGCTGTTAGAGAGAAGGTTAGTAATTCATAAACATCTCTCAGAAATCTCTTAAAATTGATTATAAGGACAAAATCTAAAAATATGATGAAAAATGGTTGGAAGAGGTCTTGTTATGTATCTAAAGAATTTTAGTTAAAAACATCACCACTAGGGGCAGACTGGTTGGTGCTCTATTGTGTCTTTCTTTTCCCATGTTAGTTAGTACACAGCAAAATCTAGTACCTAGCTCTGAAAAGTCAAAGAGGAATTTCTTCAACAGCCTTCCTATGAGACCCACACCAAGGAGATGGCCAACAGTCTGCTCTGCATAGGCGACTTTCCCCAAAAATTATCTTAACTTTTTTTTCTTTCATGTGTTATCAACCATGACAGGGCTCTTTTCTTTGGATGCCTCAGTGAGAACAAGTGGTGCTTAATACAGTTTAATTAGAGTGACCTCTTGCTTCCCCAATAATGTTTCTCTTATAATGGTCTGAAAATATTTTGCAAGATAGCTTAGCTGGTAACATGAAAAGTGGGAGGTACTGGTTTGATCACAGTTCTTCACCGATATTTTTTCTTATGCTTATCATTTGTTGGTAAAAAGTAATATTGCAGGTATTATACTGACTATAGAAAATTTGTAGCTAGAGTATTGTTATCCCCTCTTGATGTGAGATATTTTTAAGTGAGGATTTTAAATAAGTATGTAAAAGTGAGTTGCAAATCAAAGTATGTATTAATTCTAAACCTGAGCAATTAAAATGTTATATTTGTTATACATATGCCATTTTATTTCTACCAATGTAACAATTTTTTTAAAAGTTTATTTTCAAGTGAGATGAATGTGTTAGAAAATAATAATCCCATATTAAAATTCCCTCCTTTTCTGGAATTGCAACAGTTTTTGTTTTCTTTGGTTCTACCAACTTTATTTTATAAATGAATGATGATTATCCTGACATTTCTCTTCTGAGGAGTTGATAGGAAAATTTAAAGAGAAAAGATTTTTTGCGTCAAGTATGTAGATTAGATAGGAATTTATTGCCTGTGGTGTAAAATAATTTTTCTTTCTGATCCGGATTTTCAGTGTTTTTTGCCACATCACATGTTAAATGTAAATAAAATGTTTTTCCATAAAATTGTGTAGGTGGTGACTTTGGTGGAGGAGGCCCACAGGTTGGGCTCTCTGTTTCCAGATGCAAAAGAGCACATAGACTCAAAAAAGGAGGAAGCAGTGGAATCTTGGAATGAGCTTGAGGCAAATGCAGCAGAAAGGAAGGACAAACTTGGCCAAAGAGAGAGATTGCAAGCATATTTCTATGAGTATCGTGAGCTAATGTGAGTCCTTACTGTTATGTAAATTGAGTTTCAATACAGCTATTCCTTAAATAATGAACAAGTAATATCTTGGCACAGGCTTTCAAGTAAAATTGGCATAAGTCTATTCTTAGTTGTGATGTATTACATAACTCAACTTAAATCCTTAATTTTGAGGTAGTTTACGTTCAGTAAGTTAATTCAAAGTTACAAATCTGTGTACAATGTATGACATTTCTATTATTCGAAAATTGTGCTGTTTTTTCATCTGCTCACCCAAATTTTTACAAATCATGAAAATAAACTACTGCTATCTCATTGCCCCAGTCACTTTCTCCCACAACCCTGTTTTCCTTCTTTTTCAACCCAAAGATGGCAAAGGGTTTGATGCCATTTTTGATGGATTCTCTGAGGCACACCATGGAAGGAGTGATTGTTCTGTTCTGCTAGCTTAATTGGATAAACAAACCACCTGGAAAGTGGGAGATCCAGTTTTGAGTCCCGGTTATGGCAGACTTTTTCTCCTTGATTTCTATATCCATATTTTTTATGTATTACTGTGAAGTCTTCTCTTCAAATCAAATTATAAAAAAATGTTTTCATACCTTGTAGAGCTTGAGAATTTTTATTTTGGCAATGTTAATTTCAACTCAGATAGATAAAATTATGGATCAGATGGACTTGAACACAAAAGAAATCTTTGTGCACGCATCTAAATTTAAAGTTTGAAGACCTTAAAAATGCATGAATCTTTGCATGTCTGGCCTAGCATCTGATCATACGGCCATGTAGTCAGTTATAGGAAGCAATCCATTTTCTAGGAAATTATTTTTCATTATGTTGAGTGGATCCCCAACCCCCAGCAGCAACTGCCACATAAACTCTATTCAAAATTGGTGGGCCTCTGATGGTATATTTTGATGATTTCATAAGTATAAACGGCATTCATAAATCACTAATCGAATTCTTGCATTTATATTTGTAGTAGTATTATTGCATTTATATTTAAAGTTTTATAAGTTTTCATACTGTAGGGTAGATTATAATGATAATTGCCCTTTCTTATTTTTGTTGTTAAGGTTTAGGATAAAAATGTGAGCAATACAAATATTTCCTGACTTGTGTAAGGTTGACCTATTAAACCTGGACTTATTTAGTGAATTTTAATGGTCAAAGATTTTACGGAAAACTCTAACTAAGCTCTATTTATGCAAATTTACTATAGCAAGTAGCTCCCATTCAATTTTTGTAGACTTTGAGTGATTTTCCTTATATGTAGAGCAGAGAATAGTTTAGGAGAAGTAGAGAACTGTTTGAGAAGAATCAGTAAGTGGTCTGGGTAAACTGTGTGAATGACCCATGATTTGGGAACCCTGACAGAAAACTGTTTGATTTAACATATAGCATTTTAAATTAATGCTACTGTCAAGGCAGATTCTATTAAAATTGAAAATAAAACAAGAAAAGGTTTCATCCATTTGTATCTGTAACAATATGTAGATGTGTTGAATAGAAAATAGTTTTTAACATCAGCCTAAATAAGAAGTATATGAAATTTTTTAAATGGTTTTTTGCTAGGCAGTTATTTTCCAATGTTCCAATGAGAAGGATGAAATTAGTTTAGAAAAAATATTAACATTAACTAATGAATTTTTCATAGTTCTACATGATCTTTCTTCATATTTGTAAAGAGTCTATCTTGCTTGATATAACAGAAGAGCTTCATAATAATCTTGAAAATGTGCTTTAATTGTATTTAGGGCTTGGATAAATGATATGCTTGCCAAAGTCACTGCCCCTGATTTGGCTAGAGATGTTCCTGGTGCAGAAGCATTGGTGAATCGCCACAATGAGTACAAGTCTGAGATAGAAACACGCACAGATGCCTTTGAAAAATTTTTCGGCACTGGAAATGCTTTAATACAACAGGTTTGTAGATATAGTATGTGTATCTTTGTACACACACACCCTCTTTCCTAAGTTCAAATCATATTTGAATGCAATATTTTCCAAAAACTTAGCTTCAATATATAATTCTATTAATTTCTGAGATATTTCATAATTTTAATCTATATTAATAATGTTTTAGCTTTTTCATGTTCTCAAACACACACACACAAAAAACAATGTATTTTTAGCTCAGTTTGAAGATAAAAGCTTAAAAATACAATTCCTCTGTTGCTGTAACATCTAATTTTGTAACTTTATGCTTGGAATTCTTTATTTTATACTTAATCTTATCCTTTCATAAAAAGTCTTTATTGTATTCTGCAATACATTATTTATTCAGTGTACTATATTGAGGTAATTATATAATGTATTAAAATACATGGGTGGTCTGAAAAGTTTCCGACATTTTGACATGTTTTCTGAAAATTTTCTGAAGATTTCTGAAAAATCTGGGGTCGGAAACTTTTCAGACCACCCTCGTATATTGATGACTGCTTTGTTTAGTGTGCATATTAGTTAAAATTGCCTGGTTTTAATATTGTGCTGCTATTATGGGCAGAATTTGGATTTCTGTAAGTATATTTTAATTTAAATATATTTTAGGGTCACTTCATGTCTAGCGAGATTCATGAAAAGATAAACATTCTATCTCAAAGACAAAATCTGTTGAATGAAACCTGGGAGAAGAGAAGGGAAGCCTACGAACTCAACTTGGACACTCAGGTATGTTTTTATCTCCTTGAGTTTTATTTGCTCACAATTTATAGATGTTAATATTTTAATTTACTGCTAGTTACCATTTTAAATTCAACCATTAAATTATGCAGGTCTCCAACCAGAAAACTGGATGAGAATTTTTCACTGTATCTTATAAATTTTAAGGGTTAGATGGAAGAAGAGACAACCTTATCTCAATCTTGCCCCGCAATTAAAACTTTTTATTATTATTATAAATTTTTGCATGCTGAATACAGAAAAATACTCATAAAATGCTATCATATCAGGTTTTCTTGCAAATCGAGGGAGTTCAATTTGACAATGATGTTTTGGAGTGATGTCATCATACTAAACAGCTTCTTATCTCCCTAACAATGTATTTAGATATTATCACCCTTGCTACCATAAAAATATTATTCAAAGAGTGTTTAGTAAAAATTTCAACTGAATAGTTTACATTTTGCAGAGTGAAATTTGTTTGAATTCAAAAGCTCATTTAAGCAAGGACTATAGAATATAGGACCACACTTTTTGCTAAAGATTGGTTATTTTCTGAGGCATGTTTATTGTTCTGCAATGGTATAACATTTTCATGATTTTAACATGTTTTTATTGTATTTAAACCAACTAAGATTAATCAGTGAATCAATATTTACTCCCAAGCTATATAATTTTAAAGGCAAAGAATTGCTTTTACAAACAATTTTCAACATGCCCTATTATAACCCGAGATCATCAACACATCAAAGCCTAGGTCTCTATACTATTGGATAAATTTTTTTAATATTTATGGCATATACACTATTAAAATGCAACAAAGAGACCCAGGTGATTTGATTCAAGGGAAGAAGATGCAAAACTATGAAAGGATGACTTTGATTCTACAGTGGATGAAGGGTCTAAACTGTTTTTCTAAGCAATTCAAATGCTCTTCTTAGAGACTAAGGGGTTGTCTAATTATTCTAGTCTATTATTAAAAGCCTTCCATCACCTGGAGTGTTATATTCATGTTCACTGAGAAATCTCTCTGTGTATCTATATATATATATATATATATATATATATATATATATATATATATATATATATATATATATATATATATATATATATATATAGATACACACACACACGGGTATATCATATATATATATATATATATATATATATATATATATATATATATACATACATACATACATACACATACATACATACATATATATATATATATATATATATATATATATATATCATTGCAATGATTTCTCAGTTTTAAAGAGGGAAATCTTGTTTTCTGCAGTGATGAGACAATTTGAATGTGAAATAGAAATTAAATTAAATAGATTGTGAAACTTCCTAGTAGCTCTTTTTCATATGCTCTTTGTAAAAACGTCCTAATGCAACAATGCTTCATAAAGGAAACTACTACATAATTGGCCACTTCAAGAAGATCCAGGCAAACAACAGTCCTCTGTAAAGACTTAATATTTGTGAACAAATTGTGTAGCGATTCTTTCTCATTCTAGTGGATCTTATGAAATAGATCATGAAATCTTCATGAAAAGATGGGAAGTGTTTCAAATTCCTGTGCTCCAAGTTCGTCTAATTGCCTAAGCAAAATTTTGTAGGACCAAAAAATTTAAAATTTATTTTATTCCTAAAATAAAAATTGAAAGAGAAGCAAGTTGCCTTTAAGAAGAGGGTGCATTAATTTGTTGGAAATCACAGAGAGGCAGCTCACAAAAATATTGTACATTGTATCCTGATTGCATTTAAAGCTCAAGACTTGCATGAACCTGAAGGTCCATTTCTTACATTCACACACAGACTTATTTTCTAGTTTCCTTTTCCTAGACCTGTGTTATCATTACCACAAATTGCCTTTAAATTACAATTAATCCAAAAAATTAAGATATTTTTACTGGTTGACTGTTTAAAATTTTATTTTTAATCTTACAGATATTCAAGAGAGAAGCAGACATGTTGGAAGGTTGGTTGCAAAGCAGGGAGGGCTTGCTTCATGATGGGAAGCTTGGGGATTCAATAGCACAAGTGGAGGAACTTATATGTCGCCATGAGGACTTTGAGAAGACAGTTGTTGCACAAGAAGAAAAGTTCAATGCTCTCAGGAGATTTACAATGGTAAGTTAATGCTTTAATCTTAACTTATTTTCTTTCTCATAATATCCATTGACTTAAATTGATTTGTTTTAGATTTTTCTATTGAAATATTAGTAGCTGATATGCATATTGATTATCAATGGGGATAATATAAGTTAAATGTAATAGCGCAGTTAATAGTATTTTAAATAGGATAATCTAACATTCCTCAATCATATAAGCTTTAGTTAATCGGTCAAGTTATTATAAACCAAGATTTGAATCTTTTCAAATTTCTCATAATTTCCAACCTCTATCTAAAATTCCAGGAAAGGACGACTCTGATTCTACGGTGGATGAAGGGTCTAAACTGTTTTTCTAAGCAATTCAGATGATCTTCTTAGAGACTAAGGAGTTGTCTAAATATTCTACTGAATTTTTGTGATCCAAAAAATTAAGATATTTTTACTGGTGTTTTTGTGATCAAGTCTCAAGAATAAAAGCTTTCATAACTTTAATTTTAGTATTAGAAATTGGCTATAATGTGTAACGAGTACTTTATCAATTTTTGTCAGCTTTCACGAAACGTAAACCAACACACAGAATTTCTGCTTTATAATTGCATACTGCAAGCTAATCAGTGAATATTTACAAAAATATCCAATTATGCTCGGAACTCCTTGCATAAACATTCCCAAGTCCCATAAGTGTATATTGAAACAGAAAAATACGACCCATCTGGTATCGAGCCAAGGTCCATTACCATAAATGTCACTGCCGATTAAGTTTTGTTAAACACCCCTCTTAATGTATACTTAATTTAGAGTTGATCATATTGGGAACTGTAATACCAAATTTCCCTTTTAATTGTATGGCAAATGGCATCAATCCAAGGACCATCAGGGAAATAGCTCTTGTAAAATACACAGCTGCTCGGGTTCTATGTTCTTGCCAATAGACTCATAAATAGATACCGTTTTCCCTCCATGTATTTCTTATGGGGACCTCCTGGAGCTGAACCCAGGACCTTCACATAAAATAAGATTTGACATAACCATTTGGTTGGGGCAATACTGACTGTTCCTTAAATTTCAAGTCTGTATCATATCGGGAATGACCTCAAGTAAGATTCTGTTATCTTCTTTAGAAATATATTTACATTTCAAAGAGTAAATAGCCCTCTAGAATTGAGCCATTGATCATTAGAAAAACAACGAACTGTATATGTGAAATGTATTTATTACCTCTGTTCATGTACGAGGTTGTGCATTTCCATGTTATTGTCAAGTGATCCAAAAAATCTTAAAAATCGCTGCAATGCATTTAATATGGGAGAAATTTTTCACCCACCTGGTTTCGAACCCACACTCATTTCTTAACATTTTTTTCCATTGGTACCATAGAAAATGGTGTCATCTTTGGTCTTTGTGATTTTGAATTTTCTCTTACACATTACTGTAAATTGGGGTATGGCATTGTAAGTATATTCAAGAAGTAAGTTGGTATTTCATTGAACTATTCCCCAAATGGCAACTTTTACTTGTAGATATGTATAGGTATAAATGTATACTTATATAGTTATGTATATGGATAGATAGATTGCAGTCAATGAAATAAATTACGGTAAATTCCATTATGAATGCCCTTTACAATTTTGGATATATTAAGGCCAAACCTTTTCCCTCAATTATTTTCTTAGTTAACCCCCGTTATATCTGAATTTTACTGTATTGAATATTTCATGGAAAGCTCTGCTTAGAGTAATGTGACTAAAATTGAAAAATGTTGAATGCAGGTGGAGGAGAAGTTTGCAAAGCAGAAAGAAGAGGAACAGGCTGCTCGTCAAGCGGAGAAGGAGCGGATTGAGAGGGAAAGGGCTGAGGACAGAAGGAGAAGAGAGATTCAAAGGTTAACTGAAGAGAGGAGGAGGGAAGAGGAATACAGGGGACTGAGGAGGTCTTCTGTTCAAGATCCAAGAAGTGCGGTGCATGGTGGTCATAGTAGAGACGAATGGGGTGCAGCCATGATGAAAAATGGCAGCATGGATTCATCACCAGTGACTGCACGAAAGTCTTCTTTAGATGAGACTATCCAAAGCAGGTGATGTCATTTTCATTCAGAACCATGCTAGTAAGATTAGGAATCCTTAAAAGTTAAAAAGTTTTCAATCTCTTTGAGACCAAAGTGGTCAGTATATATCATTTACATTTACATAAGGACCCTGCTAACCGCCACTGGCGCATGGCAGGGGGTGTGAAACACCGAAAACCCTATCTACCTTTGACTGCTGTTGGCTTCTCTAATACTTCGCGGAAAAAATGACCAGAAATAACTATCTGTCCTGGTGACTATTTCCCTGTAACGCTTCGTCGTTTTGTCTCAAAGATCACATATGCTACTAACTGGTATGACAATATCAACTACCTCCTCCCTGAGATCCGTAGTGATAAATTTATGAAAAAGCTTCCTACGGTAATCAAGTCTTCTATCACTAAGCGAATCCCAACCGAGGGATTCTATCATAGCTGAAACACTGCTGTCAAATCTGAAATCTCCCTTAACAAATCTAGCTGCCCTACGTTGAACCATCTCAAGGCTGGAAGTTAATCCCACTTCATGCGGATCCCAAATCGCCCAACAGTACTCAAGGAGAGGTCGAATTAGGGAGAAGTACGCTATTTCTTTTACTCTCCATGAGCAACCCCTAAAGTTCTACTAGCTAAACTTTGCATCCTATTCGCTTTACCTACTACGTTTTGAATATGCTCTTTAAAGGAAAAATTACTACTGAGCGTAATACCAAGATATTTATGATGCTTCACGAACTGCAACGGATATCCTGAAATATTATACGGTATGCGAGAAACATTAGTGGAACGTGTAAAATTCATGGCTATGCACTTCTTTACATATATAATGTATTTTAGAATATGTGATGCACATTTTTCATTTTTAGAGCCTCCAAATATCACGTGTCTTATTTTTTCAACCTAAAATGCATTATTGCATAGCAGGTATTTCTGCGGAAAGTTACTCCATGCATCAAGGTAAAAGCTATAAGGAATGGGTAAAGGTTACTTTGCACATATGGGAATGCACTCGGGAGAAATTAATTTAGACTATAGGAGTGTACGTATATTGATAAGCATTCCATTGTTCCAATTACAGTTGAGTATTCATCAGCTTTGATACAGAGCAACATTGCAGATACACAAAATAATTTGTTGAGATATGCTAAGGATGAGGCATTTTATAATTAAAAAATGAGCTTACAACGAAACCTCATTTAGTGTGACTAAAGTTAGACAATAGTACACAAATATTGTGTAATAGATCTTGAAAAAAGAAAAGATCCACAATTTTTGACCCTAGAAAATCAAAATTAACCATAAAAACTCAATTCTTTTCAAAGATAATGCGAAAAGTAAGCCATGGAAGTATTAGTATTATTATTAGTATAATTACTATTAGTAATTAATATCAAATCATTATTACTTCCATGTTTGATTGAAACAGTTTCAAGATTTCTTTTTAAAAAATCACTCTTGATTAGAAATAATAAATAATCTCTATGTCTCTGTTTCATAAAGTTCTTTTAGGAAAATTTTGTCCCATCATCTGACTTAAGTGAGATTTCCTAGGAAGATAGCTTAGCTCTCATATCTCAGCTATTTCATACATTTTAAAGAACTTACTTTTATTAAGAGAATTGTATTGTTGAGAAAAGCGATTAAGTATAAGATGCCAAATATTGAGAGTCCCCAAAAATATTACTGATATTTAGGAGAATTCTAATCTAAAAGCGTCGGTATCCATGTACATATTTTTTGATCGCTTATTTTTTCATAACTCTAATTGGTGGAAATATTGTGTTTAAATAATTTTTGCAGGAATTCATTGCTTGAACAAGGAGATATGGCTGGAATTCTTGGGAAAACTGGAAGTATATCACAATTATTCGGGGATCGTATAAGACGAGGTAATGTATATTTCTTGTGGATATTTTTTTATTCAGTTTGGGAATACCTTTCTATTTTATAGATAGAAATGTATTAGGGAAGGGATTAGAGTGGGTTATATCTCAAAGTTGTTAATTTATATTATAATGATAATGAAACCATAGTTTACTTCTGACTAAGTCAATTGTTAGATTTTAATTATACATAGTTTAATCACCTGTAAATCCAAATTAATGTTTATGTGGATAAAATAATGCTAGTGATTATGGTAAAGCATTAAGATTTCAGTGTACCATGGGAAATATTTTCAATTCTTAAAGTATTTTGTGTGATTTTAAATTGTTTCTCATTTTCACATCTGTGTTTATTTCTAGCTTGATTTATTCTTACAAAAATAATTTCTTTTGTATTTATGTTCCATTTCAATGTCTGATATCAGATGGAGTTAAGAGAGCTGAAAGTATGAAGGTTGACAATAAGAAAGTGAAACGAACTCCCAGTTTTACAACTCGAAGAAGAACTCAGAGTTTTAGGAAGCTTCAGCAAAAAGGGGCAGGAGGTGTTGAGCAAGCAGAGTTGCCACCAGTGGAAATTCAGGGAAATCTTGACAGGAAACATGAACTTCAGAGTGGAGGGAAGAAAGCAGCAGTTCGTTCCTGGAAAACATATTACACAGGTATGCAAAATAAGTTAGTTGAGAATGGATTTTATTTTGCATTTTCTAATTTTTTCATGTTTTTGATCTGCAGTTCTCTGTGGGCAGTTGTTATGCTTCTTCAAAGACCATGATGACTTCTTGAACAGCAAAGCTGCTACTTCTCCCATAAACGTATTTAAAGCTCGCTGTGAAAAAGCTCAGGATTATACAAAACGGAAGCATGTTTTCAGGTATCCATTTTG
Source organism: Pachydiplax longipennis (assembly GCA_036926295.1). Lineage (NCBI taxonomy): Eukaryota > Metazoa > Arthropoda > Insecta > Odonata > Libellulidae > Pachydiplax > Pachydiplax longipennis. The sequence goes on from JAVFKF010000037.1 coordinate 2,474,868, forward strand.
CTTTTGAAACTAGATTAAATGGAATTTTTGCTTTCTAATAGAAAAACAAATTACTCTGAAGATGAAGGAAACCAATGATTTGTTTCAGTACTTGTGGTGAAAATGTTTGCAAAAGTATTCATCTTAATTAGTTGACAAATGAAATTACTTCTTGATTGAGTTGTCAGTACTACTTCATTTTAGGTTATAATTGACCAGAATTCAAACACCCAGAAAATCTCCTCTTCAAAAATTTTCAGAGTGTAATTTATGCTAATTTACTTGAAAGAGGAGAAAATTACAGTTCTCTAAAACATGCTTTCATATACATGATGATGAGATAATGAATCATAGAAATTTGCAATTCAAAGCACCATCCACCTTTGTCTTAATGAGTAATTTGAGAAATACTATGGAATTTCTTCAGATAATGGACTCAAAAATTCAATTTTTCTCACCTTTTAAAACTTCTTATTTTGTAGTATCAAAATATCTTGGTCCACTAGAAGCTTTTCTACCTATGACTCATTCTCTGCTCATGTTGACAACATCATCTCTATACCTCCAATGACATACAATGTGGAAATAGAAATTACTCTTATCATAGCCTCTTTTTTAAGCAATATTTTATCATTATATTGTATATTAATTGGTTTTTCTCTGATATTTTTTAGGCTCTGTTCAACAGATGGCTCTGAGTATTTATTTTTGGCTGGAAGTGAAAAAGAAATGGAAGATTGGGTCAATAAGATATCATTCCATGCTCAGCTTCCACCAAACTTGCAGCTCCTCAGTTATGATGATTCTCAGAAAGGGGTAAGCTACATATCGCAACCAACTCTCACAAGTTGTAATTCTTGAGCTATATATAAAAATTTTATCACTTGAAACTTATAACCTTTGATATTACAAACATAGACAAAGTTTGTCACTAGAAGAAAGTTTTGGATTTACTTTTGTATTAATTTTATTTTGTATTACTATTTATCATTCTGACTTCATGTAACTGAATTTTTTTTCTATTTCATAATGTTTGTTTTCTGCTTATTTTTCATGCAAATCTATTTCTTTTTGAATTAGCTATGAAAACTTCACATTAAATTTTTTCCTTTTTGCTTTCAGATGCCTTAATCTGCCTTTTCCATAAAATTTAGTCTTTAACCCTTAAGATGGGGGAGTATATTTTTTCTCGAAAACTGTGTGCAGGAGGAAAGTTAGAGAAACCGTCCCTTCTCCTGGTGCGTCTGACTAGTCGCAGCAGGTAGAAAACCCCCATAATCCGGGTAGACCTTTTTCCGATGACTGCGGTCAATGGTTATTGTTTTGGTTGCTTCTCTAACTTAGAAGCAACTGCCAATGATTTAATTGTTTACCAACGATTTTTGATTAAAATTGGTGTCCTATTTCTTTTCGTTGCTGTTTGCTGATTAATTTGATACCAAACAGTTAGTAGATACATTGATATTTGGAAATATGAAAGTACGTATGCACTTTCAATTTCTGCAAATCTTGGAATTACCCGGAGGCCGGAAATCCCATAGATAGGGTTTTCCACATTTAGGACAATGAAAAAGATTTTGCGAGGGTGCGTCTCGTTCACAGGCAGGGCCATAAAATTGGGGAAGGCCAAGTATGGGGAAGGAAGAGCAGGTCAAACGTTTAAAAACATTTTCCCGCAGTTCGCTTAGGAAAACGTTTTTAAACGTTCCCCGCAGTTTAAGGGTTAACTACCTGTATATTTTGCAGATATTCCCACTACTCTTCTTTCAGCGTCTTTCTGCCATGTGCTATTTTTCCTAAGCACTGACTTAGATTATTAAACCCACAAAATAGTTTTCTTCCATGAACTTTTTCCATACTATCAGTTTCTTTAAAATGTTATATAACATAGAGTTAGGTGTGAATAGATACTATTTTGTCTTAATCTCACTTAAATAAAGAGTTATTATTATTATTTATCAGGGACAGTCCATAGGCAGGGAGAGAAGTAAAGAAGATGATAAAAGTTCTTCATCCAGTCCTACATCTTCTCCAGAGTTGCGGTCACACCAGCAAATGAGAAGGTCATCGGGGCCAGCAAATATTCCAGTGAGGGAGATACCTTCCTACCAAATACAGAGGCTCAGCAATGATGATGAAAGTCATTTGGATTATCAGGTTTAAAAATATCTATACAAACTAAATTAGAATTAATGAAATTGGCTTAAACGTTCTCTGGTGGCTCAGAGTGATTTCTTGAATGAAATTTTGTATTAACATGGAGTCAGAAACAAGATTAAAAAGGAAACTATTAAACAGTCATTTCTAACAATGCGGATAGTTGTTATGTATTTGGAGTAAGCAATCTGCCTGTATTCTCAATATTCATACTTTCATACCATTGCATTCATGTAACACCACATGCCTACATCTTTCCATGCATTTTGTTCCTCAAATGACATAATTCCTTTTCCATAAGAAATGCTTCACTGTGCTTTTTCTTGGTCTTCCTTTTCACTTGATCCCACTCATCATGTACCAACTTTGTTATTCAGCTCTAGGTCAGCAATACTCACCCCATATAAGGTGCTTAGGACTAACTTCCATTTTATAGACCAAATATATATAATGCTCCTTAAAAAATACCTGTTATGATCAATTCATAATGGTTAGGAGTAACTCTGTGGAAACTTTAACTGTTTGAAAGGCCTATAAACAGTAGGAAATATATTGCAGAGTAAAGATCTGAAAAAGTAGTATTATAGATGAAATGAGGATTAATTCTTGTAATTATTTTGAAAAATTAGGGTCAGCAGCAGCAGCATCATGAGCAACGCTATCATCTTCCTCAAAGTCAACATCACCAGAATCAGCAGTTTCAGCATCTTCATCTTCAGCAAGGACTTGAGGACAGACCACCAATACCACCAAGAGGACCTCCTCCTCCTGTACCAGTTCGCTCTCCAACCACAGAAGCTGTCAATAGAAATAGGTCAACAATTGCTGGTAAGTCCATATCTTATTCATACTCAGCTGATTGTGAGTAAGGGCTTTACAATCTGTCTTTAAGCTAATTAAGGTTGCACTTTCAGATTGATTTATATCATCCAATAAAATGCTCTGGCCCATCAGAAGCACTCTAGTATACTGTTATAAGCTTTGGAATCAATGTATTTTACTCTATGTATTCATAGAAAAATAATAATACCTCTTTTTATGGGTGAGATTGAGACTAAATAGTCTTTTATTACATCTTACATGAAAATGTGGAAAAATCAGTTACACAAAACAGGTACTGGTAACGTTACTCACTTTTAATTCCAGAACATTATTATTATTGACACTAAAAGTCTCTAAGTTACTTTAGATTGTGAAATTTAAAATTTTCATCTCAATTTTCATCTAAGACAGTAGTCACTGATTTTTTTATCACCTACTGCCAACATTTGTATACCCTACTGCCCATTGGTTTCCCAATACAGTAAAGCCTATTTAGAACGCTCCCTCTTAAAATCCCAATTAAAATTCAGTTTTCTCTTGGTCCCTTTCACATTAAACAAATGATGCTCTACTACTCACATTAAGTTTGATTCTACCCCTTCCCAGATGTGCTGCAACTCATTCAATAGACCAAGAATTTTTTACATCACCTGTATCACTGTCCTCCTCCTCCTCTTCTTCCTTGCTTTGTCTCCAAGAAGTTCTTTCCTTTGTTTGCAATGACTGATTCTGTTAAAAGGAAGTGAAATTGTCTCAACTGTGGGAGCCAATACTAGCTCTGACTATGAGATAAAGTGAGATCTTCTCCATTGGGTAGAAAATCAGATCATAATGTTGCTTGGTGGTGCAGCATTAGTGTTGAGCATAGTCTTGGAAAGATTGAACTCTGTGATTGCCTCCTACTTATGCTGTTAAAAAATTCTTTATTCTCCAGTTATCCTGGTAAAAATTGCCTCATTGTTGAGTGAAAATTAACCAAAATGAAATAAAAGATAACATATCAAAGAAAGATGCTCTCTTTGTATGAAAACGAGAACATTCTTATGTGATTATGTCATAAAATATGACAAAATGGTAACCAGTATGACTAAACAATAGTTCATAGAAACTCTAAATATATGAAGTTGTGGCAAGTAAAGAAAAGTAAGGAAGATTTAATTTCCTTTTGATGGTATAAAGCGCTTGTTTAAAATTTAAAGAGCCAAAAAGAAAAGTCTTCCCCTTCACTTTCTAATATAAAAGAAATAGGTAATATCCCAGTTACAATGAAAACCTGCTTGTAAAATGGTTTTCACTCAGTTCCCTGAAAAGCATCTTTACCAAGTTTTCCTTCCTTTTATTCAGCATGTATGGAAATGAATGATAAATTAATAAGAAGAATAATTTTTATTGAAATAATAAATTAGTATAATGCAACCAGATGTGAATTCATAAATTGGTGTCTGCATCAAGTAAAATATAAAATATGAATTAAATTTTCTGAAATGTTGTCTTCAAAGAATCAGAATGCATAAGTAAGAACAATTTAGCAATGAAAATATGATTGAGAATTTTCTTCATTATTACCACAATATCTTTAATTTTCATAAATATTCATGGAAAATTATCTGTCTTATATTAGAACTTTTCTACAAGAAACATGTATTCCTTTGGAAATGCATGTTAATTTCCTAATTATGAATTTTCACTCAGTGTAGGCCTCGACTCTCTTTAGCGCACCCTTGAAAACTGTGTCCCCTGGTAGGACTAAGTTGGGAATCTAAGACATTTCTATCTCCAAATTTTTTGAAAGAGATTTCAATAGATTTTCTTTTTAGTTGCTGCTTGGAACTCTTCCTCATCTTGCTAACACTCAAAATTTAAACTAATTTAATGATTTAAAGTTTAAATACAATATTGTAATGTAATCCTCTGCCTTTTCATCTAATAATGAGTCTCTTTAATCTTGAAATATTTTCTGTATCACTTTGATTATAGTTTTCAATGAAAGAAAGCATATTGTAGGTATTCTGAGCAAACATACTCGAATCTATATTAGTTGGAAAGATTTCTTTGTTGTGGTTAAGTATTTTTGGAATCTTCTCTTTTGTCCCATTGTTCTTGGAGTTGGTTTTTCTGCATCGGTTGTTAATGGAACTACATCATCTGTGAAATGCCAATGACTTATTTACTCCCTATCTATCTGGCTAGTAGTATTTATTTGTCTTGTAATTTTTGTTGGAATAAGGTAATCATTGATATAAATTGAGATGCCTTTTCTTTGACTGACTAGATGTAAGAGATTCAAGTGAATCAGTAAGTGTAAAGATTCTCAATTAAATTAAAATTAGAAAATGTTTAATTTCATGTTCCTTGCAGTCTTGGAGAATTCTTTAAATTTTCAGGGTATAATATGTTATGGAGTTACAGAACAGCTTTTAATGAATAGACTTTTGTTCAGTTTACATGACATGAGTAGGTCATAAACAATCAGGAAATTTGTCTTCCTGTAAAGTTGCATCAGTGTATGTAGTTCATACCATTTACAATACTGCTTGTTCACATGTGATGTTTACATCTTTATGGCGCTGTCAATTGAGAATAGTGTTAATGTGTATGTGTGAGATTTCAGTTGTTAGAAATCCAACTGGCAACTGTCAAGTTAAAGTTGTATAAGTTTGATAGCTTTTACTAGTTTTTTCTTCAATGAGTGGCTTATAAGGAGTTAAGTCATTAAGTGAATGAAATCAGACTGTTGTCAATGCAGCAAATGGTACACTTTTAGAGATCTTTTTGTGTTTCGGTAACACAGAGTATTTTTCCAAACTCTAGATCACTTTTGCATGAAAATTGAAGTGTATACACCATGTTTGTAGCCACCCAGTTTATTTTCTCACTCAACTAGACCTGGTGAGGTTGCATGCTGTACATTTGCTGGACTGAACTAAAGATGATGTTATAATTTGGTGCCTGATTCAGATTCTAAAGTAATATTATTGCATGAATGTTTCTTTGTGGTTGCTCAAAAGATTTGTTCTTTGTCATCGCACTGTGCCATTGTTTGATTTCTGTGCTTGAAATGCTTATGTGATGTCCTTAAGCTGGCTTATGCCCCTTTGAAACTAGATATTCCTGAACCTGCTCCAAGGAGAGACATTCCATATCATCACCCCTCTTCGGTTCGCCAAAATGGAGTCCCTGTTGTATCAGAAGTTAGAGATTCTTGGAGGAGAAGGGAAATGGCAGCTGTATCTAATAATGAGTATGGAACAGGTAACATCTATTATTGATTTATATTTAAAATTCTTCTATCTAACCCATCTTCAATATTAAATAGATCTAATGCTAAACTTTAATAAAATGTGATTTAAATTAAAATGGAACAGAAACTACATTTATGATGCAGAAAGACCTAAGTAAAGCTTATGAAAAAGTATCCTCGTAGGAAATAACCCACAAAGAAGGCAGTGTAAAAAACCTGAAAAACTGAGAATTGTAACTTGAAGGTGACAAGATTATTATCATCATCTTGAAATAAAAATATGGTGGTAATAACAAACACTACAATTGAAATAGTAATAAATTGAATGAATTACAATTTCCGAACAAAATTATATAAAAAGTCCATCGCAGAGCATAATTAAAACTACTATATGAAATGTATGATTTAAGTATAAGTTTTATTAACACTTTTTGGGCAATAAAATTCAGGTTAAGAGTATGCACAGTTACTCATACTTAAAAACATTTTCTGGTTATGATTTCTATGGGTTTCCTCTTTATCAATTTATTGGGATTTTGATTTGTGCTGATGTAAAAATAAGGATCGTAAATAAAATGGTAATCATTTATGCATTTTCAGTTTTGACTGATTTGATTTATTTATTTTTAACTTAAATGACTGTCAAACCACTAATGGCATAGTGTATTATTTTTGAATTTTTTAAAGTAAGTTTAATCCTGGTAATTAATTGGAAGTATGATAAGGAAAATTTTGGCTAATTTTATTGTAACCAGTTCATAAGATTAAACGGTGCTCTGTAGGAGGTGTTACAAAAGCTAATATAACTCTCTTATGATGTGAAGTAACTTTTTTCTGCAAATTAATCTCCTAAATTATAATAGAGATGTTAATTTTGTTCCTTCTAATAAGACAATAAGTTTAATGTTTATGCCAAAATTTAGAGAGACAATTTATTGCTCTTTGCCCCATCTGAATCTAGCCCACTGTACTAATGAGGCAATTATTTTATTGAGTAAATGTGAAATATTTATTGATCTGACAAAATTACCTAAATTTATTTCTCTAGCAGTTGATTTGGTTGGAATCTATAAAGATTCTAATTTCCTCTCTATTAAATCTGTTTTTAATTTCTTTAAAAAATCTTTCTTCAGTGAAATACTTTACTTCATTTAGCAAAGGAATTACTTTAATGATGAAATTCTATATTTGTGCTATCATAGGCTGTTGTAAATTGCAGTTTATAGCATCAGATGATTGTATTTCATTTCTGTTATCAACTGCTCAGAATTATATGAAAATATACTATTAGATTAAAATATTTTAACTTTTTATCATAAATGTAAGAAATATGCACAAGAATGAAGGAGAATGAGTTTCCTGCTGACCTAATATTTGCAGAATAGATTCATATAGTTGCATTTGACTATGGAAATAAATGAGAATATATTCAATATGTCATTGATAAAGTCTCTCTTTCTTTTATATTATTGTTTTTCTCTGTAATTTGCCCTAATCCATTAATTTACATTGCATAGCATTATATAAAAGAGTACTTAAGGTTTCTTGATTGGTTAAATTAAACTAATTCCTCTTTGGTAAATAAGTTCATGTCATAAAGTATTTTCATGGTGATATTGACTTGATTAAGTGACAACCAAAAGGATGGTTTACCTTTCACAATTAGCCTTCCATAACATAGGAAAGAGATTTAGTTTCATGAGTTTTACTATTCTAATCTTTTAATAAGGTTGTTTTAGTGTAACATAACAACATTTATATCATTTTCTTCTAAATATGCTTTGCAATTCTCTTTTGATTATCAATTTTCTTATCCTTGAAATTCAATGGATCAGTTTCATAGAATATTATCTCCTTCTTCATGACCATTTCTCATGATGTAGGCTATCATTCTTTTTACATACATCAATCATGTTTTCTGAATCCATTGTCATTCATTTTTTAAAATCTTTCCATCTTATGATCCCTAACTACGTTAATTGGTGAGTGGATTATGGAAAGTGCAAGTATACCCTGCTTATAGAAGCCTCATGGGTTCCTACTGCATTTTACCCTTTGTAAGGATAGATAGAAAAGAGCTTCTCATGATTTTGAATTTCCACAGAGCATCAATACTTTGTAGCCTTTCTCTATAGTTTTCTGTCTGTTGTATGCAATGTGTACTCATTTCTGTCCCAAGTTTACATATTATAAATGTATTACAATTTATGAAAAATTATGCTCTGGGGCTTCTGATATTCACGTTATTCATCTTCTTTCTTAATTTATAGATCTTTTCATTTTTGGATGCTGAGATGCAGTTATTGAAACTTACCTTGTTTGTTTATGTTTGAATCAAAACAAAGGGCTGTTTTTGAATTTCAATTTGTAGTATTTGTATGAGCTCTTTTATGATTTGTGCATTGAAGGAAAACATGGCAATGCTTTATGGATCAATTGCATGATGTCAGGGAGGAGGGAGACACAAAGAATGACTATAACCCATATTTATTGAAGCTGATCGTATATACCATTTAGTTCATATCTACCCAGGTTTCCAAATAGTTTGAAGAATTGCCATAAAGTTTACAGAACGGGCAGTAACTTACATTAATCATGCCTGAAGGCTTAAATAGCTCTTTTTCTGGTAAGATAAGGTAATCAAAATCACAGTGGTTGAAGATGTCACAGTTTTCTATATTGATAATTAAAGAAAGCACTCACAAGAATAGGTTTGATGCAAGGTAGGTGCAATATTTTCCTCTTTAAAAGACACTGTTGCAATTTTAAATAATCATTTTGAAGACCTTTCCGATGATATGGAAAACAGGAAACATAAGACCAGGCATGTAAACAGAGCTCATAAATACATTTCATATACGCAGTTCACAGTTCTTCTAATGATTCTTGGTTTGATGCCAGTGTGGCATATTTAATCCTCCGTACATTTCAGATGGGGATAACAGAATCTTATTTTAGAATATTATTTTTACCTTTCCAATATGATATTAATTTGAAGCTTTGGAAACAGTCATAGTTGCCCCTGTATAATATTTGTATGCAGTCAACTTTTGTGAATGGGTTCTGGGTTTGACACCAGATGATTCTTGTATTTGAAATTTATGGTGGAAATTTTTCATATTTTTGAAAATATTTGAAATAAGAGAAAATAGAAATCCATAACTTGGCATAAGATAAGCAGTGAACTTGGGAATGTTTTTTAAGCATGTAAAAAACTAATTAGGTATTTGCATGGTGGAATGTAATAAATAGTAACCTGATGTCAAACCATGGGTCTTCAGGGAAACTGTAAACTGCATTTGTTAACCATATTCATGGTAGCTGTTCTCATAACAGGTTATGGATTTCTATAATCTCGTGAAATGCCTCTTAAAAATATTTTAATTTTCAGATGTACATTTCATATGGGACCTCATGATATCAAACTCAGAACTATTTTGGAAGATGTCGCTACTCATTAAGTTGCAGTAAAGACCTCTATAACCGTATGCTGAATTTCAAGTCGATATCATATCAGGGAGTTCCTTAAATATAATTCAGAATTCCCCATTTAGCTATATGTTAGAATGCAAATGGTGCCCTTGCATCGAATCAAGGACCATCAGAGAAACTATAAACAGCTTTTCAAATCATATTCATGACTGGTGTTTACATGCTGGAATCTAAATTTCAGTCTTTTTGGGAAGTACTTTTTAAAAATACTTGAATCCCAACAATACATTTTAATGGGAGAATTAAGACTGCATAGTGTTGAAATCTGAACCCGTTTGTGAAAGATGATTACATATTAATATTAGATAGTTACAACGCTATTTCCTTAGTTTTAAACCAATATCGTATTAGGAGGGACCTAAAATAACTTTCTCTTATATTACAGATATGAATAGGTATATACAGAGAAGTAGCTATGTATGGATACAGCAATACATATTAGAAATAATAGATAGTAAACCCTCACATAGCGCGAAGGTACATTCCTTTAAATCACCGCGTAATATGAAATCGCTCTATATGAAACAAATACATTACGGGAAATATCATGTTTTGTTCCTTAATCTGGAAAAATCTGTCTCTATCAGAACGAAAATTTTGTCCACAATCTAGACATGCGGTTAAGAAAATTATTGCGTAATTGTATTTAAATTCTAAATAAAAACTGACTCAGGCTAGCGACACTAATAAAGTGGTTCACTTGCATGGAAATGGGCATAAGTAGCAAACTATAATGGGTCCTTCGTCCTCCGACTGGTCTGAGACATACTAATGTCTATTTCCAACTGTAAGTTGTGAGATCACATGAGTTGTAACCGCTTCACTTTGACAAATTATCATTTATTTTCAGTCGCATTTCTTTACCCTCAAGTGGCAGGTGTCGGCCAGCTACTCCATAGTTACAAGGTTGCGAATAATGTTTGGATGGTACTCCCAAATTTCTTCCGAATTAGACTTTTGAAACCGCTTCTTACCAAGAAAAGTTGTTGAGCTACGAGAAATCGACGTCTAAACTTTGACAGCGTCTTAACGAAATTGCTTTATGTGAGTCCATGCTATATGAGGGTTTACTAGCTATATGAAATAGATAGAAGTATTTACTAGTTATCCCATGCAAAAATTTTGTACGGATGGTCACTGTAATGCATGCAATTTAATTAAATGAAAGCAGTAGTTGGAATAAAATTACAGTGTAAGATGTCTTAAAGTGTGACACAAACATTCATATTCGGCAATGTTTCTGTAGTTGTCGTTCTGCTCCCAAAAGATGGCTGGTTTATTAAAATGTTGTTATGGTTGCATACAATGCCAAGCATGTGGAGACTAAAATGTTAATGCTAAAACTGTTTTGATCATTTTAAGACCAAGAATGAATATCTCTGTCCAATGAGAAAAACTACTCATTTACCACAACTAATGTAACCAAGTAAACAATAAACTTCAAACATGACAACACCATTATCTACATTTACAGTAACGAAACTCAAAAATTCAAATTTTTGCTTGATTTTTTGACCAAATTGAGCATTTTTCATTTGTTGGTCTTTATTTAGCTAGAGCTGGAAAAGTTTCTGTTTAAAATAGCCAGTCATTTATATTTATTGGTTGAGTGGAGAGGGAGAAAAGTGTTGGTCTCCAAAAGTAGATATTACTGCATAGGTTTTGGCAGCATTGGTTACATGAACTTTGCATATTTCACAGGGATAATTCTCTTTCTGACTAAATTTCATCTAGCCACCCAGCAAGCATCTTCAGGTTGAAGTCTTAGACTTTGTTTTTACTGTTTTTAGTAATATTTAAATGTTATAAATTAAGACTTAAAGTTCATTATTTTATTTCTTAATGGAGCCCTTTATAATTCATGTCTTCTCTAGTCCTTTATTTGATTAATTTAATTTAATATTGTAAGGTAACTCCGAAAGGAAATTTCTATTACAGTACAGTTGAAGGTAATATAGGAAAATATCTATTGTCTTCTTTATTATTCTAAATTGTCATTTTTATGTTGCACAACTTCTGTGATGAAATTTAATTCTTTTTGGCAATTGAGGAAGAAATAACTTAGCAAAGTTCCACTTTATGGATTTATTTTAACAGGCAACCGGTATTGAACTATTTGTCCATCATTAGGCAACATAATCAGGTAACCTGTTTAGGACTGTTTGTCTAAAACGGGTTGCCTCTTATGATAAATCCATGAAGTGGAACTTTGCTATGTTATTTCCTCCTCTATTGTCAGGATGGAGTTCCATGAAGAAAAAGATTACTTCATTGATTGATTTTATTAACTTTTTCTTAAAAATGCTATGTGAAGGTATATTTTTAATGTTTCATTGTTGTAAAAGTGAATATTTGTTTGATTTTTGTGTTAGTGCCTACTTGATATTACTTTTTATTACTTGTAGGAATAGTTATTATATATATTAAAGTAAAATTGAAAGAGATTTGAGCAAGGCACTTTAGGTTGTAAGGAGTTTTATATGTGATTGATTGGTGTGTCATACAGCAGACATGCCACCACCTTTACCTTCATCAGCTCCCCCCAACCGATATCACTCTGATAAAGTGGATGGCAACCAGTACCAGCACCATCACCAACACATCTACCAGCAGCAGCTGCACTACCATCAACAGCACCAAGGTCAGGTTCTTGAACCAGACTCAGCCAGCCTTTTCTAATCGCTTCTAATGGGTTGATCTTTTGAAGGTTGAAATATGGCGGGAGAGAATTAGTTGATAACTGCATGGATAACGGCATTTGGAAAAATTTCTGTTAGATCATGGAGTTGCAAGTATGAGTTGCATGATTGTTTCATTTTGTTTGCAGATGCATGTTCATTGTCAAGTTAGATGTTTATTGTCATAAATATAATAATATGTTAACTTTAGTCAATAATTAATATATTGAATGAAGTCAAGGTGCATTCATAGGCTGAGAAATTGGTGATGGTTTTCTTTATTTTAAGGTTGATGTGGCTACTAAAGCTAACTTTCATTTACAAACAATCTTTAATAAACCTCATTATTTTTACTTTTTCAATTCCTTTCAGGATATCCATCTGCAGGAATCCCTCAGAGACAACAACAGGTAAGCATCTTAACTTTATGTAATTTTTACATTGAAATCTGTCTTATCCCAAAAAATTACAGTGGATTCAGCAAAAAATAGGTTTCATTGTAACTATGAACAAAAAAATTCTTTTGGAATAAAAAATAATTTCCAGATTGACAGTTACAGACAAGTATTGTAATTGAATCAAATTCATTCATATTTTGAACAGTTTCTAAACTTACATTTCCTGGGTCAAAACGTGTATACAGTGGAACCTCAGAGACTCATTTATATGACAACCTCACTTATACACAGATTATTTTGGTCCCATAAATAACCCCATAAGACCCCATGTATCGGCTAATATTGCATATGATAGTATGAGTAATTAATAACGTATTATTTGTTTTACAGGCTATACTTTCTTTTTTATTTTACTATTTATTATAATAAAAGCCATCACTTTGAATGTTATATTTATCTTATACGAGTAAAAGTTGCTTGCATACTGCAAGCTAATTGGTGAAAATTTACAATGAGCTCCCTCTACGGGTGTCATCTTTGAAGCTTATCCAGCAAAATTCTTAAAAATTGCCGCAATGAATTTCTTACGTGAGAATTTTACATCCATCTGGCATCGAACTCACGATCAAAGGTAACCTTTCTTCCACTGGTTCTATAGAAAACTACTTCAAATGCAAACGCTGTGATTTTGAATAGTCTCCTGCATAAAGAAAGGCCTCAAAACAATTTTTAAAAAATTGCGTAAATGACCGCCTGGCGTCAAACACAGGACCCGTTCGTGAGAGACAATGGCATATGAATGTTAGAGAAGTGCTACTCTGACGTGTTTCAAAGTTTCAATTCAGTATCTTATCGGGAATATCCTAAAATAAGATCCGTTATTCCCGTTTGAAATGCATGGTAGAATCGGAATGACGCTCTAGCATCGAACCAAGGACCTCTAGAGAAGTAGTGGACGTCATGAAGGAATCTTCTCAAACGCCTCTGTCACCATTCCGGGTTTTATCTTTCCAGTTTATCTGGAAGGCATTTTAAAAAATCGTCCCTGATATCAGCAATGCATTTCTTACGGAGGCATTTCGGACCCACCTGGCGTCGAACACACGGACATTTGGTAACATTTCTTCGTTTGGTACGATGGAAGACCATCTCATCTGTAAACACCGAGATTTTGATTGCTCTATCGCATCGAGAACGGCCTCAAAACAGATTGAAAAAATTCGCGCAAAAGACCGCCTAGCGTCGAACTCAGGACTCTTCCGTGAGAGAAGATAGCAAAATAATATTAGATAAGTGCCATCCTTACTTGTTCCAAAGTTTCGATTCAATATCTTATCGGGAAGGTCCCAAAATGAGATTCCGCTTTCCCCATTTGAAATACATGGAGGAATTGGAATGACCCTCTTGCATCGAACCAAGGACCACTAGACGAACGATGATATTCATGGAAGAAAGTTTTCAAATGCTTCTGTCACCATTCAGGGATTTATCTTTCCAGCTTATCGGGAAGGCATTTAAAAAAATCTTCAAAGATTTCAGCAATGCATTTCTTATGGAAGAATTTTGCATCCACCTGGCGTCGAACTCACGGTCTTTTTGTAACATTTCTTCCATTCGTAATATAGAAGACTTCCTCAACTTCAACCTCCGAGATTTTGGTTACTCTATCTTAACGATAAGTGCCTCAAATTAATTTTCAAAAATCCGCGCAATGCATTCTTATGGGAAAATTGCGATTTTTGGAAATTTCTGGCATCGAACTCATGATAGCTAGCGTCGATGTCTGAATTATTCTGGCATCTAGAGTGTAGGGCCAGCACGTCGAAAAAATCTGAAGTTGACGGCGCTTGTGGAACATGGTCAGAATTCGTATCCCCTATATATATATAGGTATATCCGGAGAGTTAGCTATATATAATAGATATATATATATATATATATATATATATATATATATATATATATATAGGTATATCCGGAGAGTTAGCTATATATAATAGATATATCTATTATATATAGCTATAATATATATATATATATATATATATATATATATATATATATATATATATATATATATATATATATATATATATATATATATATATATATATACCTACATATATCTATTATATATAGCTGGCTCTCTGGATATACCTATATATATACAGGGGATACGAATTCTAAGCATGTTCCACAAGCGCCGCCGACGTCAAATTTTTACGACGTACTGGCCCCACCCTGTATATACAAGAATAATTCAGACCTTGTCGCTAGCTATCATGGGTTCGATACCAGAAGGTCCCAAAAATCGCAATTTTCCCATAAGAATGCATTGCGCGGATTTTTGAAAATTATTTTGAGGCATTTATCGGTAAGACAGAGGAACCAAAATCTCGGAGGTTGAAGTTGAGGTAGTCTTCTCTGTTACCAAGTGAAGAAATGTTACAAAATGACCGTGTGTTCGACGCCAGGTGGGTGCGAAATTCTTCCATAAGAAATGCATTGCTTCAATTTTTTAAAATTTTTTAACGCCTTACCGATAAGCTGGAAACATAAAACCCGGAATGGTGACAGAGGCGTTTGAAAAAATTCTTTCACGCGTTTCAACGTTCCTCTAATGGTCCTTGGTTCGATGCAAGAACGTCATTCCGATTCTACCATATATTTCAAACGGGGAAAACGGAATCTTATTTTAGGACCTTCCCGGTAAGATACTGAATTGAAACTTTGGAACCTGTCAGAATGGCGCTCATCGAACATTAGTAACTCACGAACGGGTCCTTAGTTCGACGCCAGGCGGTCTTTTGCGCAAATTTTTCAAAATTGTTTTGAAGGCTTTTTCGGTGCGATAGATCGTTAAAAATCGTGGAGTTAGCAGATGAGGTGGTCTTCTATAGCACCAGTGGAAGGAATACAACCAAACGAGGGTTGTCTAGACGCCAGGTTGGTGCAAATTTCTCCCTTTTAAAATCTATGTGGGCGATTTTTAAGAATTGATTGGAATGCTTTCGCGATAACATGGAAAATATAAAATCCGGAATGTGAAATCATATATACGTATCGGAGAATCATCTATTATTTTGGTAAATATTCACCGATTAGCTTGCAGTATGTAAGCAACTTTTACTCGTATATATATATGTATAGCTAACTCTCCGGATATACCTATATATGTACGAGTAAAAGTTGCTTGCATACTGCAAGCTAATTGGTACATATTTAACAATAAGTTCCCCTTACAGGTATCATCTTCGAAGCTTATCCAGCAAAATTCTTAAAAATTGCCGCAATACATTTCTTACGTGAGAAATTTTCATCCATGTGGCATCGAACTCACGGTCACACACCGTATATACACACACGTATATATACGTACATATCTATTGTTATATCTATATATATATCTATTATATATAGCTAACTCTCCGGATATACCTATATATATATATATATATATATATATATATATATATAGATATATATAGGGGATACAAATTCTGACCATGTTCCACAAGCGCCATCGACGTCAGATTTTTTCGACGTACTTGTCACACCCTGTAGATGCCAGAATAATGCAGACATCGACGCTAGGTGTCATGGGTTCGATACTAGAATGTCCCAAAAATCGCAATTTTCCCATAAGAATGCATTAGAATGCAGAGATAAGAAGCTGTTTATTATGATGACATCACTCCAAAACATCATTGTCAAATTGAACTCCCTCGATTTGCAAGAAAACCTGATATGATAGCATTTTATGAGTATTTTTCTGTATTCAGCATGCAAAAATTTATAATAATAATAAAAAGTTTTAATTGCGGGGCAAGATTGAGATAAGGTTGTCTCTTCTTCCATCTAACCCTTAAAATTTATAAGATACAGTGAAAAATTCTCATCCAGTTTTCTGGTTGGAGACCTGCATAATTTAATGGTTGAATTTAAAATGGTAACTAGCAGTAAATTAAAATATTAACATCTATAAATTGTGAGCAAATAAAACTCAAGGAGATAAAAACATACCTGAGTGTCCAAGTTGAGTTCGTAGGCTTCCCTTCTCTTCTCCCAGGTTTCATTCAACAGATTTTGTCTTTGAGATAGAATGTTTATCTTTTCATGAATCTCGCTAGACATGAAGTGACCCTAAAATATATTTAAATTAAAATATACTTACAGAAATCCAAATTCTGCCCATAATAGCAGCACAATATTAAAACCAGGCAATTTTAACTAATATGCACACTAAACAAAGCAGTCATCAATATACGAGGGTGGTCTGAAAAGTTTCCGACCCCAGATTTTTCAGAAATCTTCAGAAAATTTTCAGAAAACATGTCAAAATGTCGGAAACTTTTCAGACCACCCATGTATTTTAATACATTATATAATTACCTCAATATAGTACACTGAATAAATAATGTATTGCAGAATACAATAAAGACTTTTTATGAAAGGATAAGATTAAGTATAAAATAAAGAATTCCAAGCATAAAGTTACAAAATTAGATGTTACAGCAACAGAGGAATTGTATTTTTAAGCTTTTATCTTCAAACTGAGCTAAAAATACATTGTTTTTTGTGTGTGTGTGTTTGAGAACATGAAAAAGCTTAAAATGAAATTTTGAGATTGTAACTTAATATCGCTTCAGAAGCAGTACTCTTCACGGCACTCAATTGGTCCTGATGATGGTAGCATGCATGTTAGCAGCATAGGACGTCCTTCCTCTCTCCCTCCATATGTAGCCCCACCACCAGCTGGAGGCGAGTTGCCAACAAGGAGGCCCAGTGAGAGCTCATCTGAAGGTGAATTCTCATCGCAGGGAAGTGCAAATCCTCGAAAAGATAAAGATAATGAACGCCGATCTAATGTTTTAAGTTATCTTTTCCGAAAAAAGAAAGGTACTCACCTGTGAGAACAACTTTTTTGATTAAAATTATGCCAACAACTCAATGGTAGCCTTATGAGGTTAATTTAAACTGCTTCAATGACTTTGATTGGTAATTTTCTTTCTCTTGAATTTTCCTTTACCAACTTAAATATTAGCCTTGTCGTAGTCAAATGAGCAGTTTCTACCTTTTTAGTAGAGAATCAAAAGTCTTTGGTGACTAAATAAGTCTGATCAGAAATTGATTGTGGGCTTTCTATTCTATAATATTATCTTATTGACGGTTCATACATTTTCACTAACATCATGGATCATCTCTTGATTAAAAGGTTATGACTGAAGGTCCTGAAATCTGGTGTTTGGTTAGCAATTGTGGGAATTTCAGATTTTTTGGTTTATGTGTCAAACATTCTGGTGAAAATTTTGAGAAGTATCATGAAAAAAGAAATGTAGGAAATTACCTCTACCCCAGTTGAGACTTTAGGAAAATTGTCTTAAAAATTTCTCCAGAAGATTTATGCCTCACTGTATGAATCATCCCTGTATGGATGGACATTTGATGTAAAATGTATCATATGAAAAAAAATTTGACACTCAGTCACTGTTAATACAGATTATATTGTACATTAAAATACACTAATCCATTGAATATAAACTTGTAGATTAAGGAAACTTGGTTAACAGCAAGTACTTCTGCAGAAAGTTTTTAAGTAAAATCTATTGATGCATAAAAATAAAATGTTGTCTAAACTCAGATTTATTAAAAGTAAATTATCGTAGTACAAAGTTTTTCCAAACTTCATTTATTACATGCAAGATGTTGTTTCTTTTCGTTGTTTTCCTGTAATGTATTTTGAGTTGTTCAAAGAAGATTTTGAGGACCTCACAACTTAATTACCTGTCTCCTCACTGGAAAATTGTGAATAAGGCTGTTTGCAGTTTTAATTGCAAAACAGTCAAAATTTAAAAATCTTTTTTTGTTCTCATGGGTAAATAAAAATTGCATACCAGAATAAAGCATTTGAATTGAGGAATAATTGAACCAAAAAAGTGCAAAAAGTTTCACAGGATGAAAGAAAATTATTATTAAATAAAATATATCAAGGTAATATAATATATCAAATATAACAAGAAATATAGCTTGTTATAACCTCTTTCTGGGAAACATTCAAGGGAGTGTTATGTTCTCTTTTAACTAGACTGAAAGTAACTCATTGTTCATCTGACTCGAGATTTTTATTCTGGAATATGATTTTCTATGCTGAAATGTAAATATTTATGTATTTCTGAGGGAATTCATTTAATCACTTATTTAGAATGATTATTCTGGACCTTATTCAAAAGAGGTTTTGTTTATAATTACTGTGCACTTTGTATATCAATTATTATGGAGTAATGACAATCGTTGATTTATTTGATCATTGTTTCATTTATGAGCATATAGAATATCATTTTACATACCATTGTGAAAATGTTAATGTTTGTAGCATATTAGAAAATGTATATTATTGAATTGTCTATTTCTATAGAATTTATCAATAAAATTTTGTTCAAAGAGGCTGTATTAATTTTCATAGTATATGAATGAAGTAAAATTTAATTAAACATATAAATTCAAAGCTAATTCCTTGCCATTTCACTGACAACGATGCACTTTGCATGATTCTAAGTCATTCTATTTTCAGATTCTTTGTTGGCCTTTTCTCAATTTGATAGTTTGTGATTTTGAATGGCTCATGAGATGTTATTCATGCTGTTCCCAAAGTCAAGCTTTACTGCATATAGGGTAGTCTATACTAAAAAGAAACCTACTAATTTGTTTCATAAAATTGTTGCAAATGTTTTACTATGAAAAATCTCGACCGTTTCTCATCAGTGACTTGCAGGATTGGTTATATGAGAATAAGAAAATATGCTTTTAGCAACTTTTGGAATGTCCTTCATAATATGAACAAATTTGAAGTATGACTGCTGTGTGAACAATAAACAGTAAGACTGCAAAGAGGCAATCAAGATATATAATCATTTTCCTTTCTGTCAGTACCTAAGGGAAAACGAAGTCCAGCTGTCAAACCAATTTATCTTTATTGAATTGTTCCTTTTATCCAAACAGCCATTCATTGCAAATATAAGTAAATTAGTATAACTCAATTCGTTAAAGTTGATTATTATCAAGCCTGTCACTCCTCTCTCGAATTCACTTGTCTCTGAGCCTTGCTCATCTTCATCCACATCGCTCTTGTTCATTAATATATCTTCAAGAGGTTTTGATATAATGTTTCAATCTTTCATCTCTTTCGTACATCATCATTTTCTCTCAGCATGTTACCGTACACATCTCAGATGTTGGTGCACATAGATTTCTTTCTCTAAAGTTTTTACTAAAATTGTTTCAGAGTTCCCATTTCATATTTTCATTTATTTCTTCGCAGCCGCTTTCAATCCACTCTTCCTTTGCTATTTTGACTCTAGTATAACTTGGTTCCGTATAGTCATATTATTAAAGGTTTTTAGTAATAAAGACTTTTAATTATTAAAATAATTAAAGAATTTTATAATCTCGAGCAAAACACGCCCTTTTAACGAGCGATTTTGATCTTATTTTGTAAGATTTTTCTAATTTCTTTAGCTATGCTTCCATTTCGCAAGCGATTTACGTCGTATATTGGGAGATTTTTTTCATATTTTCTGCTAAGTAAGCTCTTTCTTGGGCGATCTACGTTGTATTTTGAACGATTTTTCAAATTTCGAGCTATATTCGTACGACCTTTCCGCGGGTAATTTTCGTGGTATTTTAAAACATCCTCAATTTTGCTGCAAAATACTCTTTTTTGGCAATTACGGCCGTGGTTTTGATAATGTTTCAAATTTCGAGCCAAATACGCCCTTTTCGCGAGCGATTTCGGCCATACTATGAGGATTTTTACATATTTTAGCTAAAACGCGCCCTTTTCTTGAGCGATTTTCATCGTGTTTTGGAAGATTCTTCTAATTTCTACCTAAATGCTCCCATTTCGCGAGTGATTTTCGTCGTATTTTGAATTATTTCTCTATTTTGCTGCTAAATACGCACATTTTGGGTATTACGGTCGTGTAATGGAGGATTATTCTTCTTCGCTGCTAAATAATCTATTGGGCGTTTTTCGTCGTTTTTTGGAACATTTATCAAACTTCGAGCTAAAGACGTTTTCGCGAGCGATTTCGATCGTATATTTTTCAAATTTGCTGTATTTGTATTTTCAAAGAATTCTCATTTTTTCCTGAATACGCCCTTTTTTTGGGCAATTTCGGTATTAATTTGTATTTGCTGCTAAAGAATCTCTTTGGGAGTTTTTCGTCGTATTTAGGAATTTTTAAAATTTCGAGCTAAATACGCCCTTTTTGCGAGCGATTTTGGTATTTTTCAGAAATTTTTCAAAATATGCCACTAAATAAGCTGTTATTTGGTTGATTTTCGTCGTAGTTTGGAAGAATTTAAAAATTTCGAGCTAAATACGCCCTTTTTGATTGGGGTCGTATTTAGGTTGATTTTTCGAATTGCCAGCTAAATTCGCCTTTTTAGCGATTTTCGTCGTGTTTCGGAAGATTTTTCTTATATCGCCCTTCCCTTTTCGATTATCGTCTTATAACATTTTGATATTTCAAAGCTATAAACGCCGAGAGCGTCGTAGTTTGGAAGATATTTCAATTTTCAAATTATATGCGTCGATTTCGCGAGCGATTTTCGTCGTATTTTGGAGAATCGTTAAAATTTCGAGCTCAATACTCCCTTTTCGTTTGCGATTTTCGTGGTATTAAAAGATTTCTCAAATATGCTGCTAAATACGCCCTATTTTGAAGATTTCGGTCGTGTTTTGGAAGATTTTTCAAATTTGTTACATGCGCCCATTTTTAGGCAATTTTCTTCGTGTTTTGGAATATTCTTCAACTTTTGAACTAAATGCGTTTTTGCGAGAGACTATGGTCGTATTTTGGAATCATGCAAATTTTAAGCTATAAACGACTTTCGCGGGCGTTTTCAGATTGATTTCGAATTTTGAAAAACGAGCAAAAAACGAATTCCGCGTTGATAATATAGAATTTCTAAAAAGAAGCCGAAAACGATTATCTCGGGCGATTTCGCTTTGATTTTAAATAATTTTATACGAGCTTAGAAAGACTTTTTCGTCCGATTTCGCGCTGATTTTGAAGACTTTCAAAAAAGGAGCCAAAAACTACTTTCTCGGGTGTTATCGCATCGATTTCGAAGAATTTTAAAAAAAGGAGCTAGAACTACTTTCTCGGGCGATTTAGTGTTTAATTTAAGAATAGTTACAAAAAGATCTAAGAACAACTTTCTCGGACGATTTCGGGTTGATTTTGAAGTATTTTTAATACTAAGTTGAAAACGACTTACACGGACGATATCTCATTGATGGAGAATAGAATGATTTAAAAAACGAACAATAACGACTCTCTCGGGCGTTTTCGGGTTGATATAAAAAATAACAAATTCGTAATTAACTCGTTTTCTATAGTTGTCAAAATGAACAAAATAGTCCGAAAATCTATCAACGCGATCGTCAGTTAAATATCTAGCAAAATACACCACTTTACGAGCGAATTTCTCTTTATTTTGTTAGAATTTTTCAAATATCTTGCTGAATAAGTCGTTTTTTTACAGAATTCGCCATAATTTGGAAGCTTCTTCAAATATCTCGATAAAAAGCTAATTTTCTAAACTTTGGAATATTTTTGGCAAAATAAGTAATTTTTGGAGAGAATTTCATCTTAATTTGGAATATTTTTATAATATCTGGCAAAATAATCCTTTGAAAGGTATTTCAAATTTCTGGCTAAATATACCGTTTTTGGCAATAATTACGCCAGAATGTGGAAGATTTTTCAAAATCTGGCAAAATAAGCCGTTTTTAGAGCAAATTTCATCTTAATTTGTAAGATTCTTAAAATATCTGGCAAAATAAGCCGTTTTTACAATGAGTGTATTAACCAGTAAGATATTTTTCTAAATGTGACAAGATTTGCCGCTTTAGAGCGAATTTCGCCTAAATTTGGAAACTTCATAAAATATCTTGCAAAACGCCTTTTAAACTGCGAATTTCTCCATAATTTGAAATATTTTTCAAATATCTCTCAGAATAAGCAGTTTGTGGAATGAATTTCTCCTTATTTTCAAAGTCATTTAAAATATCTGGCGTAATAAGTCACTTTTAGAAAGAATTTCGCCCTCATTGTCCATAATATTCTAATATATAAAAGAATGAACCTTTTTTTGGGCGAATTACGCCTTTACCAGGAAGAGTTTTTTAAGTGATTCGATAAAAAAGTCGTTCTTGCAGCGATTTTCGTCCGACTTTGGAAGCATTTGGCAAAATAAGTCGCTTTTGCAACGATAGTCGCCTTAATTTGGAAGGTTTTCCAAATATCTTGCTAAAATGTCATTTTTGGAGCGAAAAACCCAGTTATTTGGATGTTCTATAAATATCTGCCTCAATAAGCAGATATTTTTATAGATATATCTGGCAAAATAAGCCGTTTGTGCAAGGATTCTCGCCTTAAGTTGGAAGATTTTTCAAATATCTGGCAAAATAACCATTTGAAAGGTATTTCAAATTTCTGCCATAATGGAACGTTTTGGAGCGGTTTTCGTTTTAAATTCGAAGATTTTCGAAATATCTTACGGATATGCCTGTTTTTGCGCGAATTTTGATATCGTTTGGATGATTCATCAAATCTTAATTAACAACCCACGGTATTTGCTAAAATTTGGAAGATTATTTCAAAATAAGTCACTTTTGTAATGTTTTTCGTCTTCACCCGGAAGATATTTGACTAAATCTGTTAAAATTGGACGTTTTTCGAGCGAATTTCCATCTCAATAAAATGATTCATTAAATATCTATCAAAAAAGATCTTTTGATATTTAGTGTCTTATTAAAATCTTCCAAACTGAGCCAAAATTCGCAGAAAAAACGGCTTATTTAGAAACGTAATGAAAAATCATCAAGATTTAGCCGAACTTACCTGAAAAAAGCCTTATTTGGAAAGATATTTGAAAAATCTTCGGAATTAAGCCGCAGTTCGCACCGGAAACGGCTTATTTAACAAGATATTTGAAAAATATTTCAAATGAAGCCGAAAATCGCTCCGAAAACGAATTATTGAGGAAGATATATGAAATATCTTCCAAACTAAGGAGAAATTTGCGCCAAAAACGGAATATTTAGCCTTATATTTGAAAATTCTTCCAAATTAAGCCGAAATTCGCTCATAAAACGTCTTATATAGCAAGATAAATGAACAATCTTACAAATTACGCCGAAATTTGCATAAAAAACGGCTTATAAAGCAAGATATTTGAAAAATCTTCCAATTGAAGTAGAAATCCGCTCAAATACCGGCTTTTTCAGCAACGTATTAGAGGAATCTTCTAAATTAAGCCGAAATTCTCTCAAACAATTATTCCAAATTAGTCGATTTTATTCTGAAAAACGGCTTGTTCAGAAGATATTTGAAAAATCCACCAATGTAAGCCGAAATATTCTCCAAAAACGGTAAATTCTGCAAGATATTTGAAATATTTTCCAAATTATTGCGATATTTGCTCCAAAAACGGCATATTGAACATGATATCCGAGAATCTTAGAAATTGAGCCAAAATTTGCTTCAGGAACTGCTTACATAGCAAGATATTCGAAAAATCTTCCAAAGTAAGCCGGAATTTGCTCCAAAAGCGACTTATTCAGCAAGATATTTGAAAAATCCTCCAAAATAAACCGAAATATTCTCCAAAAACGTATACTCAATAGTCTCGGCCGTGATGTGGTGGAAATAACTAATTGAAAGCTGATATTTACTTTTCCACATATTCTTTTATTTGCAAACTACCGGTTTCGGTGTATAACCATCGTCAGGTTCGCACAGACTGAATCATCAAAAACGCCGAGGGTTACAAAGTAATTATTGACAGATACATTAATTATAGAGAGATACCCAATGTAGAAGAGGAAATTAGCGTACAACAATAACAGTCAATTATGAGGGGGAGTGGGAGGGGAAACTCACTGGTGACTATGGGATGGGGGAGAGGGCGGATCCCAGGATGGGGGAGGGAGAAAGAAAAAGATACTCGTTGGTAAGGAAACAATTGGGGTAGGAGAGGTGACGTTTAATTTCCAGCTGTTCCAGGGCATTGAGTCGAGGACTTTTACTTTGAAGGTGAAGAATTTCTGGGGAAAAATCACTTGAATGACCGTTTTCAAAGAGGTGTTTGGCAAAGTGGGAGGAGGGAGATTTATGGAGGAAAACTCTATGGTGTTCATGTGCTCTGACGTTAAAATTGCGGGTTGTCATTCCAATATAAATCCCATCACAATCGTTACAATTTAGTTTGTATATTCCTGATCTATCTAAAGCTTTGTGTTTATCTTTTGCATTGGAAAGTAATTTCATTAGTGTGTTATTGTTCTTATGCGCTGGAATTACGTTGTATTTCTTAAAAAGGTTTTGCAGACTGTAGGAGACGGAGCCTTTAAATGAGAGGGCCACACGTCGAGGGGTTTCTGTATTAGTTATAGATGAAAGGGGAAAAATTCGTCTGGTAATGAGGATCTTTTGTTTCCGTGAAAGTAATTTGTCAACTAAAGTGGTGGGGTATCCATTGGCACTGGCTATAGCTTTAATAGTACTTAATTCGTGAGAATAGTTACTGGGGGAAAGGGGTATCTGAAGCAATCTATCGATGAGGCTATGGAAAGAGGCTAATTTATGGGAGTAATGATGGTTAGAAGAGGCAGGAATAATACTATTTGTATAAGTGGGTTTACGATAGATGCTAAAATTAATCTGATTATTTTTAAGAGTTAATGTTAGGTCAAGGAAGTTTAAGATATTATTACAATTGGTCTCATGGGAGAAGGAAATTTTAGGGTGGAGGGAGTTCAAAATTGCCAGGAAAGCGGCAAGTTGTCTATGGGTGCCATTCCATACACAAAAAATGTCATCAACATAGCGAAACCAATAGATAATATTATT
The DNA here is from genome assembly GCA_036926295.1 of Pachydiplax longipennis. Taxonomy (NCBI): domain Eukaryota; kingdom Metazoa; phylum Arthropoda; class Insecta; order Odonata; family Libellulidae; genus Pachydiplax; species Pachydiplax longipennis. The sequence continues at coordinate 2,500,555 of JAVFKF010000037.1, forward strand.
AAGTAACAACGAGTTGCATTTAAATAGCTTTTATTCTAAGGAGTCCATGAAGATGTTTGCCATTCCCCATTACTGGTTTGCCTATCCCCATTACTGGCAAGTAAATATCAGCTTTCAATCTCCAAAAACGGTAAATTCTGCAATATATTTAAAATATTTTCCAAATTAGTGCGATATTTTCTCCAAAAACGGCATAGTCAACAAGATATTCGAGAATCATAGAAATTAAGCCGAAATTTGCTCCGAAAACGGCTTATTGAGTCCGATTTTCGAAAAATCTTCCAAATTAAGCCGAAATATGCTCCAAAGACCGTTTACATAGCAAGATTTTCGAAACATCTTCCATATTAGTCTAAAATTTGCTCTGAAAAAAGACATATTCAGCAGCATTTTCGAAAACTCTTCAAAAATAAGTGGAAATTTGCTCCAAAAACGGCTTATTTAGCAAGATCTTCGAACATTCTTTCAAATTTGCACCGGAAACGACTTATTTAGTAGGATTTTCGAAAAATCTTCCAAAAGAAGCCGAAATTTGCTCCGAGGACGGATTATTTAGAAAGATCTTAGAAAATTCTTTCAAATTCGGACAAAATTTGCACCGAAAGCGGCTTATTTAGCAAGATTTCCGAAAAATCTTCCAAAATAAGACGAAATTTGCTCCGAAAGCGGCTTATTTAGGAATATTTTCGAAAAATATGCCAAATTAAGCCGAAATTTGCTCCGAAAACGGCATATTTAGCATGATTTTCGAATAATCTTATACATTATTCCAAAATTTCCTCCGAAAACGGCTTACTTATTATGATTTTCGAAAAATCTTCCAAATTATTCCGAAATATTCTCCGAAATCGGTTTGGAAGATTTGGAAGATTTTCGAAAAATCTTCCAAATTAAGCAGAAATTTGCTAAGAAAACGGTTTCTTTAGACAAATTTTCGGAAAATCTTCCAAATTCGTCCGAAATTTCCTCCGAAATCGACATATTTAGCAAAATTTTTAAAAAAACATCCGATTTAATCCAAAAATTGCCCCGAACGCGGCTTATTTAGCAAGATTCTTGAAAATTTTCCAAAATAAGCCTAAATTTACTCCGGAAACGGCTTATTTAGCAAGATGTTCGACAAATCTTCCAAAATAAAACGAAATTCTTTCCGGAAACGGCTTATTGCGGTAGATTTTCGAAAAGTCTTTCAAAATAAGTCGAAATACTCACCGAAAAAAGCTTATTTAGCAAACTTTTCGAAAAATCTTACAAAATAAGCCGACATTTCCTCCTTAAACGGCTTATTTAGTAAGATTAAAGGTAAGTCTTCCAAATTAAGCCGAAATTTGCTCGGAAAACGGCTTATTTGGGTAGATTTTCGAAAAATCTACCCAAGTCGGAGCTAATTTCGTCTTATTTTGGATGTCTTTTGGAAAATCTTGCTAAATATGCCGTTTTCGGAGCAAATTTCGACATAATTTGGAAGATTTATGGAAGATATTCACAGATAAGCCGTTTTTCAGCAAATTTGGACTTAATTTGGAAGATTTTGGGAAAATATGCCCTTTTTCGGAGAAAAATTCGTCATTATTTGGATGATTTATCTTTATTTATATTTATCTTGATTTATTCTTGCTATATAAACCGTTGTCGGAGCAAGTTTCCGATTAATTTCGAAGATATTTCGAATAACTTCCTAAAAAAGCCGTTTTTGGAGCAAATTTCAGCTTTTTTTGGAAGATTTTCTGAAAATCTTGCTAAATAAGCCGTTTTCGGAGCAAAATTCTGTTTAATTTGTAAGATTTTTCGAAAATATACCCAAATAAGCCGTTTTCGGGGGGAAGTATTGGCTTAATTTGAAAGATTTTTCAAAAACTTGCTGAATAAGACTTTTTGGGAGCATATTTCGGCTTAATTTGTATGTTTTTTCGACAATCTTACTAAATAGGCCGTTTTAGGAGCATATTTCCGCTTATTTTGGAAGATTTTTTGAGAATCTTGCTAAATAAGCCGTCTTCGGAGTAAATTTCGGCTTAATTTGTAAGATTTTTCGAACATCTCGCTAAATAAGATGTTTTCGGAGCAAAATTCGGCTTAATATGGAAGATTTTCATTAATCTTGCTATATAAGCCGTTTTAGTAGCAAATGTCCGCTTATTTTATTTATTATTTATTTATTTATTATCAAATCGCTGCAATTTGGCCATTTGGTCAGGTGGCAGCGGTGAAGGGGGACCAATCTATATTACATTTAATTGCCTGGCATTCGCCCAAAGACGGGAGGAAAACCCCTCCAAAAACCTCCCGCAGGCAATGTCAATCACATACTATATATATAAAAATTATGAAATATTACATAAGATATACATTAAGAAAAAAAAGATATTGAAATTCTAAAAGTATAACAATGATACATATACACTGATTCATTAATCAATGCCTAATTCTACTACATATACATATACAATGTGCACACATAATACTATAGAAACATATTAATAATTGGTATTGACTGTTTACAATTTTACTAACATCATAGTTACAAATAAATATATATACAATTCAATTACTATTATACCTATCACATCATTAAATTATATGGACATTTAAAAATTACAGTTACTTTTTAGTCTATTTTTAAAAGACTGTACCTTTTTTGGCATTGGAAAGAGGACCTCTCTAGGTAAAGTGTTCCACTCTCTAATTCCTCTAATAACGAATGAATATTTCGCTATATCCGTTTTCTGTTCGCTTTCTCTTATTTTTAAGCTGTGATCACTACGACCGATATAGCTAGGAAGATTAAGCCTGGCATTCAGTTCGCCCCAGCCCTCAGCAGCATTCCATGCTTTGTATATCCCAGCTAATCTAAAGACTTTTCTTCTCGATTCTAAGGATTCCCACTTCAAATGAGCTATCATTTTAGTCACACTTTCCGCTTTCTTGTGCTTACCGGTAACGTACCTAGCCGCCTTTCTTTGTACCCCTTCTAGTTTCTTAATAAGTCCTGTTTCGTGTGGATCCCATACACTCGTTGCATATTCTATAATCGGTCTGACTAGTGATTGGAACGCTCTTTCCTTGACACGTTTCCTGCTCCCTTTCAGGTTCCTCATTACAAAATGAAGATTCCTATATGCCTTCGCGACGATGTCTTCGACATGCCTTCCCCATTTTAAATTATCGGTTAATTTGACACCTAGATATTTGCATTCGGTCACAGTATTGATTTTTTCGTTGTTTAGGGTGTAGCAATGCTGTATTATAGACTTTCTCCTGGAGAACTTGATATGTTTACACTTACTAACGTTAATTTCCATCCCATTTACTTTGGTCCTCTCGGCTATTTGATTTAAGTCAATTTGAAGGAGTTCGCGATCATGGGTTTCCTCTATACGCCTATATAATATGCAGTCGTCCGCAAATAGTCTGATTTCTGACTTAATTTTTGTTGGAAGGTCGTTCACATAAATAAGGAATAGCAATGGTCCGAGAACGCTACCCTGAGGAATGACTGAAGTAATCTCTATCTCTTTAGAGAAAAAATCTCCGATTTTAACTCTCTGTTTTCTATTTTTCAGAAATAGTTGTAACCAATTCGTGACCCGATGGTCAATGTTTAAATTACGAATCTTTGCTATAAGTAAGTCGTGGGGTACTTTATCCAATGCTTTTGCTAGGTCGATAACCACCGCATCTAATTCTTCCCTGATATCCATCGTTTCTGAGATGTTTTGAACGAGTCCTAACAGCTGTGTTTCACATGAGAAACCAGATCTGAATCCGTGTTGCCTCTCGCTCAACCAGTCGTTTTCTTTCCAAAATTCTCGGATATGATCTGCTATAATTTTCTCCATTAATTTGCAAACCTGAGACGTAAGGCTAATCGGTCTATAGTTATCTAAAGATGATTTCAGGCCACCTTTGTGAATTGGAATGACGATCGCTTTCGTCCAGTCGCAAGGGATAGAATTATTATTTAGCGTAGCAATAAAAAGAGTTCTTAGATAGGGAACAATCGCATTGTATCCTAGTTTTATCGCATCACTTGAAATATCGTCTGGACCCTTCGATTTCCTATTTTTTAGTTTTTGGACCTTTCGCAAGATAATTGAATTTGAAATTTCTAAGTACTTTGGGCAACTTTGCCCTGCAAGAACGTTAACTACCTTCAATGGTTCGTCAACTCCCGGACGGCCTTTGTTAAAGACTTGTGAGAACCAATTATTAAATACTTCCGCTACGTCCTGATTTTGCGTTAGACTATCACCGTCTGTAGAATTTATGGCGTACACATTATTTCGATCCCCTTTACGTCTGCGCAAGTACTTATATAATTCGTTAGGATTTCCTGAGTCGAGAGTATTTGTGACGTATACTTCTTCCGCAAGAACTTTTTCTTTCGTCAGTTCTTTGACTAACTCTTTGTACCTTTCTAAGGATGGTAAGTCTTGATCTTTCCTTTTGTGTGCAACCCTAACTTTCTTTTTCAGTAACCTGATTTTCCTGGTGTAATATTCAGGATCTGGATTGTTTTTATGCGCTTCTTCGGAACATACATATTTATTCCCCTGAAAATAATTTCCTTTAGTCCCTGCCACATCTCTTCTACCGAACTTCCTTTGCTTGCCCACTCTGAATAGTTTCTACAAAGGAATCCAATATTATCTGCCTTGCTATACTGGAAAATTTCAAAATTTTTTGGAGCCGATGCCCGTTTGGGAGAGTCCCAGTTTATAACAAGTTCAACTGCCTCATGGTCACTTATTCCTGGAATCGTGGTTGTGCCGATTAATGATTCTAATGGTTTTAGGAGAAAAATATCTAAAATGTTCGATGCTCTGGTGGGGACTTTGACTACCTGAGTTAGACCCCCCTCGCGGATAATGCTATTTACGAGCTCTTGAGTTACACCCCCTCCTACCGCGTTCCCTTCCCAACTGACCGTTGGAAGGTTCAGATCACCTGCGATAACAACGAGGTTATTACTCATGATAGTGCATAGGTCGTTAAGGACATCTAACAAATGGAGATCGTCATTTGGCTTTCTATACGCTACTACGACCATGAGTACCCTTTTGTTCGACGGATTTACAATTTTAAGCCCAAGCATTTCGCAGTCATCCCTTACCCACTCAAGATTGCTGTGGAAATTATTTGAAACGCACGCAAATATGCCTCCACCTCGTGAGCCTCGATCCCTTCTATAGACGACAAATCTCGGTGGAAAAACTTCGTTTGAATAAACACCCTCATGCAACCAAGACTCGGTTCCTAAAATAATATCTGGATTGGACGCATCAATTAGAGACGAAAATGATTCTTTTTTACTATAAATACTTCTACAGTTTACCTGAAGAATCCTCAATCCGCTGCCTTCGTCACAATTTTTTTTACAATCACACACATTTTCCTCCTTGTCGATTTTTACAATTACTTCCTGGGTTACGTCCGTTGCAATGTTATCGGAGGGTTGGCTCTCTTCTTCTGAATCGGAGATTTGGGTTGGGGCATCAAATCTGCAGTCATCATCGTCGGTCTCTCCTGCCCCGCCTCTTAGTTTCCCAGATCCATGGATCTGGTCACTGCGTCTGCAAAGCATTTTCCTAAACTATAATTTCCTCTACGTTGGAGATGAATCCCATCCCTTCCCAAGTCCCTCTGATTCACGTAGTTGTTTGGATTAACGAAACTCAATCCCTGACATTTGCAAACCCATTCTATTCCCCTGTTAATATAATTTATTTTCCCAGGTGCCACATCCCTTCTTTTTACAATCCCACTTACTACTATTTTAGCATTGTTGAATTTTTTGGAGGCAGTCTTACACAAATCCCACATTTCCCCAACAACATGGCTCTTTGCACCTTTTACATTGTTTGTCCCCACATGTAATAATACCACTTTTTCTTCCCTTTCATCCCTCATTTTTTCAATTTTGTTTTTCATAAATTCAGCCCTTATCCCCGGAAAACATTCTACTACTGCCCCCTGATTTCTACATTCATTCCCACTAAATCTCACCATTGAGTCTCCTAGAATCCTAACCTTCTTGAAAGAATCAGAAGTTGAATTATTTTGTAAAGGGGAAAGTTTTTTGCTACTTATCTGTTTTTTCAACTCCACGTTCTCCAATGTCAGTCTCTTCACTCTATCCTTCTCTTCCTCCAGTTGCTTCAACAGTTTTTGGATCAAGGCGTCCTTCTCCTCCGTCGTAGTCCTTTCCCTCTTCTTGGAGCAGATGCTGCATCTCCAGTCGTCCTCAATACAATTTTCTACTTTAAAAAGGCTGCAGCTAAAATGGAAAAATTTCTTACAGTCCCCACAGGACACTCCGTTCTTAACCAACTTATTGCATGCAAAGCATTTGGAAGACGAAACACCTTTTGCTGCCATTATGACGTCTTTCACTTTTCCTCCGGGAGCTACTACTAGACACGTCCTTTCTCCTTGACGACTGAGCACCGACTGACGACTGAGCACCGACTGCAATTTTGGAAGGTTATTCGGAAATTTTTCTAAATAAGACGTTTTCGGGAGAAATTTTGGATTAATTTGGAAGAATTTTCGAAAACCTTGCTTAATAAGCCGTTTTTGGAACAAATTTCGGCTTAATATGGAAGATTTTCCGAACGTATTGCTAAATAAGCCATTTTCGGAGCAAATTTCGGCTTAATTTGGAAGATTATTCGAAAATCTGTCGATATAAGCCGTTTGTGGAACAAATTTCGGCTTATTTGAAAGACTATTCGAAAATCATTCAAAATAAACTGTTTTAGGAGCAAATTTCATATTCATTCGGAATTTTTTTCGAATATCTTCCTAAATAGGCTGTTCTTGGAGCAAATTTCGGCTTCATTTGGAAGATTTTTCTAAAATCTTGGTGAGTAAGACGTTAAAGGAGCCAATTTCGACTTAATTTGGAAGATATTTCGAGAATCTCGCTAAATAAGCCGTTTTCGGAGCAAATTTCGGGTTATTTGGAAGTTTTTTCGAACATCTCGGTAAGTAAGCCGTTTTCGGAGCAAATTTCGGACAAAATTGGAAAATATTCCGAAAATCTTGCTAAATAAGCCGTTTACGGAGCGAAATTCTGTTTAATTTGTAAGATTTTTCGAAAATATACCCAAATAAGCCGTTTTCGGGGGAAGTATTGGCTTAATTTGAAAGATTTTTCAAAAACTTGCTGAATAAGACGTTTTGGGAGCATATATCGGCTTAATTTGTATGTTTTTTCGACAATCTTACTAAATAGGCCGCTTTAGGAGCATATTTCCGCTTATTTTGGAAGATTTTTTGAACATTTTCCTAAATAAGCCGAATTTGGAGCAAATTTCGGCTTAATTTGAATGAATTTTCAATAATTTTCCAAAATAAGCCTTTTTCGGAGCATATTTTGGCTTATAGTGGAAGATTTTTCGAAAAATGTCCTAAATATGCCGTTTTTGGAGCAAATTTCGGCATATTATTGATGATTTTATGATAATCATGCTAAATAAGCCGTTTTCTGAGGAAATTTCGGCCTATTTGAAAGATTCTTCGAAGATCTTCCTATATAATCCGTTTTTGGAGCAAATGTCAGCATATATTTGATGATTTTAAGATAATCATGCTAAATAAGCCATTTCAGAGTAAATTTCGGCTTATTCTGGAAGATTTTTCGAAAAATATTCCTAAATAAGCCGTTTACGGAGGGAATTTCGCCTTCATTTGCAACATTTTTCGAAAATCGTACTAAATAAGCGGCTTTCGGCTTAATTTGGATGAATTATCGAAAATATTCCAAAATAAGCCTTTTTCGGAGCATATCTGAAATTTCAGCTTCATTTGGAGGATTTTTGGAAAATCTTGCTAAATAAGACGTTTTAGGAAAAATTTCGTCTTAATTTGGAAGATATTTTGAAAATCGTGCTCAATAAGCCGTTTTCAGTGCATATTTCGGCTTATTTTGGAAGGTTTATCGAAAATATTCCTAAATATGCCGTTTTTGGGGCAAATTTCTGCATATTTTGGAAGATTTTTCGAAAATATACCCAAATAAGCATTTATCGGAGCAAATTTCGTCATTATTTGGATGATTTTTCGAACATTTCGCTTAATAAACCGTTTTCGGAGTAAATTTCGGCTTAATTTGTAATGATTTTTCGTAAATCTTGCTAAATAAGCTGTTTTAAGAGCATATCTGATCTGATCTGTTATCTGATAATCTCAAATGGGGGAGTCACATCGAAAATGTTACTACAAAGGCATATAGAAACCTTCACTTCGTAATGAGAAACCTAAAACGGAGTGGGAGGGGAGTCAAAGAAAGGGCGTATAAATCGTTAGTTAGGCCGATAGTCGAATATGCGACGAGTGTTTGGGACCCCCACGAAACGGGCCTAAGTAAGAAACTTGAAGGCGTGCAAAGGAAGGCGGCTAGATACGTAGTTGGAAAACACAAGAAGGATGAGAGTGTTAGCAAAATGCTAGATCAGCTAGGATGGGAATCGTTAGCGTCGAGAAGGAAAGCTTTTAGGTTAGCGGGAGTATTTAACGCGTGGAATTGTAAAGAGAAATGTAAAGATGGTTGGGCAGAACTACGGGAGAGATTCGAAAATCCAAGCTATATTGGACGCGGCGACCATAATTTAAAAATAAGAGAACGCGAGCAGAAAACAGATGTTGCAAAATATTCTTTTGTTAATAGAGGAATAAGAGAATGGAATGCTTTACCTGGTGAACTTCTCATTCCAATGCCAGAAAACGCAAAAAAATTTAAAGCTAAGTTAAGTAATATTTGAATTAGTACATTAGTAATAACAGCCGTTGCTGGATTGCAAATTAAACTTGTATTTTCTAAAATAATAATTATTTCTTTATTATGTAACATTCTTTTATGAGGTTTGTCTTTTATATTTCACATTGTTAACATTCTTTTATGAGGTTTGTCTTTATATTTCACATTGTTTGTATCTTTCATGTTTGTATATTTTATATATAGTACTGAATTGTGTGACGTACTGCCTTCGGGAGGTTTTGGGGGGTTTTCCTCTCGACTTGGGTGAATACCAGGCAGGATATTTTATATTTCCCTCCCCCCACAGGGAATGGCTACCACCTGGCCTCGTGCCTAATCGTAGTCTAAAGTGTAATAAATAAATAAATAAATATTTTGTCATCTTTTGGATGATTTTTCGAAAATTTTGCTAAATCGGACGTTTTGTTGAAAATTTCGACTAAATTTATATGATTTTTTGGTAATCTACCCAAATAAGCCGTTTACGGAGGAAATTTCAGCTTTCATTTGGAAGATTTTTTCGAAACTCTTGCTAAATTAGACCTTTAAGGATCAAATTTTGACTTAACTTGGAAGATATTTCGAAAATCTTGCTAAATAAGCCGTTTTGAGAGCATATTTCGGCTTCTTTTCGATGCTTTTAAGAACAACTTGCTAAATAAGCCATTTTAGGAGTTAATTGTGGCTTGATTTGGTATATTTTTCGAAAATCTTCCTAAATAAGCCGTTCTTGGAGCAAATTTCGTTCTAATTTGGAAGATATTTCGAACATACCGCTTAATAAGCCGTTTTCGGAGCAAAATTCGCCTTAATTTGTTGGATTTTTCGAATATTTTGCTAAATAAGCCGTTTTGACAGCAAATTTCAACTTCATTTGGATGATTTTTCGAAAATCTACCCAAATATGCCTTTTTCGGTGCAAACTTCGTCTTTAATTGGAATATTTTTCGAATATCTTCCTAAATAAGCTATTTTTGGAGTTAATTTCGGCTTAATTTGTAAGAGTTGTCGAAAATCTTGCTAAATAAGCTGTTTTCGGGACAAACTTCGGCTTATTTTGGAAGATTTTTCGAAAATTTTGCTAAATCAGCAGTTTTTGGAGCAAATTTCGACTTAATCTGGAAGATTTTCCGAAAATCTTGATAAATAAGCCGTTTTTGGAGCAAATTTCCGCATATTTTGGAAGATTTTTCGAAAATCATCCCAAATAAGCCTTTTTCGGAGCAATTTTCGTCATTATCAGGATGATTTATCGAAATTCTTGCTAAATAAGCCGTTTTTCGAAGTAAATTTCTAACTAATTTGGCAGATATATCAAGAATCTTGTTAAATAGGCTGTTTTCAGAGAAAATTTCGGCATATTTTTGATAATTTTAAGAAAATCCTGCTAAATAAGCCGTTTTCAGTTCAAATTTCGGACTAATTTGGAAGATTTTTCGATCATCTCGCTATGTAAGCCATTTTCGGAGAAAATTTCGGTTAATTTGTACGATTTTTCGAAGATCTTCCTAAATAATCCGTTTTTGGAGCATATTTCGGCATATTTTCGATGATTTTATGATAATCATGCTAAGTAAGCCGTTTTCGGAGAAAATTTCGTCTTATTTTGAATTATTTTTTAAAAATCTTGCTAAATAAGCAGTTTTCGGAGCGATTTTTTGGCTTAGTTTTGATGATTTGGAGCAAATTTCGGTTGAATTTGGAAGATTTTTCGATAATCTGTCAAATTAAGCAGTTTTTGGAACAAATTTTGGCCTAATTTGTAAGATTATTCGAAAATCTTGCTAAATACACCGTTTACGGAGGAAATATCGGCTTCATTTGGATGAATTTTCGAAAATCTTCCTTTATTAGCCATGTTTGCAGCAAACTTCGTCATATTTTAGAAGATATTTTGGAAAACTTGTTAAATAAGCCGTTTTCGGAGCAAATTTCGGCTGAATTTGGAAAATGTTTCGATAATCTATCAAATTAAGCAGTCCTTGGAACAAATTTTGGCCTAATTTTTAAGATTATTCGAAAATCTTGCTAAATACGCCGTTTACAGAGCAAATTTCTGCTTCATTTGGAAGATTTATAAGAAAATCTTGCTAAATAAGCCGGTTTTGGAGCAAATTTCAGCTTATTTTGGAAGATTAATCGAAACATTACTAAATAAGCAATTTTCGGAGCAAATTTCGGCTTAATTTGGAAGATTTTTGTTCTGGTGTCGAACCTGGAACCATTACGGAAACGATATCTACTCATTCAGCAACTCGAAAATTTCTAATTTAACTCTTATCGTTTGATCAAATGATCAACTTTTCATTTTGTTTTTAGCAATTAATATGAAACATTCTCATTTTAAACGACACTTATATATTTCGATGCAATTTGAAGAGAGAAAAGTCAACCAAAAGTGATGTTTACAAACAGTGGTTTCAAAAAAAAACGTCTGAACATTTGTGTGGTCAATGATATCCTCAAATCATATAACATAGCTAGCTCATTTGAGGTAATGTATGTTTTTTCGACAATTTATTTTTATTTATCGAACTTGCATCCATGTTTATTATCTTGAGAATATTGTATGCTATATATCTTGAAAGGAACTACATATTTCGTTGAATGAATTTTTGCAGAATCACCTGACCCTTAAACTGCCGAAAAGTTTATTGTATGTTTTCTAAAGGCAAATGCAGGAAAACATTCTTGCTTTTTTGACCTACTATTTCAATTTTATGGCCCAATGAAGAGTCCAATCACCAAGTCCTCTCCATTGTTCAGGGAATGGGTTTATCTCAAATGGTTTTTCCTTATGCCGGAAAACCCAAATATAAAAGGTTCTATATTTAACCCCTCTTAATGTTTTCCTACTTATCTCCGTTATTCGCTGCCTTAGGGTGCTTTTTATTTTCTTTGTGATTAGTCAGTATTGTTACAATTGAGATATTTGAATATTATTTGATATCAAAATTAACAGAATACTGCAAAGAAAGTAATCTGAACTGCATATTGAATCAAAATTTCCTATAAAATAAATAAAAATTGGCAATCACATATCCAATAATGCAAAGCAATTTAATTTCTCGGCAGTAACCGTTGACTGAATCCTAAGGATTAAGGTTCATCCGGATTATGAGGGTCTATACCTGCTACCACTATCCAGTTGAAGAAGGAAAATATCTCCCACACATAGTTAATGGGAAAATGAGAAGAAGGCAGCTCCCTCAGCCAAGGGGTTAGAAGGCATAGCAAATACAAGAAAATGTCAAACCTGAAGGGTTAGCTAAAAATCAGTCATGTTTACTGAATATTTCTTTGTCTCTCCTGTACCAAAAGTTACAGACATTTACATGGAGGAGTTTCATATGTTGGCAGTCTACCAGAGAGAGTAGAGGAACTGAGTGGACCTGCTCTTCTTCAGATGGCAATCAAAGAGTGTTGCAAATGATCTTCTATATTTTGCATCTTCAATGAACAATGAAGAACTTGACTATCCTGAATTTTATTAACTATAGAGAAATATTTACCTTTAGTTTACTTAAATGAAATACTACTTAGAATTTCCACAACTTTTACATAATTCTTTCATTAAATGTATCTCATTTCATGAGCAGGTCCTTAAACACTTATAAATTGCAGTCTTAATTAAGCTTTTTCCAGTTATGGATACCAAATGTATGTACAAGAATTGTGATCATTCCTTAGAAATGTTACATATTTCATTCTATTTAAGCTGATTTTTTTTACTGAATATAGACAATAAATGATGATGACAGTCTGTAAAGTTATCAAGATCATTGAAACTGGAGGTTTGCATTTCATACACCTAGAGCAGAGAAAGAGCTCTAATGATATGAGAGTGTAGCTTATCCAAGATGTCTTAAATGAAATAAGATATTATCAGACTTTGTAATCATTCAAATATTCTAAAATGTCTCTCTCTGTAAACTTGTCATTAACTGAAAATGTATTAAATAGATAAATCCTTTGATTGACTTTTACTTATCCCCAAATATGGAAGGAAATTTTATGGCAGATCTTCCCATTTCTCTTAAAACTAATCTATGGCATACATTTTTAAAGATAAGAGAATTTTGCGTTCTCCTAAAATGCTGAAACTGATTTTCAGAATAAAGCAATTCCTTTTTACCTTTGACTAGGGACTGATAACACCTTGTTGATTGATGGCTGTGATTGCTTACTCTGAAATCACTGTTTGTTTCACATCAAAGAACGTGGATCAAAATGTTAGTTGTCGAGCAGCTAGATCGATTACATGTACCATGGCCTCCTCTTGACGTACATAATTAGCAAATAAAGGTGTTAAACATGAAATTAGAATTTAAGGACATGGTGCCATAAAGATGGCATTCTCATTTGGAATCAACAAAAGCAACGTATGTAATTGATGACGTTATTTATTCAGAGTTTAGGAGACTTAGTATTTTCTTCTAACAAAAACATTCATTCACCCTCAATAGCCCACACTCATTGGAGCTCTACGGATATTTACCAGCAATTGCAGTTCCCAATTCCTCATACCTTAGTCTGAAATGTAGAATGTAGGAAAATTTAGCATTTCTTATAAAATTTTATGCAGTAAAACTGTTTAACTGTGAAGTTTTATTTTGTGGAAACCCAAATAATTCCACTTGTAGGTTATACGAAATTGATTACAATCATTTTATCCAAGATTTTCATCCAATAATCCTTATAATTTTCAATGTAATGTAGATATATGTGAATATATGTTGAAAATTTAGTTCACCAATCCTTATTGACAATCCATTGAGAAGAGTAATTTCGTTAAAACACATTCATTAGCGAAATTAAAGAATTGGAGAAGTTTAGATATTGAATATTTCTGATATATCGCATAAAACTCTTATGATTTCACATTATACCATATGCATTCGAATGATGAAACTGTATTCCTACACTCCCAGAGATTTTTATCCAGGCTTCGCTATGATGGAACAAGAGAAATCATGTACCGCCCTTCATCCTAAAATTCGTAGCGATGGTACGACTGTTCAGGAACTCGATTTTGGCGGAATCGGTGCGGTGGCTTTTCTAAAGCTGACTCATAGCAGTCGGAGCATTTGAACGGAGCGGACCTGTCTCTGCTGGCGTCTCTCAACGTTGGACAGCTTGGCAATGTAAAAACTTTTGAAATGTTCTAGTTATTCAATGTTTATTGGTCTTATATCTTACGGATGAGAATTCGCGATTGCAACGAACTTCTGATGCGATGATTTTATGTCAACCTTAGTGTTTACAATGCCTTATTTCTTTTCTAAGTTCGTCTCTAAGCGGCAGGAAAAGCGTGTGGCAGTTGCAGTGTGCTATTCGCCCGAGCTACAGGATAATTCTCCACTATGTTGCAAGGCAAAGTCGACGGAAGTTGAAGTTTCAGGATGCTGTCATTACTCTCTTTCTCGGAAGATGGGTACGTACTTTTCAGTTTGGCCCTCTTACTGTAAGAATATCCTAAACTTTAAACATAACTCAATAATGGAATAGTTTTCTAGGCTCCGTGTTTCATATTAAGGGAAGTCGTGATTCATGCACCCGCTGCCACGCGACGAAAGGCGGCATACGCAGTTGAGTTTAGATATTTTGGTCGAAAAGAAACGCAGAGTAGCCTCATCATATCTAAATAACTTTGAAAATTCCATCAAATTCGATCAGTAAACTTTCCCGAAATGGTCGTAAGTCGAACCTCGCAAATCAATGTCAAAAAATATTCGTAATCGCTGACGCTAAAATCTCTGAAGATCTCTATTTATATATATTCTATCATTCATTCATACAAATAGGCCAAATCATCCATTTAAATAAGGGAAATGCATGAGCTTGGCTTGAACAATCGTATTTGTCGTCAAGGGGACCTGAGGCTTTTTAGAGACCACTCGAAATAGCCTCAGGATTTCATCTCAATAGTGATTACATCAGTCATTCAGTGAGGATTTGATGATACTTTTACAATGGAAATTGCATTAAGATTCCATCCGAATCGGTCCGCTCAATTCATCTCCACTATTATTTTTCATTATACTGAATCAGAAAAGAGGCGATTTTAAAATTAGTAGATGAAGCGGATCTTCTCTGAAAATGAAGATTTATGAAATAACGGTTACCGATTCATAGATTGGTAGCATCAATATACTGAGGGATTTTGCTTTTGAGACTGCGTTCTAACTTTCCATCCTGGTCAATTGAAAAGGATATCCATTCATCTTAGATATGCATTTAAATTCTGTATCACTTTCGAATACTACTACTCGAAGAACTTAGCTTAGAATTTAAAAGGGACGTTGCTTGGTCTATGCTTTGTTGACTTTGAAAAGGCCTTAGATAGAGTTTAAAGAAATATCTTCATTGTGAATTTTTATCTTTTGGAGTTATGATTCGGAATCGATTTATCATCATAACAAATTTTAGTAGGTTTCCTCATTAGTAATATGCTGTTATAATATAGACTCGTGTAGAAGAATGTGAATTGGACATATAAGATTAAGGACGACGATTGGAATTGATCAGAGATTCCTTATAATAAAGAGATAATTTTTGGTAATTAAATAAGAAGCACGATTAATCAGGTAAGGCTATAGTGCACAATGTAAAGTTAGAATGTGATTGCTATAGAATGTAAGTTATTCCAAACATCCAATTATGGAATGATAGAGATGATACAAAGGTGACTAAATATAATATATCCCTATTTGTTGTTCAATTGGGATATTTCCGTGTTAACTGCTGATAAAGGAGAGGACTTTGACTTATCTTGTACTGAAGTGCTTCCGAAAGAGAACTCTCAGAGGAAGGGTAATGCTTGCAGAGAAAGAACGCACACTTGGCAATCGTAACTACTTTTGTTTACCACCGGAAACACAATTGGAGTGAGGTTTCTTTAGATGAAAAGAATACAGAAAGGAGATAATAGATAGAGAATGAAAAGAATTCACTCATAGCTCTGGAATCTATTTTGTATCGCTTGAAAGTTCGGCTAGTGGTGGTAACTGCCCTCCCTCGCAAAAGGTTGCTTTCGTTCCTGAGCTCCATTCATAGATGATTCATGCTATGCTCTCGTAAATATACATGGTAAAGAGGAATGCGACACGATCCTCTGAAAATGGATTCTCGTCGTTCATGGCTTTGCAAAACATTCTCGTGATGGAACAGTTACTTAATTGGAATGTTTTAATGGAAGGCCTCGATCGCCTCCAACCTAGCCATTCTCGCGATTTCGTTGATCTAATTCAATGAGTAACGACGCCTAATCGCTTAGCTATATATTGAATACTGCTTGATGGAGCGACTCGATGATATTTTTCTCGATTATATATAACCGTATAGAGATTTGTTTTCGGAATACCAAACGCATGTTAATCTAAGTGTTACTTCGCGGTCCACTTCGGCCATTAGCTTTATTCTTGAGTCTGTTATGTATTGCATTTGTTTACTCATTTTTGAAGAAAAGGTATGTATTAAGGTGTTGAGCAGGGAATGAGTTCTTTCAATAGCTTCCCATAAAAGTGAATGTTTCGTTACAGTTCGAGGATGAATTCAAGATTAATTTTTATATATGTTCGGTATGATTATATTCTATTCAGGTCGTAGTTTCCCGACAGCATGCTGCTGTATTCCGTAGCCTTTTCAAGAAATTGCAGGTGAACGTACAGTGTTAAACATTTCCAAGTATTTATGGTATGCTACGGTGCGCTTTAAGGTATATTTTTTTAAAATTACCTAATCTTAGATGTCTTCCTAAGCCTTATAACCTACGCTACTTCTACCTTTTTTTCTGGTTTAGGTTTTAGGAATCTTCCGACTTCACTTGTACCATTCCTTTCATGGTGTTGCGACCCTTTTTTTACTAACTGGCTGATACTCCAACGCCTGCTTTGGGTAAGTTTCCTTAGACATTCTTTTCCCCTCTTCTTTTACTCTACAAAGTTAACCAACGTTGGCTGTAAACCTAGGCCTTCTCTTAATGACGTTTTCCATAATTTGCCTAACGTTGTACAGACTTTCACGGTCCTAAGAATTTTATTTCCAACGACTGTGTTTACATGATTTTATTTTGTTTCGCTGCCTAACATTCGGATCAATACTAAATTTGTAAGATTGCCTATAATATATGAATCACGATCTGGGTTTCATTCCTGGTGTTACCTTTGAAATTAGTTCTTATTCTCCCACAAGCTATCACGAAAAAGTTAATTTCATTTCTAATATCTCTGTCCTCGTCGTACGTCATATTGCATCCCAAATACTTGAAATGAGTTACCTATTCCTATGAAACAATTTTTTTTATGTCATTACCTTCTAAAAATTCCATTGGTTTGGTTTTTCTCTTAAAATATTCAGGTTAAACCTTTTGCTCAGTGTTTCTAAATAATAGACCACTTGCAATTTATTTTCTCCAGTTTGGAGAAATACTTGATCATCGGTAGGTAACATTGTAATCAAGAACTCGGAAGACTATGCAAGGAGCTACAATGCCTTCTCTCTGTTTTCTCAGAAGGTTATCTACATGAAGACGGAACTAAGCCCTTGACAGACCTTGCCTAAAGTCTTGGTTAATGACATATGCTGTGCCAACAGATTCCCAACATCAATCATCATACTGGAGCTCCTGTACAGGTTAAGAGTAACTTTGATGATATTTTTGCCAAATTCTCTTTTCTCTTGAATTGTGAACACATCGTTTCTCAAGCATATCTTTATTTCTGGATATTTCTAGAGCCCAAAATTATTGTAGCTCTGAGTAGTATTAAACTCTGAAACTAATTAAAGCTTTAAAGATATTCTGGGATAGTTTCAAATTAAGAGAAACGACACTGTTGTGCAGGCTTTTTCTAAAACTGAAAGATATTATAGTTAAAAATATTGCGACGTTCCCACGCAAGCTACAGTGAAGTGTAAACAATCTTTCGTTGTATGTAATTGCGTCTCCTTATTGTTTTGTTTTTAATTTTCTCTCAATCTCAGGCAAGAGTATACTGTTAGCTCGACGACATGCACATATATCAGTGTATAATAAATTCGAAAAAAAACAGAATATGGTATTTTGATTTATCAGATTTTTACAAATCAGATTAAATGTGATATGTAGATTTGTCACATTCCTTTTGATCTTGTTAGCGTAATCCACAAGATCTCAAAAACATCCGTCAGGTATATTTTTGGTGCGTGGTATAATTATCACAAGTAAACCTGCCACACTTTCTGATGGGTGTAAATGTGCCACTTTGGAATTCTGTGGGCGGTAAAAAAACAAGGAAATTTTCACGGTGAGACATAACACTTTTGACAATGTTTAAAACGATTTTGTTAATGGCTCAGATTTTTGTAGTTAGTCGTGTATAGAATACAATCATTTTGTTATATGTCAATTATTTTAATCATCTTCACGCAATAATATAATTTTGGCAATGTAAGGAACAGTTTTGCCTATCACTCACGCCATTATTTATCACTATTGTTACTATATGCGTGAATGAAATAAATTTTTCAGTTTTTAATAACTTTTACGTCTAAAATCAATTATGCACTATTCGCTTCAGAGGGTAAAAGGGAGATGAAGATAGCTATGAACCGCTTTCAAGTTGCTATCTACAAGATTAATCGCCAAACCGAATGAAAGTAGTTATCTAAGTGGTGGAAGGAGAGGGGGGTGATATGCACATTTAAATGGCTGTGTGATATTCATCAAACCTCCCGTATCGACACTTCGTTTATCTTGAACGGCATGGTTTTGCGAAGATCCAGTTTCTTTAATGGGTTGTTGTTCCTGGATTGCAATGAACGATGTTGTATAGTCTCTAGTTTCATAGCATTGTAGAACTGGAATCTTTTCTTATTTAAAACATAACGAGTTACTTCCGCGATCCCTTCCTTGAACCTTCTGACTAACCTTCACCACGTTTAATATTTTCTAGTTTATTACTAGATGAAATTTCTCCAATCGCTTAAAAGCAATTCTAATTTGTAAACGTCAGAGTTCTTAATGCTTGGTAACGCTTCATAACGCTTAATGAATTAATTTTTTTATATATCTGAGAAAATATTGCAGATTAGGAGAAGTTAACGATAATAAATGTTGTCTGATGATGCTGTTCACAGTCGGTTAACTATGTATCCAATTCCAATATGCTCTACTACTATAATTATCCAACTCCACGTACCATTCCGATGTACCTCAGAAGAGGATATTGCGACTATGAATCGAAAAGAAAGAGTAGATGTGGCTGCAGAGTATCGAGGAACAACAGCCCGAATACGGTTGATATTTTTATCCGCCCCAACTTAAGTAAAAGCATCCATCTTCTCGAAATATATTTAACACAATTTGTGATAAATTTCATTTGCATTACGGTGAGCGGGTGAAACGTATCAGTTTCCTTAAGATATAAACTAATTTCCGACAAAATATGTCCATTGTAAAGCTGTGTTCAATATTTTCCCGTTCCTAAGAGGAAACGGGTTTTCTTGAGGTAGAAACAGCTTTAGTGTTTTATTCACGATTTGGAATGGTTTTAATTCTGCCTTTTAACTTACAAGGCATACGCATGCAAGGAATACCCGCTCGCCAATGTTCTGTCTTCTAATTTTTCGCACTGGATTGAATTATGGTAAATTTTCCTTATTGAAGTTCAGGTTTCGTGGTATATTAGAAAATCAGAATGCTTTACATATTCGTCATATTCCTGACCCGCGTGTGATTGATGGTGAGGGAATATAAATTCAGGAGCTAAGATGGAGAATTGTAGAGAAATTAGCTACACTTTGTCATGGGATTTACGTTAGAACCGAGACCCTGATCTTGGAAATTTTGTGAAATATTTCCCAAAATCTTGGATTGCAGCCGTGTTGTAAAACATTTTGTTGTTATTCCTCTATTAAGAACCATTTTCCAAACGGCCAGAGGGTTTTCTCCTGGTTTCTACTGAGTAGAAGGTACACTATGTTTACTGCTTGGATACCCCCTTATCCTTTTCGTCCTCTGCTGTGATAAATACAAAATTTGATGGAGAATATATTTTTGATTGTATTATGTAACGTAGGACACACGCTACAGAAATTTCTAATAGTAGGTATGCATATATACGTAGGTAATAAAAGATGAAAATTTTGATATATGTTGTGAAGGAGTAGTTGATAAAATCTTGCAATAATGATCATGTTAACCTCGAGCAAAGGGATTATTCCTCTACCGCTCCCTACCTTGTATTTAATTAGGTATTGTATATTTGTATAAGTATTGTATAATTATTTAATAATATATTATATATTTGTTGATAGTGACATTTTAAAAATCAATGCCTTTGGTTTCATAGATGCAATTTGACGTGAGGTCCTGCAGCGGTGAGTTCCTCTCTAGGGGTAGAAGGTGCCTTTCGAGGATGACCAGCAACATTCTGGCCTACTTGCGTCGAATTGACCGCGAAGAGCCAGAATAAGGGGGTGATACTTGTGCGTTGTCAGTGCTGTGTGAGTGTGAACGTGAGTGAAAGGTGATTTGAAAGGTGCGCATCTTTCAGTGTTTAGTGAGCGCTGTATTCAGTGATTAGTGTATGAGTGACAGTGTATATGTACGTGAACACAGCCTGTCTTGGAATACTTATAAGAAGGTAAGTTAATATTCTTTCTTTGCTTCTATATATGATTTGGTGATGGGCACCAGAGGTCTTCCTAGGCGTAGTATTAATCACCAATACGTCCCTGCAGTGTTATAGCACGGTATCCCATATACCTTTCTTTATGCTCTACTCTTATGAAATGAACAGGGTGCCCCAAGTTTGTGAGCTCCTTTATTATTTCCTTCCCATTTTCTCTAGCTGGTTAATTGTTAGATTTGAAAACTTTTAGCATGGGGTCTGGCTAGTCCTCCATGATGCTACATTTCTTCTGTGAATAAACGCTTTATGAGTTTTCATCCATAGAAGGTTTAAGGCAATGCTTTAGCTGAAGATAATTTCCGATTGCTACATTGAAACTAAATTTGCTTTACCGGTAAAAAACACTGAGGTTTGATGGAGTATACATTCCTTATTAAGAGTTCATTTGTAAAAATGTGGTGTTAGAATGATAGATTAAAAGAATAATTGAACAGCCATAATACCTTTTTTTAATCATAAATGCGTGATATATGGATCGTATTCCATGCATAGCATTATTAAAGTGACTAGATTTTTACAGTCCCCCACCATTGACCTGGTTGGTTCTAATGGAAGATAATTGTTCTCTAAATGCTCTTGACAGTATTATATTAATTTTAATTTCTCATGCTACTTCGATTGCCGATATTTTTTCACTTTCAATATCTTGTATAGCATTTTGAAAAAGAGCTGCTTGATTGTATATATAAACTATAGCCAAAGTTTTGAGTATCTTTTTCAAAAAACTCTTCTTAATTTCTAGGACGTTTATCCTGTGTTGGAAAGAAGTATTTTAGAGGATTGTAGAATTTAAAATTTCTTTCCATGGCTGGCAAAGGAGCTTACCAGCGCCTTTTACAGTTTGCAAGAATTTTTTAATATTTGACATCCGCTGATTAGCTAAATTCTTTCAGCATTTCAACACTCACGGTGTGCATGTGGAAATACATACACTAGGTACACAAGAATATGTTTTACTAAGGAGATTTTCCACATGCATGATGAACAAATCAGAAGCTGCTTCAACGGCGATATGTATTATGTGCGCTGCACAACCAACACAAACAATTTTTTCGTACAATTTTTAAGAATATTCTATATGTGCCTCTTCTCGCTATTCCTCCAAAATTTGAGTTCGTATTTTTTTAATTAAGAAGTATGAAGACCTACGTTATTGCGTCTATAATTTGGGTACTGTATTTACTACGAATTACGATTTCTTGTGGAAGCTTGACAATTCTTCTCGAAACGGTATGCTTTAATTACATATTTGATTAAATACTACATAGAGAGCATTTCATTTTCGAACTCCTTTCAAAGCATCAATTTTTAGGCCCGCAGTAAGAATTAGAATCTTTACCTCGCGTATAGTACCCAAAAACGCATAGATGAAACGTTCAAGGATCGATCTTACATAGAAGAATACCATCAAGAGAGCACATTAAACTTCAAAGTTCAAAAATGTTACACGACAGCATCATAAACGCACAGAATATGGAAAAATCGAAATTTAAATCTCCGTAGCGTATCGAGGGGAATATTAGCTTGGCAACCATGTTCTACCGAAATCAAAATGTATTTCTTAATTTGTTTATTCATAAGCAGTATCATAGCAAAGACTTTCATATTGGATATATAGCGAATAGCTATCAGAAGATAGGTCAGTGGTCAGTAGTCAAAATAAACACTTGTTATATTTAATAACTTTTTTGAATTGCCGATGGACTGTCAAAGTGATCGTATTTAAAAATAACTCGATTTTCTCGCACAAAACTTCCGATTGTAAATTTTGAATATCAAACTATGAAAATGGATATGTACGGGATTTTGACTCTGTCAGTACTTTACCGTCAAAATAAAAGCTTATTTCATTATCTTTTTTATAATTTTTGATTACAGTATAAACAGTTTCAATAATCATAAATTGAATTATCTCTGTATATTAGTAGAATGATTTTGATTAAATAATTAGAATTGAACATTACGATCATAGACATCAATACAATGTCCACGTTATCAGTGCTAAAATGGCTGAATTCAAAATAAAATCATTATCTAATATGAATAAGCATGATGTGTGTGAATAAATGCATGATAACTTTTATTCGAGTACCAAAAACTGCACGACTTTCACACTTTAGATGACTTAAAATGTACTCCCAGCGCAGATTGCAGTTTAAATCTTATTTATCGTCCTCAGATCTCACCCGCACCAAAATTCCCGTTGTCACAAGAAAACAGGTACACTTCGTTTTTATCGCTTCCAGAGTATTTTTATATTGAGAAATTAAATTATAAATGACAGCAGAACGAAATCAATGCTACTTCCAAAAGAATTTCATAAGGGTTTCACTTTGGAATATTGTGGTTTATTGCTGAAAAGCACGCATTTATAAATTGACTCTTCGGTGAATTCTTCCATATAAGATTGGGACTATGTTCTCATGTATTTCATTCACTTATTTACTCTATAAGCATCGGATAAATGATGCATGACATTTGATTCCTAATTGTTATTGTTACAGTTTGATTATGATATAAAGGTAGATGTAAGCCTGAAGTTGATCTATCGTTTAATTCACGTATTTCATTATCATAATGTATGGAAATAACATACATCGTGCTAAAGCGAATGAATTCCATAACACCATGATTTGCTTAATATTAACGCTAACATATCCTAGAGCTTCATACGATTGTCATAGAACTTTTTGAATACATTCAGCCTTTCTGTCGTAATCCGATATTTAGAAATTCATATATTGTTAATGTCATGAAGGAAATTTTTATCAGAGGTGCCTCTTACTTCAGAACTGAGAAAATTATAAAACACGCGATTGGAATATGAATCTTGATTGAATATTATCAATATCTATATCTTGGGTAAACGTTAAAGTAACACCACGCCCTAACTGTAGTCCGGACAGAGAATGAGCGCTAAGTCTTTCTAGTTATATTTTGCTATCCTCGATCTTAGATTGCGGTCCCAGAAAAGATTCCATATTTGAGAAATGCCCGTGATTTGCTCGTTTACGGTTTTCATCCTTATATCTCTTAAAAAATAAAATGCGGTTGTCGAAATCTCTTTCCCTTACGAATACACATGAATTTCAGATAAATTTGAGAGGTTAGAATCATTGATAGGATATATTAAGAAAAGGCATTATTCAGTGTGTCGAAACTTCTTCCGTGTCGATTCGTAGGGAAAGAGTTAAGAAATTTCTCTTAATCAGTTCCACTTTGCCAACGATGAGTTAATAAAACGCAACTACCAAGTGCACTTTTCGTTGGGTAAATCAATAATTTCAAGTCCTGAGAATCGTCTTTTAAGAAGATTTCATCCTTATTTTGGAAGATTGTTCAGATACCGTGCTAATTAAGACCATTTTGTGCGATTTCCGTATTAACTAGTAGTATCTTTTAAGGATAATCTATATATGTCGTTTTGCGTCCGTTTTCAGCCTTATTTTGGATTCTTTCTGAAGGATCGACCTTAATACCTTTTTGGGCCGTATCTTCCTTTTATTTTCAGTATTCTTTAGATAAAAAGGTATATGACACGTCATCATACCGATTTCAACATATCATTGGGAAATTTTAAACATCGTACTAGATTATTTGCTTGTTGGGGCGATTTCATCAATATTTCGGATAATCTTTCAAATATCGAGACGGAAATGCAGGTTTTCCGGCGATTTGTAGCCTTTATTTGGAAAAATTCACTAAAATCCGGTTGAATAAGCTGATTTTGGAACCTGTTCAGCTTCATAATAAAAGATGCTTTATTATCACCGAAAATACGATGTCTTTGTGGCGGTATCATTTTTATTTCGTGAGATAATTTTTAAATACCGAGCTAAATAAGCCGACATTGGGTCGATTAAATCTTATTATGGATACTTTTTTAATATAGTGCCAAGTACGATGTTTATCTGCCGATATCTTTATCTTCGAGTTTTTTGCAAAAGTAACGTTAACAACTTCGGTGAGTCTGGCGATAGTATGATCGATAAAATCATCGTCAATTTTACCCGTCTGATAATTTAAAAACGGTTTTAAACGGGAGGAAAAGTTATTGGAATTGTTTTTTGTCGTGTACTCTTAGTTAGGAAGTTCATTTCTTTAGGGAGAGAATGAAGAAATCTTGAAATTTTAGGAGTCGTGCAGTTTACGATTTATGGGGGGCAATACACCCTAGCTTGAGAAATTAGAGTAGCTCAAACATGAGTTGATTGTTTACATAAAATAAACAAAGAAAACATTTCCTATGTATTTTAGGAATTCGTATTAAATCTATTTCTCTCAAATCCGCCCCGATTTCAAACTTATCTACAAAATCAATCGATCAATATATATAAGACTTATTTTACAATATATTAAATATATTCTATAGTTGAATAATTATATATAAGAATTAAATATTAACTATTTTACTTTCATATTACATTATAAAATTTCCGTGGTTTCCCATGTTGGTCTGGGTTTTATATTTCTTCGAAAATCTAATTTATGGTGCTTTCCTTCTAAACCTCTACCATATACTTAAATAGGAAATTCGTATGTGTGACGAGCACCTTTCTGGGAGGATACAGACTTGAAATTTAGCGTATGGTTAGAGAATTCATATCCGTAACTCGATATGCAAGGAAATCTTCCGAAATAGTTCTGGGTTCGACATCTGGACATTTACGTGACACGCTTGGTTATATACGACGGTAATCTGGGAGATGTTATTCCCCCACTCCCAAGCACACACTCTTTCTCGCGTCCTTTCATACTCAGAGACACACACATGTGTGTGTTAGAGTATGATGTAGCAGCTGATAACATATACACGTGTAAAGAAGTGTGTATCTGTCATCAGATGCTCTCATCATACTCAAAGAAAAAACATCCCTCCCTCAGTAAACCTCTGCCACTTCTTCTCCCTTCCCTTTTTATCCTCTTTATTCCCAAAGGCTGATATTTATTAGGGGAATTCATTAGAAAATATCATTGAGTACAAATTCTCCTGGCCTTACATATTTGAACGTCTATACATTAATCAAGGTTTTATATGGCCTAGGATGGAATCTTGAAAATCTTTAATAATATTAGTATTTTTCACAAAACATTATTATTATATAAACTTAAATATGCTTATACGTCGATCAAAATATATATTTCATCTAGGATATTAATGTAATATTATAATTAGATTTTACATCAAAGAGAAACTTAATACTTTAACAATATGTCTAGAAATATAATTAAAGGTAACAATAAAAAAATCAACCCTTCCATAAAGAAAATCAAGAGAATATTATTATATTTCATTTCATTTTATCTTCAATGATGTTCGCCCAGCACCCTTCCATTGCGTCACCATCTAGTTCTTCGTGTCCTTTGGTTATTTCTGCATCCTTTAACCTTGACTCATCAGCTTCTTCATATCCCTGAGTTTGCAATCCACTGCATGAGATGTGTACACCATGCGTTTGTTCTTTAAGTCTTCCGTTACCAGTTGCCCCAGAATTGCTCCATTCAGTTACAGGGAAAGACATACAAATCAAAGGAAATTACTTGAAATGGTAACTCATTGAAGAATTGAAGCACATGCAAACTCGACCTGACCTTATTCGTATATTTTAACTTATGCTTTTAGAGCAAATTACATTCTAATGATTTGAAAATCTAAAGGGGCAAGTAAATGATCGTAAAATAATTTCTCATTTAATTGAAATCTTTTGTGAGTATTAACTATTTCAAACCGAAAATTAAGCCCACTGAAAATTAGGTGAAATGTAGGCCATAATTTCTGAATGTCAATCATCTACTGCTTAGAGAAAAACCTTGATGTCTTTAAGATTTATTAAAGTAGTCCATAGGCATTGGTCGTCAAGGAGATTGGTTTTCTAAAACTCAAAGGTTTACCAAATTTTTGTTTCATTTTATCAACTTTCTTGTTAATTCGAATTGAATAGAGTATATTCCTCGACCAAACTGACAATCACTCTCAAATTTACATGCAATAGTTGGCTTACATGGTATTTATGTAGATTTAGGTCCTAATTAATTTAAAATTTTGATAGAAATATTAATTAAATTCCCTTGCTTTTGGTTCTCACATAGAATTTGTAAGCCTCTATAATTATTGTAACACTAGTGAATTAATCTTATGTAATAATCCTCAATGTGTATGTATTTATTTATCCGATGTCAGTTACTTACGTAAGAAATGGACGGGAGAAATATCGGAACATTAATTTCATGCATTTCCGGACGTGATATGGGTTTAAATTTACGAAGTCATTTAAGATCCAATGGAGTAATAGATATTGATATTTGTCTATCCAAAGTATCCTTGATTCTCTGGATGACCCGAAACACTCCCATAAGAAATGCACGTAAAGTTCGTTTTCATCGGTTGCAGACTTTTATCTGTAGCAGGGTTTAATCTAAAATAATGGTCCTACGAAATCGAGACAATTAAATAAAAATTAAATTAATATTCATATTTTTGTCGGATAGATGGTCGAATATCGAATTTTGGTCAAAATTTTGAGAAGCATGACGTATAATTAGTGTAATTTTGCGTGTATAAAAAACTCCTAGGAACAAAATCTTGAACCTTACGCTCATACGAATACAGAGAAAAAATGTCATGAGAAGTGTATGGGTAAATACAGTGGACCCTACGTAAAGGATTCGAAAACTTTGGTGATGTTGACTGAGCCAAATAATTTTTCAAATAATATAACCTTCTATACCGTAAATGGCTTAAAATTGCACGTCGAGAATAAGGTTAAAATAATAAAATGCTTCCTTCTGAAATTATGGAAAATTCTCACCGAAACAATTCCGAAGGTAGTAATGCAAATAAAAGTTGATATTGCTTTAACCACAAAATAAAAAAATACTTTCTACAACGTGTTTTCGCGGATGCTATACATTAATTTTGTTATTATATAACAATTGCATAACTGAATAGCAATTTGTTTGGCTGTTTTTCAGGTGGAACAGATAAATACGATAATAGTAGAACATTTTTCTATAAAGTAAATTTATTTCCGCTACTCTTACGGGAGAATATAAATAAGCTTTATATCCATTCTTTTATTCTCAACGGCAACGTTGAGGACAAAGACCTAAATTCGGAAGGCATAGCTGAATAGAAAGGGAAATATTTTGAAGATGGCATTAGAGATTACACGTAAGGAAATGAAAAATCTTGCTAACTAAGCAGATTTCGGAGGAGTTTTGGGCTTATTTTGAAGATTTTTCGAAAAATTGCTAAAGAATCCGTTTTTGGAGCAAATTTCGGCTGTATTTGGAAAATTTTTCGAAAATCTATCAAAATAAGTAGTTTTTGGAACAAATTTTGGCCTTATCTGTAAGATTATTCGAAAATATTGTTAAATAAGCCGTTTGCGGAGCAAATTTAGGCTACATTTGGAAGATTTTTCAACAATCTTGCTAAATAAGCTAAATAGGATCAAATTTGAAAGATTTTTCGAAATTGTTTCTAAAAAAGGCATTTTCAGACCAAATTTCGGCTTAATTTGGAAGATTTTTTGTAAAATCTTCCTTAATTAGCCGTTTTCGGAGCAAATTTCTGCATAGTTTGTAAGATTTTTCGAAAATTATTGTAAATAAGCCGTCTTAGGAGCAGTATTTGGCTTAATTTAGAAGATTTTAAAAATATCTTGCTAAATAAGCCTTTTTCGGAGCAAATTTCGGACTAATTTGGAAGATTTATCAAAAATTATGCTAAATAAGCCGTTTTCGGAGCAGTTTTTAGCTTAATTTAGAAGATTTTTTTTTAAATCTTGCTCAATAAGCCGGTTTTAGAGCAAATTTCGGCTTAATTTGGATGAATTTTCGAAAAGTTTACTTTATTTGCCATTAATGTAGCAAGCGTTTGCATATTTTGGAAGATTCTTCGAAAAACTCGCTAAATAAGCCGTTTTCGGAGGAAATTTCGGCTTTATTTGTAGAATTTTTTCGAAAAACTTACTAAATAAGCCGTTTTTGGAGGAAATTTCGGATTCATATGGAAGATTTTTCGAAATTCTTGCTAAATAATCCGTTTTCGGAGCAAAATTTCGGCTGAATTAGGAAGATTATTCGAGAATCTATCAAAATAAGTTTCCTTAATTAGTCATTTATGTAGCAAACTTCGGCATATTTTGGAAGATTTTTCGAAAAGCTTGCTAAATAAGCCGATTTCGGAGCAAATTTCGGCTTAATTTGGAAGATTTTTAAAAAATCTTGCTAAATAAGTCGGTTTAGGAGAATATTTCGCCTTAATTTGTAAGATTTTTGAAAATCTTGCTAAAAAAGCCGTTTACGGAGGAAATTTCGGTTTCATTTGGAAGATTTTTTCGAAAATCTTGCTAAATATGCCGTTTTCGGAGTAAATTTGGACATTATTTTGATGATTTATCAAAAATCGTTCTAAAAAAGCCGTTTTCGGAGCAGTCTTTGGCTTAATTATGACGATTTTTTTTTTAAAATCTTGCTCAATAAGCCGGTTTTTGAGCAAATTTCGGCTTAATTTGGATGAATTTTCGATAGTCTACCTTAATAAGCCTTTTTCGGAGCAAATTTCGTCATTATTTGGATGATTTATTGCAAATCTTGCTAAATATGTCGTTTTTGGAGCAAATTTCAGCTTCTTTTGGAAGATTCTTTGAAAATCGTACTAAATAAGCCGTTTTAAGATCAAATTTCGGCCTAATTTGGAAGATATTTTGAAAATGTTGCTAAAAAAGGCATTTTCAGAGCAAATGTCGGATTATTTTGGAAGATTTATCGCGAATCATGCTAAATAAGCCGTTTGCAGAGCAAATTTAGGACTAATTTGGAAGATTAATCAAAAATAATGCAAAATAAGCCATTTTTGGAGCTGTTTTAGGCTTAATTTGGAAGATTTTACGAAAACCTTGCTAAATAAACCGTTTACAGAGGAAATTTTGGCTTCATTTGGAAGATTTTTTCGAAAATCTTACTAAATGATCGGTTTTCGGAGTAAATTTTAGCTTAATTTGGATGAATTTTCGAACATCTTGCCAAATGAGTCGTTTTCGTAGGATATTTCGGCTTAATTTGGAAGATTTTTAAAAAATCCTGCTAAATAAGCCGGTTTTAGAGCAAATTTCGGCTTAATTTGGATGAATTTTCGAAAATCTTCCTTAATTAGCCATTTTTGCAGCAAACTTCTTCATATTTTTGATGATTTTCGATAGTCTACCTAAATAAGCCTTTTTCGGAGCAAAATTTCGTCTGAAGAGTTTTCGAATATCTATCAAAATAAGCTGTTTTTGGAACAAATTTTGGCCTTATCTGTAAGATTATTCGAAAATATTGTTAAATAAGCCGTTTGCGGAGCAAACTTCGGCTACATTTGGAAGATTTTTCAACAATCTTGCTAAATAAGCTAAATAGGATCAAATTTCGGCTAATTTGAAAGATTTTTCGAAATTGTTTCTAAAAAAGGCATTTTCAGACCAAATTTCGGCTTATCTTCTTTAATTAGCCGTTTTAGGAGTAATTTTCTGAATAGTTTGGAAAATTTTTCGAAAATCTTGCTAAATAAGCCGGTTTAGGAGAATAATGCGCCTTAATTTGTAAGATTTTTCAAAAATCTTGCTAAATAAGCCGGTTTAGGAGAATAATGCGCCTTAATTTGTAAGATTTATCGAAAATCTTGCTAAAAAAACCGTTTACGGAGGAAACTTCGGTTTCATTTGGAAGATTTCTCGACAATCTTACTTAATAAGCGGCTTTAGGACGAAATTTGCCTTAATTTGGAAGATTTTTTGAAAATCATGTTAAATAAGCCGGTTTAGGAGAATATTTCGCCTTAATTTGTAAGATTTTTTGATAATCGTGCTAAATAAGTCGTTTTCGGAGCAGTTTTTGGCTTAATAATGAAGATTTTTTTAAAAAAATCTTGCTCAATAAGCCGGTTTTGGAGGAAATTTCGGCTTAATTTGGATGAATTTTCGAAAATCTTACTAAATAATCGGTTATCGGAGTAAATTTTAGCTTAATTTGGATGAATTTTCGAACATCTTGCTAAATATGTCGTTTTCGGAGTAAATTTCGGCTTAACTTGGAAGATTTTTCGAAGTCGTCCTTAGTAAGCCGGTGTCGGAGCAAATTTTGGCTTAATCGTAGGATTATTCGAAAATATTACTAATTAAGCCGTTAACCGAGCAAATTTAGGACTAATATGGAAAATATTCCGAGAAACATCCTACGTATGTCGTATTCGGAGCAAATTTCGCACTAATTTGGAAGATTTATCAAAATTCATGCTAAATAAGCCGTTTTCGGAGCAGTTTTTGGCTTAATTAGGAAGATTTTTAAAAATATTGCTAAATAAGCCGGTTTTGGAGGAAATTTCGGCTTAATTTGAATGAATTTTCGAAAATCTTCTTTAATTATCTTTTTTTGCAGCAAACTTCGGCATATTTTCGAAGAGTTTTTCGAAAATCTTATTAAATAATCGGTTATCGGAGTAAATTTTAGCTTAATTTGGATGAATTTTCGAACATCTTGCTAAATAAGTCGTTTTCGGAGTAAATTTCAGCTTAATTTGAAAGATTTTTTGAAAAACTTGCTAAATAAGCGGTTTTGGGAACAAATTTCTGCTTATATTGGAAGATTTTTCGAAAGTCGTCCTTAGTAAGCCGTTTTCGTAGGATATTTCGGCTTGATTTGGAAGATTTTTAAAAAATATTGCTGAATAAGCCGGTTTTAGAGCAAATTTCGGCTCAATTTGGAATATTTTTAAAAAATCTTGCTAAATAAGCCGGTTTAGGAGAATATTTTGCCTTAATTTGTAAGATTTTTTGAAAATCATGCTAAATAAGCCTTTTTCGGAGCAAATTTCGGACTAATTTGGATGAATTTTCGAAAAGTTTCCTTTATTAGCCATTAATGTAGCATGCGTTTGCATATTTTGGAAGATTCTTCGAAAAAGTTACTAAATAAGCCGTTTTTGGAGGAAATTTCGGATTCATATGGAAGATTTTTCGAAATTCTTGCTAAATAATCCGTTTTCGTAGCAAAATTTCGGCTGAATTTGGAAGATTATTCGAGAATCTATCAAAATAAGCTGTTTTTGAAACACTTTTTGGCCTAATCTGTAAGATTATTCGAAAAACTTCCTATGTATGCCATTTTTGGAGCAAATTTCTGGCTTCATTTGGAAGATTTTTAAAAAATCCTGCTAATAAGCCGGTTTTGGAGCAAATTCGTGTTAATTTGTAAGATGTTTCGAAAATCTTGCTAACTAAGTAGACTTCGGAGCAAATTTCGGCTTAATTTGGATGAATTTTCGAAAATCTTCCTTAATTAGCCATTTTTGCAGCAAACTTCGGCATATTTTCGATGATTTTCGATAGTCTACCTTAATAAGCCTTTTTGGGAGCAAATTGCGTTATTATTTGGATGATTTATCGCAAATCTTGCTAAATATGCCGTTTTTGGAGCAAAATTGGGGTTAATGTGGAAGATTTTTAAAAAATCTTGCTAAATAAACCGGTATTGGAGCAAATTTCGGCTTAATTTGTAAGATATTTCGAAAATCATGCTAAATAAGCCGTTTATGGAGGAAATTTTGGCTTTATTTGGAAGATTTTTTCGAAAATCTTGCTAAATATGCCGTTTATGGAGGAAATTTTGGCTTTATTTGGAAGATTTTCCGAAAGTCTTGCTAAATATGCCGTTTTCGTAGTAAATTTCAGCTTAATTTGGATGAATTTGTCGAAAATCTTAACTAGCCATTTTTGCAGCAAATTTAGGCTACATTTGGTAGATTTTTCAACAATCTTGCTAAGATCTCAATCTCAGTCGCAGTCGAGTCGTCGAGGTGAAAGGACGTGTCAGCAGGGAGCTCCGTGCTAATAGAAGAAAGGGTGAATTCAAGGGAAATGGCAGGAAAGTTAAGTACACCTAAATGCATTGTTTGTAAGAAGGGAGTTAAGAACGGCGTACACTGCAGTGACTGCAAGCAATATTTTCACTTTAGCTGCAGCCTCTTCAAATTAGAGAACTGCGAGGAAGACGAGTGGAGATGCAGCGGTTGCAGTAAGAAGAGGGATAAGGACACCAGGGAAGAAAAGGATCTGGAGATTGTGCGGCTGCGGATGGAGCTGGAAAAGTAAAAAGAAAAAGTGAAAAGGTTAACCACGGAGAATGAACAGCTGAAGGAAAAAATGAAAACCTGCACCATCAGCGACAAGGAAAACTCAAAGGTGACATCTAAACCTTTTAATGATGTTTTAGTGTTGGGAGATTCAATGTTAAGGTTTAGCGGGAATGGGTGTAAAAGCAAGGGTGCTACTGTTGAGTGTTTGCCGGGAGTAAGGGCGGAGCAACTGGGTAACAAAATTGGGAGTATGGGGGATGAAAGAAAAGAAAAAGTGGTTGTTTTACATGTGGGAACAAACAATATAAAAGGGGCTAAAAGTAGTGACCACGTGGTTGGAGAAATCTATGACTTGTGTACTGTTGCCAAAAAGAAATTTAATAAGGCTAAAATTATTGTAAGTGGGATAGTTAAAAGGAAGGATGTTGCTCCGGGAAAAATTGAATATATTAACAGGGGTATTGCATGGGTATGTAGAAGTCAGGGGATAAATTTTTTAAATCCAAATCAATGTATTAGGGAATGGGACTTGGGAAGGGATGGTTTGCATTTTAATAGAAGGGGGGCTTTCAAGTTCAGTAACTGCCTTTCCGATTCTGTTTCTTGGTATTTGCAGGGAAACTAATAAGATGCATCGGAGGTGATAAAAAGAGTGTAAGCGGTGATTATGATGACAGCGAGATTGAAGGAGAATGTGGAAATACCATCCATGACACGACGAAGAGGCTGTCAAGAGAAGAGCCCGTCAAGAAGAATAGTGCAAATATATGTAATAGAGAAAATACTTGTATTAGAACTTATGACGAAGGTAACGGTTTGAGAATTCTCCAGGTTAACTGTAGAAGCCTTTACAACAAACAGGTAACGTTTTCGTCTTTAATTGAAGCTTCAAATCCGGATATAATACTAGGAACTGAGTCTTGGTTGCATGAGGACATTTATTCGAGCGAATTTTTCCATCAGGGTTCGTGGTATATAGAAGAGATCGTGGTTCACGTGGAGGGGGAATCTTTGTGTGCGTTTCTGACAAATTACATAGTAATCTGGAATGGGTACGCGACGACTGCGAAATGCTAGGAGTTAAAATTACAAATCCGTTAAACAGGAGGGTATTCAAAGTAATTCTTGCATATAGGAAACCGAGTGACGATTTCGAAGTTTTAAACATCCTTAACGACCTTTGCGCTGAGACAATGAATGAAAACCTCATGGTCGTTTCGGGAGATCTAAATGTACCATACGTTAGTTGGGAAGGAAGCGCAGAGGGAGGGGGTAAACCCCAAGAACTCGTAAATAGCATTATTCGTGAGGGGGGTCTTACTCAGGTAGTCAAGGAGCCCACCAGGGAGTCGAGCATTCTCGATATTTTTCTCGTAAAGCCATTAGACGCAGTGATTAGAGCCAGCACTATTCCAGGTATAAGCGATCACAAAGCAGTGGAGCTCGTTCTTAAGTGGAATGTTCCCCAACGGTCACCAGTCCGAAAAAATATTGAAATTTTCCAGTATAGTAAAGCTGATAACATCGGATTTCAAGAATACTTGCGTCAACAATACAGAGAATGGGCAGGAATTGGGAATTCAGTCGAAGAGATCTGGGGAGCTTTTAAGAAAATTGTTTTCCGTGAAAAAAAATACGTCCCTAAGAAGCGACTAAAGAATAATCCAGATCCCGAGTACTACAATAAGAAAATTAGGTTGCTCAAAAGGAAAGTCAGGGTCGCGCATAAAAAGAAAGATCGCGATTTAGATTCGTTGGAATATTATAAACAATTAACTAAAGAACTAGCTGCCGAAAAAATACGCGCGGAGGAGGAATATGTAAAAAACACTCTTGACTCGGAAAATTCAAATGAGTTCTACAAATATCTACGCCGTAGGAAAGGAGATGGGAACAACTCATTCACAATAAATACAGGTGCAGGTGAAAAGCTGACCAAGGAACAGGAAGTCGCTGAGGCATTTAATGATTGGTTCTCTCAGGTTTATAATAAGGGAATCCGTAGTGCAGGCAAAGCTTTAATCGAGGAAAAGACACACAGAGGGGAAGAGGGAAGCGCAAATTATATCCAAATTCTCGACTCAGTTATTTTAAGGCACATTCAAAAATTGAAAAATAGGAAATCTAAGGGACCTGATGATATCTCAAGTGACGCCATTAAATTAGGAGGTAATTCAATAGTGCCATATTTTCGAACACTGTTTACTGCAACTTTAAACAATAATCATATCCCTGACGACTGGACTAAAGCGATCGTGATTCCAATTCATAAGGGGGGGTCCAAAACATCAGTTGATAATTACAGGCCCATTAGTTTAACTTCCCAGGTCAGTAAACTAATGGAAAAAATTATAGCAGACTACCTTCGTATATTCTGGAAGGAAAACGACTGGTTAAGTAAGAGGCAGCACGGTTTCAGGCAGGGGTACTCATGTGAAACACAGCTTCTCGGATTGGTGCAAGATATTGCTGAAACTATGGATAAACGGGATGAAATCGATGCGGTTGTCATTGATTTCGCTAAAGCCTTTGATAAAGTATCGCACGATATACTCATAACAAAAGTACGTGATTTAAATATTGACCAGCGGGTACTAAGATGGATTGAAAATTTTTTGAAGGGGAGAAAACAGAGAGTCAAAATCTGTGAAGTTGTGAACCACAGGGTAGCGTTCTCGGGCCATTGCTATTCATAATATACATTAACGATCTCCCTATTAATATTAAGTCCGAAGTTAGGTTATTTGCCGACGACTGCATATTATATAGGCGAATAAGAGATAGCAACGACCGCGATATCTTGCAAAGTGATCTAAAGCAGTTTTAGAGTGGACTAAATTAAACGATATGATGATAAACGTCAGTAAATGTAAGCATATTAAGTTCTCTAGAAAAAAGTTACATGAATTTAACCAATATACGCTAAACAATGAAACAATTCCTACCGTACATGATTGCAATTATTTGGGTATTAATTTATCTGATAATCTCAAATGGGGGAGTCACATCGAAAATGTTACTACAAAGGCATATAGAAACCTTCACTTCGTAATGAGAAACCTAAAACGGAGTGGGAGGGGAGTCAAAGAAAGGGCGTATAAATCGTTAGTTAGGCCGATAGTCGAATATGCGACGAGTGTTTGGGACCCCCACGAAACGGGCCTAAGTAAGAAACTTGAAGGCGTGCAAAGGAAGGCGGCTAGATACGTAGTTGGAAAACACAAGAAGGATGAGAGTGTTAGCAAAATGCTAGATCAGCTAGGATGGGAATCGTTAGCGTCGAGAAGGAAAGCTTTTAGGTTAGCGGGAGTATTTAACGCGTGGAATTGTAAAGAGAAATGTAAAGATGGTTGGGCAGAACTACGGGAGAGATTCGAAAATCCAAGCTATATTGGACGCGGCGACCATAATTTAAAAATAAGAGAACGCGAGCAGAAAACAGATGTTGCAAAATATTCTTTTGTTAATAGAGGAATAAGAGAATGGAATGCTTTACCTGGTGAACTTCTCATTCCAATGCCAGAAAACGCAAAAAAATTTAAAGCTAAGTTAAGTAATATTTGAATTAGTACATTAGTAATAACAGCCGTTGCTGGATTGCAAATTAAACTTGTATTTTCTAAAATAATAATTATTTCTTTATTATGTAACATTCTTTTATGAGGTTTGTCTTTTATATTTCACATTGTTAACATTCTTTTATGAGGTTTGTCTTTATATTTCACATTGTTTGTATCTTTCATGTTTGTATATTTTATATATAGTACTGAATTGTGTGACGTACTGCCTTCGGGAGGTTTTGGGGGGTTTTCCTCTCGACTTGGGTGAATACCAGGCAGGATATTTTATATTTCCCTCCCCCCACAGGGAATGGCTACCACCTGGCCTCGTGCCTAATCGTAGTCTAAATTATAATAAATAAATAAATAAATAAGCTAAATAGGATCAAATTTCGGCCAATTTGAAAGATTTTTCGAAATTGTTTCTAAAAAAGGCATTTTCAGACCAAATTTCGGCTTATCTTCCTTAATTAGCCGTTTTCGGAGCAAATTTCTGCATAGTTTGGAAGATTTTTCGAAAATTATGCTAAATAAGCCGTTTTCGTAGCAAATTTCGACATTATTTTGATGATTTATCGAAAATCGTGCTAAATAAGCCGTTTTCGGAGCAAATTTCGGAGTAATTTGGATGATTTATCATAAATCATGCTATATAAGCCGTTTTCGGAGCAGTTTTTGGCTTAATTTGGAAGATTATTAAAGAATCTTGCTAAATAAGCCGTTTACGGATAAAATTTCAGCTTAATTTGGATGAGTTTTCGAAAATCTTCCATAATTAGCCATTTTTGTAGCAAACTTCGGCATATTTTAGAATATTTTTTGAAAAACTTGCTAAATAAGCCGTTTACGGAGGAAATTTCAGCTTCATTTGGAAGATTCTTTGAAAATCGTACTAAATAAGCGGTTTTAGGAGGAAATTTTAGCTTAATTTGGATGAATTTTCGAAAATCTTGCTAAATAGGTCGTTTTCGGAGTAAATTTCGGCTTAATTTGGAAGATTTTTAAAAAATCCTGCTAAATAAGCCGGTTTTAGAGCAAATTTCGGCTTAATTTGGAAGATTTTTAAAAAATCTTGCTAAATAACCAATGGAAGAGCCTTATGGAATGGATTATCTAAACTTGGAATAGGAAAAAATAAATCTTTCTCCATTCCCACAAACATAAATTCAGAGAGCTTAAATGACTATTTCATAAACAATCACACTCAAATAAAAGGGCAAGACAAAAAGGATTCACTACAAACTATGATGAACCAAGCCCTTCTAACGTACTCTGAGTTCAGATTTACTCCTGTTTCCTGCAATGAAGTGAAAAAGACCCTGTTATCTATTAAATCTACAGCCACAGGTGTGGACAACATACCTATATCAATTATTCACAAAATTCTTCCTTTGATACTTCCTTACATTGTACACATATATAACTTCTCTCTCGCTCATGGCGTCTTCCCTAAGCAATGGAAAATTTCGATTATACATCCTATTCCTAAAACCTCTTCTGCATCCACTGTTAAGGATTTCCGGCCAATCAGTATACTTCCTTCGCTATCTAAAGGTCTTGAACGTCTCGTCAATCAACAAATTACACAGTTTTTATCGGCAAATAATCTATTTGATCCGTTTCAATCAGGTTTTAGGCGCCATCATAGTACCTCTACTGCTGTAACCAAAGTCACGGATGACATTAAATTTGCAATGGACAGCAAGAAAATTACATTTCTAGTCCTGCTTGACCTCAGTAAAGCCTTTGATTCGGTGGATATAGATTTACTCATAGCAAAAATAAAAGCGTATAATTTCTCCACTAGCGTTCTCTCGTGGCTTTCCTCTTACCTTGCTGGAAGGTCACAATCGTGTCTCTTAAACAGGACACTATCCCCCATTCGAATGAATCATCACGGTGTTCCCCAAGGATCTGTTCTTGGGCCTTTATTATTTACCCTTTATATTCAAAACTTATCTTCGCAACTAAGCCATTCATCTTACCATTTATATGCAGATGATTTGCAAATATATCTTTCCACTGAGCCATGTAACTATCATAAAGCCATCGAAAATATAAATCAAGATATCTGTAGGCTAAGTGCATGGCTAAAATCTCTAGCGCTGGAAGTAAACCCTGCCAAATCCCAAGCTATGATCTGCGGACACTCGACAATTCTTCAAAATATTAATCGATTGAATGTACCAAAAATAAAAATTTATAATAAAGAAATAGAATACAGCTCATCAGTTAGGGATCTTGGCATCTGGTTGGACCAGTCCCTCACCTACGACACACACACCACTTCAATCTGCAAGAAAACCTATGCAGCGCTTCATAGCATGAAAAGATTAAAACACATACTACCCATTCAATTAAAAAAAACTCTTGTACAATCTCTTATTCTCCCTATTTTCGTCTACTGTGACATTATATTAAACGAATTGCCTACCTCAGTATCTTCTAAATTAGACCGTGCCTTCAATCAGTCTGTTAAATTTATCTTCAATGCCAAAAGGTCTGATCATTTTTCCCCACTTCTAATGGAACTAAAATGGCTTCGGCTTGATGGAAGGCGCAAACTTCATACCCTCAGTCTTGTACACAAAGCTCTTAATCAATGTTGCCCGAATTATTTATTCTCATATTTCCAATTTTTAAACCATAATCATACACAAGGAACTCGCCCATCTGGAAAGCTATTAATCCCCAAACACAGAACTGAATTATGCTCCAGATCTTTCATGGTACTAGGTGCGAAATATTGGAATCAATTATCTAGTACCAAAATGAATTCACTACCATTTTCTTCCTTCAAAAGAATGGTCTATGAAGAACTTTATGACCATCAAATGTCGAAAAGTAATGGAACTTCATTTATATATTGATGCATTCTGACCTATCTTCAAGTCGATTTTGATTACTCTCACTTCAAGCTTGTTAATTTTTAGATCAGCTTCCCACTCCAACATTCTCAAGCAATGATGCTCAGGTAGTCTGTGCCTTCTGCTCTTTCTCTTCTCACTTTATTTCAGACGGTGCTCAACCTCGACTGTTGTTGATGCGGAGCATGTCAGCTGAGAAGGGGACAGGCATATGGCATCGGCTGCTCATTATTATGTTATAATTATGTCATTACTCCATTTTCATTATATTTTTATTACTACTTTTTTTTTAATTTTATTTTTTGTATTTTTGCTTATGTATTTTTCGCTTTATTTTGATTTGTGAATTAGGGAAATTTATTTTATTTATTATGTGTTTTCACTGTGTTTTCGCGGGTTTTTTCGCCCCCCTTCTTGTGTGGGTGTTTTCCCGCAAAGTGGGTTTTTTCTCTATCAACCTTCAGTTATAGAGGTTTTTTTTCCCGCAAATCAAATCTTTCTTTTTGTTTTTTTTTCCTTTCTCTTTTTTATTCTCTAATTATTATTTTGAATCTTTATAGCGATATAACTTCATACGAGGTTAGGTGGAAGAGAGGCCCACTCGGGCCTAGCCTCGCCTAATAAAGGGTCTATTAAATTAATTAAATTAAATAAGCCGGTTTAGGAGAATATTTCGCCTTAATTTGTAGGATTTTTTGAAAATCATGCTAAATAAGCCGTTTTCGGAGCAAATTTCGGACTAATTTGGAAGATTTATCAAAATCATCCTAAATAAGCCGTTTTCGGAGCAGTTTTTACCTTAATTTGGAAGATTTTTTTAAAAAAATCTTGCTCAATAAGCCGGTTTTAGAGCAAATTTCGGCTTAAATTGGATAAATTTTCGAAAAGTTTCCTTAATTAGAAATTTATGTAGCAAACTTCGGCATATTTTGGAAGATTTTTCGAAAAACTCGCTAAATAAGCCGGTTTCGGAGCAAATTTCGGCTTAATATGGAAGATTTATCGAAAATCTTGCTAAAAAAGCCGTTTACGGAGGAAATTTCGGTTTCATTTGGAAGATTTCTCGACAATCTTACTTAATAAGCGGCTTTAGGACGAAATTTGCCTTAATTTGGAAGATTTTTTGAAAATCATGTTAAATAAGCCGTTTTCGGAGCAGTTTTTGGCTTAATTATGACGATTTTTTTAAAAAAATCTTGCTCAATAAGCCGGTTTTGGAGCAAATTTTGGCTTAATTTGGATGAATTTTCCATAGTCTACCAAAATAAGCCTTTTTCGGAGCAAATTTCGTTAATTTTCAAATCTTCTTTAATTAGCCATTTTTGCAGCAAACTTCGGCAAATTTTGGAAGAATTTTTCGAAAATCTTACTAAATAAGTGGTTATCGTAGTAAATTTTAGCTTAATTTGGATGAATTTCCGATCATCTTGCTAAATAAGTCGTATTCGGATTAAATTTCGCCTTAATTTGAATGATTTTTTTGAAAACCTTGCTAAATAAGCGGTTTTCGGAGCAAATTTCGGAGTAATTTGGATGATTTATCATAAATCATGCTAAATAAGCCGTTTTCGGAGCAGATTTTGGCTTAATTATGACGATTTTTTTAAAAGAATCTTGCTCAATAAGCCGGTATTGGAGCAAATTTCGGCTTAATTTGGATGCATTTCCGATAGTCTACCTTAATAAGCCTTATTCGGAGCAAATTTCGTCATTATTTGGATGATTTATTGCAAATCTTGCTAAATATGCCGTTTAAGGAGCAAATTTCGGGTTAATTTGTTAGATATTATGAAAATCATGGCTTTATTAGTAAGATTTTTTCCAAAATCTTGCTAAATAAGTCGCTTTCGGACTAATTTGGAAGATATTTCGAAAATCATTCTAAATAAGCCGTTCCTGGAGCAAATTCTAACTTATTTTGGAAGATTTGTCGTAAATAATACTAAATAAGCAGATTTCGGAGCAAATTTCGGCTTAATTTGGAAGATTTTTCTAAAATTTTGCTAAATAAGCCGGTTTTGGAGCAAATCTTGTTTTATTTTGGAAGATTTTTTGAATATCTTCCTAAATAAGCCGACTTTGGATCATATTTCGGCATATTCTCGATGATTTTAAGAAAATCTTGCTAAATAAGCCGTTCTAGGAGCAGATTTCGTCTTATTTTGTATAGTTTTTTGAAAATCTTGCTAAATAAGCCATTTTCGGAGCATTTTTGGCTTAATTTGGATGATTTTTTGAAAATATATCCAAATAAGCCTTTTTCGTAGCAAATTTTGTCATTATTTGTATGATTTATCGTTAATCTTGCTAAATAAGCCGTTTTCGGAGCAAATTTACGACTAATTTGGAAAATATTCCGTTTTTCCAAATATGCCGTTTTTTGGCCAAATTCCGGCTTATTTTGGATAATTTTAACAAAATCTTGCCAATTAGGCCGTTTTCGGAGCAAATTTCGGCTTAATTTGGAAGATTATTAGAAAATCTTTCTAAATAAGCCGTTCTTGGTGCAAATTTCAACTTATTTTGGATGATTTTACGGAAATAATACTAAATAAGCAGATTTCGGAGCAAATTTCGGCTTAATTTGGAAGATTTTTCTAAAATCTTACTAAATAAGCCGTTTTTGGAGTAAATTTCGTCTTAATTTGAAAGATTTTTTGAACATCTTGCTAATTAAGCGGTTTTGGGAACAATTTTCAGCTTCATTTGGAAGATTTATCGACAATCATGCTAAATAAGCCGGTTTCGGTGCAAATTTCGGCTTAATTTGGAAGATTTTTAAAAAAATCTTGCTAAATAAGCCAGTTTTGGAGGAAATTTCGGCTTCATTTGGAAGCTTTTTCGAAGATCTTCCTTAATTCGCCGTTTTTGGAGCAAATTTCAGCAATTTATAAAAGATTTATCACAACTTACTCTAAATAAGCCATTTTCGGAGGAAATTTCGGCTTAATTTGGAACATTTTTGAAAAATATTGCTAAATAAGCATGTTTTTAAGTATATTTCGGTTTAATTTGTGAGATTTTTCGAAAATCTTGCTAAATAAGCCTTTTATGGAGGAAATTTCGGCTTATTTTGGATGGTTTTTCGAAAAATTTGCTAAAGAAGCCGTTTTCGGAGCGAATTGCGTCTTATTTTGAAAGATTTTACGAACAACTCTCGAAATAGCAAGATTTTCGAAAAATCTTCCAAACTAAGACGCAATTCGCCTCGAAAACGGATTCTTTGGGTAGATTTTCGAAAAACCTTCCAAATTAAGCCGAAATTTGCACCAAAAACGGCTTATTTAGGAAGGTTTTCCAAATATCTTCCAAATTAGTCTGAAATTTCCTTCGAAAACGGCTAATTTAGCAAGATTTTTTAAAAATCATCCAAATAATGTCGAAATTCGCTCCAAAAAAGGCTTATTTGCTTAGATTTTCGAAAAATCTACCAAAATATGACGAAATTTGCTCCGAAAACGGCTTATTTAGCAAGACTTTCATTAAAATCTTCTAAATTAAGCCCAAAAAATTGCTCAAATAATGGCTTATTTAGCAAGATTTTCGAAAATCTTCCAAATGTAGCCGAGATTTGCTCCGTAAACGTCTTATTTAGGAAGATTTTCGAAAAATCTTCCAAAATAAGACGCTATTCGCACCGAAAACGGATTCTTTGGGTAGATTTTCGAAAAACCTTCCAAATTAAGGCGAAATTAGCTCCAAAACGGCTTCTTTAGCAAATTTTTCGGAAAACCATCAAATTAAGCTGAAATTTGCTCCAGAAAAGGCTTATTTGCTTAGATTTTCGAAAAATCTTCCAAAATAAGACGAAATTTGCTCCGAAAACAGCTTATTTAGCAAGATTTTCA
Organism: Pachydiplax longipennis; assembly: GCA_036926295.1. Taxonomy (NCBI): domain Eukaryota; kingdom Metazoa; phylum Arthropoda; class Insecta; order Odonata; family Libellulidae; genus Pachydiplax; species Pachydiplax longipennis. Next base: position 2,543,381 of record JAVFKF010000037.1, read on the forward strand.
TTAAAATCTTCTAAATTAAGCCCAAAAAATTGCTCAAATAACGGCTTATTTAGCAAGATTTTCGAAAAATCTTCCAAATGTAGCCGAGATTTGCTCCGTAAAGGGCTTATTTAGGAAGATTTTCGAAACATCTTCCAAAATAAGACGTAATTCGCTCCGAAAACGGATACATTGGGTAGATTTTCTAAAAAACCTTCCAAATTAAGGCGAAATTTGCTCCAAAAACGGCTTACTTAGAAAGATTTTCTTAAAATCATCCAAAATAAGCCGAAATTTGCTCCAAAAACGGCTTATTTAGGAAGGTTTCCAAAAAACCATCCAAATTAAGATGAAATTTGCTCCGAAAACGGCTTACTTAGAAAGACTTTCTTAAAATCATCCAAAATAAGCCGAAATTTGCTCCAAAAACGGCTTATTTAGGTAGGTTTTCCAAATATCTTCCAAATTAGTCTGAAATTTCCTTCGAAAACGGTTAATTAAGCAAGATATTCGAAAAATCATCCAAATAATGTCGAAATTTGCTCCAGAAAAGGATTATTTGCTTAGATTTTCGAAAAATCTTCCAAAATAAGACGAAATTTGTTCCGAAAACGTGTTATTTAGCAATTTTTTTTGGAAAAATCATCCAAAATAAGACGAAATTTGCTCCGAAAACGGCTTATTTAGCAAGACTTTCATTAAAATCTTCTAAATTAAGCCCAAAAAATTTCTCAAATAACGGCTTATTTAGCAAGATTTTCGAAAAATCTTCCAAATGTAGCCGAGATTTGCTCCGTAAAGGGCTTATTTAGGAAGATTTTCGAAACATCTTCCAAAATAAGACGTAATTCGCTCCGAAAACGGATTCTTTGGGTAGATTTTGGAAAAACCATCCAAATTAAAGCGAAATTTGCTCCGAAAACGACTTCTTTAGCAAATTTTTCGAAAAATTCTTCAAAATAAGCCGACATTTACTCCAAAAACGGCTTATTTAGCAGGATTTTCTTAAAATAATCCGAAATAAGCCGTAATTTGCTCAAAAACGGCTTATTTAGGAAAGTTTTCCAAATTTCTTCCAAATTAGTCTGAAATTTCCTTCGAAAACGGCTAATTTAGCAGGATTTTCGAAAAATCATCCAAATAATGTCGAAATTTGTTCCAGAAAAGGATTATTTGCTCAGATTTTCGAAAAACCTTCCAAAATAAGACGAAATTTGTTCCGAAAACGGCTTATTTAGCAAGACTTTCATTAAAATCTTCTAAATTATGCCCAAAAAATTGCTCAAATAACGGCTTATTTAGCAAGATTTTCGAAAAATCTTCCAAAATAAGACGTAATTCGCTCCAAAAACGGCTTATTCAGGAAGGTTTTCGAAATATCTTCCAAAATAGACGAAATTCGCTCCGAAAACGGATTCTTCCGGTAGATTTTGGAAAAATCTTCCAAATTAAGCCGAAATTTGATCCGAAAACGGCTTCGTTAGCAAATTTTTCGAAAAACCATCCGAATTAAGCTGAGATTTGCTCCGAGAACTGCTTATTTAGGAAGGTTTTCCAAATATCTTCCAAATTAGTCTGAAATTTCCTTCGAAAACGGGTAATTTAGCAAGATTTTCGAAAAATCATCCTAATAATGTCGAAATTTGCTCCAGAAAAGGATTATTTGCTTAGATTTTCGAAAAATCTTCCAAAATAAGACGAAATTTCCTCCGAATACGTTTTATTTAGCAATTTTTTGGAAAAATCTTCCAATATAAGACGAAATTTGCTCCGAAAAAGGCTTATTTAGCAAGACTTTCTTTAAAATCTTCTAAATTAAGCCCAAAAAATTGCTCAAATAACGGCTTATTAAGCAGGATTTTCTTAAAATAATCCAAAATAAGCCGAAATCTGCTCCAAAAACGGCTTATTTAGGAAGGTTTTCGAAAAATCTTCCAAATTAGGTCGAAATTTGCTCCGAAAACGGCTTCTTTATCACATTTTTCGAAAAAACATCCAAATTTAGCTGAAATTTGCTCCGAAAACGGCTTACTTAGAAAGATTTTTCTAAAATCATCCAAAATAAGCCAAAATTTGCTCCAAAAACGGCTTATTTAGGAAGGTTTTCGAAATATCTTCCAAAATAGACGAAATTCGCTCCAAAAACGGATTCTTCGGGTAGATTTTCGAAAAATCTTCCAAATTAAGTCGAAATTTGCTCCGAAAACGGCTTCTTTAGCAAGTTTTTCCAAAAGCCATCCAAATTAAGCTGAAATTTGCTCCGAGAACGGCTTATTTAGGAAGGTTTTCCAAATATCTTCCAAATTAACCTGAAATTTCCTTCGAAAACGGGTAATATAGCAAGATTTTCGAAAAATCATCCAAATAATGTCGAAATTTGCTCAAGATAAGGCTGATTTGCTTAGATTTTCGAAAAATCTTCCAAAATAAGACGAAATTTGCTCCGAATACGTTTTATTTAGCAATTTTTTGGAAAAATCTTCCAAAATAGACGAAATTCGCTCCAAAACGGATTCTTCGGGTAAATTTTCGAAAAATCTTCCAAATTAAGTCGAAATTTGATCCGAAAACGACTTCTTTAGCAAATTTTTCGAAAAAACATCCAAGTTAAGCTGAAATTTGCTCCGAAAACGGCTTATTTAGGAAGGTTTTCGAAATATCTTCCAAAATAGACGAAATTCGCTCCGGAAACGGATTCTTCGGGTAGATTTTCGAAAAATCTTCTAAATAAAATAGAAATTTGCTCAAAAACGGCTTCTATAGCAAATTTTTCGAAAAACCATCCAAATTATGCTGAAATTTGCTCCGAAACGGCTTATTTAACAAGATTTTCTTAAAATCATCCAAAATAAGCCGAAATTTGCTCCAAAAGCGGTTTATTTAGGAAGGTTTTCGAAATATCTTCCAAAATAGACGAAATTCGCTCCGAAAACGGATTCTTCGGGTAGATTTTCGAAAAATCTTCCAAATCAAGCCGAAATTTGCTCTGAAAACGGCTTCTTTAGCAGATTTTTCAAAAACCATCCAAATTTAGCTGAAATTTGCTCCGAGAACGGCTTATTTAGGAAGGTTTTCTAAATATCTTCCAAATTAGTCTGAAATTTCCTTCGAAAACGGGTAATTTAGCAACATTTTCGCAAAATTATCTAAAGAATGTCAAAATTTGCTCAAGAAAAGGCTTATTTGCTTAGATTTTCGAAAAAGCTTACAAAATAAGACGAAATTTGCTCCGAAAACGGCTTATTTAGCAAGACTTTCATTAAAATCTTCTAAATTAAGCCCAAAAAATTGCTCAAATAACGGCTTATTTAGCAAGATTTTCGAAAAATCTTCCAAAATAAGACGCAATTCGCTCAGAAAACGGATTCTTTGGGTAGATTTTCTAAAAAAACTTCCAAATTAAGGCGAAATTTGCTCCGAAAACGGCTTCTGTAGGAAGATTTTCTTAAAATCATCCAAAATAAGCCGAAATTTGCTCCATAAACGGCTTATTGAGGAAGGTTTTCGAAATATCTTCCAAAATAGACGAAATTCGCTCCGAAAACGGATTCTTCGGGTAGATTTTCGAAAAATCTTCCAAATTAAGTCGAAATTTGCTCCAAAAACGGCTTACTTAGCAAGACTTTCATTAAAATCTTCTAAATTAAGCCCCAAAAATTGCTCAAATAACGGCTTATTAAGCATGATTTTCGAAAATTCTTCCATAATAAGACGCAATTCGCTCCGAAAACAGCTTATTTAGCAAGATTTTCTTAAAATAATCCAAAATAAGCCGAAATTTGCTGCATAAACGAAATATTTAGGAAGGTTTTCGAAAAATCTTCCAAAATAAGACGCAATTCGCTCCGAAAACGTATTCTTTGGGTAGATTTTCGAAAAACCTTCCAAATTACGGCGAAATTTGCTCCGAAAACGGTTTCTTTAGCAAATTTTTCGAAAAATCGTCCAAAATAAACCGACATTTGCTCCAAAAACGGCTTATTTAGCAAGATTATATTAAAATAATCCAAAATAAGCCGAAATTCGCTCCAAAAACGGCTTATTTAGGAAGGTTTTCGAAATATCTTCCAAATTAGTCTGAAATTTCCTTCGAAAACGGCTAATTTAGCAAGATTTTCGAAAAATCATCCAAATAATGTCGAAATTTGCTCCAGAAAAGAATTATTTGCTTAGATTTTCGAAGAATCTTCCAAAATAAGACGAAATTTGCTCCGAATACGTTTTATTTAGCAATTTTTTGGAAAAATCTTCCAAAATAGGACGAAATTCGCACCGAAAACGGATTCTTCGGGTAGATTTTCGAAAAATCTTCCAAATTAAGTAGAAATTTGCTCCGAAAACGGCTTCTATAGCAAATTTTTCGAAAAACCATCAAAAATTATGCTGATATTTGCTCCGAAAACGGCTTATTTAGCAAGACTTTCTTAAAATCATCCAAAATAAGCCGAAATTTGCTCCTAAAGCGGCTTATTTAGGAAGGTTTTCGAAATATCTTCCAAAATAGACGAAATTCGCTCCGAAAACGGATTCTTCGGGTAGATTTTCGAAAAATCTTCCAAATTAAGTCGAAATTTGTTCCGAAAACGGCTTCGTTAGCAAATTTCTCGAAAAACCATCCAAATTAAGCTGAAATTTGCTCCGAAAACGGCTTACTTAGAAAGTTTTTCTTAAAATCATCCAAAATAAGCCGAAATTTGCTCCAAAAACGGCTTATATAGGAAGGTTATCCAAATATCTTCCAAATTAGTCTGAAATTTCCTTCGAAAACGGCTAATTTAGCAAGATTTTCGAAAAATCATCCAAATAATGTCGAAATTTGCTCCAGAAAAGTATTATTTGCTTAGATTTTTGAAAAATCTTCCAAAATAAGACGAAATTTGCTCCGAATACGTTATATTTAGCAATTTTTTGGAAAAATCTTCCAAAATAAGACGAAATTTGCTCCGAAAACGGCTTATTTAGCAAGACTTTCATTAAAATCTTCTAAATTAAGCCCAAATAATTGCTCAAATAACGGCTTATTAAGCAAGATTTACGAAATTCTTCCATAATAAGACGCAATTCGCTCCGAAAACGGCTAACTTAGAAAGATTTTCTTAAAATAATCCAAAATAAGCCGACATTTGCTCTAAAAACGGCTTATTAAGGAAGGTTTTCCAAATATCTTGCAAATTAGTCTGAAATTTCCTTCGAAAACGGCTAATTTAGCAAGATTTTCGAAGAATCATCCAAATAATGTCGAAATTTGCTCCAGAAAAGGCTTATTTGCGTAGATTATCGAAAAATCTTCCAAAATAAGACGAAATTTCCTCCGAATACGGCTTATTTACGAAGATTTTCGAAAAATCTTCCAAAATAAGACGCAATTCGCTCCGAAAACGTATTCTTTGGGTAGATTTTCGAAAAACCTTCCAAATTACGGCGAAATTTACTCCGAAAACGGCTTTTTTAGCAAATTTTTCGAAAAATCTTCCAAAATAAGCCGACATTTGCTCCAAAAACGGCTTATTTAGCAAGATTTTATTAAAATAATCCAAAATAAGCCGAAATTTGCTCCAAAAACGGCTTATTTAAGAAGGTTTCCAAATATCTTCCAAATTAGTCTGAAATTTCCTTCGAAAACGGCTAATTTAGGAAGGTTTACGAAATATCTTCCAACATAGACGAAATTCGCTCCGAAAACGGATTCTTCGGGTAGATTTTCGAAAAATCTTCCAAATTAAGCCGAAATTTGCTCTGAAAACGGCTTCTTTAGCAAATTTTTCGAAAAACCATCCAAATTTAGCTGAAATATGCTCCGAGAACGGCTTATTTAGGAAGGTTTTCTAAATATCTTCCAAATTAGTCTGAAATTTCCTTCGAAAACGGGAAATTTAGCAAAATTTTCTGAAAATTATCCAAGGAATGTCAAAATTTGCTCAAGAAAAGGCTTATTTGCTTAGATTTTCGAAAAAGCTTACAAAATAAGACGAAATTTGCTCCGAAAACGGCTTATTTAGCAAGACTTTCATTAAAATCTTCTAAATTAAGCCCAAAAAATTGCTCAAATAACGGCTTATTTAGCAAGATTTTCGAAAAATCTTCCATATATAGCCGAGATTTGCTCCGTAAATGGCTTATTTAGGAAGATTTTCGAAAAATCTTCCAAAATAAGACGCAATTCGCTCAGAAAACGGATTCTTTGGGTAGATTTTCTAAAAAACCTTCCAAATTAAGGCGAAATTTGCTCCGAAAACGGCTTATTGAGGAAGGTTTTCGAAATATCTTCCAAAATAGACGAAATTCGCTCCGAAAACGGATTCTTCGGGTAGATTTTCGAAAAATCTTCCAAATTAAGTCGAAATTTGCTCCAAAAACGGCTTACTTAGCAAGACTTTCATTAAAATCTTCTAAATTAAGCCCAAAAAATTGCTCAAATAACGGCTTATTAAGCATGATTTTCGAAAATTCTTCCATAATAAGACGCAATTCGCTCCGAAAACGGCTTATTTAGCAAGATTTTCTTAAAATAATCCAAAATAAGCAGAAATTTGCTGCATAAACGAAATATTTAGGAAGGTTTTCGAAAAATCTTCCAAAATACGGCGAAATTTGCTCCGAAAACGGCTTCTTTAGCAAATTTTTCGAAAAATCTTCCAAAATAAACCGACATTTGCTCCAAAAACGGCTTATTTAGGAAGGTTTTCGAAATATCTTCCAAATTAGTCTGAAATTTCCTTCGAAAACGGCTAATTTAGCAAGATTTTCGAAAAATCATCCAAATAATGTCGAAATTTGCTCCAGAAAATAATTATTATTTGCTTAGATTTTCGAAGAATCTTCCAAAATAAGACGAAATTTGCTCCGAATACGTTTTATTTAGCAATTTTTTGGAAAAATCTTCCAAAATAGGACGAAATTCGCACCGAAAACGGATTCTTCGGGTAGATTTTCGAAAAATCTTCCAAATTAAGTCGAAATTTGTTCCGAAAACGGCTTCGTTAGCAAATTTCTCGAAAAACCATCCAAATTAAGCTGAAATTTGCTCCGAAAACGGCTTACTTAGAAAGTTTTTCTTAAAATCATCCAAAATAAGCCGAAATTTGCTCCTAAAGCGGCTTATTTAGGAAGGTTTTCGAAATATCTTCCAAAATAGACGAAATTCGCTCCGAAAACGGATTCTTCGGGTAGATTTTCGAAAAATCTTCCAAATTAAGTCGAAATTTGTTCCGAAAACGGCTTCGTTAGCAAATTTCTCGAAAAACCATCCAAATTAAGCTGAATTTTGCTCCGAAAACGGCTTACTTAGAAAGTTTTTCTTAAAATCATCCAAAATAAGCCGAAATTTGCTCCAAAAACGGCTTATATAGGAAGGTTATCCAAATATCTTCCAAATTAGTCTGAAATTTCCTTCGAAAACGGCTAATTTAGCAAGATTTTCGAAAAATCATCCAAATAATGTCGAAATTTGCTCCAGAAAAGTATTATTTGCTTAGATTTTCGAAAAATCTTCCAAAATAAGACGAAATTTGCTCCGAAAACGGCTTATTTAGCAAGACTTTCATTAAAATCTTCTAAATTAAGCCCAAATAATTGCTCAAATAACGGCTTATTAAGCAAGATTTTCGAAAATTCTTCCATAATAAGACGCAATTCGCTCCGAAAACGGCTAACTTAGAAAGATTTTCTTAAAATAATCCAAAATAAGCCGAAATTTGCTCTAAAAACGGCTTATTAAGGAAGGTTTTCCAAATATCTTGCAAATTAGTCTGAAATTTCCTTCGAAAACGGCTAATTTAGCAAGATTTTCGAAGAATCATCCAAATAATGTCGAAATTTGCTCCAGAAAAGGCTTATTTGCGTAGATTATCGAAAAATCTTCCAAAATAAGACGAAATTTCCTCCGAAAACGGCTTATTTACGAAGATTTTCGAAAAATCTTCCAAAATAAGACGCAATTCGCTCCGAAAACGTATTCTTTGGGTAGATTTTCGAAAAACCTTCCAAATTACGGCGAAATTTGCTCCGAAAACGGCTTTTTTAGCAAATTTTTCGAAAAATCTTCCAAAATAAGCCGACATTTGCTCCAAAAACGGCTTATTTAGCAAGATTTTATTAAAATAATCCAAAATAAGCCGAAATTTGCTCCAAAAACGGCTTATTTAAGAAGGTTTCCAAATATCTTCCAAATTAGTCTGAAATTTCCTTCGAAAACGGCTAATTTAGGAAGGTTTTCGAAATATCTTCCAAAATAGACGAAATTCGCTCCGAAAACGGATTCTTCGGGTAGATTTTCGAAAAATCTTCCAATATTTAGTAGAAATTTGCTCGGAAAACGGCTTCTTTAGCAAATTTTTCGAAAAACCATCCAAATTATGCTGAAATTTGCTCCGAAAAAGGCTTATTTAGGAAGGTTTTCGAAATATCTTCCAAAATAGACGAAATTCGCTCCGAAAACGGATTCTTCGGTTAGATTTTCGAAAATTCTTCCATAATAAGACGCAATTCGCTCCGAAAACGGCTAACTTAGAAAGATTTTCTTAAAATAATCCAAAATAAGCCGAAATTTGCTCCAAAAACGGCTTATTTAGGAAGGTTTTCCAAATATCTTACAAATTAGTCTGAAATTTCCTTCGAAAACGGCTAATTTTGCAAAATTTTCGAAAAATCATCCAAATAATGTCGAAATTTGCTCCAGAAAAGGCCTATTTGCGTAGATTATCGAAAATCTGCCAAAATAAGACGAAATTTGCTCCGAAAACGGCTTATTTACGAAGATTTTCGAAAAATCTTCCAAAATAAGACGCAATTCGCTCCGAAAACGTATTCTTTGGGTAGATTTTCGTAAAACCTTCCAAATTACGGCGACATTTGCTCCAAAAACGGCTTATTTAGCAAGAATTTATTAAAATAATCCAAAATAAGCCGAAATTTGCTCCAAAAACGGCTTATTTAAGAAGGTTTTCGAAATATCTTCCAAAATAGACGAAATTCGCTCCGAAAACGGATTCTTCGGGTAGATTTTCGAAAAATCTTCCAAATTAAGCAGAAATTGGTTTGAAAACCCCTTATTTAGCGAGATGCTCGAAAAATCTTTCAAATTAATAAGCATTTGTAATAACCAGCGATGGAATACCTTCCGGTCCGGACGCTTTCTTCTTGTCAACCTTTCGCAACTGCTTACCTATTCCATCCACTGACAACTCTATCGGCCCCATCTTTGAGACAACCCTCATAGAAAAATCGTTCGTGTGTCCATTGTCTAAAGTAAAGTTTTCCTGGTAATATCGATTAAGTAAGTTCGCTTTACCTATCGAATCACTTACTGTTAGTCCCTGGTCATTAACAAGACTAGATACTGAAGACTGACCTCCTCGAGATTCTCGGACGTAAGACCAAAACTCCTTCTGGTCGCTTCCTAAAGACTCTAAAAGGGTTTTAGATTTATATTCCAGGAATTCATTCTTCGATTCCTCCTTAACCAATTTTCGTACCTCCGCGTATTTCTGTCGCTCAATTTCAAAGTCACCTCCGATCTTCTCCATCCTCTTCATCCGTGCGTGTAAAAACCTTTGCCTCCTATGCAATGCCCGCAATTTAGGTTTCATCCAACGTGGTTCCTTACGCTCCCTCACGGTTTTAATTGGGACGAATCTAGCTAAGCCTTCTTTAAGTATACGAAGGAACTCTATCCAGCTATCCTCAACGCTATTTCTACTCACAAAATTATAAAAGTCGTCCCTGTTAACGTTGATATAATCCCTGAATTCCGAAAAATTCGCCTTACGAAACATATAAACCTGCCGAGGCGGCTTGAGTGATTTTACTATATCCGTTTTAATTACCAGTAATAATATCGCGGTCTGAAATTCCTTCTAGTATATTTATCTCATCAAAAAGGTGCGAATGAGACTTAGCTAGTAAGTCCAATACACTCCCTCGACCTTCGCGAATCGTCCTCGTAACCTTCTTGTTAAGTTGATCTAAAGCATGGATCGTAAAAGTATCTATTATATTCTGCAATATACTCTTCTCCCGACATGAATATGAACTCGATAAATTATCCCAATTAATATGGGGAATGTTGAAATCCCCACCTACAACGATGATAGGATCCCTCATTTTCTTCCGAATGATTCCTAGTGATTCGGCTAGTTCCTGTATACATTCAATGTTACTATCTGGGGGCCGATAAAACGAACAAAAGAGTACCTTCCTTCCGTTCCGTCCAAAAACCGAACTCCATACCAATTTACTTGTACCGTATCCTAGAAAGTCGACGCGCTGACTCTTCAAAGATACTTTTCCGTACATAACCATTCTCTCATCTTATTCATAAATTGCTTTCAATCCTCTAATGAAAAATAGGGTTTGTGCTACCACCAGTCATAATAAAAAATATCATTCTTACAGCAGTGTTATGCACAGTCTGTCCAGTGTTGACTAATTTTATTTTCATGTAACTACCAGCGTTATCTGTTAGCTAACAATGTGGTTAACTACCAATAAATACACACTTCCTCTTGTGTAAATTTCACTTGGATTTTTAATTTATTTAAGACAAAACAATTGACAGTAACTTCTGAACCTCGATTACTAAAGGAACGATTGAACAACATACCAATTTTAAAATTTGTTCAAAATTGAGTAAATGTACTACAGAAACAATCAAAATGAGTGTCAAAAGAAGGTTTTCAAGTGTTGGGTAGAGGAAATGCAATCGAGATGCTGCTAAATGATTTCGAAATTCATCAAAGAAATAGAGAGACAAAAATTTTACATGCCAAACTTGTGAGTATTGAATTGAACCAGACCTTTTTGCATTTGAGCCAAATATTGGTCAAATGGTCGTTCGTGCACTCACCATTGCGTGTGAAAGTTCTTGACCAAAAAAATGGTTGAACACCCACCATACACATTAATTTAGTTCCATGCAACTTCTGGCTTTTGAATTTAAATTACCAATAAAAGATAAGTAGTTCAACATGATCTGTAATGCTTCCATTGTGATTCTTAAGGCAATTCCAAAGAATTAATTTTTGGAATGCTTCAAAATATTTGACAAACACTTTGAATTCTGTATTGACACAGAAGGTTATTTATTTTGAAGAAATCTAGGGTAAGAAAAATTAGTATTTCCTTTTATTTTATTTCTCACCTTTCCCAATGCACACACAGCATATATTCAGAATAAAGACATAATTGAGCAAATGCATTTTAGTGACGATTTCAATCATTCATTTCTTTGGCATTGAAAAACTATTATTTCTGAAGCAATTTAAGGACCTCAGTGAAAGGAATTCAAGTATGAAATACACTTTCATTGAGTAATCTATAAGTAGTTCAACCACATTTTATTGCGTAAAACACATAATGAATACAGTTGAGTGCCAACTACAAAGTAATTCTGCATTTCAATTAGCCTGATTCAGAATCATTTCTGAGGAAAAAAAAACAACTGGGAGGAAAAGATTAAATACTAAATGTAAAAAAAATCATTCACCACAATGATACATGGGATACACTAGCTTTAAAATGTGACATCATATCAGATTACAGACATGAAAAACAAAAGTAATGTATTCACAAAGTTAAAACTGAATTGTGTTCCCTTTGTATAAAATAAATATATTACAATATGATACAATTACTCGCAAACACAGCCATCAAAAAAATTTTGAACAAGGTCAATATTATCATTTGCAACAATTTTAGACATCAAGGTTTTAAGTTAAGACTTTATATGATGAATAGCTACATGAGAGATACTCAAAACCAATATCATTTTTGTATACTAAAAGTCTGAATTTATGGCTCATGATGCCAAAATTGAGATTAAGATATTATATACAGATACAATTACTAGGTAAACATTTTCTTTTAAATCAGTAATTAAGGTAAATGAAAGTCTTACAGTTAAAACCATTCGACTTTACTTCATTGTGCCTTCTTTACAAACATTTTGTTATCCAAAAAATAAATACAAGAATGCAGCACAACTAAATATCATTAAAATTTTAAATATTAACACAGGTGAAGCCATGTATACTGCATAATATAAGAAACTGGAATAAAATATGATTTATATATGACACATGGATTTTAGTTATACATTTAACTTCAGATCTTACTAATTTAGAAAAGAATAGCCATTTATTACAAATTCAATGACAAATCATCGATAACGAGTGCTCATGTGTTTCACATTTTTTTTACCTCAATCTTCCAATCAAGTTTTCTTCACCTTAATGAGAAACACCATAACTTTTGGAAAATCAGAAAATAACAATAATAAAGAAAAAAGATAACCTGGAAAAGTGCTGAAGATGTACATTTACAGAGTTTAAGGGGGTCTTCTTGAATAACAGGTGCAACTTCAATACAGATTCGATAATTTTCAATAAAAATATGAAATGAACATAGCCCAATATTAACAAAGTATTTGATGGACACGAGGAAAGCAAATATGGCATCAAACCCATCATGTGAAAGAGAAAACCAGAGGTTATAATAGTGCAAATGTAGTGATTCATAACCCGTGTAATGAAAACAAAGTAAGCTAAGAATTCACCCTTCAATGATTTTTCATACTTCTTACATGGACTGATAATTTCAACTAAAGTCAACTAAGTCTCACTGATAATTTATGAAAAAAATATATACATAACTAGATTAATGTTAAAATTTGGTATTCATCAAAGCAAAGACACAGATTTATTTCAATGGTTTCATAATGTATTAATTACTTTTCCTTAGGCATACTTGGGGAAAGCTCTTGATGAGAGAGTCAAATCTGTAACTGTTGCATAAAGAGAGTATGATAATGAAATGGTATTCTTTGGCAAGCAGCAAATTTTACGGCCTTTTACTCTAAGGATAGGATGACCTCAAATGGTAAAGAATACAATCGTAATGGATTTCATCAAAGGATACCAACCAGTTAACTGCAAAGCATTATAATAACCATCCATTTCACTGGGAATATATTAAAACACTTCTCCTATAATCACATCTGGCCTTTTTAAAAAGTTAGAATTCAGGACATGACGTTTCTGTATAATCCAGCTATAATCAAGCAAGTTGATACCTATGTCCTAAACCTATCATGCCCAATGGTGCAGCAATATGGAGTAACACTTAAAAATTGCACCCAGCAAGTCCTTTCCTCACCCATTCCCCAGCCCATGCCATCTTCCTGTGTTCAACGCAGATCTGAGTTGTCACTGATTTGTTTCTTGATACGCAACAGCATTGTTGTATACCACTGGTCAAGCCGAGAGATGGAGTCATATTCCTTTACAGCCTCTGTAAAGGCCTCAACATCTTCCTCCTCCATATGCTCCATCAGGACCTACAAGATTATTTTTATAAAACAAATTATTACAAGTCACACCTCCATTGTCTGGCATAGAGTCCTTTTGAACTGCACAGAGATCGCAGAATTTAAAAAGAAGTTTGGAAGTAGATGTTAGATGAGGCAAACAGAGTAAACTGTGACTATGTGGTAACTGCAATTATGAGATTTAAAAAGGAGTGCAAGAGATAATAAGGGGAAATTCTATAAAATGTCTTTTTGTTCTTCCTGCATGTATTCTAATACTGGTTAAGTGTATCCGCCATCCAGCGATTAAATAATTCCCTGAGTTTTCAAAGTTATACATGGATAATATTTTTATTTTTCCAAGGAATTATTTGCTTCTTTCCAAAGGTACATTTTCAATTTCAAGGGTGTTCCACGTCCATTATAAGTAAATTCTGGCCAAATGCTAGTCATGTTATAATAATAAAATATTATATATTAAGCATAAACAGGTCCAAAAAAGGACAAGGAATACAGTGGATTCATATTCATTGGGTTCAAGAGTAGGCCTGAGACAAGGACAGTCACTTGGAGCATGAACCTTGAGGACATTTGGTTTGAAGAAGTTAATTTATTCTGTAAAAGAAATTTTTTCCTTCTCAAATTTACACACAAATCCTTTTAACTTTCATCGTCACCTGATGATGGTGATCATTTGCTTAAACTTTGCTTAATTCATTTGCAGTCATCTGCAAATGAATTTATGAAAAAGTAATGCTCTGTCTCTTCTATCACTAATAATGAATTTCCAAAAAACGCATTCTACTGAGGATCATATATTTTACTTATACAGTAAAAGTGCATTATAACTAGAGCTGACAAAAATTGGAAAAGAACTTCTTATAAAGCATACTTGTTATAGCTGATTTATAATACTAAATGCTCTCCAATCCAAGGGTAGCGGGTGTGGCAGAATGGATCTGTAGGGTTTTTAATTCTTACTCTAATGCCTCAGAATGCATAAAATACTACTTTTGGTTGTAAATATTATTTCATTTTCTCATAAACCAAATCCCATCCTTTAATATGAAATGTGGAATATGAATCAGCACAGCTGTTAAATCCTATATTCCCACCCATCTTGGATCATAAGATTTGGTGCAAAGTTTCATATGAAATCAAATCCCACGGATGGGCTGCAGGGGTTGTTGTTAAGAAGAGAGGAAGGGACAAAGGGTCTCTAAATTAAAGCTCCCTCAAGCATTTTTGCCAAGGAAGGGTAAGGCGAGTTGTGGGAAACAAATACATAAATTATAAGACAATAATTTTGGCATTAAATTCTTTTCAGCTCTTTGAAGAAGAGATCTTTCTCAGATTACTGTTTTCTTGTCTGACTCATGTCAATTGACAATTCCAATGCCTCCTGTAAGATAAGTACAGAAACATGCCACTCATTATACTCTTATACTTCAGACACAATCGCTCTTTATAATGGACCAATTCTTTTTGCTGTAAGACGGCTGAAAAAATCACTCACTATAATGCAACTCTCGTTATAAGTTGTACTCATTTTAACTGACTTCATCTGTATTTCCAAAATATCATTTTATAAGAAACACTTGTTGAACTGTTTCGTTAACTTTATTTATAATATCTTAAAATCTTCTTGGAGTTATAAAATATTCAATTAATCAGATGATAATCAATAAACTCAGGTACCCACCTCTGTATTTTTACATTTATTTAAAGTGATTTCAGTTTTATCTAGCAGCATCTAAGTTTAGAATAATTAAAACCACTGACGGTGATGGTAGAAGATAAACTATTAAAATGTTACCCATACACCATCGAAGATTTTGATGTTGTATTGATAAAATTTGAATACTTTTTCTAGCAACAACTTATTCTTTATGATTAACCCAACAAGAAGCATGTATGCTGGCATCTATCACATTGAAAAATATTAGCAGCCATGTAAAAGACAACCTTCTATGGTGTGTTTACTGATCTTTCTTCATTACAATATATTATCTATTTACCAGTTTCAATATATTATCTATTTACCATTATTTCATATCATTGATATGGATATTCAGCATTGAAAATCCCCAAAATTCTTATACAATAATCAGCTAACTTTATAGGGATAGACTGCCTAAAATTTGTACGACTGGGAAAAGGATAAAGCCCCTCATCCACTGTTAAATTCATCATCAGTTTGCACATCCAGTAAACATTTACGTTGGAGAATCAATCAAATCAACAAAATAAAATTTTCCAACAAAACAGGAAACCATGGCTGTGCATTGTTTCTTGCTACGGAAACTCAGCTGTTGAAAATTCCTCAATTATTCAATTCCACACTAACATGACTAATCTATCACAACTAAATTAATACTACTGAACTGCTGCAATATTTCATAAAATATAATCAGAATTTAGTGTAGGCTAGTCATGTATCCGGCTTTCCTATACAGCGGTATGACTATATGAATGAAGAACACAATCCGTGAGAGACATAAATATTCCTCCTATTGAATTAGAGAGAAGGTCAAATCTTGTGTTTAAATGCCTATTTACATGGTAAATTTACCTGTACAAGTTAACGTACCCCGTTCATACATTTACTTGTACAAGTAAAAAACAACAGCGTTTCATGCATTAAATCATGCATGAATGAATCGTGAATGCCCATCCAAGAATGGGCATTCAGACGATGCATGTTTTTCTACATGTTTTCACACATTTTTCATAAAACACATCATACAACTGTTTTTGTTTTCCCTCAAAAAGCGAGTTGTTTAAATGTTTCAGTTATATCAACAATTTTGAAATAAGTAATTTAGGACACATTCCATTAATGTTTTTCAGTAAATTAGCTCTCCTTGTGTATATCTGGGGGTCGACAGAGAGTCACTTTTAGCAAGCTTCCTTAGGTGTTTATGTGTGACTTGTTTCTTACAAGTATATCTCGTAAACTCTTGTGTATCTTGAAATGTTTGAACTCAGCTTTCATGTTTTGACCATTTTGGACTTCCCTCTCCCATTTTTACCTTCACAACCCTTTGGACCTCATACTTTCAATCTGGTCACATTTTGGATTATGGTCCACAGAGTTGCATTGATCAGGCATTGATTTTCTTACACATTTAATCTGAACGTCATGAATCTTGATGAACAGCTGTTGAAGTATCTGTGGCTAAACTTAAAAGGCTTTTTCCTTAAAGAAGAGTCGTTGAAAACAGTGGAGAGAGATACAAAATTCAATGAAGGGGGAGAAATTACTTAAAAAAGGAGAGGATAGTTCAAACATAGTGGAGGTTAAAATAAATTTATAAACACTAAGTTGCAAGTAAACACTATAAAGAAACAATTAAAATTTGCCTTCCCACTTTTTACCCTTAGGTGGCTCTGAAATATCAAAATTGTATAAATCCTTGAACCTAAATAGAACATGTTTTATTTTTTGTCCACACGTTCATGCATTAACTTTTATAAGTTAATGCACTATGTGAACAGGCCTTAAGAATTTCTCAGCCTCTGATGTTCTTTCTATACAAAAGTAACTTCTCATTACCTGCGTCAACTTCAGTAAATCCCACTTTGGCATCCTTTTTTAAACATCATTAAATCACTTGCTTTATAAATGTCTAAAATACTTATATTTGGTATCTATTTATTTGAAAATAGTGAGAGAAATAAATTCAGATATATAAATATTTTAAATTGAAAGAAAATCAGACTGAGGTACATTCCTGGTCAAAACATTTGCAAGGCTCGATGGCGCTTCAGTGCGGCCGCCGGTAGAACTACGACGAGAGAAAAAGAATGGCAACATTGGTTTTGAAAGACGAAGATTTGGTGGAAAGGGTTTCTCTTGTTTGGGTTTGGGCCGCACCAAAGGGTCTCCGCAAGAATTCGCGGTCGAGGATTCTGTATCCTGACTTCGAGTTTACTGGTTCTGCGAATTTTTTCTTTGCTTTGACCATGTTGTACGGTATAAAGCTCGATATTATTTTCTTTTATCTCCACAGCGTATCTGGGTTTCTATAGCATATCAATGAGTTAATTAACCGAAATTAATATCAGCACAAACACTTCAAGAACACCTCTGAAAACACCATATCTCTTAGTTATCGTGGGACAATATTTTTGTGGCTATTGTGTTCAGCTATGGAGTCAATGACGGAATGATAATATTACATGTGGTTGATAATGACTCTCCATTTGAAAAGCACAATACTATTCGTTTCGCTCAAGACATTTGCAGCTGCAGTTACCTTCAACCCGCTTGGATCAGTCTTAAAGTCGTGCTCTCTGATCATTATTTGGCTTTAATTATAAGATCTTTAGGCCCACTAGAAAATTTGTTCTCACCGCTGCACACCAAAATGAAAGACGGACTCTAAAGTTCAAGATAAAGAGAAGGATGCCTCTTTATTACCTTAAAATTATTTTCCCGTAAGACGAGCAGAGCATCTGTAACATGACTCCATCATAATCGGGCTAAGGATGTGCCACACGGTAGGCTTATTCAATAAACTGCGTGACGCCGGCGTGCCGCATGATATTCAAAGGTCAAATATTCTAAAACTAAAAATAGATTAAATAAAATTTTGTTTCGCGATCAATTACATACAGTCGAAGTTTCTTGAAAAATAAGAAGCTTAGAAGAAGAAAGAAGATGAAGCTTAGAAGTTTTTTTTTTCGCGATTCGGAACGGTTTCAATCCTTTTTTTCCTTTTTTTCTAAACCCACGTAATATTCGCTCTCAAAGAATTCCCGCCATTCAAAATTCAAATTTTCTTCTCATCTCATTCTAATATCTAATTTTCCGTGGTTAATTTAATTATACCAACAGCAAATCCAGATTTTATTGTGATCTGTATATCTTTTTCATTGGATTGTTTTACTTATTCGTTATATCTCCTCCCCACGTATTGTTGCCGCAGAGGGGGATGAATCGCGCGTTCTGACGGGTTAATTGTAGAAAAAATATCTGTACCTTGTCGCAAGATAAATGTATAGCATGAACGTATCGTTTTTCACGGAGTGAATGGAAAAATCCAACGTTATAGCCAGGTCTCCGAAACTTCGAGAAAATGATTCCATCTCGTAGAATCTTGGATTGCAACCATGTGGTAAAGGAATATTATTTTTGACTTTGCCTCTACATATTAAGAAACGTTTTCAAAACGTACGAACTGTTTTTTCTCGCTTCATAATCTTAATAAACATGCCATAATGTGACAATAGCTGCAGATTTTACGAAATGCTCATTCACCGAGGTATAATTAATGAAAAGTAATTATGTTAATTTTTACATAAATACAGTTGCACATGCCGGTGAAAACTCACAGGAAGTTTACGGAAATGCTAATATTTAGATAAATATACATAAATATGACATTAAAACTATCACCGTAATTTAAATATCCTATTATATATAAAATTTCACTGCACGATACTCCACTTTCAATGAATCCCACTCCTATGCTTCTCTTCCGTGGGGTTAGTTGAGGCATTGTAACACCAAGTAAACAACAACACTAGTAGAGAAGAGTCAGACGACGAGTGATTTGAAAATGTGAGAATGAGACAGAGAGAGTGAAATTTTACTTTAAAGACATTCTCAGTATTATCGAAATACAGAAATCTCTGTAACCCTACCAGGCGGTAATACGTCCAGCAATCCGGCGTGCAGGGATTCAAAAGAACATTTTAAGGAGCCACGGGAGGTGCAATAAAGAAAGGTCGCCTCACAGCCGCATATTCCAATACTGACCACAGGAAAACTCTGTGATTCCCTATTTCATTGTGTGCTTCTAAGAACTTTATACCTCCATTTTCTTCCCGAAGAAGAAGAAAGCAAAGGTTCATTCATTTTTCACCTTAGTGAGCTCGGCTCTTGTGCGCATTAAACCCCGAATCGCCTTCACCAAAGGGAGACGTGCTACAAGAGCCCAATATCAAAATTACTTAATATTTATCATTAATTACATACAGTTTCAAACTAGAGAGAAAGGCTGCATATGGGATTTAATTATGAGCGATTTAAAATTGAAAGTATTTTATTATTGTATTAGAATCACGCTCCTTAGTTTCTTTACGTTCAGTTATGCTAGACTGTAAGCATATTACTGGATAATTTTTGACGTCGAATCTGAGGATAATTCTATGAAGACTTCACCAAGGGCTTTTCCTTCACCATTTCCTTCACCTCTTTATATTTCTGATGAAACCTGAATGAAAATAACTTTATCAACCCAACAGCGAAAATTTTAAAGCGAAAATTGAATGAATTGCCAAGTTTTCACCCGTGAACATTTTTGAAACTGCCATTAACCTCTTACCATCCAAAATAAAATGCTGATTTTTTCTTGAATTGCTCACTGTATCATCTGAATGCATAAAAGGTATATAAGATTAATTTTAGAGCGACCTCCTTTTAGTAAAAAATTATTTAGTAACATAACTCGAGAAAAAATTCGTCATACAGTACAATTTATACGTAGCCGAAAACTTTTTGGTTTCTCACATGAGGAAGAACTTGTCTCGAGAGAAATCGAGATAAACGTTGTAATTTTCATTTGCAGTTTGTTTCGATGCGATATCTTGAATAGCACTTTGGGATTTGACTTTTATATTAAAGAGCGTAATCCGCTTTGCGCTTCGAATCATAGATCCTCATCTCAACAATTAATTCTCTGGTAAATACGAATTTCGAAGGTAAATGATAAACGTATGTTTCTACTTGAGTAATTTGTATAAATAAAATCTTTAGGAGGGGAGTATAGCAAGATCATGTTAACCTCAGTTAACGTTAAATTTAGATATTAAAACGAAGTTTGCACGATTTTGTTACCATACATTAATTTATAGTCTTTCATATTCAGCTGGTGGTAAAGAAGCATTACATTAAAACCAGCATCGCGACTACAATAAGTGAGAGAAGAAACTAGTGCCAGTTGAGGAGTCTCTCAGCAGGGCATGGTAAATTTTTATGTTTATCTTTTAAATGCGATCTCCGTTTCCGTCCGTTTTTTTACGGCACTTCAAGTGTCTGTATTTACGTATAGCCTATAGTAATACATAAAGCTCAAATATGAGGGGCAGGCAAGAGAGGGAAAACAATGGAAGAAATATTACTTGTTTTCAAAACATGAACTGCATTCTATCATTAAAATGGCCCGTCTTTTTCCAATGACCACGTCTTGCATAATTGCTTTATTATGAAAATCTTACGTATTCGATCGGTGCCGCAGCCGAATATTCATGGCCCCTGTCATAATCCTCACCCTCGCATCCTATACTAACTAGTATTTGAAACTCGAAGATGCCCATCATGCGAAACTGTGAGGATCCTCCCTACGCACGCCAATCTAACGGTATCATAGTATTTTCTATCCTCTTCCAAAACCGACCGATCCTTGCCGAGACCCTTTTTGTTCGCCTTGGAAAGACTAAACATACAGTGCCAGGCATTTAGTCGCCATCGGTACTTCAGGCCGACGTTGCAATTCTTTCTTTCTGGTCGTAGTTCTACCGGCGGCCGCACTAGGCGCTGTCAAAAACTTGCAAATGTTTTGACCAGGACTGTACCAGGATATGCTACCACATAGGCAGAGCTAACCCAAGAACCTGTTTTAATGACAAGTTTATTTACTCAAAAGAAAATTCTGGTATTCATTAGAATTCATTTAGTAAAAATATTTATTAAGGTATTATTGCTAATTGATAATAATTATTGCTCAAGTTATTATCACTGTAGCATTGAAATTTAAGAAAATATATTATTTTGTTGTAAGCAAATGCACTGTAACAATTGGCAATTATTACCTCCTGCAATGTATTGATCCATTAAACTTTGTTTCTCTAAGTCTTATTACCATCACTTACAGGGTTGAATGATGATGGTTAGGATGAGGAATAGGTTGGATGGATCTTTTTGGCAATAATTGATTTTTACTGCCAGATACCCTGCCTACCGTCAACTCTGAACCACTCCCTGATCAGAAAATCCTGAATTCAAGCTGGAATTCAAACCTTGGCCTGGAGTCATACCACTCAGCCACCAAGGCCAGTGATCCATTTAATTTTGTATACAGAATTAATTTTTATTTCAACATTTTCATTTGAAATGACATTTTTGATAACTTTCTAGCATCTCATCATAGGATTGACCCAAACATGGATTAACAACTGTCGAGAGTGATGTGTGATTGGTTTTTCCAAAGAAGGATTATCTACGGATTCCTCACCTGATGAAACAATCAACTAATGGCCAAAGACTTAAGCTCTGCCAACTACCCTAGTATTGG
This sequence comes from Pachydiplax longipennis, assembly GCA_036926295.1. Classification (NCBI taxonomy): domain Eukaryota; kingdom Metazoa; phylum Arthropoda; class Insecta; order Odonata; family Libellulidae; genus Pachydiplax; species Pachydiplax longipennis. The sequence goes on from JAVFKF010000037.1 coordinate 2,564,960, forward strand.
GTGAGCTTAGGTTAAGTTAGGTGCATACACAAAGGCAACACAAGGAAGAAGCTGTTAATCTCTTCACAGCCAAAACTGTTAACCACTATAATGAGCACAATGTCTTTCATCAAATGAAAAATAAAAGGTTCAAAACTTTGATGTCAACTCAACACCCAAAACAGAAACACCCATAATTCCTCGAGTTGTTTAAATATTATCATCATCCTCCATCTGCTGTTCAAATCACCCAAAAATCACCTCAGTGCAGCCCTGAGGAAGATGACAGAGTACGTCATCGAAACGTTGGCGACAGCAATGTCACCTCTTTTAACCTGGTTGGAAACCCGAGAAACTTTTTTGCAATCAATCCACCAGGAAAGCCTAAGATCATTCTAAAAACATATAATTTTTTTTTGGAAATGTTGACTCTTTCAGATACTAAATTGCTGGTACTTTAACTTCAATTTCGTCAAAATGTTCTATACGGAAAGAAAGAGCACAACTGTCATATAAGCTTTAATTTGGTATTAACAACACTGGAACTGAAACCTTCCTTTCTTTTGGAATATATTTAACGAAACGATATGCATTCCAAAACAATAGTCATAGAGTGATCTTTGGTATAGTTAATAAAACGTTTTTCCCTGAGTTTACCAGGTTTTCTAGGTTGGTGGACACCCTGTGATTGTAAATAGACAGGTGTTCTTTCAGAGTATTAATCTGCACGTAGAATTAGGGATTGTGAAGTGTGTCTGATGTTTTAGGTCTTACTTCTTTTAAGACATTGGTTTGTACTGCCACCTGAGGACAGCCAAAGCTGAGGCATATAAAATAAATTCCAATTTCAACATACCCAATCTTTAAAAGATTAAAGACAAATATTGAATATAATGGGTATGTGTTTCCTCAAGAAATGTTTTTAAGCAGTATTTTCAGAACTCATCTAAGATATGTTTATGGGATAGGGGTTCTTGGTGCTGGGGCAACCAAGGGCGTTTCAGAAAGCAAACCACATAACATTTCCATCCCTTGGCAATATTATCACTTTACTAGTTAACTGTTTAGGTTAATCCCCACTAGTGCAATCCCAAGAAATACTGTTGTTGCAATTAAAAGAAATCTTTTTAACACTGTACAAGGAACCAGGTTGATTATCCTTTCAACTTTCAAGAAGTCAGAAGGTGATTAAATGGGTGCATTCTAAGTATGTTTGCCCAGCAGCAAGCCTTCCAACTTACAATTGTAATAAGTGTAATGCTATTTTCAATGCACTCATGATTAGTACTCATTATTTGATAACAATGATGACATTTGATAAAATATGAGCATATTGCCAAGTAGAAGCTGATGCACAATTAAATGTAACTATGAAAAGTAAAGCAAGAAAAATGGAAGCAAGGCACAACAAGCAGTTCTAAAAGGTAATTCTTAAATGTGTCCTTTACTATTACATATTCGAATGAGCTAATCTTAGATTAAGCTTAAATATTGATTTCCATGTAATTATCTAAGATTGTATGTAAATTAAATGAAGTCATATCCATAAATTTGGGAACAACGCTTCTTAAGACTAGAAATTTGAGTATCACATCTAAAGAAATACATTTAAGTATTTATATATGAACTTCTAGCAGTTCCATAAAGATATCCTAAAGTGAACTTCAACAGCCACTAAATGATTAGGGGAAGATATTTATGAACACCAATATTAAAGCATGATGGCTATTGAAAAATCATAGCAACTTGCACATAAGTTCTTTAAGAGAGTTTTATATATTTGCAGTCTATAAGACTTTTTATTTGAGCCAAATATTACTCTTCTTAAGTCTAAAGGAAAGAGACATTGAAGGATAGAAAATAAACTGAATATAAAAATTTGAGAAATATTGATAAACTGAAAAAGCTCTTAAAACTTTTCAGATGTCCTAATGTCTCTTCTAAATGCTCACCTTCAAAAGTTTACATTCCCTGGAATCCTGGAAAGCAGGATACTGATCTTGATAACGTTGAACAGCCTGCTGTGCGTTCACTAAATCGATGCAAAGATGACAAAGAGCAGCACGGAAGAAATACTCTCTTGCACTATACTTGAGAAGAGAGCTCTCCAAAGATGAAGCAGCAACCTGCAAAACCATTATTACCATCTCATTATGCAATACACACAAAGATTTATGTTTCTACAAAAACAGCTGTACTGTTGGAAACCATATTATATACAATAACTAAGGTTTATTTAACAGAGGCAATTCAGATTTCCACAGATTTATACAAAAGAGATTAAAACATGGCTGAATTGCTTTCAGGGAGACCAAGTAAAAAGAGCATTTTAAGTGGGATAGCTTCAGTACAGTAATGCTACTGGCATTAATTGAACAATAGTCTGCTCTTGGCAAAAAGAGAGCATCTTAATTACTTAACTTTGGTCATTTTTCAATCTAAAATGAAGCATCAGATTAACAATTAGCAAAATATGAAGATAATTTTAACTGCAGTGGTAAGAGGGCATCACAAAACAATCTCTCCAAGACCACCAAAACTTGACTCCTCTTCAGGTTTATTGAATATGTTTACCATTTGAGATTACTACAAAAGGAAACACAGCCAAGTGAATTTTCAATCTAATGCATGAGACAAAACTGATAGACAAGATCTTAGAGTTGGTATCAGATTCAACAGTGATATAAAGATTGCTCTGCCTCTTAATTTGTTCATTGAACTTGATGAAATTAGTCACTCAAAAGAAGAGACTAATACAGAACCCAGACGTGAGAGAGAAGAGAGGACGGCAAGATGTAATCGAATGAGTCAAGTTTAAGCGGATTGCAGTGCACTTTGGAAAAAATCCACCATTTAACAGGTAGTAGAGCACCTTTATAGGTATCTTATCATGCATTTCATGTGAAAGTGATAATTACATAGCAATCTGAAAGAATTGAACTTAATTGCTAAAACTAAAGCACAGAACAATTTGTCAGGTCAACTATCACAGGATTAGAACCAGAAAATCATAGGAGAATTTTACTGGTGCAGATTTTCTGAACCACAAAATGGACAAGATTGACATCATTCAATAAAAAATGTTTAAAAATTCCCATGGTGGCTAAAAAGGAGTAAAACTGATTAAATTTAAATGCATTTGCAACCTCTCTGACAGGAGTCACCAAGATATTTTTCATTCTATCCACTGCTCATGGTTGTAATTGAACCTGGTAAAAAATTTTGAAGGATGAGATAAAATATTCCAGTTGTATTCAAAATTTAAGTTTCCTTGAGCTACAGAAAAAAGCAACAGGATCAAAATACTCCTTCAAAATCATCCAGCTACTTTATATCTCTTTTCTATATCTTTTTGTGTCAAAGACAATAGGTATCAAGCTAATGCTCCAGGCAAGATTAGACAAAACATCATGTTTGTGGATCCAAACGGTTGGTTAAGTGAGAAGGATTTGGGAAGAGATGGTTTGCTCCTCAACAGGAATTGTTCTCACAAGTTTGGAAAATTACTTAAGAGGGTTGTAGATGACAGCTACCATAAGGGAAACTAAACTGCGGTGTGGAAGGTGAATCGGCTCACGATTTAGTTGTGAACAACAGAAAACATGTTGCTGATTGTCAATTGGGAGGGGTTCTAAGGCTTTTGCAGGTTAACTGTCGTAGCGTTTGTAATAAAATCACAGAATTAGGTACATTAGTAGACTCATGTAATGCGGATATAATAATAGGAACAGAGTCGTGGTTAAATGATGAAATTGGTTCATCTGAAATTTTTCCAGAAAAGTTTGAGGTATATAGGAGAGATAGAGTAAAGGCAGAGGTGTGTTTATTTGCATCTCTAAACGGTTTTTGAGTTTCCTTATTTCGAAAGATAAAGACTGTGAAATTCTGAGAGTTGAAGTTGAAGACAGGCTGGACCTCACTATTGTCAAGAGGCTAGAAGAAATGACATGCTGTGATAGGGACACTCATAATTGCAGGAGATTTGAATTTACCACAGGTTAACTGGTCAGGAAAAGAAGAGACTGGAGGTAGGGGGCAACAGCTAATAAACGCTCAAGTGAGGGAGGGTGGTTTCATGCAGGTAGTCAACAACCCCACTAGAATGAATAGTTTATTGGATATATTTCTTTTAAAAACACCGGAGAATGTAAAAGGTTGTGAGGTTTTGCCTGGAATAAGCAATCATGAGGCAGTATACTTAGAGCTTTATTGGTATAACAATCACAGTATGAAAACTAAAAATAAAGTAGTATACAGTTTTCATCAAGCTAATGTTGATACTTTCCGTAGTTACTTAATAAGCAAATTTAAGTGTTGGGCCAATAAGGGATCAAACATAGAAGAAATATGGGAAAGCTTTAAGCAGATCCTAAGTAAAGGAATAGAGATGTATGTACCAGTGAAGAAATTAAAATGGAATGCGGACTCTGAGTATTATAACACAGAGATTAGGAGATTAAAAAGGAAATCAAGGGACTTGCATAAAATGAGAAGAATCAGCGAACAGCACGAAATTAAATATCGGGAGATAGTAAAATTGTTAAAGAGCAAGAAGAAAGAGGCAGAGAATAAATTTCTAGAAAATTTAATGACCAATAACGGTAGCAATAGTTTTTTTAAGTTTGTTGAGCGTTGTAAGAGAGGAGAGCGCGAAATAAAAGCGATAGAGGAGTCTAGTGGAAAAATCTTAACTGAAAACAATGAAATTGCGGATGAATTCAGAAATTATTTTGCAAGCACTTACAAAGTACTGGATAAAAGGAGTTATTTGAATTCACTCGACTGCAAACCAAATTCATATGTACCATTTATGATAAACTCTAAAGATATTTTGGAAAGAATTAATAAGTTAAAAAATAATAAATCACATGGTCCAGATGGAATAAGGAATAAAGTCTTAAAGCTAGGAGGCTGGGAGATAATTCCGTATTTAAAACAAATATTCAACGTAACTATCAACAACAGTCATGTACTGAAAGATTGGGAATCTGCAACAGTAGTTCCTATACATTAGGTAAAAAGTCTTTAAAGAATTTTAGACCTATCAGCCTAACTAGTGTTGTAAAGTTTTCGACAAAATTATCACGGACTATTTGAAAAACTTTTGGGAGTCAGAAGGGTGGCTTAACAAAAGTCAGCATGGGTTTAGGAAAGGTTTTTCTTGCAACACACAAATGCTAGGGTTATATCAAGATTCAATAGAAGCAAATGACGAGGGAGAACAGGTAGATGAGGTAGTAGTGGATTTAGCAAAAGCCTTTGACGTAGCGGATCACAGCTTATTAATCCAAAAAATGAGTATGATGGCGGTAGATCCAAGAATAGTGAAATGGACAGAGGCCTTCATTCGTAATAGAGAGCAGAGAGTAAAAATAGAAAACAGGTTATCAGACCCAATTCAAGTAATTTCAGGGGTAGCGCAGGGTAGCGTACTAGGCCCGCTACTCTTCTTAATATTTATTAATGATATGCTGAGCGCATTAAAATCTCGTGTACGACTATTTGCTGATGACTGCGTTATATACAGGGTTATAAAAGAGAGTGGTGATTGTAATAACTTACAAAGGGGAATCGATGAATTGGGTAAACTCAAACAAATTGGATATCAAGAAAGATAAATGTAAAGTAATTAGCTTTAATAAGAACAAATTCCAATATTCTTACAATATCGGCGGTGAAGTTTTATCAAAAGAAAATAATGTTAAGTACTTGGGAGTTACTTTCAGTAAAGATTTAAAATGGCATGCACACATTGAGAATATTATAGGTAAAGCCAGTAAAACATTAAATTTTGTAATACGTACTCTCAAAAAATCAAGCAAGAAAATAAAAGAAACTATGTATAAATCGCTGGTTAGACCGATACTAGAATTCGGTGAATGTATATGGGACCCTTATCAAATAGGACTTAAAAATGAATTAGAAAAGATACAAAGAAAGGCGGCTCGGTTCGTGTTGGGGAGATATGAAAAGCGTAGCAGCGTTTCTCAGACGTTAAAAGAATTAGGTTGGAATAGTTTGGAAAATAGGAGAAGGAAAAAGAGATTATCAGTATTCTTTAGGTCTTTTGTAGGAATTCCTGCATACAAGGAAATAAGCGATAGAATAAAAGAGGCAGATTACCTAGGTAGACATGATCATAAATGCAAAGTGAAATGTTTAAAGCAAAGAACTGATAACAGGAAACACTGCTTTTTAAACAGAACTATTGAGGAATGGAACAGTCTACCCGCAGAAGCCTTAGAACCTTTCCCAAAAAATGTGAAATGTTTTATTATGGGTATCTGTAAAATAAATAACATGACGAGTGAGCCAGCAGATGACTAAATGTGGGACAAGTAGGGGATCGCCTGATAGGGTGATGTACGGTGGGGACTTCAAGGGCCCCGTGGCCGCTTCGGTAGCCGTGAAGGCCTATCAGGAACCCTGAAAAATCTCCCAGAACAAGATTTACTAACATGGTAGATATGACTTTGTATTCTATGTTTTATTATGGGGAACGGTTATTTGTGTATAGTGTTAAAGATTGTAAATGGATTGTGTAAATGCATAATATCAGTTTTATAAATATATATTTTTTAATCATATAAGTTACCACCGGACAATTGTCCACCTGTAACTATATTGTAATTAAAGAATTAAAGATTTTATCAATGGTTAAAATCATAGGCTGCAATGCCAATAAACAGTAGCTCCAAAATCTAACTGAATGGCTTGATAACAAATATTTGATGTCATAAGTATTAAATGAAGATGGACAATTAATAAACTTTATTTACCTTTTCCAGAACATGCTGATATGTTAGAACAACATGACTACAGTCAAACCTCCCTTAACCTCCTATGAACCAACAGTTTCTCAATCCGGAACATGGAAACTAATGTATTCCAAATAGCTCCAACTCTCAATAACAGATGTGGACAGCAGAAAATAAAATATTTTCCTTCAAAAACCTCCATTAATAGACACTCAATGAGCTACATATTCTGAAAACTGCACATCCCCTTTTCCGGAATGTGTACATCAAAGAACTATGGACAACAAAAGATATAGCAGTAGGTAATGGGTAAAAAAGTAAAGTCCATGACGCAACATCCTTATGATGGGATTTGGCCTAAGCCAGGCAGTATTCATCGTGTAAAACACATGGTCAGCGCATCAACTCCCACACTGCCATAATAGGCTTTTTGTAAACCTCTTTACTCAGGTAGCTTCCCCCAATTGCTTCGATGCTAGGTAAACATCGTTGCCCCCACTATGGTTCAAACCGAAGACCACTTCTGCCAAAAGCAACATGGCTACCAGGGGGGCTAATGGGTATTCTCACAAAGAATTGGTGCCTTAGTGGAAATGAAAGGATGGCTAATCTCATCCAGGAACATATTCCCAACCCTCTTGCCCATGGAAAAACCAGCTTGTAGATGTGTAACCTCTCTAAAAGTACTGGAGAGCCTAGGAAATGCCATATAGGTCCTCGGCTTGATAAAGGGAATATCCTGATGTTCACCTCCCCGTGGTAGAGAGGGGGCAACGTTTGATAAAAACGGCTAACGAACACAGGGACCGAGTAGCTTCCGGGATAAGGAGCTTTCCTCCACCAAGTGCCAACGGCCTCTTACGAGGGGGGAAGAGCGGGTGGAGGCAAGGGCACCCTTTTGCCCTAGGGGCAGGAAACTACCCCTGAAGGCGGAGGAACCACTAGCTGGTCAGCGGCATAGAATGGAGGAGGCAACGGGAAACCACTCCATTAAAATATCCTAATGGATATTCCCTAGATTCAGCAGTTCTTTGGAAATATGAATATGAAGCATGCTTTAGCGAAATGCTCCGGAGGTAAAATAGTCCCCCGGTCGGATCTCCGGGAGGGGACGGCTCAAGATTTCGCTTCAACCAGACAAAAGAAGAAAAATACAAATTATGGACGATTTGCAACCTGGAATGTTCGCACATTATTACAACCATGCAAACTAGATAATCTCAAAATAGAGATGAAAAAAATGCAAATAAAAATACTCGGAGTTGCTGAAATGAGATGGCCAGATGAAGGTGATTTCTGGAGTGGAGATTATCGGGTTATACACACAGGTACAATAGAGGGAAGACCAGGTCAAGGAGGTGTTGGAGTGGTGATATGTAAAGATCTAGGAAAGAGAATCAAAGGGTATGTGCAATTAAATGGAAGAATTATTCTAGTCAAGATAGAAACCAAACCTACCAATACTGTTATAGTACAAGTGTACATGCCTACCTCAACCGATTTTGAAGAAGAGGTGGACAAAATCTACGACGAACTTAATGAGGTATTAAAAGGTGTAAAGGCTAATGAAAATTTAATAATTATGGGGGACTGGAACGCTATAGTGGGAGAAGGGAGAGAAGGATCAGTTACAGGGCCTTTTGGCTTAGGAAAAAGGAATGAGCGAGGTGATAGACTGATACAATTCTGTACAAGAAACCAACTGGTGATAGCAAACACTTGGTTTCAACACCACCCACGAAGAAGATATACCTGGAAGTCACCAGGAGATAGAAGGCGTTATCAGATCGACTATATTTTAGTCAAGGAAAGGTTTAAAAATCAAATAAAAGATTGCAGAAGCTTTTCTAGTCCAGACATTGACAGTGATCACAACATGGTGATTAGTGAATGTGCACTCAAGTTTAAAAGACTTAAAAAAAGGGAGGGCAACAAATGGAATGTTGGTCTTTTAAAGAAGGAAGAAATTTTGGAAGAATTTAAGGAAAATACACAGAATCTTGTTAAAGAAGAAAGAGAACAGAATATCAATAATATCAATAATACGGAAATCGCATGGGGAACGGTCAAGGATCAACTTTGGAGTGCAGCGGAAAAAGTGATTGGAAGAATAAAACCACAGCCAAGAAAGGAGTGGATCACTAATGAAATAGTTGAATTGATCAACCAAAGAAGGGATCTTAAGAACGATGACTCACAAGAAGGACAGAGAATGTATAGAGAGCTCAGAAACAAAATTAATAGAGCCTCGAGGTTAGCAAAAGAATCTTTCCTCCAAGACAGATGTAGGGAAGTAGATGATCACATAGAAAATCAAAGGATGGAAACGGCATACACTACCATCAAGAGATTCTTCGGAGAATATAAGGTAAAAAGCAAAGCTTTACAGGGAGAACACGGTCAAATTCTATATGAGGATGAAGAAATAGTAGGGAGGTAGAAGCAGTATCTGGGCAAACTATATCAAGGAAACGAAAATGTAAAGGAAGTGCTAGAGGAAATTGAAGAGGTGGACCGAGATGAATTAGGAGAAGGAATACTAAGGGATGAGTTTGACTTGGCGGTAAAAAAACTGAGAGACAAGAAAGCTCCTGGAGTGGATGGCATTCCAGCTGAACTGATTAAAGCTGCCGGAGATGATACTAAGGATGAATTGTATAACCTGGTACATACAATATATGAGACTGGAGAAATACCAACAGACTTTAAAAAATGTGTCATAGTCACAATCCCAAAGAAATCATCAGCAAAGAAATGCGAACATCATCGGACTATAAGTTTAGTCACTCATGCATCCAAGATATTATCAAATATAATCCTACAAAGAATAGAGTCCAAGATAGAACTGAGGCTCTCGGAAGACCAGTTCGGATTTAGGAAGGGAAGAGGAACTCGTGAGGCTCTTCTAATCCTAAGGCTAGTACTTGAAAAAAGACTGCGAAAAGGCAAAGACACCTACATTGCTTTTGTAGACCTCGAAAAGGCTTTCGACAAAGTTGAATGGAGGCAGTTGTTTAGTACGCTTAAAGAAGCAGGTATAAATTATAAAGATAGAAGAGTGATATGGAACCTTTATAAAGAAGAAAAAGCAGTAATCAGATGTGGAGAACACCAACAGGAGGTTAACATAAGGCAAGGCGTGCGACAGGGGTGCTCTTTATCACCAATCCTTTTTAATGTATACATTCAGAAAGGGATAGATGAGCTAAGACAAAAACTAGGTAATAGAGCAGGAGTGAAAGTACAAGGGGAAAAGATTGATATGATAAGATTTGCAGATGATATAGCAATTCTGGCGGAGAGTGAGGAAGAGCTGAGGGAGACACTAGAAGAAATGGAAGCGATATTTGGCACCCAGTACAACATGACTTTAAACAAAAGTAAAACAAAGGTAATGATAGTGAGCAGGTATGGCACGAAAGTTGAACTGGATTTAGGAGGAGAGATTTTAGAAACAGTGGACGAGTTCACCTATTTGGGAAGTAAGATAACATCAGATGGATACTGTAAGAAGGATGTAGTGAGCCGGATCAACCAGGCCAAGACAGCCTTTAATAGAAAAATCAAGCTCTTCACCTCTAGCAATATTAAGCTGGAGATAAGAAAACACCTGATAAGGACCTTCGTATGGAGCGTCATGCTCTACGGCAGCGAAACCTGGTCACTTGGAGAGAGAGAAAAAAGAAGAGTGGAAGCTTTTGAAATGTGGTGTTACCGCAGGATGTTGAAAATATCTTGGGTGGACATGGTGACGAACGAAGAGGTTCTTCGAAGGATCGGAAGAAGACTGGGGCTGCTCTGAATGTTAAGGAAGAGAAGGACTATTTGGATGGGACATATACTGAGGCATGAAGGGTTTGTTAGAACTATACTGGAGGGTGCTATCGAAGGAAAGAATTGGAGAGGCAGACCTAGATTTGATTACTTGAGACAGATGGTGAAGGAGTTAGGCTGCCGTTCATATCAAGAAGTAAAGAGAATGGCACAGGATCGTGAAAGATGGAAAGCTGCTGCAAACAAATCTTAGGATGGAAAACAAAGAAGAAGAAGATGTGTAAATCTTGCTTTCTTGGGGAGAATCTCTTACTGGTTAAAAAACATGCTATCAGGAGACTTCCTACAGTGGGCTTCTATAGGCAGCGTGGGCAGTCTTTTAGTTTTGCTTGGGATAATATGTGGGATTTTTCTAAGGATGAAATGTTTTCTTTCTTCATGGCATAACTTTCATGAAAAAAATAATATATTTAGCAATATTTTAAATAAAATTTTTGTGTAACAAATTAAAAGTATTTATATTTTAATTTACCAAACTAGTTAATGCATAGAAAAGTGCGTCAAATTCCCTCCAAATAGCAGACATCTCTAATTACAGGATGATATTTCTGGTCCCTAACACATCCACCATTTGGAGGTTTGACTGTACCACGATAAATATTTTTCATAGAGTATACGAAACTGATGACTGAATTTATCCTAAATTAGTTCATTCATAAAAGCAAAGTTCAAACAGTAAGGGAGTAACAAAGATGTATTAATACTTACTTAGTTTAGATACTTTGATTAATATGCATGCTTTTTTGGCTGATAGTCTAATGAATACAGACAACCCCTGTTTTATATGGTACAGAGATTCCACATAAGTGCTGTACTGATTGAAATAAAACAAACCAATAATAACATTTGTAGCTAAGGTAATCCCAAAAATAGTCTTGAAGATGGTAAATTAAATTCATTAACATTCTTCAATGAACTCCAGTGAAGAGAGGTGAAAAAATATGAAAAAAACATTTATGACAATTTAGTCCTCATCAACTTCTATAGAGGGCAACATTTTACCTTCCTAGTCTCAATAAAATCAATACTACTGCAATTGAGGAGAGAGCATTCTTCTGAGTACCATTCAATTCAACAAGCCAAGGATACCAAATTTCTCAATATTGATGCAGAACTGAACAAGAACATGCACATTAACAAAATGGGTAGCATTCGTTTTGCTATAAGAAATTTGTCAATAGAAACTAGACAACTACAATACCACTGATATTTTTTCCATGTGAAGAATTTATTCAATTGTTTTCCCTTTTCTTCTGATGTTACGAGAACAACATGTCTCTCTTTATAGGCACATGAAATTAAATCATACAAATTGAAGCGTTATCACTGAACAAAATAAAATGTTAACTAAACTGAAATTAAACACCACACAGTTGAGGTTTACTTTCCTTTGTAAGGTATGTAGTCTACAACAAAATAGATATCTATGCTATGAAAGAAATAATGTTCCTACCACTTAATTTCATTGAATTTCCGCAATAAAATTATTTAGAAATAATTTGATGCTGCAAATACAAATCTCAAAGAAGTCTGGATTCACAAAGAAATTGAGTAATAAAAATTTAAAATACCTGTTCATAAATTTGCACAGCCTTGTCATATTTTTCCAGCTGAGCAGCATACTGTGCAACTTTCAGTAAACATTTATTAGCAGATGAATTACTTTCTTCACCCCTAAAGTAGTCAGCGGCTTGCTCATAATGCGAAATGGCCCTTTCCAGATCTGCTCCACCTCCTCCACCACCACCACAGTCTCCTGCTTCATACAACTCTGCAATTGACTGGTGGTGCTTGGCCGCTAATGTAAACCTTCCCATATCTGTATAGATCTCAATCGCCTTCATTAGGCATATTACAGCATCTGAGACAAAAGAGACATTTCTCTTAACAAATCATACAAACTGATATACTTTCCAAAAATTTACAGTTCAACCTGGTAAGATGAATTTCAGGGGACCAAGTTAAAAAAAAAATTATGAGTGGGATAACATTCAAACCAGGAGAGTAGGTAGATATTTTTACTTCTGTTACATCAGAAAACACAAGTATTTTGGCTTTTCTTAACAAATCATACAAACTGATATACTTTCCAAAAATTTACAGTTCAACCTGGTAAGATGAATTTCAGGGGACCAAGTTAAAAAAAAAATTATGAGTGGGATAACATTCAAACCAGGAGAGTAGGTAGATATTTTTACTTCTGTTACATCAGAAAACACAAGTATTTTGGCTTTCTTATTAAAAATAATGGTTTAAACTTAAATAAGAATCTTCTTTGGTTTGCTTTAATTTCCACAGATATAGATTAATAGAGTCCCTGCAAAATATTTTTGTGTAATGCTCACTGCCTTCTTGTCATTTATTTGAAGAATGGTCAGCTTTTTGTACAAAGAGAACATTGCTTAATGTTACTTAATTTGGATTGTTTTTCATTCTACTGTAAAGCAAATTCCACCAGATAGACAATTAGGGAAGGATAATGTACGTCTGTTAACTGAAGATTGGCTATAGCAAGTTGCAGTGTATCTTGGGAAAGGAAAAATCTTAAGAAAAGACGAGCATTCTGAGTGATATTTTCAGTCTGTACCAAGTGTTTCGTATGAAAGGGATCATGCAAAAAATGCATCTTAAGCATCTTCAATGGGTTTTACTTTATAAAACAATTTGAAGTAATAAGAAATGGAATCAAAAGAAATCTTTATAATATAATACAGGTTTCCCCTGCTTAACATGAGAATTAAATTCTTTATTTCGAACTATTCAGTTCATCCTAAGGCAGTAAATAAATATGCTGCAATAAAGAATTTCTTGTGGAATTCGACATGCTTCCTGCTATAGAGTTCCACTAAGTTAAGATTGATTTTATTAGTGGAGAGTACACTTATCAAACAACAAATATCATCAGTAAAGATATTGGCTTTGGAAGATGGAGAGGTAAATAGTAACAACATGGTTTAAATCAAAAATTTTTTGAATTCAAATAAATTATCAACTTTAAGCTAAATGATTTATCTTTTCTTTGTAATTTGCAGATGGTAACAACTGAGTGACTTTTCCTTTCAATTCAGAACTGATTCCTAAAACACAACTAAGCAAACTAACAAATTACTAATAATTAAAGGAGATGGAAATAGTTCTCAGGTGACTAAACTGTTATTTGATGAGCAATCTTTTAAAATTAACTTCCTACAACATTTTAGAAAGGAAACTTAAAAAAAAATCATTATTAGACAGATGAGAGAATTTAATCAACATAATGCTGAGAATTGTGTCATGCACTCTAAGTGTCATCCCACAGGGTAGAAACATGTATTCCACAATATTTATCAATTTTCCAAATAGAAGGTGATCATAAGATTGAACACCATTTCTGTGTTTTTCCTATTTTCACTTGTTACAAAAAGAATTCTTTTCGAAATACCCAAATGAAAACAAGAAATGTAACACAGGCATCTAATGTAAATTTTAAATTTGGCACCATTACTCAATAACTAGGGCAACATTAAAAGACTAAATGCTTTTTCTATTGAGATTATAGCAACATATGAAAGAATTCTATACAATACTAACCCTTAGGATCAGATTTCTTGTAACAATTAGCAGCGTCTACAAAGGAAGTGGCAGCATCATGCCTAGAGCCAGCTTTAGCATGAAGACCAGCAGCCTCACAAAAGGCATTTCCAGCAGCTCCCCAATTTTTGGCCATTTTGAAGGTGTTTGCTGCACGTTGGTAGCATTCTATGGCATCGTCCACCTTAGCTGAACCACTGCCATTCATCAAATCAAACGATGCTCATGTTAGCCCAATTGATATTTTATAAATAACCCAAATGACCATTCCAAATATTATCTACAAATAACGATTTTGACAAATGTGAGAATAGTACTCAGAAAAAGAAATGATAGAGTTTGATAAAAGAAAGTTGATACTAAGAGCCGCAAACAATTATCAAAGTTAAACATTGACTCTTCCCTGTAAGCAATGTCTAATCAATGACACAGTTATCCTGTAACCATTAAAACGGCATTTAAAAACGAAACTAATCATCGTTTGACAAACGGAAAGCAATTTTTAATGCCAGGTATGAGTCTTCTACATTTATAGGTATCCCAATTTGTATGGCTAAAAAAGCAATTTCAAGTAGATGTAAGTCTTTCAAAGCCTAACTTAAAGGCAATTTACCCTAAAGTTATCGATCAGTCAAGTAAAATACTTAATGAGCCATGCGTCTCTAAAATAACAATATTTTGCAGAAGAATAAGCAGTCAGATGCTGTCAAAAATGTGAAACCAAATTTGCTCTTTACAATAAATTATTTAAATTTAAAATGGCACTAAAATTCCTTGCTATATGCTACGACTTATTAACTATATTAAATAAAGTAACACGATGTAACGCGTAAAAACGGCAAAAATATGGATTTGCGCTGGCCTACATTTCGTGCTGATTGCGAATTCACTTTCGAATGTTATAATAACATGCTAAATCTTGGAAAATTATCTCTTTCAATATATGGTAGAACGAATTCTTAGAATAATGTAGTTATTATAACGTCAACTGAGATATAAGAAATAAATACGAGAATTTGTCATTCAAATATTAAACGATACCTCTTTCATCCATTAAAAGAGTTATACGCTATATTATTTATACCTCGTATATTACGCGTTAATTTCGATAACTGCGTTATCTAGATAAATCTGGAAAACTAAACCTTGAAATGCCAAACAAAACGCTTGGTGAAAAATCACGGGTATTCTGACTCATTCTATGAAAATGAAATACTTAACAAGAAATATAAATCATGATTTTACATTAAATTCATGAGAGATTTTTAATTAAGGTACTTCATACTTGACACTATACGAAACGTATGCAGATCAAGCGCAGTACAACTTATTCTACGCGAAAAATGAATAGTCGATAAAATGATGGCACAACTTCTGCTCTTCATTAATGCATAGTAAAAGTAATGCTGTACGAACCCAAATAATGCGCCAAAAAATCCCTTCGAAGAATGAAGCTTCTTCTCTGCTTCGGCCATTAATTGCATGGCCTTTTGCTCGTTATCTGCCATTTCTAGAATTAAATAACTCCGTCTTCCTAGCTCGTTCTACTGCCGTATTGACAATTTACATTGGTAGCCAACCACCAGGGGCAGCGCAATCGAAAGAATCGAGCAAGGCTGCCACCTACTACTGCAAGTGGTCGACTTCAGCATTCAAATTTATGTCGTCATATGAAGTACTATAACATCTCGGAATAAGTATTCAGGGTCATCATGTAGAAATTACTAGCATACAGCAAAGTAACTTAAACATGCTTGCAAGCAAACTTTCTTATTATTTGATGACTTTATTCTAACTTTTCAACAATACATCAACATCCCTTGCAATAATTTCTAGAGCTATCCCCTCTTGTTCACTACTGTATTCCAGAACGTGCATTAGTTTATTGAAAGTCAATGGAGGTTTATATGCCCTTTAAATTTGCGGCACTGTCGTCACGCTGTACTCGAAAACCTAAATTTATCAATTAATCCTTTCGGGAAAAAAAACTTAAGAGAAGACATAGCATCAAGAATCACTTCACTCTTGAGAACTGAATTGCGATCACTTAAAATCACTGATAACCACAGAACCGTTCGAATAAACACTGAATGAACTCCTCGTTTTTCGCCAAAAATATTTGTACTAAAAATACTTGGAACTTAAGTAACTTAAAAGCATTGGTTAAATTACAAAAGCAACTGAACAGGAAAATATTCAGGATTTTTTTGACATCTTTTCTCGGAGTTTCACGTACTTCTAGAATACCTTCACAATTACAGCAATAAAACAAGGTGGTAAGACATTAAACATAACAGAAGTATTGTATTAAAAATTTGCACCAACATATTTTAGACCAAGATTATTTAAGAAATGCAATCATAAACATTTGTGCCATGCATACTTTAATTTCCATACACTATCATAAAGACCAGACAGAAATTATACTATCAATACAAGATGTAGCACTCTTTTCAGGCATCATGACTTCCCTTAAGTTTTTCACCTTTTCAATCACAATGAGATAGCCAGTAAATTAGAAAAGTACTTTTCTTATATTCCAGCAATAAATTGCAGGTCAGGCACCATTGATGAATCTTGACCAATATTTCTGCCATGAACTTCATACTATATCTGAGTTTCAGGAAGAAAAAATAATGAACTTAACTTGCACTCAAGATTAACAAAACAATTGTATGCACATTTCAGGGAGCATACAAACTTGTTCCCACCCCACTAGAGTGCAGTTCTGCATTTAAACTGGAGTCTTCACTGTATCACTTTGGTATGTTTGTAATCACAGGGGTTGGAGGTAAGACTCCTGAGGCCTCAGAGCCAAAACATAAAATATTTCTCCTTCATTTGGCTCTCTGATACTAAAGCCTTCACCATTCTGCATCACCATTTGCTCTTTGGAAAACAAAGTCCTTGCCTCCAAGGTTCATGATTCCATCCTTCAAATAAAATTTCCATTTATTTCTGCTTCTGGTAATCTGAAAATTAAATTTCACAGTAAATTACTTTCTACCTGATCTACCACTTTCTAATGGACTTCATTACTGTAGCATAAATTAACACTTATTTCATGTCCCATGAGATGTTTTGTTGCTTGAGACATATGTCTGCCATTCAGAGTCAATTTTGCTTGATTTTAGTAGTAATAATTAGAAGAGGAATGAAAAGATTCAAACTGAAATTCATATTTGTTTCTACATCAAGGGTAAAAAGAAAATGAGGACTTGACACTCCCTCAACAGCATAGAACAGGCATTTTTGTAGGAATTGGATTAATTTATTTTGGTGAAACATAGAATTACATATAAAACTATATAACTTCTTACTAACAGTTACTAGAATTAATAAGCAATAATGCTGCGAGTAAAACCTAACCCATACCAAACTTCCTAACAATCACTGAGAACGTATTTCTCACTAAGTGTATCATTGGATTTGAGTTTAGGGAGATTGTTGTTTGTATTATCATTGCACTTGCATTATACACAACTGCCAAAATCTCTTTCCATATATTGTAGTAAGTAACTACTTTAAATTCCCTCCCTGCAGCCTCCTAAGATTACCTAAAGTATCTGAATATATCATATCATATCTGAATGTAAAAATATTTCACAACAGTCTGCGTAATTTAATTGCTTGAAAATACAAACTGTTCATTACTAGATCACCCACTGCATGGAAAATTTTTTATCCTGGTGTAAGTTTACCTCCAAGATTTTTATCATCAAAATAAAAGTTCATGTGCCCTTCTAAAGATGGCTTCTTTTTACACTATGGCAAGTCATGGTTTTCTGTTAATGAAATATTCAAATTAACTTGCTCAGGCCAAACAACTTTGACATGTTCAAACACTGCCAAGTTTCTGCCAATACTCTGCTTCAACATTTTGGGTCTTCTGAATTATTCTCTGGATAATATTCCTATTTGGCACCAGGTGATTTCCACTAGATTCCTAATCTGAAGTAATTTTAGGGAGTTTTCACAGTGCTTAGGAACCACACAAGAAAGACTTGAAGTGGCAGAATAATTCTAAGATGAACAAAACCTTATTATAGGGCATGACATCATGGCGGAGATTGTTGGAAAATGACTAAAGATATACTTATTGTGCAAGATAAATGCTAATCCTTTGCAGAACTTTTTTCCACAACTGGAAAATGACTTTCCATATGACTCATATACATTTTCCTAAATATTTTTTTCTAGAAGGTAACTGAAAATTCCTCAAAATAAAGTGGCAGGAACTTTATCTAAATTCTTATTAAATAAAGGCAGCAAGAAAATGTGGTATCTAAGGAATTGAAATGGAAAAAAAACATTGCAGTAATCCCAATGACTTACAATGAAGGTATGTGCAGTGACAATCTATATAAAGTAAGCAGAAATTTGCCATTTGCCTGATTTGTACCAAACTTTGCATGTATGTCCTCTGAAATCAGAAAGGAAGTACTGTCACATCTTCATTCACAAGTTGCTGGGTAAAATTTATGACCAGGCAAGTAAGTTTATTATTCAGCTAGATAATGATTATAGTTACATATCTTTGTTACAATCAATACAAGAGAGTAAGATATTCATCAGTGCAGGTAAAGAAATGGAAACAATTTTAGGAGACTTTGGGTTACTTTTAGCAATAATGAGTTGTGCAAGGGAAATTTTAGTTTGTTCAGCGCTAGAGGTGTATGTATACTTTTGGAGGGGTTGACACGGTGAAATGAAACTTACTAACTAATATACTACCTACCTAAAGTTAGAAGTAAATAGTAAACATCATCTCTAAATAATGAAGCTACTAAATGTGCTTTTCCAAAAAAAGTCATTAGCATTGATATATATACATTTATGTTTCAGATATTTTAAATTTCTGCATCACATTTGTTACACTGATTATCTCTTGTTTTCATGATAGTTCAGTAAGTTGAAATTAGTATGGTACTAACCAATTTTAGTTTCCAATTGAGAATCAATCGGCAATTCAGCTAGTTCCACTGTAAATCACAGTGATAATCTTAATTCAATAAATATTTTACCTGACAGAAATAGTTCACATGGAATTAATACTTGAGCATAGATGTTTTAAATTGTTAAAAACTATGATTCTATTCATTATTCTCTCAATCTCTTTCACCATACCAAGATTCATGATTTAAATAAAATTCAGAATATTTGTCAATGTCTTGTGGAAATATATCACTTTTAAGAGGAGAGTCACTGTAATTTTACAAGTATACAAGTTTCCACAGTATATTGTTTATTAAAAAAAATAAAAACAAACAACTAGTTCCAGCAATAGATAGTCACCATCAAGTAACATAGCAAATACTTTATGCATATTATATACGAGGCAGATTAGCAGAAAAATTAAGGAAAGAAGGGATTGGGTTTTGTAATAGCAAAGACAAGTATGATCCCATGAAGGAATCTGGGATTTATGAGCTCAAATGCAATTAAATGCAAAATTTCACCATTAGAGCCTGTGAAATATCCTCCCATTTTCACTTTGCTAATCACTTATTGGAATTCATTGGATTATACACTAGAGGCCTCCTAAAATAATTTGAGTAACAACAAAATGTACCATGGTTAATGAGCACCTTTTTCCTTCCCACTGATTCACTGACAGTCTTCATTTACCTAACCTCATGCCCTTCTTTCAACTAATTCCTTAATTTTTCTCCAGTCTTCCTTGTATATAATATGCTGAAGATATTTGCTATTTACTTGATGATAGCAATCAATCACTGAAACTGGCGATGTTTTCATTCCTTTTTCATAAATATACTGTGAAAAAGTACAACAATTCTCTTCTTTCACATGATTTAGATAGGATTCCTTATAAACTGATGACAATAATTTTTCTTAATAAATAAGTCATTTAATGAAAAAATGATTTAACTGATAGAGTATATAGAGTAGACAAAGATTTAATCAAAGAAAATTTCACTTGCAAAATAATTCAGGATAACTCACCTTATCATATTGGCATACTACCACATTATCAGTATCAAATAAGTCGGTAGGATCTTCATCGCTCACATCATCTTCAGAATTCAATGGCTCCTGAAATGAACAAAAACATAAAGAATGAACAAAAACATTTAAAGACTTAGAAATAACAAGCATAGTTTCTCATCTTTTCATAAGCATGAGTATAATTACTTTGCCAGATTAAACTACAACAAAATAACCTTCCACAATCAATACATAAAATGCTTGTTTGCATTCTTCTTTCTGCGTTTGATTACTGCTCACCTGTCTATAACGACCACTGAACAAGAGCTCGAGTTGATTTATCTTTAAAACATTTGCATTAGATTTATTAACAATCTTCCATAAGATGACCTTGTAGTTTCTTATTGAAGTTAGGAAGTGTAGCAGTCTTACAACTTCTTTTTGAAGATAAGAAGATACGAGACACAACCTAACTAGTCCAGGATACCTATCTGTGATCTTTCTTAATTACTGCACCACATTTTTGGAATTAACAGCTGGTTTATATATTCTACCTTAGTAGAACCTTTACAATGTAAGTTTTTCAATTACAATTATTTTTTCTGTATTTTCACGTTTATAAATTTTCAATTTATAATATATTTTGTAAATTCATTTTTATTTGAAACTGACTTTGAGTTCACCTCATTCTACTGTTATATAATAATTAATGCTGAGTCAGCTGACACATTATTGTAATTATTTCTTCCTCTTATGAGTATTCCTAAGCACAATAAACTTATAATATAATAAACAAGAACATCCACGTTGCTTTCTCTTTACTGACCGATGGAGAATTTTGTAGCCTTTGGTAGAATACCTCGAGCTCATTACTCAAAATTCTTCAAAGACTAGGTTAGATGGTTGAAAATGTGATGAGTATATGCTCTCAGAAACGAGACAACTAAAAATTGTTCTACATTTTGACTACTGCTAATTTTTGTAGAAAGTTTTTATTAGAAAAAATTTTCAAGAAAAATGGAATAAAAATTACTTTTTTCCTCATAACAGCTTAAATATTATGATTATTTGCAGTAAAAATCCACTATTAGATTGAAAATTGAACATACCATTCATGAATAAGAATGAAAATAAATTTGGCTCATTTTGGTGCTGCCACGTGAGAGATTCTCTTGGAACTAATTCAGGCACGTTTGCCTTAAGGGTCAGAAAGGGTAAACCAGTATAACTGAAAGGTCAGTTTATCATTCTAGCTTCCACTATACACAATGCTTAGTCTTTAACTTTAAGATTGGAATATCTCCTTCTTCTATACACAACAACAGGCTCAAATGGGTTAATTATCATGTTCAATTCCACTGTGGTGTCTAACTGTGTTATCAAGCTTATATCTGTGATAAAGTTAGATTCGGGATAAAGAAATATACCTCTTCTGCACCACCTTCGTTTTCCTCTTCTTCCTCCTCATCTTTCTCGTCATTCTCTTCTTCTTCTTCTGCATCATCATCTTCATCTTCATCATCATCATCATCATCTGAGGAATCGTCTGCACCATCTATCTGCCGAACTGTTGGCCCTTTACCAAGAACCAGAACTCCTCCAGTGTTGGATGATGTTGCAACGTTATTTGACTGCATTGTGGTTTTGGCCTGTCAACAGAAAGTGATCAGATTGGGGTGTTATTTCATAACAATACAGTAAAACCCAATTAAGATGCTTTTTGGGGAGCCAACTTCAAATTCTCTAGTAAACAGGATAGTGTTAAACTAGGGTATCACAATTTTTTATTTCACCTGAGGACAAAAGGCAAGGGTTTTTAGCTTAGTTTTTCAATTTTCAAATATATGCTTTACACCTTTAAAAAATGGAATCTTCTTTAGTTGTCTTAATTGCTGCAGCTTTGAGTCCTCAAACCATTACTTTGAAATACTGGTTGCCTTCTTACAGTATCTTTTTAAGAAGGGTCTGCTTTTCATACAGAGAGAGAGTGTCTTCCTTTGTTTTGGTAATTTTTCACTCTACAATGAAGCAATTTTTATCGGATAAACAATTAGGGAAGAATAACGTAAATAATTTCTAGTTAATTGATTGCAGTGCATTGGGGAAAGAGAATAACCCACCTTACAAGCAGAGCGTCTTAAGTAGTATTTTTGGGAAGTGTTTGGGTGTAGTGAAAAGGACCAAGAAATAACTGCACATTCAGGAGAGTAGCTTTTTAAGTGGAAGCATTTTAATGGGTTTTGCTATATTTTCATCAGTTAATAACTATCAACTGTTGAAAAAGAAAAGATTTTGTATGATGAACATGTAGAGATTATTGAATGGTCAGTAAATTTCTCATGAGTAAAGCATATCTTAAAAGATAAAAAGCTGTACAAGCCAAGGGTAGCCTAGTATTGCCCAAATATAAAATATAAGTAATTTCTTCCCTATTATTTTCAATATTGTCAATGTAAGCAACTCTGTAACACTCTAGGCATGGATAGACATTTTTCAATCAATGATGGTGTAAGTGAAAAGGCTGCCATACGAAAATGAAAATAAAATTGCAGAATTTTTGGAATACTATACTTAGCACAGCAAGAAAGTGAAACAATACCTTTCATTTTTGAGAAAAATAAATTAGAAGTTGAGAAATGTTGGGATATTTTCTAAAAATTTGCATGAGCATAAGCAATTGCTGTAGATGAAAATTAGAATCTGTTATGAACTGCCTAGGCCTCTCTATTTCATCACGTCTGATTACATTTGTGAGAGAAATAAGTTATAAATGGATTTTATGCACATTTCTGACTCTCCAAATGGTATAGTATTAAATTTTGGAAGATCTTATGGTTCTTTTGTAACATAAGATCCTTGGCCAAACGTAATGGATTTTAAAACCAAATCGGTAACAAAAACACAAGACATTCCTTTGATTAAAAACTTTGGTCATTGGTTAAACACAGCCAATATTGTATTTGAATAATTTTTGTAATCAATAGTGCAGATAGACAGCGGAGTTGTAGACAAATCCGATATATGTTTGAATTTATGTCAGGTGTTTTTAATAATAAGTACAAGAAAAACTTTACATGGAGATCTTCATAAAATCTGCAAAAATTGTAGCATGATATTCACCAAAGGAACAAACATCAAGCGGTAATTTCTTTTCCAATAAAATAATTAAGAGGAATTCATCAGTAAAGCACAGAGTAGAAGAAATTATGTAAACATGTATTCATTTATCATTCAAATTGTTTTACAAGTATTTTACTTTTTGATGCTTATGTTTGACCTTTCTTGTTTTTTGTACGTCAACTCATTTATACTCTATATTACTTGAAAACAACTTTTAGAGTCTGTTCATTGAATGATAACAAACTCTGCCACCTAGTTTATATCTATATGCAGATTTATTTTACTTTAGGCTACAAGTAGGCAATGGGCCAGGTGGTTGTCATTCAAATTGTGTGGGAAGAAAATATAAAATACCCTGTCTGGTATTCACCCATGTGGGGAGGAAAACCCCCCAAAAATGTAATGAAATAATAATAATTTTTATAATGAGTTAAATGACAATCTTACCAAAGCAGTATTGTTGCTAATAGTGCTGCTGACAGAAGTGTAGTTGGTAGTAGCAGGGGCTGCTGCAGCTTGTTGCTGCCCTTGCAGAGCAGTTGTTACATGTTGCTGTAATAACGAAGTAGCTAAATGAAGTGGTAGAGCCATTGTAGCAGAAATCACTGGTCCAGATAGTACTGAATGTAGCTGATTTCCTGCAAAATACCAATATTATCTCCTTAGACAATTAAGTAACCTACAACAACTTATGTAAGAAAGCTTAAGTCTATACATGGATGTGTTAAGTAAGTCAAATGCAGCGCAAGTGGCTGATTTTCCACTGAAGTAGAATGTATACATCAAAAAATGCTGAACTAATTTGAATTTTTGTTGGAAAGTTGAGAGGTAAACACACGTTCAATTAAAAATCAGATGTGACATTAGAGAGTACTTCACTTGATTATACAAAAGGTATAATAACCTTAAACCAAAAGCATTGAAGTAAAAATCTCAGATTAACAAAATGAGAAAGAAAATATTAGGTAGCAATGAATACACGAGGGTAAATGAAAAGAGAAGATTGATAATCCAAAGGAAGAAGAATTGGGAAAAAAGGAACTCCTTGCTTAAGGAAGGAAAAGAAGAATGGAAGAATGAAGAAGGCTACAGTGGGATGATGAGAAGGACACACCTAGGACCTGCACAAGCAGACCAACTACATCTCAGTTTTCATAATTTTAAATAATTAAAGTTCTCGTCTCTGACAAACTATTTCAATAAATATAAATCAAGAGAAACCAAATCAAGTGACCTGCTGCATTCCCAAAGAAATGAGGCTAAAGCAGGATTTCTTCTTGTTCTATGAATAATTTATATGCAAATTTAAATTGTTTAGCAATATGCTACCTGAAGAGAAATCTATTGATTGCCATTTAGTTCTTACAGCTGACTTGTCTGGAGGCAATAAAGTAATGTCCTCCTCTGACTGTAAGTAGCATGGAAATAATTCAACATTGGGAGTGGCTTTTCACTGCCAGAGTGAGAAGATATATTGCTCCACCAAAATCTGATGGCATTATTCATGTTAAAACTTTCATCAATTAGAATATTTAGGCATCAAACTAGAAATATTTTTTTTTAAATTTAACTTCTAGAAATTTACCAGAGCTACTTTAGCAGTGTTTTATCAGAATAATGCAGAATGGGTTCCCAAACAACTCTGTTTGCGTATCACCTTTTAAGCAAGTTCTCTCATACCCACCATTTGCAATAACAAAATATAAAATTAGCCTGTTACTGAACCTGTTTTTATTGGTTACAGGAACAGAGAATGTAGTTCATTAAAATATTATTGATGTAAATACTTTCTTTTTGAAAACAACCTCCCAATAATTAAATATTCTTTAGTAGTCTCTTCTAGCATTTGAATGTTTTATTTACAGGTCTTTAATATAAAAGATCCCATACTTTGAGAAATTATTGTGATCATCAGGATTGGTAATACAAAAGAAATCAATTCACTTTACACATTTATTTTTTGACACAAAATCATGAACAGCCATCTTCCGTACGCTACAACTGTGAACAACTCCACTCTTCAGATTTAAGGAAATGATAGCAAAATTTTGGCTGAAAATTTCTGTTTATTGTATGCATATGAGTATCTCAAGAATGTTTCTACTAGTTTTCATCAAAATTGACAATGATTGATATCCTTCCCAAAATCTAAAACAAGTCGATTGTGCCAAACCATTTATCTCTGATTTTTCAGTAAATGATACTTTTTTTGAGCTGAGGAATTATCAGCAAGTACTTGCACTATTTTCCCACACTCTGCTCTGCTAGTAGATTCACATTACTTGACAACATTGGGAAGAGGGAGGGAAAATTAGGCAAAGTAGATTGCAGTGACAGACATTTTTCAGCGCTTGTTGGGAAAAACTGTACATCTTGCTTGCTTTGCACAATTACAGGATTGGTATAAAACATATGTACTTGATAATTGTCTCAATTCAAAGATAAAGGATAAATCTACTTCGTCCATCAAAAAAATTTTTGTATCCCTCCTTATAGCCAAGTGTCACTACATTGAAAATGGTGGGTTTCTTCTATGTTTGCTAATTACTTCTGACCAGAAAATTAAGCTATATCATTCAAGTGTCAAATAGTGAAAACTTTTCATTGATTTGCATGTAAATGCCAACAGCCTAAAAATAGTTTTTCATACATGGTATCCAACCCCCTTATATATTGATCATAATAGAGTTCATGAACTTTACAGTGAAAGTACACTTTAAATAAAGATTATAATACCAGGCCTTAGTGTTCATGACACATGCCACGAAGAATATTTAATAATTATACATGAACAATTATTAAATTGGCTTAATTTCATAGAGTTCCGCCGGACATAATTTTACTCTATGAAAATAATACTATCATAAAATAGGATGTATGACTCAAAAATACAGAAAATCATGGAAAAACTCAAATAAACAATCGTAGTTTGATGTACTATTCATCATGTTAAATAATAAAAAACTAACATGAATGCAGTTGACAAAATCTTAGGATTATTATATTTATATCATAGGACTACACTACTATATGCCGTTAAGGCAGCAGATTTACTATCAGTGACAATGAAGATGGAAAATTAAACATATTACACATTGCTAACTAATCATAAGGAATATATTTCTGATATTATTATTAATAATAACTATTGTGAAAATGCACAATTCACCACGAAATAATATTTTAGAAATAGGTATAAAAGTTCCTTATACCATGTTGCAGAACATAATAGATGCATTGAAACAAGCTTTCATAAGAAGAAAATCTTAAATACTAGTCCAAATTATTTTGGTAATGAATAAATAATAATTCAAAGTTCAGTGAAAAGAAATTGATGTGGTGGATTACAGAAAATTAAAAGAATCCAGATTTTGTTTAAATCAGAATAATGTCATTGATAAATCTTCAGCTGTACATTTTCAGTGACATCTGTTGGTAATAGATCAATCCCAAAATATGTGATTGCAATCCCATTTGCTGTCTGAGAGCAAACGATTGGAAAAAACCACTCCATAAAACAATAAAGAAGACAGCATTACCTTGCAGAGCTGATGCAGGAACTTGTATAGTTAGTACTCTGGGGTGAGTGTCATTGGAACCAGCTTGAGGAGGAAGCGTTATCTGAACAGGAACTGTCTTGTTGGGCTCAGGCAAAACGGTACTTTGAGCATTTGCTGTTGAATTTGTTGCTTGCGCATTGGCATTTCCTTGAAAGTGGTTGGCTCCTAGTTAGACAAAAAGAAATCAGACAATATTTTATTTATATAAATTTTAATACCCCAATTCGGACTTGTGGCAATGTTGATGGGGAGCATTTCAACTTAAAAAACGCATTCACCCAAATTCAGGAGGGTAACCCCTCAAAAATCTCCCATGCATTATACAATTCACAAAAAGAACATAATTTGTCACATAAATATTTGCATGTAGTATTGTATAATATTATGATAGTATATATGGTAGTATATATACATGGAAGATCCATAAAGACTACATATATCTAGTTTTAAGCTTATTTTTAAGCAGTCCTACATTTTTTGGCATTGGTTTGAGAAATTCATCAGGTAAAAAATTCTATTCCTTAATATTTCTTTTAACAAATGAGCATTTCACAGTATCTATTTTCTGCTCTCTTTCCTTTACTTTGAAACTATTATTTCCAACACAACTAGGAGTTTTACATCTGTCATGTAGTTCATTCCACACCTCTTTGGAATTCCATGATTATTTCAGGCATTTCCTAAGGAAAATAGGCAGTAAGCAATAAAATATAAGGGAAAAGAAAATTGAATCAGAATTAATAAATTAATCTCAATCAGATTTAATAAAAAATTCAGAAGATAAGTTCAATCTTGGAAGCCCATCAGTCACTTGGTAACTTCTCCTGCAATCCTTTTCCTGATTGTAGGAAAATGCTTTAAGTAAATGCAATCTGCAAAGATGGAACTAAAATGAAGAAGAAATTGAGACCTTGAGGGAAGAAATGATTGATTTTACAGTAAAAACAGACACTATCCTATATACTGCAATATTCTTTGATTGCTAACTTTATATGTTGTATACATGAAGATGGCAATCATTTATCATTTACTCTTTTTAAAGTGATAAAATAAAATTGAAGACTTCAAGTGAAGATCTCTATACAGTACCAAATAAATAATAATAATAATGAACCAAAAATAAATAGGCTCCATTTAGCCTTATAGTAAATAAACATACATAAAAGGAAGAATATGTTGCATATGTCTACAGCAATATGCATCACATAAAATATATAATCCTAATATTGCAAGCCTTGTCTGTGGCAATGATATATAAAATTCAGAACGTTATACTTACACTTAAACAAGCAGCGATGATTGCAAAAAATTTAGAGAAACAACCATTTGATGCTTCATTCATGAATTTAATTGCTCTCTTCTTACTTTACCAAACTTCACCTGTTCTAAATTTTTAATTTTAAGCTACTATTTTCTAAATTTTAAAATTAATTTTCGTCTCTTTTACTAGAATCATAAATAGTTCAAATACTTATAAGATAGCAACCTGAATGATTACCGATCCCTCCTGACGCCACAGTCGTGTTTGCAGTAACTGAAGTAGTAACTAGTGGAGGTTGTGGTTCAGGAGGCTCTGGATTTATGTCAATAGCTTTCGATGACATCAGTTTTGATTCCCAAAGGTGTCGTAACTCTACTAGCACCTGTTCATCCACTCCATCATCCAAAAACAGTTCACGAACTCCAGCAATTACATCCTCTATCACACTTTTGTAAACTTTTAACTGTGAAAGATTGATAATGCATCGAATTAGAAGGATACTGAAATGAAAATCATGATCTTTAAATAATATCAAGATAATCGCATCTGATAAAAAGCTGTTAAAATCAAAACATTTCCATATATTTAAGATAAATGCAGGGACATTAACTTTATGCAAATGAGCGCGTAATAGACTGGATTGATTATTATCTTCATAGATACGGCTTAGGTTTAATACAACGTACATGCAACACTGCTATGTCTAATGCTTCTATAATACTACCTAAACGAATTATGCTCTCTACACGAGATGAAAAATTAGCATAATTCTAGCAATCGTATATTTTGCATTTCCCGCTCGTTTCAATGTTGGAAATTTAATTCAGCACGACTAATATTCTAATCTACATACTTAACGAGATTCTACGAATTTTGCCAGATACAAGACGAAGGAACATCAATAGGTACTTAACCGTACTATCAATTTCTCGGTTGAGCTTGAAGTTGAGAATGACAATTTTAACAAAACGTTCTCAATATTACGCTATAAATAAAAGTTAAAAGCGATCTCCGATGGAAAGCCAGGGTCTGTAACGATAACAAACTTCCTTGTAACGAAACTTGATAGTGACATAAGAAATAAACATTCAGGGTTAACCCAACACATTTTGAATTTCACGCTGTTTCGTCAAGTCAGCTACTTGCACTTTCCCAAATTTTTTCAATAGCATAAAAGCTATTACTTTCAGTCTAACAAAATTTTGAATTATTTTTATTCGCGCAACAACATGAAAAAATTTATTTCACAAGAGTAAATAAAGGTACTTGAAGGATATCAAGGAAAATTTTCTAACTGCATACATGATGTGTCATCATTTTCGCAGCCATTTCTCCGGTGATGTCGCAACATTAATTCCAATTAAACAGAAATGGATGCTTCTTTTTCTTACTACTCACCACTGTGGTTTGGCTTAGAGCCATGATAAAGCAGAATCTTGAGCTTCCCCAAAGAACTTCCTAACTAGGAACCATGTAAACCACTTGTCAGTGGCCTTGCTCGGGGAAGCACCCACACGGTCAACGGCTAGCCTTTATATACTGTCTACGCCGGTTCTCAGTCCATTATAGAGGGCGCACTAAAATCTGAACTTCCGGCGAGCTGACTTCGTGAAAATGGAAACTTTAAATTAGAGGAGAAAACCTAAATGAGATACATCTTTAATTTAAGTGGTAATTTTATAAAGTAAAAAAAGCGCATTGAATGCTCTTGCCTCGAAGAGATTCAGAGAAAAAATTATGCCGAGACATATCACTGAGCATCAACAGAAGGATTGATTTCCTGTACGGCATTTTAAGTAAATATCACTTGGGAGGAAAAGTTATAATTCATCCTATACAGTGTCTCCTATGTTTAATAAGTTCCCTATCTCTGATATTTTGGATAACTTATAATAAGTACACAAATGCGCTTTAGAAGCAGCGCCTGATATTTATACGGACAATTTCCCAACTATCTAGACTGGAAGATTCTACCATTCTACATTTCTGCGGTTTTCAAAATGATAATTCATACCAGTTGCGCATTCTTTTATCTATGTAGTTAGAAAAACCTTTCGTCATAAAAAATCTCCAGCTTTTATCTTCGATCAATTATCGGTTTTAAATAGATCAATTCAATTAACTAAATACATTATTTATTTATAGTAAACTCCCCCGTCAAGAATAACGGGAATAAATTTAACTTTTGAAACATGCATTAATATATGGTCTTTTTTGATTTTCAAAAATGAAAATAATCCCTCTCGAATTTTAAATAACCATCATGATAGAAACTGAAGCTATAAATATGAACGGAACGCCTAAAAATAACTTAATAATTTTTATTTTCAATTTAATATGTAGGATTACCCAAAAAACTAAAGTATCAGGTTACCAAGAAATGTTATTGCTGTTTAGTACATTTATAATCAGATAATACACATTTAAAACGTCTAGAGCATAGGCTATTCTATTTGTAAACATATATTGTTGAATTATATGATGACAAATTATATGATTCTCAAAGTTTAATAATATTTAAATGCATCAGTCATATGGTTTTTTTATTATCTGGCATATCATCATCAATATGTCCAAGAGGTTAGGGAGTCTGGTCCAAAGATTACCCTAAAATTTTATTGGGTCGAATCCTGATTGAGGAAACATTTTCTTCGGAAAATTAAGTTTCAGGTTTGCTAAGAAGCTTCATAGGGGGAAGCTAATTGTAAGAAGTTTCCACAACTTTCTTGTTTTAATAAAATAATTTTTCCATAGTTAAGCTTTGCTCATTTTAAATACTCGATAATACGTTTTTATTTATAGCTTCTCAATCATAGTGGAAGGAAATAAATAGTATTTATAGAATAATGTACCACTATTATCGCCGACATCTGATCCTTCCGAATGATAGACAGTAAAGTTTCGGTTTTGCTACACAAGGGAATTTTTTCAGCCACTAAAAATGCTCGAATTTCTACGAAATTTTCACCGAGGACAGTGTAAACTTAGCGCATTATTGTGTATTGTTATCTCAAATACTGTAGAATTGGCAAAGATTAAAATCAGTGAAGTGCAGTTTTCGCCTTTTTTGATCGGGCAGTAACAGCATCTCCTCGGTAGATGGCGAAACGATCGGCAAGTAGAGAATCTTCGCTAATGTATAGGCGGTATAGGCCGTTCCACATTAGAATTGTTCTTACGGCGAACGCTGTTGCCAAACGAACTCTCATTCTACTCGCCTCGCGATTCCCGCGCCAAATTTGAATTGGCTACTTGATGTGTTAAGAGAATGCACATTAAAAAGTTCCTATAGTAATGTTTAAGAAAAGGACGGTATTGATACGCAATATTTTCGGTTTGAAAAAGATCAAAGTTATAAATACCATGTGAATATCTCGAAAATCGGTATTTCAAAGTATAATAATGGCAGGCGTTTGGCAGTTTTACCACATCTGAAAAAACTTTCTAAAAGGAAAATGAAAATAAAATGATGGGAATATTAGTAGGTAAAGCTTGAAAAATCAGAAATTATTGGAATTGCAAACTGCTTTACAGAAAATATGAGATATCTTGAATGTTCTAATTTACAACGGCGACAAGAACAATTTTATTAGTATTTCCTTACAACGCATTCATACTGATCATATTTACACAAAGATGTGATTTTTTGGCAGGAAATAAATATCTCATTAAACTAAAAATTAAACTAAAAAAATAAAATTAAAATTAAAATAAAAAAGTATTGTCAAATTTTGGCAAAAAAATTCTCGAATTGAAAAATTCATAAATCCCATTGTTATCAAGATGAAGTCCTCATTCCTTCTCAAAAAACATATTTACACTTTTCTTCAAATTTCTTAGGCAGAATGTTGGTGAGTATCTCTTACAAAACGAGAGTTAGCTGGCGATGGATTTTCGGCTTGCATAATTCGAAAATTTTGGTTTAAAGAATCTTAAACATTTTATAAGAGGCCTTCCGGTACGGAAAGTAGAAATGAAGATATTTATGTGTTAATTTTGTGTTGAATGAAAGAGCGCTTTGCTCACAACAGCGTGATAAAGATAAAGTAAGAAATTCGTCTTTCTGCGCGAAAATGTACGGAAATAATATGCATCAATTTTATTTTTTTTTTAATATTGAAAAATAAATTCCACCATTCGATGCATCCTTTACTCCTGCATTAGCGAAGAATTTTTAAATGATAAAAGCAATTTTTCGCAACGTTTGACAACATCGCGCCTTGTTCCTTACGGGGAAATACACGGGAAACTTTTCTCCATATAAGAACGATATACACGTACAGTCAACTAAACGTGGAACGTGCTATAGGAGTGTGTAGAAGTGAGAATATACAAAAATCAGCCGAAAAAACCAAGAATGTAAATAATTACTTCATTTCAATAATCAATTCTTAATAATAAATAATTAATATTAATTATTTAAAAATGTTAAAAATGACGGAAACAGTAAACATGGAACGATGAAAATTTTACTTTAAAAAATTTCTGAAAGTTGGCAAAATAATTAACGCGGTAATCTAAAACGAAGGGTTCCTCTGCTTCGATTATAATAAAATTTATACATGTTTGGATAATCTTATATAAATAGTTAATTTCCCCTTCAAAATGGCGGAGATAAAAGTATATAAAAATGCTGCTATCGCATACATATGATCCTTCTGAATACTAAACAATTAAAATTATCACTCTTCAATAACACAGCACTATTATATATTGCAAATGAAAAAAGAACTGAATTGTTTTCTTCCGGAATGTTCCATCTTATCCCCCCTTAAGTTAATGTATAGCTTTCACAAAAATATAGATGTGGTGAGGATTTTTTATTTAGTAGCTAAAATAATGTTACATTTTATTCCCAAAAATTTATATTCCTATCATTTCGGCAAGTGAGTGAAATTAATTCCCAAAGACTTCTTCCATGTATTTCTTACAAAGACAAATATCTATAAGTACTTTCATTTATATTATAACTAACTCCCATAGCTCGATTCTTCATATTAACTCCTCATATTTTTATTTGTTTATTCTTCATTTGGCGGTAGAGTAACTTATGGTATACTACAATGTCATTGATTAATTAATTGATCTTCGAAAGCTAAGTTTCTCTTAAACTTAGCGATGTTAAATATTAATCAATTTTGGCGACTTTTTGTGTGTAAAACATCAGTAATTGGTGTGAACGCCATGAGACGTAATATTCGGCGCTATTCTTCACCTCCTCATTCCGTAAATGCTTTATTTTCGTTAAATAATTAGTTAGTTGTTCTCATTAGAGAAGTATTTTGCTTTTCATGTAGGCTTGTTTCGTATTTTTTTGTTTTGTTTATTATGAACTATATGAACTTAAAGTTCAAGTTCATTCATTCTGAAATTGTCACCCGTGATCATTTTTAAAACTTTCCATCTATTCAATAAAAAATTCCAGCTATTTTCTCAGATACTCTTTGTATCATGAGCACGAATAAAAATTAAAAACTCTTTCTTTTAGAGAAACCAAAACTGCAAAAATTTCGACTGGAACGTAGCCTCAGAAATATACTATATTGTCGTGAGTTCTACTCGGGCAAGCACCACAAGTTTTTTTGCGAAGAATAAGAATGCTTATTAGCCAAGAAACAGCGGTCCTTTTTCGAGTTGCTCACGGCGATGCTGAAGGACGACTCCGATGACCACCGACTTGCTGTCATTGGGCGCAGTTGGAGTGCTACATCACCCCAACTCCACTGACTGCTCCGTCTAATTGACTTCTTGAGACTGCTTCGGAAGAATCCTGGTTTCGGCCGGGCCGCGGGGCTTATATTTCTCCCTTTATTGCGCCCCCTCCCCCCTCAGTCACCCACGCTACCGCTAAGTCCCTCCTCTAACAATTCGTAACTATCATCCCCCTTGAATGATCGATATTGTCCCTATCGGATTGAATCAACAATAGTGTTCTTAGATCATCGGAGTCATCCTTACAACATCACCCCCCCGATCCCGGGGCGAACAAAGACAGGATATTTACAAGCAAACACAAGCAAATATATATATATATATAGTCAATGTCAATAGTGAGTGTATTTGCCAGAATTGAGAATTTTAATGTTTCAATCCTACTTTTCTCAAATTTCAACATCACACACACTTGCAAAATTGACAAAAAGTAAATTTGTTTAGAGTATCAAACTATATTGATGCAATGAGGAGCGTCTTCCTTGCCTATATGGTACACTAGGTGTGTAAAGGTTAAATAAAATGATATTGACAATCTCTCTTCAAACATAATTATATTATTTTCACTTTGAGGGGAAAACCTGTCTGGCATTTGCCCTATGCTGGAGGAAATCCCCTTTAAAACCTCCCAAAGGCAGCTTATGACTCATCTTTTCATAAGAGAATACATGAATCACCTGGAAATCACAATCAAAAACTCACAATCCTGAAATTAAACATTTATCTATGCCTAACTCGGAGTAACTATGTATTACAACTGAATGCTATTGGATATACTAATGGCATTGAATAAAACCCTACCAAATAGCACTGGAAAACATTTGTATATGGTATCATTATAGAAATTGATTATGTTTACAATTATAACCAATACAAGAACAAGATATCTGTCAAATCACACCAATCTTCAAAAATAAATAGCTTACACTAGAAGAGTGACAATGAAAAGATAAAGAGAATCCGATTTATCATCATTGGGCATATGGAATAGATTGTGGTTAATACATTTCTAATAACATTAATCTGTAGAAAGTATCAAAACAGATAAGGAAATCAAGGCATTCAAACAACACAAAATATATTCATTTATATTATAAAACCTTATATAAGAAAAGGTTCTTATATTAAACATATCAAATGTTTAATAAAAACAAGGTCAAATTATCACTGATGATATGAGGGGTAGGGATGCTAGATGGACATGATTGAAAATTCTTGCTAATATTACATAAACAGCAAAAGAAATCAACATGAATTCTGAGGACGTCCTCAACATGTTTGGAAAGGAATGGCCCAGGACTTAAAGAAATAGAAAATGAACCAAACAAGGCAGCAAATTCGACTCAAGAAAAGCATGCATTCTGAAATAATCTCTGATTGCCTCCTAGAAGATAACTATCATATCTAAAGCTAAACAGATCCTTCAGAACCATAAGAGTTTCTGAAAAACATTTACAAGTTGTGAGGATTCTCATATTCAATGATCTATCATAATGAAAGAAATAGGTCATATGGCTCATTTCTGAGCAGCAAATTCTTAACAAAATA
Source organism: Pachydiplax longipennis (assembly GCA_036926295.1). Taxonomy (NCBI): domain Eukaryota; kingdom Metazoa; phylum Arthropoda; class Insecta; order Odonata; family Libellulidae; genus Pachydiplax; species Pachydiplax longipennis. The sequence continues at coordinate 2,600,248 of JAVFKF010000037.1, forward strand.
CTATTTATACCACTTGGAAACAAAACTTAGGAGGCTGGATTCACTTAAATTGAAACTTTTTTATGATATAAATCAAAATCTTATTCTCCAAATTACATGAAGGAATGTAGCATGAGTAAACAGTTACCACTTTTTATTCATTGCCATAACTTACATCACACAACTGCTTTTTGGGTTGATGGTTATAATAGATAATGCTAAACTTATTTAACTTAATAGCTTAGAAGTATTTCTAAGATAAAGATTAAGAAATTGAAAGATACTGCAGAAAAATACAGATTTTGTAGAACAAAATTATGCGTCTTCCCAGGTTAGGATTAAACTGACAATTGCAAAATTGAGAATATCATAATTCTGCTCTTGTTTGTAGAGCATAGCTTTGAAACCATGCATTTCTCTGTGAATTTCATTCCACCTATCTTGTTAGGAATATTCTGACATTTCTTTTGAGGGACCTTAACCTTACTAACCCTTCTCAAGAACAATCACAAACAATCGTGCCTTAACCAGGATTTGAACTCAGGACCTAGGTATCATAATAATCTCTACACTACGTTAATGAATGGTACACAAGTGGTGGAAGATAGGTAAAAGGAAGTTAAACTTTGGCCCTCTATCATTTTGAAATGACCCAGGAAGGCCTCGCTCATGGGGATTGGAGCTTACATTTTTTAATAATATATACATGCATGTATATCATTTAAAAGTATCGGACTTAACCTCTGCCACATACACAAACAAAGATACGAATGTATTTTCCATATTTAAAACATTCCTATCAAAATTTCTCTTGAACACAGGAAATCAGAAATGTTCTTTCAGATAAAGTAAGATATGGTTCGATTGTGATGTATCTACATAGATACATTACAATATGAATCATGGACATTCCTACTTCCTTTATAAAACTGCGAGGAACCTATTGTAGCACCTGATGCTCAGACCCAGTGCACACTTGGTAAACCTCGCTTATTATGTTCATGTCAACACGAGTAAAAAATTCTAGGTTTCCAGGATGGTAAGTCATAATGATTAACAAGAAAAAACCTATAAATACCTATATATACCTATAAAACCTAAGAATATTTCATATGAAATATTGAATTTTTATAAAAAAATTAATGAAACTAAGAATCTGATAGGATTTCTATTAATTTATTCTTTAGGATAATTTGCATCAATTTGGAATGATGCTTTAATATGTGACAAGTATGAAGTGTCAGTTATATAACTACCTGTGACAAGTATGAAGTGTCAGTTATATAACTGACACTTCATACTTGTCACAGGTAAGAAATGCACATGCATCTTCCAAAGCTTTTATCTAAGCAGTGAAAAATAGACATTTATTAATTAACATTAGAACAAATGTTCATTATCCCTGATTGTGTGAGTATGTTGGAGTTGAAATGTATGAGAGTATGAAACCAATGATAAAATATATTTGAATAATTTAAGGATCTTTTCCCCCTAAGTGTGAGCTTAATGATAGTATGTACCTACCATAACCTTTGATATGAAAATTAATATACATCATAGTAAATATAATAGATTATCTTCAGATTAACTTCAAAGACTGATTAAACTGTGCCATTTAAATGTAGAAGTGAAATAATGAATTTCCTCTGTAAAACTGGAATATCATTTTACTAGATGGAGTATCATTTACTAGAGTATAAAATCAAGATCTTGACCAAATCAGCACACTCATGCAATCCTCAATCCTATATATTCATAATATTTATCCCATTAAGAACCACAGGATTCTACAGAAAATATTTTATATGAAAAATATTATATTTTAGTACACATAATTGATGGATGAAGCCTTGACTTGGTGGAACTCCAACTCGCCATGCTAGGTGAGTATGACTACGCAGAAAGTTCCACAAGGAATAATTTAATTTGGCGACTTTAGTTCATCTTCTGGCACAGAACCACAAAAATGCAACCTAAGATATACATAGGGGAAAAGTCATTAACCAATTAGAATGACACAGTGCTTACAATGTAGTAATAAGAAATTAGCAAGAGGGGAGTTTACAATGTACAGTACAGGAAAGAGATGATTGTTGGTGAGAGTGTAATTGAGTCTTAAGTGTTGTTTTGAATATAAAGAATAAGTGAAAAAAATATTTAAGACTACCCAGTTCCAAGTAAGGACTCAAAACAATTTTCAAAAATTTGTGCGAAAGACCGTCTGGTGTCAAACACAGGACCCGTTCGTGAGAGACAATGGCATACATATGTTAGATAAGTGCCACTTTGACGTGTTTCAAAGTTTCAATTCAGTATCTTATTGGGAAGGTCCTAAAATAAGATTCCGTTTTCCCCGTTTGAAATGCATGGTAGAATAGGAATGACAATCTTGCATTGAACCAAGAACCACTAGAGAAACGGTGAGCCTCATGAAAGAATGTTTTCAAATGCCTCTGCCACCATTCCGGGTTTTATCTTCCTGATTATCGGGAAAGCATTTAAAGCAATCCATTTCTTATGGAAGAATTTTGCACCCTCCTGGCGTCGAACTCACAGTAATTTTGTAACATTTCTTCCATTCGTAATATAGAAGACTACCTGAACTTCAACCTCCGAGATTTTGGTTCCTCTATCTTAGTGATAAGTGCCTCAAAATAATTTGCAAAAAATTTTCATTCTTATGGGACAATCATGATTTAAGGGACCTTCTGGAATTGCCTACTAATAGTATTGTTGATAGAAATTTTTATTTCGCCGTTGAGAATCTACAGACGCTTCAGCTAGTATATGTGTGTGTGCGTGTGTATATATATATATATATCTATTATATATACACACACACACACATATCATCATCAGCCATTTTCAATCCGATATCGGATGTAGGCCTCCCCAAGCGCTTTCCAATTCTCTCTATTCTGAGCTTCTCTTTGCCATGTCACACCTAAGTACTTAATGATGTCTCTGTTCCATCGGTCCTTTGGTCTTCTTCTTGGTCTCTTCACACACTTGGTGTCCAGTTCAGAACCGCTCTTGTCCAACGGTTGTCGTTTCCTCTCACCACATGGCCTGCCCACATCCATTTTAGTGACCTTACTTTATCTATGATGTCTGTCACTCCGGTCTTCATCCTCACCCAGGTGTTGCGTTTCCTGTCTCTTCTTGTGATCCCAAGCATACATCTTTACATACTTCTTTGCGTTGTCTGAAGCCGCTGGGTTATTGAAGCGTTTAAAACCCAGGTTTCACTTCCATAAGTCAACACTGGTAGAATGCATTGGTTGAAGACCTTCCTCTTCAAGACCATTGGCATTTGTGACTTTAGAATATGTGCATTTCTTCCGAAGGCACTCCAGCCGAGTTTAATTCTTCTGTTCACTTCGTTAATCCTGTTGTTCTCTCCTGTGGTTACTAGTTGTCCTAGGCATGTGTATTCTGAGCAGACCTCCAGAGGCGTCCCTTCTAATTTGATTGTTTCTTGTGCTGCAAAAGAGTTATACATTACCTTTGCTTTTGTTATATTTATCCTGAGTCCTATCTTCTGTCCTGCTGTGTTCAGTTCATGAAGTCTTGAAGCTAGATCTTCTAGGCTAGATTCTCTAAGTCTAGATCTTCTCCATTGGTTGTGAAGAGTACTATATCATCTGCAAAGCGCAGATGACTGATGTGTTCCCCATTAATCCGCAGACATTTCTGCTTCCAGTCCAAGGTTTAAAAACTTCCTCCAGAGCAGCTGTCGAAAGAATTGGGGAAAGGCAATCTCCTTGTCTAACTCCCTTCTCAATCTTGAATTCTTCAGTAACTTCATGTAGCATTACTGAGGCTGTTGCATTTTTATAAATGCTGCGTAGGAGATGGATGTACTCTGCATCTACTCCTTGTTTTTCCAAAGCTTCTAGTATAGAGGAGGTACTTACCAATACGAAGGCCTGAGCATAGTACACAAAGCAGAGTCCTAGTGGCATCTCATATTCATTCGTTCTGCTGATTATTTCTTGTAGTGTGTGGATGTGGTCCATAGTACTGAAGCCCTTCCGGAATCCTGCTTGCTCTCTAGGCTGGGCAGATGATAGAGTAATCTTTATCTGTTCAGCTATTATCCTCATGAATGTTTTGTAAACAACAGGAAGGAGACTGATGGGGCGGTAATTCTTCAGCTCTTCCTTGCTTCTTTTTTTGTGCAAAAGGACTATTCTTGCATGATTCCAGTCCTGGGGGATTCTTCCTTGTTTCAGGCAATTAGTGAATAACTGCGCTAAAATGTGTGCAACTTCTGTTCCACCAAGTTTTAAATATTCTGCTAACACTCCATCTATGCCTCCTACTTCTCCATTCTTCGTCTGCTTTATTGCTGCAATTACTTCTTCTGGGATAATAGAGAGGGGATCTTGTTCGTTTTGGCTTGCTTCTTGGTTTTCCTCTTCAGCATTCTTCTTGTATAGGTTGCCAAAGTATTCTGCTACTGTCCTTAGTATTGTTTGTCTGTTGCAAGTTCTAGTACCATCTTCCTTCTGTATGGATAAAATCTGTTTTCTTCCAATTGCTAGGCGTTGTCTAGTCTTCTTCATACTTTTGCTGTATTCTATAGCCTCTTGCACAATTCTCTCATTGAATTTTCTCACGTCTTCCTTAATTGCCCTTCTGATAGCCTTACTAAGCTCGACGTATTCGATGTTATCCTTTTGTGTATCTGAATTCTTCAGTTCCTTATGTCGTTTCATCATTTGTCAGGTGCTGTCATTCTATTTTTAGCTCTTCTTGGTGTGCTTGCTACTTCTTCTGCTACTTCCTTAACAGCTTGCATGACTTTGGTTTCTAGTTCTTCTTCTTGAAGTGCTGAGAATCTATTTTTTAGCTCAAGCTGATATTTATTCTTGTTTTCTTCTAGTTTTTCGATGATTATTTCATGTTTCTAATCACAATCAATCACGGCAATCAAAATCATGGCGTTTGCAGATGAGATGGTCATTTATTGTACAAACTGAAGAAATTTTACCAAATGACCGTGAGTTCGACGCCAAGTGGGTGCAAAATTCTCCCGTATAAAATGCATAGCGGGCGATTATGACATTTAATTTTAATGCTTTTCCGATAACCGGGAATGTTATAATATTGAATGTATGTACATAGAAGCAATTCATATGTTACATATACGCTGTCCGCCGGATACGAATTCTGACCATGTTCCACAAGCGCCGTCGACAGATTTTTTCGACGTACTGGCCCTACACCCTAGATGCCAGAATAATTCAGATATCGACGCTAGCTATCATGAGTTCGATACCAGAAAGTCCCAAAAATTACAATTTTCCCATAAGAATGCATTGCGCGGATTTTTGAAAATTATTTTGAGGTACTTATCGTTAATATAGAGTAACCAAAATCTCGGAGGTTGAAGTTGAGGTAGTCTTCTATAATACGAATGGAAGAAATGTTACGAAATGACTGTGAGTTCGACTCCAGGTGGGTGCAAAATTCTTCCATAAGAAATGCATTGCTGCAATTTTTGAAATTTTTTTTCAATGCCTTACCAATAAGCTGGAAAGATAAAACCCGGTAGTGACAGAGGCGTTTGAGAGCATTCTTTCATGGTGTTCGCCGTTTCTCCAGTGGTCCTCGGCTCGATGCAAGAGCGTCATTCCGATTCTACCATGCAATTCAAACGGGAATAACGGAATCTTATTTTAAGACCTTCCTGAAAAGATACTGCATTGAAACTTTGGAACACGTCAGAATGGCACTTATCTAACATTCGTTTGCCATCGTCTCTCACAATCGGGTGCTGTGTTCGACGCCAGGCGGTCTTTCGCGCGAAGTTTCGAAAATTGTTTGAGTGCTTATTCGGAGCAATAGAACAGTGAAAATCATGGAGGTTGTAGATGCCGTGGTTATCTTCTGTACTATCTGAAGAAACGTTACCAAACGACTGGGAGTTCGACGGCAAGTGGGTGAAAAATTCTCCGGCATAAAATGCATAGCGGTCAATTTTGATAATTGATTTTAATGCTTATCAGATAACCGGGAATGATATAGAATGGAATGCAGAAAGAGGTAATTCATATGTTTCATATACGCTGTTCGCCGTTCCTCTGATGGTTCTTGGTTCGATGCCTGAGCGTCATTTCTATTCTACTATGTATTTCAAAGGGGGAAAACGGAATCTTTTTTTGGGACCTTCCCGATAAGATATTGAATCGAAACTTTGGAACATCTCAGAATGGCAGTTATCTAATATTAATATGCAATTGTTTCACACCATCAGGTCCTTAGTTCGACGCCAGTCGGTCTTTTGCGCGAAATTTTGATTATTGTTTTGAGGCCTTTCTTGGTACGGTACATCATTCAACTGACAGCTTGCAGTATGCAAGCAGCTTTTACTCGTGTGTATATATATATATATATATATATATATATATATATATAATATTATCGAGGAATATCTAATAACAAATATTAATACTAATACAGGAATACCCCATTAGTAGTGAATATAGTCACCAGAATTTTCGTGTAACGTGTAACCGAGTGGAAGTGAAATCATTTCTTTTCCTATCTTTGATTGTATTGTCCTTTTATATGATGTCCACTTGTTTCTTAATTTTTATTTAGTAAGAGGATAGCGGTTTATCTTCGCAAGTTGTCTGTGATGGATAGGGAAAGTTAGAATATACAATAGACCAGTAGGTTATATTATTGTGATATCCTTAAGAAAATCATCTTACTGTATTATTTTACTTTGATATTCTTTTAATTCTCCTTAGATAATCATTGCCTCCTAAGGAGAAGTCATCGTCTCGTATTATTACTGCTGGCTGTACAGTGTTTTGCTTAACCCCGCCGGTGATTTTTGGGATTCTCAAATCGCGCAGGAGAGTCCGCAAATTTAGCGAAGAAGAAAGAAGGAAAGTTCAAAAGGAATTCCCTAACAAATGAAGGATGAAACAGCCCAAACGCCTAATTTTGCGGATCGAATGTGTGAGAAAGTGAAATCTAGATGTTCTGGCGTTACTTCGTAGAAAGCCATTGAAGTAATGAAGAAATAAACTTGTACTACGCACTATTTTTTATTTACGACCGGTTTCGCTACCGGAGTAGTATCTTGCGGTACATTAAACAATTTCCAACAGTTTCGGTATCATGAAGGGTTTGAAGGAAAAGGAAAGGAGAAGTTACGGTAATAACTTTTAGGGAAAAGAGATAAGGGGTGAGGTGCGGTCGTTCGTGTGGAATCCTTTTTCCGCTGAAAAATTTATAATTTCGATAGTTTCTAGGACGTCCCTTTTTCTCCTGGCGTTTGGGGACAAAGTGACCATAGAGTCCCGAAAGGGTGAAGTTGGGGGCATTGCTTCCGGCGAAGACTTGCTCCGCGGCCCAACATATTTTCCTCGCAGATGCCGCTGGTGGTCGCAGGATCCCTGTGGAGAGGGTTTCTAATTGTTAAGGGATTGTGAAATGTTGGTCTGATATGTTTTGGGAAAAGGTTAGTTAAGACGTAGGAGATGGATACGCCATAAGGTGGCTTCTTTTTTGAGGGGGCAATCTTTTGTGAAGCAAGCTTTTTGAGTTTCCTATTAAGTATATTATTGATAAGGTTGGGGTTATAATTATTTGTTTGGGCTATGTATTTTATAGTTTTGAGCTCTTTTAGGAAGTTTTTGCGGGAAAGGGGGACGAGAGAGGCAATGATGATGAGAGGAAAGGTTGGGGATAGCATTGATGAGGGTTTGTCGAAATTCCAAAGACGAGGTCAAAGAAATTTGATGAGCCGTTGGTTTCAAGGGTAAAAGAGATGGGTAGAGTTGAGAAAATCGAGGAATGGATTGAGGAGTGTCACAGGCGCAGATGATGTCGTCTCCAATGTATGAGATGAATCATTGGATATATGAATAGAAGGCAATATTCAGATTTTTTGTCGTTATGAACAATTTGCAGCGTCAACTCGCAGGGAACAACGTACGAACATTTAGGGAATGTTTCTTAATCGGCTCGACTTCTCTAATGTTATTTCTATATGATGAAGCTAATATGCGTGGTTTACACAGAAAATATATGATTTTACAAATGCCGCCTTTGGCATGTGGCAGGGGGTGCATGAATCACGACTCTACTTCCCTAATTGGCTAATTCCGCGTGTCGTAGCAGCTTTTCGTGTAAATTGAAACGTAATTCAACATCTCATATTTTCCACGGTCTTTCTTTGCTTTCGAGTGTGTCGCAATTGACTGTCCATATTCGCTTGAAACTCGATAAGGATTAGTTGAAAAACTTGCAGAATATTAAAATCCGACTACTCGCCTACTTTAATGTATATATCAATGATAATGTATATATTTAATCTCAGATCCGACCACGGATGAGGCAAATCGCTCCCTTAAAATAAATATAAAGTGCATTTTTATCCTTTGCAAATTCTATTTCTATCGCAAAATTGAAAGAAAAACATTAATTGGACGAACTTGAGCCAAGTTCTAGGTAGAGGGAAATTCCATGCATTTCCATATTCTTATTGTCGATGTCTGACTTCCATTCAAAATTATGAGAAGTTGAAATGCTTCAAACTGCCGTTTGGATAACCATTGAATCAAGAGAACGTGAAAGATGTTGAATACTCTTACTTCAAAATTATTGTTAAACTATTACTGCTTATTTTATTTCCGTTTTTCTATTTTCCCCATTTATACTCAACTGGAACTGCAGCTATGATAATCTGTATCTAAATGCAGTACAACCCGGTTAAGAGGCTTTTCAGGGAACCAAACGAATACCGTGTTATAAGAGAAATAATAACAATAAGAGGTTGTGTAAAGCTGGTTGCCTTACATTATATTTTAAACCAATGGCCTGCTTTTCTCACAAAGAGAGAGTCTAAGTTACTCAATGTTGGCCATCGTCACTTTACAATCAAGCTATGTTCATCATATACACAATTAGGTAAGAATGACAACAGCTGTGGTGTGAGACTACGCTCAATATCACTCTCATTTTCTGGTTTCTTCTTAAGATTGTGATGAAAGGACGATACCGATCATGAAAAAAGACTGGTCTATCGAAAGAGGCGAAAGTGCATCTGGAAAAGGGAAAAATCCGCGTCTTAAGCGAGAAGTAGGGCGTTTTAAGCGGTATTTCAACCATGCGTTTCGTGTGAAAGGGACTGAAAACGTGAGAAAACCGTATCTTAAGCGGAATAACGTCTAGAGAAGAGTCTAATAATATTGTGAATAATAAATGTATATAGGAGGCCGTGTCTTTTTGAGGGATTTTCAAATAATATGATATACAATTATTTGGTAATTATGATTATACGTATATGAATATGTGCTTTCTGAATTAAGAAGACACCTTGTGCGTTTTTCTAAAGTAAATATTTATTTCTCCATCTTAATTGCTATACTCCCTTGTAAGTCGCACTTACTATTTCATTTGTCTATTTTTATTTCCCCGTTGAGAATCAACGGGTAGCTTCGCTAGTTACCAAATAAGAGTTAAGAATCATAATGCTCTCATGATTTAGAACTGAGTTCTTTTTAATTTCATTTTGCGATGAGAATAGAAAACTATTAAATGAAGTTGATGTGAATTTTTGGGAACGCTTTGCCTCGTTGTGGTCGAACTTATCGCCCATGTGATGAATTGCTCTAATCTTACGAATACAAAAGATGAGACGCTCAATTCCATTTATTACTACTATAATTATTTACTGTATCATAGTAGCGCGGTATAGCCAATTCACGTACCCAAAGTAATAATGTTATATCGCATTTGCATGATATTATGTATTATTATGCTATTTTAAGTGTTTTGCGTGAATCATAAAGTTTTCTTGCTCAGTATCCCTTTACTTTACACCAAAGTTCCCTAGATTGGATTGATTTTTTATTAATTATCACGCAATAGCAATCAATTCCCCCTATTTAATATGATTTTCAATGTGAGAAAATGCAAAACTACAATGTTATTTTTATTGTGATGTTTTATCTTTCCAACATTCTCACCATAGCATATGATTTGTACGATATTGGCCGGCTATCAAAAATTACAATTATATTTACGAATTAAAAATAAGTAATAAGAGACATTGCATAAGCTACACGTCATTGAGGTATGGCTCTATAATTTGATACATTCAAACGTTCAGAAAAATGTACGGAATGTAATTATTATATAAGATTTATAAATAATCAGAAAAATTTCATAAAGTAACTTTTACTTTTAGAAAGAAATCAAATATAAAAAGAGCTATGATAACAAGGTATATAATTCAATCTGAAACAAGTTTTTCATAATTTCGATGTTCAATAACAGCCGTTTCAGTTAATTTCATTTTTTCCACTGACTGTCACATATTGAAGTTGCATCAGTGCTTATCTATTTATGCAATAAGGTATTTTTACTTCTTTAAAGGTTTTTTCTCTGGCGTCTTAAGATTAATACTTTGTTTTCAATGTGTATTTTTTATTTTTAGAAATTTAGCAGCATTATACATACGTAACTGTCACAAGATTGACCTCTCAGTTTATTTGCATTTGATCGTATTGTCGAGCGCCATATTGGAGAAGAGGAATTAAATCACAATCCGACGAAGATTTTTATAAATATATACAAATATATTACACACACACACACACACACACACACACACACACATATATATATATATATATATATATATATATATATATACGAGTAAAAGTTGCTTGCATACTGCAAGCTAATTGGTACAAATTTAACAATAAGTTCCCCTTACGGGTGTCATCTTCGAAGCTTATCCAGCAAAATTCTAAAAAATTGCCGCAATGCAATTCTTACGTGAGAAATTTTCATCCATCTGGTATCAAACTCTCGGTCAAAGGTAACCTTTCTTCCACTGTTCTACAGAAAACTACTTCAAACGCAAACGCTGTGATTTTGAATTGTCTCCTGCATAGAGAAAGGCCTCAAAACAATTTTTAAAAAATTAGTGTAAATGACCGCCTGGCGTCGAACACAGGACCCGTTCGTGAGAGACAATGGCATATGAATGTTAGAGAAGTGCCACTCTCACGTGTTTCAAAGTTTCAATTCAGTATCTTATCGGGAAGGTCCTAAAATAAGATTCCGTTATTCCCGTTTGAAATGCATGGTAGAATCGGAATGACCGTCTTGCATCGAACCAAGGACCACTAGAGAAACGGTTTACCTCTTTCAGGAAGGATTTCGAACGCCTCTGTCACCATTCCGGGTTTTATCCCTCCAGCTTATCGGGAAGGCATTGAAAAAAAAATTCATAAATTGCAGCAATGCATTTCTTATGGAAGAATTTCGCACCCACCTGGCATCGAACTCACAGTCATTTGGTAACATTTATTCCATAAGAACCATAGAAAACTACCTCAGCTTCAATCTCCGAGATTTTGGTTCCTCTGTCTGACCGATAAGTGCTAGTTCTATAGAAAAGTACTTCAAACGAAAACGCAGTGATTTTGAATAGTCTCCTGCATAGAGAGAGGCCTGAAAACAATTTTAAAATATTAGCGTAAATGATCGCCTGGCGTCGAACACAGGACCACTAGACGAACGGTGAAATTCATGAAAGAATTTTTTCAAACGCCTCCGTCGCCACACCGGGTTTTATCTTTCCAGCTTATCGGGAAGGCATTGAAAAAAATTTCAAAAATTGCAGCAATGCATTTCTTATGGAACAATTTCACACCCACCTGGCATCGAACTCACGGTCATTTGGTAACCTTTCTACCTTTGGGACTATGGAAGACCATCTCATATGCAAATACCGTGATTATGATTGTTCTATCGCATCGAGAACGGCATCAAACCCGGAATGATAAAACCCGGAATGGTGACAGAGGCGTTTAAAAGCATTAACCGGGGATGATTTAAAATGGAATGTACATAGAGGCAGTTCATATGTTTCATGTACGCTGTTCGCAGTTCCTCTGACAGTTCTTGGTTCGATGCCTGAGCGTCATTACTTTTCTACTATTTATTTCAATGGGGAAAACGTAATCTTATTTTAGGACCTTCCCGATCAGATATTGAATTGAAACTTTGGAACAGGTCAGAATGGTACTTATCTTACATTAATATGCAATTGTTTTGCTCGATTGGGTCCTTAGTTCGACGCCAGGCGGTCATTTGCGCAGAGTTTTGAACATTGTTTTGAGGCATTCCTTGGTACGGTACTGCATTCAACTGATAGCAACTTTTACTCGTGTATATATATATATATATATATATATATATATATATATATATATATATATATATATAATGTGCGCATTGTCGAAGTTCCATAATTTGCGTTAGTGCTGAATAGAAACCCATAGATGTTATCAAATAACGAACCCGTTTGCGAATATTTAATAGAGTAGTAATAATTTTAAGCTCGGATAGTTAGGCCAAAAATCAATGTTTGGTGATGAGCAAAAGTGCAATCGAAAATAGGTCACGCCACCTGTGGGTGCGGCTCATGATTGCAGCGCCACTGCCGCCCCCGCTCGCCGCCTCTTTATCGATCCAACACCTGACCTCACGCCCCCACAACATTTTAAGCACACTCTGACTAATATTTAACGTCCTTTCGGCGTGTGGCAGGAGGTACATGCTCATTTGTCGATTCTCTACGAAACTCATTGATTGCGAATAGAATACTTTTCACAGATGCGCAAACCGTCATTCCTTTTATTCTCTCGACTAGTAGAGCTCGCCCACGTATATTATGGATGTTGGTACCCCAGTTCAGTTATTTGTAAGGGTTATTCCAAGATATTTCACCGAATCGACTGTTGATAATGTTTTCCCTCGAATACTACACGAATTATCATTGGCAACGGATTTTCTTTCAAAGAAGTCAACTACCGAACATTTGTCTACATCAAGCTCCAGATGCGAGCCATCCCACCATAATTTTGTCTAAATCATTTGACTAAAATTTATCCAACATTTAATCATTTGGGGTTAAATCTCGGCTATATTGTGGTCGCTTTTGCTTGGAGCCGAATTGCAACGCTATCACAATTTAGTTTATTTCGAACTGTATGCCACTTTGTTTATGCACGTGAAATATTAGCGGAGATTTCTTCGTAAATGTCGGTATTGCAAATATTTTATGAACATCTTCCGAAAAAGATAGAAATTTATATTTCGGTATGTAAACGGCAATCATAAATGTATTTTGCAAACGCAGTTTATTCTTTACCACGCGTTTCTTGGTTCGACTACACAGCATCATTTGCACTCTGCGATAGAATGGGGAGTTTGAAGACCTTCCCGGGATGATATTGTCTTCAAATTTGGCGTATGGTTAGAGGGCATATTTCCAAAACTTAATATGCAACGTCCTCTTCTGAAACAGTAACGAAATCCAGATGACCCCGTTTGTTATACGATACGGGGGATTTTATTCTAAGATTATCCAAAAAGCTTCGAATCTCATCGACTCAAATATACCCTCATAAGAAATGCATCTAAAGATCATTCTCATTGCAAGATTATTTCTTGTGTTGAACTAAATTAGAAATTATGGTTCTAAAGTTTGCACCCAGAGAAGGGAAATGGAATTAAATGTGTGTGGAAGCTATACATCAACTTCATGTAATAGCATAAATATTCAGAAGAAACCATTTTGGATTGTCTTTAATTTACAATAAATAAAACTGAACTTTTATCGGAGAGAGATCATTTTTATTGTTGATTATTCAATATTGTTAACTATTATTAATTATCATATAGGTACAACAACAGCAGTGCATTATTTTATAAATTAAACTAGCTGAGGCGCCCGTTATTAGCAGTAGATAATATATTAGGTAATACGTAACTTGTGTAGAGGAGAATCTAGTAACATCTCTCAATCAGCTTGGATCAATGAAAATGTTATCCTAAATGAAAATGTTTTGTATTTTCTAACTTCTTATCGTTTGAATGCAAATCTAGAATCCACAAGAAGAAAAGGAATCGTCTTAGATTTTCTTTCTTTAGGATTTTCCTCAACTGTGTAAGATGATTCTCCCTTGGGATTTTTCCTGGGTGCACGTCATCTCGTGTAATAATTACCCATTTCCTTATGTTTCTTTTAAATTTACTTATTAAGAGAGTATTGCTTAGCTTCACATTCAATCCTATGAGGGAGAAAATTTTGAGACAATACTACTTGCGGTTTGCTCACGAATGCAAAAGATCGCCCGTGTATAAAATGAGGCGTTTGATTAAGTTATCATATACTCGAAATGCTAATGTAATACGCGGTATTAGACGATTAGGAAAGTAGAGTCATGGTTCAAGCACCCACTGCCACACGTCAAGAGGCTGCACGCAGTATACATTAATCAATTTAAAGTTTTTCCGGTTTAAATCACACGTAGTAGCTTCATTATTTTCAAATAGAGTTGGCAAATTCGAGGTGATAAAGAAACTTTCCCTAAATGATCATACATTGCCTCCTGTGAATCAACACTGCAAATTGTTCGTAAATGTAAATCCTGAAATTTCATAATATTGCCTGCTATGAACATATACTTTCATTAATTTTTAATAATTACTTTCATATGGACCTAAAATCATCGTCTGTTCTTACGGAAAAACGCAATACCTCGGTTTCAACAATCGTATTCGTCGTCAAGGGGACTCGTTGTTTATAGCCTCAAAATTTCACGAAATTTCCGTTTATTTTAACCGAATTCTCGCCATTTCGACTCGATAACGATATTTCACGACCAAAAGAAGACTCGCTATTCATTTCTCTTTCTTTTGGTGCTTATCTCGATTTCTTAAGCCCATTCTTTCTAATTTAATTTTGCAAAAGAAATGTAGCCTGCAACCGATAAAACTGAGGTTTACGTGCATTTCTTATGAGAACGGTTTTTCTTGCCTGGGTTTGAACTGGGGACCTTCAGGTAAATGAAAAGTAACCTATTATCTGCGCAGGGAGTACATTTAACAATCCTGAAAGTTTGAAAGTTCTGCCATTTATGGTTCTCGAGTTTTAGGCAAACATACATACACACATACACACACACACACACCTTATTTTATTATATTAGAGAAGATTTAGTTCCGTAATTTTTGAAGGAAGAATTCACTAGTCATGACATATTTATCATTTTGTAATAATTCAAATCTTCTATTTTAATTTAATTTTCAAAGGAAATGAAGGTTATCACACGCAGTATATGACACACACACAGTATATGACACGAATTAATATTATTATAACTTAAGATGTCCTCATAATAACTGTGGGTCTCAGCCGAAACCAAATAAGTGATCAATCAAACGGCCGCGCATATTCTTTCATCATGCTCTCTTTTTCGTTCCCTGAAATCAGATTTTTTAAGTTCGAATTAGGTAGGTCGTTAGAAAAAAAGCAATAAAAGATCTCCTTCTAGTAGAAAAGAAACCGGTATTTATGAAATCATTTAATATGAATATCGAATCGCAACGAAATAAGAACTTGGGTCCTTCAATTTAACATTGTTTTAATCTGCAGCTTTACTTTTATATTCCTAACGAAAGACCTAAATGGAGAGCGATAGATTTTTAGAAGGATTTTCGCAAGGACATAGATAATCCTTTTTTGGAGAATTATTTCATGAGGAAGCGTATTAAGCGGAATAACGTCTTGAACGGGTTTTATTTGTGTTTTTTATTCAAGAAATAGCATAGATATCCAAACAAAATACCGCAAGTAATTAAAACGGTGCTTCAATAACCGTGGCGACTGTTTTCCATAGAAATTAGAGAAACGATTTGTCATTTAGTTAGGATTTATGTAGTGACCCGATTCTGGATGTCCGCAGCCAATTAACGCTAATTGGGGAAGAATCTCTCTTGAAATTTCGTTAATCCACCTGAAGCTGATTTTTACTTTGGAGAATTAAAGCCAGGATATTTAAGAAATATTTGCTCAGATTAAGGATATTTTAACAATTTACCAGAATGATACTGCCGCTGATGTTCTATATATATTATCTTCTTATACGTGCCTTTTCTCTTTAATTACAGTTTAGCTCAAATAACCTATGATTTAACGCATTTATAAAATGAAGCGATATGTAATTTCGTAGGATATTCGTAAAATAAAATAAATAGTTATGATGTACTCGAAATAATATACTATTTTATGACGTAATTATGACCGTTTGTGTAATCATGATTATTGATGGTGGGCGATTACATATTTCAGTATATGTGACATTCATGTGCGTTTCAGCAAATTTTGTTTGTGTTTTTTTGAGTTTTGTAGTTGAGTTTTGATAATGATTTTGTGATGAAAACATATAAAGTGATACGATGTAAAAGATAAACAGTAACGATGTGTTAATGATAATGAAATCATAATAAGCCTCTCAGTGGTCTTGTCTCAATGACCCATACACCCATATGCCAGGAAAGAAATCCATGAGATCTTCATGTTAACCTAGAAAAATGATCGCCAGGGCATGTCTATAGTTTTATGAATTATAATTTTACAGTAATTATAGCAAGATTTGCTTTTCTATATCATGCATAGAGGCAACTGAGGCAGAAGCCGTCAATGGAAAGGAGGTTCCATGCATGTGATATGTCAGAGAGTAACAAACTCCATGCAATGAACATTCCATGGCTGAAACTCAACAAGAACTGATGAAAGCTACCATATCAATTTAAGAGGAAATCGCAGTAAACGCATTTGATGGTCCCTTGAAATGAATATTGAAATTATCAAAGCATTCTACCGGGTCAACAAGAGAGAGTTGTATCAATAAGGAACAATATATATTGTAGACAGGAGAAATGTAATTCTCAAAAAGGGATAATTAGCAACTGTGGAAATAAGAAAGCAGGTCTTTGAAGGGACATGTAATTATAAGGAAACCATCAACCGAATAACTGAGGTGCTTGCAAGTATTATACACCATTGCTCTCGACGGCTCTTGGAAGGAAGAAGTAAAATTGTTCGTAAAGAGTAAACGCGGAGAAATAGCAACAGATCGTTGAGAAGAAGTCATTTCAGACTGGATAAATAAGTTTTAGAGTATGCGCAGTATATATGTCCAAAGTCAAATGGCTAAATACTTGAGGTTTGCGGACGAGTTATTCTTTTTGCTCTAAAGATTTCTCATAATGAATATGAAATTAGTGGAGTCCGGACAAAGAATCGAATCGATTCTTCCATTTTCAAATAATTCAATTTTCGCAACGTAATGCAATAAAATTGCTAATATTTATTCTGTTTGTAGTTACCCATATCTTAATTATTCCTTGTTTTACACTTCTGTATTTAAATATACCTTCTTTATTTTTTACTCTCTATTTATCTAATGTTTTGTCTTTTTACTTTTTTATTGTGTTTTCGAAGATACCTCTTCCTTGTGGGCGTTCTCCTGCAAAGTGTGCATTGTCCTTATCAACCTTCAGTTGCAATGATTTTTTCGCACTTCGCGCACTATTCATTTAGGTTTATTTAATATTCATGTGCATATTATTATGAGGTTAGGTGGGTCTAATCTTTTCGGAGAATCTTCGGGATTGCGGAACGAAATGTAGTGTCCGAAGTTGAATGTAATCCAACGAACACGTCAAGTGAATCAAATAAGATGGCTGTGAAATTAATAAAATCCCATAATAAACAGTTACGTAGGTCACAATCAAATAGGCTTCAATTATTCCATTTTCTCTACAAAAAGGTAGAATCCTTCGCCAACCATATTGATTTGTGATGATGCATTTCTCAAAATGTTGTACGTTTGCATTACTATTATCGTTGGACTCATTTGGCGAGGTTAGGTCAGTCGCTAAGAAAATATACAAAATTAAAGTTGACGGAGGCGATATATTGTGAAAATACATCAATGCACACAGATATATACTTTTAATTTTTACCACAAGACGTTTAATTTTACGATAAGATTAAGTCATATTCCACATTTTTGTGAAAAAGTATCTATCTCTATCCATATTTCTGCATTTTTTATTACATTATAGAAAATGAATTGAAAATTACTATTGACAGTTACTTTACGTCTAGAAAAATAAAATCTAATACAAAAAAGATATAGAAATATAGAATTTGTAAAATCTTAAATATGCTAGCTAATAGAGAAATAAAAGCAAACATAGTTTCAAGCTAGATTTAAATACAATTAAATATAAAAAACTCAAGTGAAGACCTACGGAGAGAAAAGCGGCCACACGAAAAGGTGACTGAAAACAGGGGTTCGACGATCCTCGTTAGGTTGAAATGAGGATATTAAAGCAGATTTCACTCACTAAATACAAAGAATGTTTTCCCTCCTAGCCTGCGTCTCGTCTGCCTTCAAGAAGGATGCCCTCGAGTGAAGAGAAAGGAATTCGCTACTTGTTGGATTAATCGCCTCTCTCTCTTTGGGGTCACTCGAACACTCAATTACCTGTTTCTTTTCACCAAGAGACTCATTTTTATGCGAAATTATGTCTCCTTCTCTATTTTTAATGAGCGAATTGATTTATCATGGCCGCTACATCCAGAAAACGGTGCTTGTTCTCAATTAAATATTATTATTGAATTTTTAAAATATTCCAGCAGGTTCAGAACATGTTTTCAAGTCCTTTACTGTGTTGAATTCTTAAAAATGTGTGATAAAGCACATACCTAAGATTCAGCAAATTTTTACTTACTATTATTTTGCTTTTTAGGTGAAAATAACTCTGTGTATACTCTTATTATAGAATCATTGTTTCATGTCGATTCAGGAAATCGCTTCGTGTGAAATGAGGGAATCAGCTCAACTGAGATGTTTCATTGGACTAGTTTTTGTAATTCATTTGCGCAAAATCTGCCTGCTGAACCAAGGTATATGTTAACCTTTTTCAGACGCTCACAGCAAAACCGTGTTTCTTACCTCGGCTAGGATGAATTTATATTCCTTTAACATAGGAATAAGTAACTAAAGCATGAGATGTGATTAATTAATTAGGGGTTGAAGAAAGTGACGTATGCTGGGAAAAAAAGGGTTGGTGCGAATGGCCCGATACGATTGAGACGAAATTTCGAATTGATTTTATTTTCTTCGACAAAAAGTTCGAACAGACTCATCTGTAAAACTTCAAATCGAAAAGAAATTTAAATAAAGTTTTTCAATATTTTACGAGGGATTTGTAATGCACATTTTTATAAGTACTATTCAAATTAAAGCTAATTTACTTATCAAATTACTGTGTTCGCGTTATTGTATCTAAAAAAATCCGTTTGAACTTTGCGATGCTACAGGAGACGATGCCCAGTTTGGAAAGAGAAGGAAAATCAAACGGAAAAAGTATCGCGTATCGAATATTCGAGGTTTGAATTATTTTAATCAATTCGATTTGATTTGAAGTGATGAAGCACGTCTCTAGTATTGGACATAAATAGAATAGCAAACAGAATGTCTTATCAGCGGTGGGAATGAGCCAATCGCCATTAGGTTTGTTTATCTCCGACACTTCCGCCATCTACACTTGAGGGACACATTTGCAGCTGCTCGATAGGTTGATAAGGAACGTGTCCTTTGGATAATTAAATGGCCGCAGAGGAAACTCAAACAAAATGTGTGGCAAGGTTATCTCAAAAGCGCTGTGCCGTTCATTACTATACGAGGATTTGCTATATCTCAACGAATTGAACTAAATATTATAATACTCAGTAACTGGAACTAAGAATGGAGCTGGATTCAGATAAGATGAAATGAGAAAGTACTTTGTTATTTAAAATGTGTTTCAGTGAATATCAATCCTAATCCACGCTTACTTGGACTCCCAACGAAGAAACACAAGAAATACATAAACTGACTTCGTTTGTGAACAACATTTGGATGGATTTATTTCTTCCCAAAATAGGGAATTCTTTTGAATTAACAAAGAAATTGCATTCTTACAGGCTTATTGATAAATCAGTGTCGTTTGATGTTGTTTACTAGTATCCAGTGAAGTAATGACCTTGGTTAAAAACTTGTTTGATTTAAAATTTATTTATTTGTTATTATTAATTGTTACTTAATTTATTTAAAATTTGATTTGTTTGTGATTCATGACTTGCTTTTACTTGCACTACGCACAATTATTTCCTGTTCATTTTTACGATCAACCATATAGGTTGGCGATGTCTCTCTCTATTGTCTGAGTTGTTCAACTTAAATGATGACGCATTTGGAACGGCTTTTTCAGACAACTTTCTGACTCTTTGAGACATATTCTAAAATCAAATTCACTCTCGGAATTGAAAGTAATAATCAACTTCTGGACCTCTCCAGAAGCGGATACACACTATCGATTTCTCTTACGCCAATGTCATCCGCAGCTTATCTTACACATACTTCTGAAACGCGAACGTCATTAGGCTAAGGTCTAGTCCACACTTGGATACAAAGTAATGTCTAGCGATTGCATTGAAACAATTGCGAGACAAAATTGGTGGATTGCGACTTTTCTGAGACAGAAATCATTAGAAATGGGGAACTTTAGACAATGTTCCGCGTCGTTTTGTAGTGTTGAGAGACAGGCCACGTAGTCAGTATTATGAGGCCTATGTTTTTATTGCTGATTGAACATTATGATGGGACTGCAGATCATGAAAATGGCGTCAAAAAGAAGGTTGCAATTGAAAATATCGCCAATCGAAACAGCAGCTTCGAGAAAGAAAATTACCCAAATTATGAACCCAGTTTTTCTACAAACATAAAATGGTACTTGCGGCAAACAAAGGAATTCATCCAAGACTGTTAAAATATGATTAAATGTACCGGTATTGAATAACTTTATTCGTATCAATGGGTGTCCGACATTCAGCCATTAAGAAATTCCCGGAGTTTTTCATGTTTTCGAGGGTAATATTTTTATTTCTCCATGGTCATATTTTTTGCTTTAATTAACGAAATTAAAATTTCCTTCAAAAATTAAGTATATTCTACAATTGTGGTTTGTGTCATGCTATAAAAACTTAGTCGAAAATCCTTAGAGGAAATTATTCATTTCTATGCTAATATTACTAAGCTATCACGACCAAATTAATAAAACTGAACCGGTACAATAATTTTTATTATATAATGATTGCAAAAACTTGTTTTCATAACAAAAGAAAGCTACACTGTGATAATGGAATTTTGTGTCATGCATCCGACTTTTCTCCAAAGGAATATGAACTAAGAACACGATTTGTACAGAGACGTAAATATTCAGTGCACTCCAATTGAATTAGAGCAAAGGTCCGTTTTTATAAATTCCCAGAATCTGACGCCCTTTATATACAAAAGTAACTTCTCATTAACTGCATCTACTTCTAATCCCGCTTTGGTGTCCTTATTTAAGAACATCATTAGATCACTTGATTTGTTTACTCATTCGTATTTGGTACCTGTTTATTTAAAGAATTTCAGAGAAACGAATTCAAATGCATAAATATTAAAAAAAGAGAAAATCAGATACCGCAAAACAATGTAGGCAGGGCGTTTCTTTTGGCGCTCCCCTCTTTTGTATACATACTGTAGAAATACACATTTTCAACTACTTGTTTATTTGTCCGAGAGAATATTTTGGTAGTCATTAGAATTCATATAGTAAATAACATGCATTCTGGTATTTTAATTATTATTGCTGAAATATTTATTACTGTAGAATTAGAATTTAAGATGATGTAATCCATTGTTGTAAGCAAATGCAACGTAATAATTGGAAATTATTATCTTTGCGATAGATTGATATATCAAACTTTGTATACAGAATTAATTCAACATTTTCATTCGGGAATTAGATATTTTTATGACAGCCTAGTATTGATCGAGCTGTCGGGTGTGATCCTATTTACACATGGTTTCCTCACAAATAATAACGACCAACTCTCAATTTGTAAATCACTCTATATCTCGACTCCTATCGCGGAGAATATTTTTCCTGTCTTACTTTCATTATCCTCCTCAACAACCGTACCAAATTAATAAGTCATAAATTTTTCAATCGTTAGCAATATTTTTCGTGTAAACCGAAAATATTGGGAGATTGAACACAAAAATGAGGACCCGCTATCAACTTTTTAAATATATTTTTTGGACGTATTATTCCTTTGTAAGAAATTATGGAAGAGAGTTTGAATTTATAAATAAAAAGAATGCGTTTTCGAGATATGGAGTTAGAAAGAGAGAGATTTCGCCCCGCAAGCCATAATTTTTTGCGTAAAAAAGATAAAAATGCTACCAAACATTATTGCCAACTGTAAATTACGAGGACAATTAATTATGATGTACGATTTATCGTTGTCCCAATAAAAAAGTTAAAACGGGTATAAATCACTGTAGAACTAAAATCACCCAGGACCCCTGTCATCAGGACATCTACAGAACTAACTGGAATGGATTCAACTGAAGATTTGGAAGAAAAACTTCGATGTGCATCTTTTGCTGGGACTACCAGTTGGCTGATGTTTCTAACTCTCTTTGAAAAAATTGAATCCATGCTAAGTGGGCCACAAGTTGAGCTTAACGAAAGGGAAAGAAGGATTATCCACAAATAAGAAAGATCATTACTTTATTTTTCCAAGGCTCAGTCGCTGAGGTGGCATTCATGTCACTTGTAGTCAAATCCTTGGAAATCTAATGAATGCTGTACTTTAAGGTGTGCTGGGTTGCAACATATCCCTCAAGATCATCTTTCCTGAAGAGCTAGATTCAGTGAGTGCACCCATTTGAGCTGGTTGCTTCAGCACAACATTCCAGAAGACAGGTCGAGAGAAAACAAAACCAAATAATTCTTAAATTAAGGAAGTATGTTGTTTACATAGGTATTAAATTGCATAAATAAGTGCTCTAGTGAAACTTCGGTTTGTCCCATTCGTAAAGAAACCGCTTTCGATGTCACTTCCTCGCCTCGAAGACCTTCTTTGACTGAGAATGACCATTTCGCGAAACAGTCGATACCAACTCTTCTCTATCTCTTCTTTCTCAGAGCAGAACGTAAATTAAAAGGTCGATTTTCGTCGTTAAGAATTGAGCGTCGAAATACTCACAAAATGTGTGTTGAGCGAAGTCACGGACTACAGCTGCTAAAAAATCGTTATTCTTCCCTAGTTCTATCTGGTCACACTAGAGTTCGCTGTAGAGTGAAAAATGAGCAACATTAACTAATCAAGACGTTCTCTTTGTGCGAACCATTCAACCGGGTTGTATAATGTAATCACGTGATATTTTTTGAATGCTCTGCTTTTCGCACAAAGAGAACGTCTTCATTAGTTATGTACCAAACTTTACTCAAGGACCCCTGAAAGTTAAGACTTTCAGGAAACGGCGTCTAAGGTCTCCCAAATAGTGTGTTAATCGGATTTTTCTGTATACAGGAATAGATTACCTAATACGAATAAAAACAAAGAATGTAATCAGTCGAAAGAAGTCAACTTATGTACCAAAGTTTACTCCTTTCATACATAAATTGTGATAATCAAATATCTCAAAGATTGAGAAAGTTTTAACGGATGAAAATTAATCGCAAAAAATTCGAAATAAGAATCCCTTACTAGTTCCCCTTGGTCAACGCCCGCTGTTCTGGTCCTCCCATAAATCTTTCATTACTTTCAGCTTTCGATTTCTTATTGTTAAATACGGTACTTAGAAATAATTAGAGCAGCCACTAAAATTGTTCGATCTTTAGTTCCAAACTTGACCGTCTACCTGCTATTGGCAGAGGGTACACGCATTTTACTAATTTCTTTCACTTCTCGTTTGAGAACCAACGAAAATATTAATTCCTGAGTCGACATCTACTTCTCTGATCTTCCCCATCAGAATGACGTACGTAACAGAGAGAACACATAATATCGGCTACATCTTCTACGATTATAACCTCTTAGAATTTATCATGCAAATGCATGGAAGCTCTTTCATCTAAATATTCCCATCCTGCATCCTCAAGCACCAGAGTTGCATTATATTTATCATTTCAACAAGGGCTGTGGAGTCGGAGTTTGAATCAATTTTGGGTGGAGTCGGAATCGGAGTCGGCAGGAAGGCACTCTCCTTGATGCTTTTTGATCTTTTTGAAGGTTTTTATTATCTTTCACCCTTCCTATTACCTCTTCTATTTGTTCATAAACTAGGTCGATTTCATCCTCACTCTAATCGTTTGTAGGGAGGTACTCTTGAACTATATCAGTGTTTACTGGTTCAGCCTTACTTTCTACAGAAATTACCCGGTCGCTTATTAGTTCGGTGGCTATCACGGCATTTCCCGCTCCCTTGTCCAACACTACAGCAACCCCTCTTTGGCTATCATTTCCCCCACTGAATATGACTCTCACATCATCGCTCAAGAAATCTCCCCCATCCTTCCACTGTACTTCGCATAGCCCCAGAATGTTAATGTTGGACCTCTTCATTTCTAACTTTACGTTTTCTAATTTTCCTTTCCTAAGCATCGTTCTTACGTTCCAGCTCCCTACCCTTGTTTCCTTGGTCATCTTCTTCTTTTTTTTTGTCGCTGGGTAAGGATTTCGTGGAATGACGACCAGGATGGCCTTACCACCATCCCTGCCGGGCGCGACACTCTCCCCAGAGGGCTGAGTCCCGTATTTGCAAAAGGCAATATAATTATTGTGACACATCATGATCATGGGATAGATAGTCATGGTGGTCTCCCCTAGCCTTCCTCAACAGTGTTTTTAATGTGACACCATCACTCAATACAGACGCCTTTGCAGCCGCCTCACTGAGGTACAGACGCTGCGTGTACTACCTTTCGTCCCCTACCTATTGACCATTCTGTCATGAGTGACCCTACCAGGAACAAAGTTCCAGCCAGTATAGCTCTCTAGGTCATAGGAACACGCAAGCCCCTTTACCACGTCAAGGTGTAGTCCGTAGAAGGGGATAAAAAGCATAACGATAAAAAAAACAGACATAATTTTTCATAAGAATTCAAATATTTGTATTATCTGATGCGTCGGCACATATTCGGTATTTTCTGAAAAGAGTATGCTAATTCGATACAAGAGGTTCTAATAGTTCAAATATGCTTCTAATGATTATCATGTAATTGCCCCATTAATGTATCATGTTCATAGCATTCGATATAAGTTTTCCAGGACAATTCATATTACTCATTATCGCTCCGTGAATATTAACAAAGCCATGTGGAATTCCATGATATATACATTTTCCCTTTGTCCTGAATGAAGCATACTCCACCGGAATATTTTAAAAAATAGTTTTTTCAATCGATAGTTGTCCTATTCAACTCCAGTTTGAGGCCGTCAAACTGAAACAATGAATAATTCAAAGGAATTCATTTATAAATATTTGAAGGATAACGACCATTCTTCTTCATATCTTATTCTCGACTTAACTTTCATCACTTTTTATCACATCTCCAAAATGGATGACATTCCTTTCCGTCCAACTTAGTCATGGAACCGAATAATTCCTAATCTTCACTGACACTTTTATGCTAAGATTATTCCGAGAACCTCAGGCCAACGTTTTCACTATTTACGACATCACTTAAGTGATAAACATGAATTCCGATATATTCAATCGAGGATTACATATTGCTGCACCAAAGTAGTCTTCTTTAATGTAAAATCGATTATAATGCAGTTATTGGGGGACAAAGTTTATACCCACGTTTTTGGAAACCCGCTTTACTACAGGAAATAGTGTGGGAAACGATGGAAAACTTTCACAACTAAATTTAGCAACTAATTTATTTGAAGAATACAATGGAAGTTGATATTTTATATCTTAATGCATGCCTTAATTTTACGGGGATAACTAAAACGCTCCGATATTATCTTTCTGATTGATAGGATTTGCTGAAAATAAACTTTGTCACACAAGTTTATTTTCTGCAAATTTAAAATAATTTTAAATATATTTCAATAAATAATATTTATATTATTATTATCAATAATATTTTTATTATTAAATCATATTAATAACAATGTTTATACTATTATTATCAATAATAATATATAATACGAGTAAAAGTTGCTTGCATACTGCAAGCTATCCGTTGAATACAGTATCATACCAAGTACTGCCTCAGTTCAAATTTAAAACTTCGCGCCAAAGACCACCTGGCGACGAACTAAGAACCCGATCGTGAGAGAAGACAGCAAAATAATATTAGATAAGTGCCATCCTTACTTGTTCCAAAGTTTCGATTCAATATCTTATCGGGAAGGTCCCACGCCTCTGTCACCATTCCGGGTTTTATCTTTCCAGCTTATCGGGAAGGCATTTAAAAAGATTTCCGCAATGCATTTCTTATGGATGAATTTTGCATCCACCTGGCGTCGAACTCACTGTCATTTGGCTACATTTTTTCCATGAGAAGCATAGAAGACTACCTCAACTTCAACCTCCGAAATTTTGGTTACTCTATCTTAACGATAAGTGCCTCAAAATAATTTTCAAAAATCCGCGCAATGCATTCTTATGGGAAAATTGCGATTTTTGGGAATTTCTGGCATCGAACCCATGATAGCTAGCGTCGAAGTCTGCATTATTCTGGCATCTAGAGTGTAGGGCCGGTACGTCGAAAAAATCTGACGTCGACGGCGCTTGTGGAACATGGTCAGAATTCGTATCCCCTATATCTATATATCTATATAGGTATATCCGGAGAGTTAGCTATATATAATAGATTTTAATTAATGATTGGAAATGAATTGAAATTTATTTATAAATATTTGAAGGAAATTCCTTCCTTTCTGTTTAGAAGAAGACAATTACTGATCTAGGTCAGACGATACTGTGAATGTGGTGTTTTTATTTTCCAAGGGAAAGTCTATTCTTCCAAACTAGCTTCTATATTTTTTTGTAGCTTTCTCCTTTCCGATTACCTACATTCCTTTCATTTTACTTCTTCAAATCCTATGTATCACTCTATATTCTTTGTAATGTAAAAATAGCAAAATCCTAAATATGGAACTTCAGAATGACATTTTTTCCTTCTAGAGAAAATTTAACTTATGTAATTAAAGCTGGATATTGTTCAGAATTCGACCAACAATAAATTGTATACTTTAGGTACACCTTTCAGGTAATTTACTTCATACTTTTGGTGTACCTTTCAGGTAATATTTACAAATAGTTAAATTCAATAGATTTTAATCTTCCATTTCTTCTTTAGATTATTATCTTTGTCCTTTTATCTTTCAGTCAATTATCAATGCATTTTGAATATCGATTCTAACGATGAAGTTGGGTAATGTAATTTACCTGTTCAAATCTTTTTTGTTTGATGAAGTATAACGTTTGATCACTTATCTCTATTTATTTTTTGAATGGTATCCCAAATGATTTTTTTTATAAATTTTGTTCAATGAAAACTGAAAAAAAACCGAAGGAACGATACGATTTTAAAAGGAAATTTGAAATTAAATAAATTTGGAACGCCATGTTGTAAGAACTAAAAGCAATGCTTATTATCAAGTTATTTAAAGTAAGTAAATTACTATTATTGCTTCATCAGTTGGTTCTAAAAGAAAGAATAGAATGATCCTTGTATTCCATGCGCTGAAATCAGGAGAAATTTGCTGGATCTTTCTTGATTTATATTCATAGATATTTTGGTTCAAGTTTGTTACAGACAGTCGAAAGGCTTCGAATAAGACAGATTTATTCTTCTGGATCAGAATACGCAGTATTTACCTGTACAGTTACAATCACATCTTAATTGCCTGTCAGATAAAGAAATTTCCACCTAGTGACTTTAAGAGGTTCGAAGATCCTAGTATACAATTAGAATATAATTTAAACGATATTTATTCGTCTTACTGAAAAAGGAGATATTTATTGTCGTCGGCAAAGGTCAACGAGAAGTGTATTTCCGGTAAAAAAAGAAAAGATTTCCATCGGAAGCTGTGTCATAGGGAATCCAACTAGGAGAAGATAAAATGGATTTAACACAACGCGGACGCTGGAAGGCACTTAAGAAATGAGGAAATATATTTTCCTTAACTTAAAATTTTCCGTTGAAAATGGAACGTTTCCGTGAAGGAAAAGCGTGCATCACTAAAAATACACAGCAGAGTAACAAAATAAACTCCAAAGATTGCTTTCAGGGTATAAACTGTTAAGGGTAAATGATCTCAAACACCGGAATATTTCATCAGAAATTACTTTTTACTTTTAAATGGAGATAATTCCCGAAGACCTTGCTTAAATAAGAGTTTTGAATGTCGCTGTAGGTTTACAAATATTTTACAACACTACTCATGTATTTCGAATTATACCAGTGATCGTGGAAAAAAGTCTCATGAGGTAAAAATCTGACGAAATAAGTGCATAACTTTAAAAATATAATTACTATGATTTATCGTGGAATTTCACAGCAACCATATTAAGAAGAAAAACACGTCCGCAGCAGATTTTTAATATTACATGATCCGTCAACATGTTGTTAAATGTTAACATGCTGTTCCTTTTCAAGGTGGTCGTATCACTCTTTTATATTATTATTATGAAAGAAACAAAATTTTAGCGATGATCCTGCAATCTTAGATTTGAAAGATATGAGACACGGAATAAACTCAAGACGGAACCCCGATAATCAATGTTTCATATCTTGCGTCGCTAACCAAACATGAACTCGAAGGAAGGCTTCGAATCGGAAGATTTAATTAACATTCCCATCATTCCGAAATTGGCAGAATGCATCCTCAAGCATTGCCAATATTCTCTGCGCTTTCGGGAATTTTAGAAATGCTTCGTCATTCTGGTGAAATTGCCCGTAAAATTAAAAAAAGATTGATATTTGTGATTGATATACATTGTTTACTTCAATTGAGGTTTATTGGAAATTCAGGAGACATTTTGCTCTACCGCTGATATAAAACACTCAGTATGAAAACAAATCACGTTATGAGTAGGATAGCCAGGCTATGAAACCTTATATTTATTTTATATTGGAAATCAAAAGGAAAGGTATTTTTGGCTCTTATATTTTCAGATTACTGCTTTACAGCTTAAAATGAAAAAAATTCTATAGTTTGATTTATTTTTATATACCACTACTGTATATGGCGAATTGCAACGAAAGCATTGTTCTAATTGATTTGCTGATTTAATCCACACACCAATCATATACATAAATGAAGAAATTCTACTTGCGGATTATTATCTTTGTTGCAGCCCAAACTGAAAGCTCAAAAAAGATTAGGTTGTTGAAGAAAATTGGACGTTATTAACGTTAAATTAATGTTATATTCATACTTTTCAAGTTAATCCATAAAATTTGATAGCCTCGTTTTCATTTCTAACTCCTTCACAGATTATTCTTTCGATTTTTACAGCCCTTCAATCACGAGGCGCTTTAAATGCTTCATAAATTATGTCGAAATGATATGTTTAATGCAACAGGTCTTGTAGAGAAAAGTAGGTCAACTCACTAGTTGCTGAAAAAGAGGAAGAAATTGTTTTCTCTCCGAGTTTCATTTTTTTCTGATATTTTCCCGCTGCGTTAAACATCATTTTCTTTCTTTACCTTCGTGAATTATCAATGCAGAATGAAGGGAAGCTTCTTTTCTATGATTCATTTAAAAAGCAATGGATTTCAATGCAGGATAATCGAAACTCAGGCAACTGTATTTCTTATTTGATATTATCTTTATCGAAATTGTTAATATACTGATACAATAGCTTCTCGACTTAGGAACTTAATCTAATCGGACCAGAGCTCTTATCTCGAAACCCAGTTTTACATAGTATCTTATGACAAATCAATCAATATGCTCTGTCTTGAAATTTCCCAATTCTGCGATGATATCGCTCTTTAAACTATTAGTGGCTCTTGGTTTGGCTTTCTTCTCTTCATTCACTACTCAAGATCCCTTTTTACGCCATTTATTTAGATGAATACTTTCGGTGAATCATTTTCAATTTATTGGGATAGTAAAAGGACCAAGGTTGAAATTAAAGTCATTATGGAGTATGAAAAATGTCCGTACATCGAGCAGTTACTTAGTCGGGGTATGTCGTGCAGCTCCCGTTTATCTTATTCGTACTAAAATAAATAAAATAAATTTTATATAAAATAAAATATACTGAAAAACTTAATTTATCATATATGAAAATAATTATTGCTATCGCTATTATTGTAGTTGATATTATAAATTCACATGCATACAGTAAAAGATAAGTGCGAAAGACTAATTTAAGGTTATGTTAAGGTCATTTCATTTGAAATAAGTGAGAAAAAGATAGATAAGTTTGAGATCGCGACTGGAAAGATATCAGTAAATGTAACAAATGATGAGCAGAACGCATATTTGTTAAGCTAACTATAAGCATAGAGAACGGACTTCGATCACCCAAACGCGGAATACGAAAGTGTAGTTTAGTTTGAAAATGTTATTTGTGCGCTTGTGTTTGGTGAAATCGAAGTTCCCTTCGTCGACGCCAAACACATCTCAAAACTTAACACACAAAAAAACTTATCTCGGCTTCAGTTAGCAAGGATCAAATTTAATAATAAGCCTTAGGGAAATTTTTGGCTTACAATTTTTAACAATTTATATGTATAGTATAAGCAGTTTAAGACGCTCTCTCACATGATCCCAATCAAACATACTATAGCTCTTTTCCAATAACTTCAGGTTTTCCCGCTATAGGCAATCATTCGCCTACTTTCCGTCTCTAAATCGAGACTTTTTATTTGGGAAAAGAGAATAAATTGCAGTTCATAAGTCTCGTAAAAACAGATTATATAAATGAAGGAGGAATAAATCGCAGAAAATCCCACCAACTGAACTCTGACATTGAATGAGATCTTGTCTATCTGTTTTTTCTCAGGGCAGAACGTTTTTCTAATCTAGTATTATGAGACGATCAAGTCAATCTGCTTCCCCTTTAAAGAACGAAAGTGGGTCAATATTTTTTAAAGCGGAAGAGGCGTTTTATTGCTGACTTTCTTTCTGTGCTCATCTTTCGAATGTGTTTTGAAAATATTAGTGTATTCGCATTAAAATACGAAATGCTGAGGTGCGGGGAGAGATTTTGTCGATGTTTAAAATAAACCTAAGAAAGAATATCAACCAGGAACCATCTTGAATGCAAAACACATCCACAGTAGATTCTTAATTCCATATGTGAACGAGTTGATGTGACGAAGATATTTAAAATGGGAAAAGGTAAGATGAGGAAGGAAAAGAAGTTGGGAGAAGAACACATATTCATTTGATATTTAGAAAGTAAGTGGTCAAAGATACCGCCATGAACTTAGTTCAATTCTTTAATTTTGATTGAATACATGTCCTTAGAATAAAATTAATATTATAAAATTAATAAGGTCAACCTTCAAGTGGAATTCTGCAGCTGTGCAAGATACATAGTTTTTTCTTTTCGATTGCTGCAGAGTTCCATCAAAAGAAGACCATTTTATTTACTATCGAAATTTCCTGAAATTCTTGGAGGGAGAATAAATGAAAACGACTTTTCCTTACATTGATTTTACTTATGATGCGCATTCATAGAAGGTTGGTCATCCTTTATCGTTTGTCTATAGGAGAGATCTTCGAACCTCTTAAAGTCACTAGGTGGAAATTTCTTTATCTGACAGGCAATTAAGATGTGATTGTAACTGTACAGGTAAATACTGCGTATTCTGATCCAGAAGAATAAATCTGTCTTATTCGAAGCCTTTCGACTGTCTGTAACAAACTTGAACCAAAATATCTATGAATATAAATCAAGAAAGATCCAGCAAATTTCTCCTGATTTCAGCGCATGGAATACAAGGATCATTCTATTCTTTCTTTTAGAACCAACTGATGAAGCAATAATAGTAATTTACTTACTTTAAATAACTTGATAATAAGCATTGCTTTTAGTTCTTACAACATGGCGTTCCAAATTTATTTAATTTCAAATTTCCTTTTAAAATCGTATCGTTCCTTCGGTTTTTTTTCAGTTTTCATTGAACAAAATTTATAAAAAAAATCATTTGGGATACCATTCAAAAAATAAATAGAGATAAGTGATCAAACGTTATACTTCATCAAACAAAAAAGATTTGAACAGGTAAATTACATTACCCAACTTCATCGTTAGAATCGATATTCAAAATGCATTGATAATTGACTGAAAGATAAAAGGACAAAGATAATAATCTAAAGAAGAAATGGAAGATTAAAATCTATTGAATTTAACTATTTGTAAATATTACCTGAAAGGTACACCAAAAGTATGAAGTAAATTACCTGAAAGGTGTACCTAAAGTATACAATTTATTGTTGGTCGAATTCTGAACAATATCCAGCTTTAATTACATAAGTTAAATTTTCTCTAGAAGGAAAAAATGTCATTCTGAAGTTCCATATTTAGGATTTTGCTATTTTTACATTACAAAGAATATAGAGTGATACATAGGATTTGAAGAAGTAAAATGAAAGGAATGTAGGTAATCGGAAAGGAGAAAGCTACAAAAAAATATAGAAGCTAGTTTGGAAGAATAGACTTTCCCTTGGAAAATAAAAACACCACATTCACAGTATCGTCTGACCTAGATCAGTAATTGTCTTCTTCTAAACAGAAAGGAAGGAATTTCCTTCAAATATTTATAAATAAATTTCAATTCATTTCCAATCATTAATTAAAATCTATTATATATAGCTAACTCTCCGGATATACCTATATAGATATATAGATATAGGGGATACGAATTCTGACCATGTTCCACAAGCGCCGTCGACGTCAGATTTTTTCGACGTACCGGCCCTACACTCTAGATGCCAGAATAATGCAGACTTCGACGCTAGCTATCATGGGTTCGATGCCAGAAATTCCCAAAAATCGCAATTTTCCCATAAGAATGCATTGCGCGGATTTTTGAAAATTATTTTGAGGCACTTATCGTTAAGATAGAGTAACCAAAATTTCGGAGGTTGAAGTTGAGGTAGTCTTCTATGCTTCTCATGGAAAAAATGTAGCCAAATGACAGTGAGTTCGACGCCAGGTGGATGCAAAATTCATCCATAAGAAATGCATTGCGGAAATCTTTTTAAATGCCTTCCCGATAAGCTGGAAAGATAAAACCCGGAATGGTGACAGAGGCGTGGGACCTTCCCGATAAGATATTGAATCGAAACTTTGGAACAAGTAAGGATGGCACTTATCTAATATTATTTTGCTGTCTTCTCTCACGATCGGGTTCTTAGTTCGTCGCCAGGTGGTCTTTGGCGCGAAGTTTTAAATTTGAACTGAGGCAGTACTTGGTATGATACTGTATTCAACGGATAGCTTGCAGTATGCAAGCAACTTTTACTCGTATTATATATTATTATTGATAATAATAGTATAAACATTGTTATTAATATGATTTAATAATAAAAATATTATTGATAATAATAATATAAATATTATTTATTGAAATATATTTAAAATTATTTTAAATTTGCAGAAAATAAACTTGTGTGACAAAGTTTATTTTCAGCAAATCCTATCAATCAGAAAGATAATATCGGAGCGTTTTAGTTATCCCCGTAAAATTAAGGCATGCATTAAGATATAAAATATCAACTTCCATTGTATTCTTCAAATAAATTAGTTGCTAAATTTAGTTGTGAAAGTTTTCCATCGTTTCCCACACTATTTCCTGTAGTAAAGCGGGTTTCCAAAAACGTGGGTATAAACTTTGTCCCCCAATAACTGCATTATAATCGATTTTACATTAAAGAAGACTACTTTGGTGCAGCAATATGTAATCCTCGATTGAATATATCGGAATTCATGTTTATCACTTAAGTGATGTCGTAAATAGTGAAAACGTTGGCCTGAGGTTCTCGGAATAATCTTAGCATAAAAGTGTCAGTGAAGATTAGGAATTATTCGGTTCCATGACTAAGTTGGACGGAAAGGAATGTCATCCATTTTGGAGATGTGATAAAAAGTGATGAAAGTTAAGTCGAGAATAAGATATGAAGAAGAATGGTCGTTATCCTTCAAATATTTATAAATGAATTCCTTTGAATTATTCATTGTTTCAGTTTGACGGCCTCAAACTGGAGTTGAATAGGACAACTATCGATTGAAAAAACTATTTTTTAAAATATTCCGGTGGAGTATGCTTCATTCAGGACAAAGGGAAAATGTATATATCATGGAATTCCACATGGCTTTGTTAATATTCACGGAGCGATAATGAGTAATATGAATTGTCCTGGAAAACTTATATCGAATGCTATGAACATGATACATTAATGGGGCAATTACATGATAATCATTAGAAGCATATTTGAACTATTAGAACCTCTTGTATCGAATTAGCATACTCTTTTCAGAAAATACCGAATATGTGCCGACGCATCAGATAATACAAATATTTGAATTCTTATGAAAAATTATGTCTGTTTTTTTTATCGTTATGCTTTTTATCCCCTTCTACGGACTACACCTTGACGTGGTAAAGGGGCTTGCGTGTTCCTATGACCTAGAGAGCTATACTGGCTGGAACTTTGTTCCTGGTAGGGTCACTCATGACAGAATGGTCAATAGGTAGGGGACGAAAGGTAGTACACGCAGCGTCTGTACCTCAGTGAGGCGGCTGCAAAGGCGTCTGTATTGAGTGATGGTGTCACATTAAAAACACTGTTGAGGAAGGCTAGGGGAGACCACCATGACTATCTATCCCATGATCATGATGTGTCACAATAATTATATTGCCTTTTGCAAATACGGGACTCAGCCCTCTGGGGAGAGTGTCGCGCCCGGCAGGGATGGTGGTAAGGCCATCCTGGTCGTCATTCCACGAAATCCTTACCCAGCGACAAAAAAAAAGAAGAAGATGACCAAGGAAACAAGGGTAGGGAGCTGGAACGTAAGAACGATGCTTAGGAAAGGAAAATTAGAAAACGTAAAGTTAGAAATGAAGAGGTCCAACATTAACATTCTGGGGCTATGCGAAGTACAGTGGAAGGATGGGGGAGATTTCTTGAGCGATGATGTGAGAGTCATATTCAGTGGGGGAAATGATAGCCAAAGAGGGGTTGCTGTAGTGTTGGACAAGGGAGCGGGAAATGCCGTGATAGCCACCGAACTAATAAGCGACCGGGTAATTTCTGTAGAAAGTAAGGCTGAACCAGTAAACACTGATATAGTTCAAGAGTACCTCCCTACAAACGATTAGAGTGAGGATGAAATCGACCTAGTTTATGAACAAATAGAAGAGGTAATAGGAAGGGTGAAAGATAATAAAAACCTTCAAAAAAGATCAAAAAGACAGTTGAAATGATAAATAAAATGGAAGAAAGAAAGCACCGTACTGACTGACTGTTGTTGGATCTGAAAAGAAACTAAATAAAACGTTCTCTGATTTACCTGTGGTACGACATCTTTCCGTATCACTTAAAATTACTTAGCATTTAAATCTGTGCAAATAAATACTATAATTTATAACTTTAATAATTAATAAACCCCCATAATATTGTGTTTGTTCCCCTTTGGCACGCAGTATATAATCGATTTGGGATGAAACGGATATTCCTAAGGTATCCATGCAATTCCTTTAAATCACGGAGCACTAGGATGCATGATATCACGATGCATGATGTGTTCAATTGCGTTTGGCAAATTCGATGGCCTCAATATTAATTCTAATTAAGTATCTTTCTCATCAAACTCATCGATTCGTGACTAAAGGAATCGCCGGTGGAAAAAGCAGCCATCCTATGGATTGGAAGACACCGATGCACATTCCATTCTGATCAGAGCAGAGTTTTTGGGTGTGGAATGTATCTCGTAATGCCCATATGTGCCCCTAATTCTTTCTCAATTTGTCTCACATACCATCGCTCTAATAATCTGATAATAATAAACCTCTGCTCGTGTCACGTGACACCTACGTCAGCATGGCTCATTCTTTCTGCGCAGGGCAGTTGTCATCTGCTGATCAGTGTACGTTCTGCCCTAAGAAAAAAGAGATATAGATCTCACTCTATCTCAGAATTTGCATCGATTCGACGCTGGGAAAAAGATTGTTCTGCTTTGAGATATCTCCATTTAACTCTCCTTAAATTAGTCATTTAAGTGACAAAAAACCAATTTAGAGAAAAGGACGTCAACATAGATGATGCAAAACTTTTTACTTCGAACGATTGGCTATTGCAGGTTGCAGAGCATGCTGGGAAGAATCCGCTTCTTAAACGGGCAGCAGAACGTCTTATCTATAGAATGTCCATGAGAATATCGTGATTTTAGTGGGAGCGTCTTAAACGGGTTTTCATTGTGCATGATCCTTAGGGATTATTTTCTGGAAGATCTAAACTATTCCAGAAATTGGAAAATATAAACTATCGCATAAGTTTTGCAATCCATTTCTCTATTATTTATATTTCGACGAATTTTGTACTTACCTAGCTAAGGTACGTGACTTATCTTCTTGTAAAAAGATATTTTGTTTCAATTTTTATTCATGATTTAATTTTATTGATATATACCTGAAGATCCAAAAGAAAGCCGTGCGATCAGAAGAAAATAAATTGAAATGATGTTTATTTAGAGACTTCTGCGAAACAAGATGTCCAAATCCGATCGTGAGAGAGTGAATGAGCCAAGAGGATTTGATCGATCCCGAAATTAAAGACAGATCCGATGTTGCAGAGATAAGCGATATTTCCATTTTATGGCGCAGTATTTCGGCCTCGAAAGCTTTCCCAAATCACGGATACCAGCGAGTCTGAAAACTGTGACACATTTTACGTTCGTAAATCTAAATTTTAGACGATGGAAAATCGCATGATGAATATTTATCATTGGAAATAGAAACACAATTATAAATCTGAGAAGTAATTACTACGGAAAACCGGGAAATGAAACGCTCTCTGCTGCTATTAAGAAAAAAGACTTTCGAGACGTAGAAAGTAAGCTGTGTGGATAGAAAAACAAACTCAGAGGTGGTGGAGATAAGAGGGTTTTCATCGATTAAGAATCGACAGAGGAAATTGGTGGGTCTAACATTGAGAAGAGAGGGATTGCTAAAGGAAGAACGCTAGAGAACCAAGACAAAAGATGATTTATAGGGAAAGGGAAAGAGAGGAACATAAAATGTGAAGGCACATTATCCTACCGAGAGCACTGATATACACACATACATACATGAAACGAAATAATTATAATGAGCGACTTTTATTGGGCTGAGTCTCTTCTTAGATCGAACCCTTCGTCATATGAAATTTAAGAGAAAGAGATTTCTTGAAGAAAGTATTTTGCGGGTTAAAAAATCTAAGTTTCCTGTTAGGAAAAATACACCACACCTGCAAGAAGGACACCTACAGGTGGTAAACTTAATTTTAAGGAAAAGGAATCTCAAGATATCTTAAAGTAAGAAAGAAACTATGAAAATTATCTAAGCATCGCCAGTACAATTTAATCAGTTTGTTTTTTAAAAGAGAAGTAAAATGAAAAAGAATAAAGGAAATATCATAATAAGCAAAATGCTCAGAAATAGAGGGGGAACAAAAGAATGCACACTGGTGCTAAAGGTAGAGATGAATATATTATTCAATTTAAATTACAAGAAAAGAGTAGTTTAACAAGATGCTCCAAAAGAATTATAATATTGAAGAAGAGCGTTGATAAAGTTACAGCAATTCTCTGTTATTGGGATAGCGCATTAAAGAGTGGAATGTTGATGGCTGCCTTTGGAATATTGGAGACGTGCAGTGAATAGAAAGAATAGATAAAGAAACATTTATTTCACTCATTCATTAAATCATCACGAAGCTATTTGGTCGATTTTAAAAACAATAATCCCAATTTCAGCTATAATAGTAGCATCATGTTTTTCATAAATTAAATCAAATATATGACAGATGATATTGTAATATACATGATATATATATTATAGCATATACCAATATCTTTAAAATATCTTAATTTTATAAATAAAAAATTTTAATAATAATAAATTTTCAGCTTGAATTTCAATTCGAAAGTTTGAATTTTTCGAGCTTTATTTTTTTCGCTTTCTACACTCCTTCTGAACGTGATTACGAGTACCATAGAAAGAAAATTTCTATTCTTCCAACGTTCCATCCGATTTAGGTGGCCGTCGATGTTTGATGATCTACAAATGTGTCCACACGAGATCTACTCTTATATATGCACACATTTCTCTGAGTACAAATGGAATTTAAGTGACAATATTAGATAATATATCAACTATATAGAACATCAAAATATTCAACATTTATCAACAATACCATTTTATATATAAAATAGATATATGTATAGTAATACATGTTTAATAATAAATATATTATTCTTAATGAAAACATAATTCATAACCATGGGATTGCTCATTATTTCTCATGAACTTTATTATGTTATAAAGTAATAATGAATCATAATGTTGAAAGTTTCTAAAATTCCTTATCCTTTTGAAATATTTTCAATTAAATTCTAATAGAAAAAATCAGGATATCAGTTGTAAATAAAATGGCAGAAAATGTATAAAATAATAAATAGTAAGAAGTAGTACAAATGAAATAGAGGAAATATAAGTAAATTTTGACAACTACATCGCTTTAATTCGAGCATAAAATCGCATATCAAAAAGGTATACCTAGAAGATTTACTTTTAAAATATTTGCTCTATTCTTTTCTCAAACGTTTAACATATAAACGCCGAAATGAATATCAAGGTGTAGCAAGTGAAAGAGTTTGATCGAAATGCATACAGTTGTCTTCAAGAGGACATCGTGAAGTGAGAATTGTGGATTTTCTTCTGCTTATCCATCACTTCAAAAGAGTTGCATGGTTCTCACAACATCTTCATAGCCGAGGTGCATTTTATGGCAAACATTTCGAGCCCTGTGATATTAGGACTACTTTCTCAAGGATTTTTCGAAACAAAATATTTTACTCGATTTTTAATTAGAATTTACGATAATTTCCGTATACGATGAAAATAAATCTATCATATAATGATACATTTTTATTATATAATATAACAATTTTGTGGTAAAATCGACAAAGAAAAATAGTTGTGAAATAGTATGTTCGCATATTCATCGAACATGCTCTCTTTTACATAGTTCGGCAAACACTATACATTGGCTGCAATTTAATCATGAATTCCATCGAATAACTGAATCGAAATATCAATCGGAGAATGAAATCGTATTCACTCAAGGACCTTGATAATTACGAAATTTATGAAATATTTTCTAAAGTTTTGAAAGTACTTTTCCGTTCAGTTTCAAAATAGTTTAGTCAACATATTCTACAGTCTCTATTACGGTAATTATCTGCGATATTTTTATTCCCGCTCTACAATAGCACGAGACTAGATTATTTGAGAGCCCACTAACAAGTTGAACATCACACTTAACCATAAAAATCCCAAAACAGTGCTAAGGCATGTTTCTAACGAAAACACTGCCTGCGGTTAGACTATTTCATTGGCTCTAGTGAAAAATTAGGCCAATTTTATTAGTTGATTTTTAAAACAAATTGTAAGGGAGTAATTGGAATTGAATGTACTCTTATTGAACGTTTTCTTCCTTTTATTAAAGACATTTTTGTTCATAAATAGAGTAATTGAAGGATGAAGAATATGTTGCCTGAAGAAGTTTTCAAACCCTTACCGAAAAATGAAAATTATTTTTGAAGTGAATGTTGTAGTTCGTTTCAAATGATAGTATAGTAACTGTGTAAGGTTTTTTATTATTTGTATATTGAAAGTGTGAAACTGATGAAATGATGTTAGGCTTGCTAAAGGAATGATGTAAACTGTGATTATGAAGTGTAATCATATCAGACGAGGCTCTATGAAAGAAGTCTTGTTTTTTTAAAAGTATGTTCTAATACTTTTTGTAAACATAGTAATGTTACTTCGGAATCTATGAGACTTAGGGATTGAGGAGTGTGTTTCGAATGGCAATGCTTGGGGTTGACGACAGTAAAACAAGTATTTAAAAAAATAAATTCACTTTACATTAATGTGTTGACATGTGTCTAGTTCCGTAGAAATTTAGTTGGATTTATTTATCTCGTGAACAAATATTTATAAAGGAATTGATAAAAGAAATTTCACGCAAAAAGATTTATTCCCGTTTTTAAGATATCCATACAACTTTGGGATTAACATTAAAATTGAAATCTCAAGAAGTTGGCTTTGGCCATTTCATTTGATGTTCATCAGATGCGGTCTCTTTGGAGATCCTTGTTGTATTTTGCTTTTTTCCAACTTTTTAAATATAAATTAAATCACGCAATATTTTAGAATGAAACTTAGTTAATTGCTAGTCGTGGGTATTTATGCAAAGCAAACCTTCGTCAAATACTTTTAAGTAAAATGTGAATTGCTGGGAAACGAAAATCGCAATTGGGTGATTTCCTGTTTGGGTTTCAATTTATTTGGTTCATATTTCATTCCGGAAAAAGGTTCTTTCGATTTCGGTTCGATGCCCTCACAAATCTTTTTTTTTTGGGTATTTCAATATCCTGTCCCGGATTCGTTCTTTTTTCAACTTTGTCCTTGAATTCAGCGAATAGATTTCGACACTTGAAAACTGATCTGCAATTGGAAAGATTCCGTTTAAATCTTTCTTGCTTGTGATAGTAAAAATATCAACTAAAAGTCTTTACACTTGGCTTGCTGACTATAATTTCTCTGTTTTCTC
Organism: Pachydiplax longipennis; assembly: GCA_036926295.1. NCBI lineage: Eukaryota > Metazoa > Arthropoda > Insecta > Odonata > Libellulidae > Pachydiplax > Pachydiplax longipennis. Next base: position 2,640,815 of record JAVFKF010000037.1, read on the forward strand.
CTTGATTTTCTGTTTCTAAAATACAGCAATAAACTGAGGATTTCATTCTTTTTCAAAAATGATGTAAGGCATTCAGCCTTTCATATTTTATTCTTACGAATTAATATAACACCCGTCCCTCAGTTACATCTTAGTTATGGTAACCGTATCCCGTATGGAGTACTCACGAAACACAGTGTGCTATCGGAACACTGGACAGACATCATTAACGTGATGAATATCTAAAAAGCAAATACAGGGAAAATCCATTAAATAAAATTAGTATTCACCATGGATATTTAAATATTGAATGCTACTTTTTCTCCGAAAAAAAAACATGAATAAGCCTTTCTTATAGAGAGAAAAAACTGATGTCAGGATGGAGTTTACTATTGAAAGTGTCCCTTCAAGATTAACTGGAATACGATATACGAAAACATGTATTTGTTACATGTAATCGTACATTTGTATCAGTGTTGGATGTATCCAATGATAAAAACAATGGAAAATAAAGGAAAATTTTATGTCTCTCGCAAGAAACTAGTATCATGAAAGGTTTAGAAGTTTCAATCAACTGATAACTGTAAGAAGCGGCAATTTTAAAGATAATTCAGAGGGATTCTTCTTACTGTTAGTTTATTCCACTTATTTAAAGAAATAAGAGTGTTCTGTTCTTACCAGAAAGGAGAAAAAGTTTCCTTACTTCCCTTTACTTCTTTTGTCTCGTAAAAGTCTTGAATGATTTCACAATCAAAAGAATTTGAGGGATGAGGAAAGGAGCTCTGTCTTTAATATTAGACTTTATTTCGCCCGTTTAAGAAAGAATTTATCTCTCAGGGCCTCGAATTACATCAAATACGGGATAAATTAACTAAGGAATCAGTTTAAATGTTGATTCTCTGTTCGATTCTTACGTGAACGGATCCATTCTAACGCATAATTCTTTATCTTTACGATGTCATTGTGAAAATAATTTGATCATGGAAATGAAGTTCCACTATGTCAAGACGTAACTTATTGAGTCTATAATCTCAGATCAAAATTTTCGAGTTAAGCTTATTCTAACAAAAATTTAAATTGAAATTTTATTGTCATATATTGAGTTGCAAGATTTCATTAGAAATTTTAAAATGAAGCAGAAGAATTTCCCCGGAAGTCAATATGACGGAGAATTCGTTTCAATTATTTTACTGAATCTTACTTGCCAGCAATGGAAGTAATAGAATCAAGGGAGAGGATATTTTTGCGCGCAGGGACATCCCAGATAGAGGAATATTGCAGGTCGTTTTTCCTTTTGAAAGCAATACATTAGAAATAGAAACAAATATTATGGAAACCGACCATTGTGAAAATATATTGGACTTCTTCCGAGAATGGGCCTTCTGGAATTATGATGCTTTGCTTGGATAGTTGGTAAAGATTACAAACACGCGACTTAACGCGACGGTTGGATAACTATTTTAAACGGATGAAATTGGAGAGAAGTTCGGAATAAAAATATCTGAGTACACCAAATAGAGAGATGAGGAATGAGATTACTTATCTTTTCAATAGTGCGAAAGAACGGCGTGCGAAGAATTACTGTCTAAAGCTGACAATCTAAAAAATTGCTCAACTGTCCTGTAGACATGACAAGGGCTAGATGAATTCAAAATTGTTTGAATCCCTACCGATATTTTCTAAAATTGTTTTGAGCCCTTATTTAGCGATAGAACAGTGTCAATCACGGAGGATCGAGTTGCCGTGCTTACCAACTTAAAAAATATTACTTATGTGCTTGATCCAATGATCTGAAAAGCTGAAAATGATACTATTAATTACCTTTCAAGTAAACAGTGATCTCACACATCCGCGGTAAATCTGCTTTCAGATATATATATATATATATATATATATATATATATATATATATATATATATATATATATATAATATCTATTATATATAGCTAACTCTCCGGATATACCTATATATATACGAGTAAAAGTTCCTTGCATACTGCAAGCTATCCGTTGAATACAGTATCATACCAAGTACTGCCTCAGTTCAAATTTAAAACTTCGCGCCAAAGACCGCCTGGCGACGAACTAAGAACCCGGTCGTGAGAGAAGATAGCAAAATAATATTAGATAAGTGCCATCCTTACTTGTTCCAAAGTTTCGATTCAATATCTTATCGGGAAGGTCCCACGCCTCTGTCACCATTCCGGGTTTTATCTTTCCAGCTTATCGGAAGGCATTTAAAAAGATTTCCGCAATGCATTTCTTAAGGAAGAATTTTGCATCCACCTGGCGTCGAACTCACTGTCATTTGGCTACATTTTTTCCATGAGAAGCATAGAAGACTACCTCAACTTCAACCTCCGAAATTTTGGTTACTCTATCTTAACGATAAGTGCCTCAAAATAATTTTCAAAAATCCGCGCAATGCATTCTTATGGGAAAATTGCGATTTTTGGGAATTTCTGGCATCGAACCCATGATAGCTAGCGTCGAAGTCTGCATTATTCTGGCATCTAGAGTGTAGGGCCAGTACGTCGAAAAAATCTGACGTCGATGGCGCTTCTGGAACATGGTCAGAATTCGTATCCCCTATAAATATATATATATATATATAGGTATATCCGGAGAGTTAGCTATATATACCTACGAGTAAAAGTTGCTTGCATACTGCAAGCTATCCGTTGAATACAGTATCATACCAAGTACTGCCTCAGTTCAAATTTAAAACTTCGCGCCAAAGACCGCCTGGCGACGAACTAAGAACCCGATCGTGAGAGAAGACAGCAAAATAATATTAGATAAGTGCCATCCTTACTTGTTCCAAAGTTTCGATTCAATATCTTATCGGGAAGGTCCCACGCCTCTGTCACCATTCCGGGTTTTATCTTTCCAGCTTATCGGAAGGCATTTAAAAAGATTAGGTATATCCGGAGAGTTAGCTATATATAATAGATGTATATATATAGATATATATATATATAGGGGATACGAATTCTGACCATGTTCTACAAGAGCCGTCGACGTCAGATTTTTTCGACGTACTGGCCCTACACTCTAGATGCCAGAATAATGCAGACTTCGACGCTAGCTATCATGGGTTCGATGCCAGAAATTCCCAAAAATCGCAATTTTCCCATAAGAATGCATTGCGCGGATTTTTGAAAATTATTTTGAGGCACTTATCGTTAAGATAGAGTAACCAAAATTTCGGAGGTTGCAGTTGAGGTAGTCTTCTATGCTTCTCATGGAAAAAATGTAGCCAAACGACAGTAAGTTCGACGCCAGGTGGATGCAAAATTCTTCCATAAGAAATGCATTGCGGAAATCTTTTTAAATGCCGCCCGATAAGCTGGAAAGATAAGACCCGGAATGGTGACAGAGGCGTGGGACCTTCCCGATAAGATATTGAATCGAAACTTTGGAACAAGTAAGGATGGCACTTATCTAATATTATTTTGCTGTCTTCTCTCACGATCGGGTTCTTAGTTCGTCGCCAGGCGGTCTTTGGCGCGAAGTTTTAAATTTGAACTGAGGCAGTACTTGGTATGATACTGTATTCAACGGATAGCTTGCAGTATGCAAGCAACTTTTACTCGTATATATATAGGTATATCCGGAGAGTTAGCTATATATAATAGATATTTATAGGGGATACGAATTCTGACCATGTTCCACGAGCGCTGTCGACGTCAGATTTTTACGACGTACTGGCCCCACACTCTAGATGCCAGAATAATGCAGACATCGACGCTAGGTGTCATGGGTTCGATACTAGAATGTCCCAAAAATCGCAATTTTCCCATAAGAATGCATTGCGTCGATTTAAAAAAATTATTTTGAGGAACTTATCGGTAAGATAGAGGAACCAAAATCTCGGAGGTTGAAGCTGAGGTAGTCTTCTATGGTTATTATGGTAGAAATGTTGCCAAATGACCGTGACTTCGACTCCAGGTGGGTCCGAAGTTCTTCCATAAGAAATGCATTGCTGCAATTTTGTCATTTTTTTTCAATGCCTTCCCGATAAGCTGGAAAGATCAAACTCCGTGTGGCGACGGAGGCGTTTGAAGACATTCTTTCATGAATTTCACAGTTAGTCTAGTGGTCCTTGGTTCGATGCAAGAGGGTCATTCCGATTCCACCATGCATTTCAAACGGGGAAAACGGAATCTTATTTTAGGACCTTCCCGATAAGATATTGAATCGAAACTTTGGAATAAGTCATAATGGCACTTACCTAATATTAATTCGCTATTTTCTCTAACAGAAGGGTCCTGAGTTCGACGCTAGGCGGTCATTAGCGCTAATATTTGTAATCTGTTGTGAGACCGTTCTCGATGCGATAGAGCAATCAAAATTACGGTGTTTGCAGATGAGATGGTCCTCCATAGTATCAAAGGAAGAAATGTTAGCAAATGACCGTGTGTTCGACGCCAGGTGGGTTCGAAATGCTTCCGTAAGAGATGCATTGGTGAAATCTTGGATGATTTTTTTAAAATCCTTCCCGATATGCTGGAAAGATAAAACCCGGAATGGTGACAGTGGCGTTTGAGAACATTCTTTCATGACGTCCACTGTTTCCCTAGTGGTCCTTCGTTTGATGCTAGAGCTTCATTCCGATTCTACCATGCATTTCAAACGGGAATAACGGAATCTTATTTTAGGACCATCCCGATTAGATACTGAATTGAAACTTTGAAACATGTCAGAGTTTGCCCTATCTAACATTCGTATGCCTTTGTCTCTTACGAACGGGTCCTGTGTTCGACGCCAGGCGGTCTTTCGCTCGAATTTTCGAAAATTATTTTCAGTCCTTACTCGGAGCGATAGAACAGTAAAAATCACGGAGGTTGGTGATGCCTTGGTTATCTTTGGTACAAACTGAAGAAATGTTACCAAACGACCGTGAGTTCGACGCCAAGTGGGTGCAAAATTCTCCGGTATAAAATGCATGGCGGTCAATTTTAACAATTATTTTAATGCTTATCCGATAACCGGGAATGATATACGATACGAAATGAGATACGATATAGGAGGTCGAAGGAGATATTTTGCTCGAAAGTTAGCGCTGTTCTTACTGTGGAATGAGTCTTATATGAAGAATTTCTTCCCTTAAAATTACTGTGAATCAAATTTGGTTTAATTTTATCTCCGGATTGAATTTGTGAGAGCACTTGGACTCATCAAAATCGATCAAAAGCGAAGGGTTTTGATAGCGAAGATTGGCAAACGGGAGAGGTTCTTTTTTTTTGAGCAGGCATTTAAAGCGGATTTTCATGGTCAAACGACATCTATAAAAAATGGGAATTCGTCGACTATGTGTAGCAGCAGTAATTTAAAGTGCCTCGACCGATAAGGTCTTTTCCTATCAATAATTGTTCCTAAATTCAAAGTTACCTTGCGCTAGTTAGGTCTTACCTTATGCATGAATGCAGTGTACAAGCTGAAAAGTATTCGCGAGTTAGTGCAAGAGAAGGCAATACGTTTTATAAAGACAAATGGATGAGCGTTATTGGGATGCCTGATTCAATGACAGTATTATGCGTCCTTCTTGTTACATTCTGATACTACGAGGACGAATAGATGCCAGTTGATTCTAGAGTTCCGAGGACGATACGAGAAAGTAATCGATTAGGAAAGCACAAAATCCTTGCTAAGGACGGCTAAAAGAGTACATTTTTAGTTGTAAATGTATATACAGACCCCCAGTGGGACGCCTTCGTATAAATAACGAACGATAACAAAAAGAGACATAACATGCTATGTTTTGAATAGCCACTGGAAGTCTGACACTAAAAAATTGGCCTTTCGTATGCAATCCAAACGTAGAGGATCGATCAAACGAGAATTCCAGTCACACCCAAAGTCGATTTCCAACGGAGGTCAGAAAACGGAAGAACTTTAAATCCTAATATTAGCATAATCAAAAGACAGAGGTGACATTTAAACGGAATTTCTCAAGAAGGCAAAGGTCAAGTGTTGTTACGTCTTAAAGGAGATATTCTCGGAAAAACCGAGTCAATTTTCGCGGATAATTAATAGAAATTAATGAACGTAATTCTTTTTGCATCAGCTATGTTTGGTGTACATGTATTTATATTACTTTCAGATGTCTTAAGCTGCCTTTAATTCAGTTATCGATGAGTTTTGCAGGTTTTTCATACTCCCCGTTGTGGCTAACTTTCCTCACTTAGGTTTTTAAATTATTTTTCACTACTTAACATCACATGCTATCTATCACAATTGCCGAAGGGTTATATGACGAAAAACTCAATTCGACCCGAATGAAGACGTTCTATTATTGAAAGATCATTCTCGGAAAAGTTTCTAATCCCACTTTTTTTAATCCGAAAGCTTCCAAACAAAGTAAGCTGCTTGAAAATTGATTAATTTTTCTCCAGTATTATATAATGTAAAACGAATTCCTTAATATGGAAGTTTACTAAATGACATTGAATCTGAGTATTCCCGTACATATTCCATAAATAATCTGATGGATCTACCAATCGTATCCACTTCTCATTAACGTTGTCTTAGAAAAATATATTAAATTTTGAGTCCATGATTAGAATCCCGTTAAAATCTAGCCAATTCCAATTCAGAAATTTCAATTGTGATAACAACATTCAGTCAGATACAGAGTTTTCGTGGCGGAAAATCGAGTCTTGTGTTACTTTATTTTGTTTGCTGTTCAGTTTGTATCACCGCATTTTCAGACACTTTCAAATCTTACTTGTTATTAATTAACTTAGAATATACATAGATGAATTTGTACATTTTTACTCTTTTACCTACTAGAAGATACATTTGTCTATGTAAGATCTTAAGAGGGATGTAGATTTTGTAAATCTATTAAATGTAAATTTTGATTATTAATACGAAAATGTTTGACAAACATTTTCCTCTAGAATTGAAAGAACATATAATGAAAATATATTTCTTTTTAACGATGAGCGTACGTCATGTTTCAAATTAAGAAAAGGAAAAAATAAATTCTCAATATTCCTGTTCTGGATTGTGTAATCACTCCTAGTCGGTTGAAGGTGACAGGGAATTAAAAAGAAACGGATTTGGAAAAAAATAATGAAGGCTGACTATTATAAAGTTGTTGGAGAAAAGAACAATTCAATTGGTAAGTCATACTAAGACATTTCATATATGCCAGAGTAGAAGGAAAGAAATAAAGAGTTGCAGCATCGAGAAAGGACTTAAACTTGAAGTTTTAGGAAAAGATTGTATACGTTGAAAAATAAAGTTATTGACTGAAGATCTACAGCTTCAAGGATCAGATAATACATATTACGGATTATTAAAACCCAAGCTACGGCTCTTGTACGAGACGATGAAGATGTTAAATAAAACCAAGTTTTGATACAATAAAAGTTTCATAATTTTGACTAATCCATGTATGGTTTCACGAAGATTAGTTCAGTCTAGTAATCATCATCTTTGAGGAAATTAAATTCAAACTTGGTTTCATTCAACGTCTCCATTGCCATGTCGGCGGCCTGAATTTCATCACTCTTAACCAGCCTGCTAAGATATTTATAGTAATGAGATTATTAAATGATAAGACGTGTATGCGTTGGATGGAGTTCCCCCGTGATACTCAAATAATCTTGAGAAATATTTATACGGTTATTGATTAAGACTTACTTCTACATTTATGATGCTTAATTTAACTTCCTCAAAAATAAATCATGTATCATATAGATTAATTGAGCTTCATATGCAAGGTAAAAGAATGTATCACAAACCAATTTTTTCACTCACAAAGTCAAAATTTCAGAACTGTTTCTCAGAATTTAATTCAATCTAAAGGAAAGGACATAAATACTACAACAGATAAAGAATCAGTGGAGGAAGACTGCTGTAATCAAAATTCCTCGTAAAATCCGTTTTTATTCGCAGTTTGAAAAGAAGTGAAAATCGATTCTTCAAATAAAGTTATTACTTTTAGTTAGCGAAATTCTTTCACTTAATGGAGACAACCTCAAGAACTCTTTGGAGGTTCTGCTTTTGTGTAAAAAAACAAACACGGCTGAAATAATTTCACATGGAAAATAATTTTAATGAATTTAAAATAATTTGATTGCAGCCTTCACAAAATTATCCCTTTGTTATGCACACTTCTGGAGACGAATTTCATTATAAACGGATTTATCGGGTAAAATATAGCAATAGTTACAAGGCTGTCGTTATCTTTTGTCATCAAAAGCGAAATTAATCACGATTAAGATTTAAAATAGGAATATATAAAAGTTTAACCGCAAATCAAGTAAAAAGAACAAGCACCTTTTTTGCGATATAAAAATAAAAGTTTTCTTGATGAATATTATGATATTATTATAAGATCGACTAATATGTAATCAATTGAAAACGCATCAAGAAATATCGGATATTTAAGGAGAGAAAGGGAAGGAAGTAAATTTATATAAAATTCGAGGAGTTTAATATCTTTCGGTAATAAAACATTGAATCCTATTTTTCAAACAATTTTAATTGCTCGCATGCAATAATACATTCCATTACGACTCCATTTTGCCTATCAATTCCACAATCTGAACACAGTTAATTCAGATCATGCTCTGTTATGTCTTACCAAGCCTTACTTCAAGCATGGCGAAAAGTGTAAAAAGGTAAATTAGTAAGTCTAAATTGGTAAGTGGCATTTTAAATCCTTCACATACTGTAATCGAAAATGATGATCGAAACAGTGAATGGAGTTTCCACTGAAAAATGAGAGTGAGCATCCAAAGTAAGGATGTTACGGAGTTTCATTCCGACCTCCGTCGGAGGTGACAGAATTATGTACATGTATACAATAGGGAAACTATAAAATTTGCTTAAAACAAACTTAATTTGCAAAAAAAAGAAAAAGAAAATTTTGATTAGTACAAAAATTAATGAAACTGAAAGAATAGCGAATGCTTGTTTCCGTAGAAAAACTTTAAAAAATAATAGTCAAAATTTAAGGTTGATAAATTATATTCTATAAAAAAACAGTAATTTGGATGCTTTTTCGCCATCCAGTCTATTTCTTAAATAGTTGTAAATCAAACCACTGAACAGCTGTTTGCAAGGAACGGTCCTTGACGGAGCCGATAAAAACAGGTTTAAATGCCTTGAACTTATTATTTTCTTTCCACCACATCAATGGATCTCCCCTCCATTTGAGACGTTTCTTTACTTTATTGTACGTAATCATTTAAGAGCGCCACTCCATGAATGTCCTCCTCTCCAACTGTAGATTAGATGAACGACCTGAAGGTTCCGAGGATTCGTTTGTATCTGATTCAACAGAACTCAAGTTCAGTAGATTCAAACTTATCTAGCCAATTCATCAATTGAGAATCTACCCGCTCCTTTACAGCTTCGTTGAAAAACCTCAGTTTATTATATAACGCGGGTCTATGTATGTTGCAAGAGCAAATGAATTGTGTGTAGCTCACCTAATCTCAAATTTAGGTCTTCAATTAAATTTTCAAACATTTTTCATATAACCAGTAACATTCGATTCAGTATTTTCAATTTGAATTTGCAGTTTCTATTTGAGAACTTGAATCAATGGAATTGCAGAGGAAATGCTTTGCTGTCACTCCTAGTGCCTCTTCAAACACTGCCATCGAGTTATAACCATTCTTCTGGCGAAAGTTGCGGAATACTGTGCTTGCTAGCATATGGATTCTTTGACCACAATCGGACGTTTTTACATTTAAAACGTGCTATTTCACATAAAAATATAAAAAGCAGAAGATTAGAATAGAGCTAATAATTTAGTGATATAAGAAGCGAAAAACAAGATGATAAGAATAGGATACCTTCTGCTTTAATCCTGTACTATGTATAGAGGATGCTGGTTAATTTGGTCTTCTTGAATCTTTTGCAGACTTTGCAATGAGAGAGTGGCTTAAAATGTGTTGCTCTCTTCTTGCATTTAGGAGGCTGTGGAGACACAGAGCTGTACTTGAATGGCTGCATTGCTTACGAATAAAGAAGTGAACACTCATGAAACATCTCCTTAATTTATTCACAGATTATGTCTCCAGTGTGACGTTCATTGACATGTTTATACAATTTCGATACGTTATTTCGTGTTCTGTCAAACTTATTAATGAAACATTAGCACTTGGCTAAGAACAAATATCCGTGGTAAATGACAATTTCCCGAAGTTTTTTATCAATTCCGATATTTTTTAGCAACTTTAGGACACTACTCGTCACAAATATTCTGTGTGAAAAACTTGCTTCCTCTCAAATTGTAATTCGGATTGCATGAAACGGCGGAATTCACTCGGGCTCTTCCAGGGCGATCATTTTGGAAATTAGTTCATCGATCTCCTTAGATTTTGAATTAGAGACATCCCATTTTTATTCTTACTCAAAATTTCATGCAAAGAAACCTGTTTATTTTCAAGTGGCGTTTCCGGATCACGTTCAGTAGTATCTCAAGGCGCAGGAGTTCTTCGTCCCTATGAAGCTCTTTTAAGTGCCCCTTCGACTAAATCGTAGTACCACCTTTCTTTCCTCTTTCGCACTTCGCGGAATCCATCTCACAGAAGACTCGTTTTTGGCTTGAGGGCAAGTCACACATCGCAGCACCGACACTGAGGATTCCGATTAAAGTGGTGCTCGCTTGCTCTATGTGCATAGGACAGTCTCTGAAATACATAAATCTTTTCTATTTTACTCTTGGTTTATTAATTCTTGTCACGACGTTAATGGTGTCTGGCGTGGCTTCATTCAACTCAAGAGAGCCCCATGATAGACTAAAATGCTGATTTCTATGATTTCTAACACCGAGAACTATAATAAGACATAGTGGCGTCTTAGTAAATAAGTTTGTATAAAGAAAACGGAAATCCTTGCGAGCGAGAAGGGTTTCTGATCGCGGCCTAACATAGATGAGAGGATGGGATTGTTTATATTTTCTTTATTCTTTAAATATTCGTTCTCGAAAAAATGGCCGCTTCAGGAGGTGGCCGTCGAGGCAGGTATATTCAACATTAGATATGCTCCATCTCAAAGGGGTAAAAGGGAATCCGTGAATGAAAAATGGGCCAGCTCATATGGTTTCCTTCTCGCACCTTACGAAGGAATCTGATTAAATACAGCCTGTGACACTCACCAACTGAATGAGCGTCAAACCCGCAATTATCTGAATTTTTAACTTTAAGGACCTATAATATAAATTTCAGAAGCAAAATCCCTATTTGATCGACCCATAAAGTAGAGATCATCTCAAACAATTTTTGAGTGCTTAATGAAAGGCTTCGTCAAAACGCAATCCAATATCCATGTTATTGAACATAGAAACCATGCTTCGTCGAGAAAATAGAAGAAATAGGGGGATGTTACTTAGTGCTAGTTAGGCCTCACCTAACTGCAACGTATATTTATATATATACGAGTAAACGTTGCTTGCATACTGCAAGCTAATTGGTAAAAATTTACAATCAGTTCCCCTTACGGGTATCATCTTCGAAGCTTAACCAGAAAAATTCTTAAAAATTGCCGCAATACATTTATTACGTGAGAAACTTCCATCCCTGTGGCATCGAACACACGGTCATATGTAACCTTTCATCCACTGGTTCTATAGAAAACTACTTCAAACGCAAACGCTGTGATTTTGATTAGTCTCCTGCATAGAGAAAGGTCTCAAAACAATTTTTTAAAATTATCGTAAATGACCGCCTGGCGTCGAACACAGACCCGTTCGTGAGAGACGATGGGATACGAATGTTAGAGAAGTGCCACTCTGACGTGTTTCAAAGTTTCAATTCAGTATCTTATCGGGAATATCCTAAAATAAGATTCCGTTATTCCCGTTTGAAATGCATGGTAGAATCGGAATGACCGTCTTGCATCGAACCAAGTACCACTGGAACAACGGCGAATCTCATGGAAAGAATGTTCTCAAACGCCTCTGTCACCATTCTGGATTTTATCTTTCCAGCTTATCGGGAAGGCATTTAAAAAAATCGTCAAAGATTTCAGCAATGCATTTCTTACGGAAGCATTTCGAACCCACCTAGCGTCGAACACACGATCATTTGCTAACATTTCTTCCTATTCTACTATGGAAGACCATCTCATCTGAAAACACCGTGATTTTGATTGCTCTATCGCATCGAGAACGGCCTCAAAAGAGATTGCAAAAATTAGATTGCAAGAACCGTCAGAGGAACGCCGAACGGCGTATATGAAACACAGGAATTGCCTCTATGTATATTCCATTTGATATCATTCCCGGTTTTAGGATAAGCATTAAAAGTAAATCTCATAATTGCCCGCCTTGCATTTTATACCGGAGAATTTTGCACCCACTTGGCGTCGAACTGACGGTCATTTGGTAAACTTTCTTCAGTTGGTACAATAGATAACCATCTCATCTGCAAACACCGCGATTTTGATTGCTCTATCGCACCTAGAAGCGCCCCAAAACAGTTTGCAAAGAATGCGCAAATGACCGCATGGCGTCGAACTCAGGACCCTTTCGTGACAAAAAATAGCATATTAATGTTAGATAAGTACCATTCTGAATTATTTCAAAGTTTCGATTGAATATCTTATCGGGAAGGTCCTAAATAAGATTACGTTTTACCCGTTTAAAGTGCATGGTGGAATCGGAATGACGCTCCGGCATCGTACCAAGGACCACTAGAGAAACGGTGAACCTCATGAAAGAAGGTTTTCAAACGCCTTTGTTACCAATTCTGGATTTTATCCTTCCAGCATATCGGGAAGGCATTGAAAAAAATCGTCCAAGATTTCAGCAATGCATTTCTTACGGAAGCATTTCGAACCCACCTGGCATCGAACACACGGTCATTTGGTAACATTTCTTCCTTTGGTACTATGGAAGACCATCCCATCTGCAAACACCGTGATTGCTCTATAACATCGAGAACGGCCTCAAAACGGATAGCAAAATATCGCGCAAAAGACCGCCTTGCGTCGAACTCAGGACCCTTCTTTGAGAAAAAATAGCATATTAATATTAGATAAGTGCCATTCTGACTTGTTCCAAAGTTTCGGTTCAATATCTTATCGGGAAGGTCCCAAAATAAGATTCCGTTTTTCCCGTTTGAAATGCATGGTGGAATCGGAATGACCGTCTTGCATCGAACCAAGGACCACTAGAAGAACGGTGAAATTCATGAAAGAATGTGTTCAAACGCCTCTCTCACCATTCCGGGTTTTATCCTTCCAGCTTATCCGGACGGCATTGAAAAAAAATGTCAAAAATTGCAGCAATGCATTTCTTATGGAAGAATTTTGCACCCACCTGGCGTCGAACTCACGATCATTTCGTAACATTTCTTCCATATGAACCATAGAAGACTAACTCAAATTCAACCTTCGAGATTTTGGTTCCTCTATCTTACCGATAACTGCCTCAAAATAATTTTCAAAAATCCGCGCAATGCATTCTTATGGGAAAATTGCTATTTTTGGGACATTCTAGTATCGAACCCATGACACCTAGCGTCAAAGTCTGAATTATTCTGGCATCTAACGGGTGGGGCCAGTATGTAGTAAAAATCTGACTTCGACGGCGCTTGTAGAACATGGTCAGAATTCGTATCCCCTATAAATAGGTATATCCGGAGAGTTAGCTATATATAATAGATATTAATTATATATGTGCTGAGAAGTGTTGTATTCCCGAATTAGGTACTTTCGTCCTTTCTTTCAAACTGATTGAAGAAATACATCAGATATAATTTTTCGGAATAAATGTGACTTGCCCCTCTTCGTCTGCGATCATTCACACTTCCTTGCAACCTTTTCTTTCAGCTTTCTTTGCATTCCTCTGAATTTCCATCGCTTCTAAATTATTTCCCTCCAAATACATTCCAATCGAGCTTTTTCATCGACTTTTTCTTGGTATATGTTTTTTAAATAACTAGTTCTTCAAAAGAAGTTTGTTTCTACAGTTTTTGCTACTATGTTTTTTAAATAACTAGTTCTTCAAAAGAAGTTTGTTTCTACAGGCTATTCTCCTTAGTCTGAGACACATTTTGTTTATTAATGTCAACTTTCAATGGAAGATTATCGCCATTTTGCAATTTGTTCATCATTAAAAGGAAAATAAAAGAACTTAGAGTGAGAGTTTCACCAACATTTTATGGGGAAAATAACCATTAAAAAAAGTCTTGAGGAATAATTTTTATATCTCAAGAACAAGAAGGGACCATCTCCCAATGAATATCGTTGAACCTTTCCAATAATTGCATGGCATTGAAGAAGACATTGAAACTAATTAATACATCTTCAGCTTTATTTTATAACAAGATATGATAAACAAAAAGAATGACTATGAGATGCCATTAGTACTCTGAATTGTGAATTATGCTCAGGCCTTCGGCTCGGTAAATATCTCCTGTACACTAGAATCTCTAGAAACACAAGAAGTGGATGTAGAATGCATCCGTCTTCTACGCAGCATTTATAAAAATGCCACAGCATTATGCTGAGCGAAGATAATGAAGAAATCAAGATTGAGAGGGCAGTTGAAAGAGGCGATTGCCTCTCCCCAATTCTTTTCACAGCTGTTCTGGAGGAAGTTTTTAAACCTTGGACTGGAAGCAGAAAGGTCTGCAGATAAATGGGTTGCACATCAGTCATCTGTGCTTTGCAGATGATATAGTACTCTTCGCAACCAACGGAGAAGATTTCTTCAAGACTTCAAGACTCCTTGAACTGAACACAGCAGGACAAAAATGGGACTCAGAATAAACTTAACAAAAACAAAGGTAATGTATAACTCTTTTGCAGCACAAGAACCAATCAAATCTGAAGGGAAGCCTCTGGAGGTCTCCTCAGAATACGCATACCTAGGACAACCAGTAACCACAGGAGAGAACAACAGGATTAACGAAGTAAACAGAAGAATTTAACTCGGCTGGAGTGCCTTCGGAAGAAATGCACATATTCTGAAGTCACAAATGCCTATGGTCTTGAAGAGGAAGGTCTTCAACCAATGCATTCTACCAGTGTTGACCTATTGAAGTGAAACCTGGGTGTTAAACACAGCAATAACCCAGCGACTTCAGACAACGCAAAGAAGTATGGAAAGATGTATGCTTGGGATCACAAGAAGAGACAGGAAACGCAACACCTGGGTGAGGATGAAGACTGGAGTGACAGACATCATAGATAAAGTAAGGTCACTGAAATGGATGTGGGCAGGCCATGTGGCGAGAAGAAACGACAACCGTTGGACAAGAGCGGTTCTGAACTGGACACCAAGAGATGTGAAGAGACCAAGAAGAAGACCAAAGGACCGATGGAACAGAGACATCATTAAGTACTTAGGGGTGACATGGCAAAGAGAAGCTCAGAATAGAGAGAATTGGAAAGCGCTTGGGGAGGCCTACATCCGATATCGGATTGAAAATGGCTGATGATGATGATGATGATATTGGTTTTTGCATGGTTTTATACTCTTGGATAAGATAAATTTAACATTACTTCTAATTTTATTGTAATCATATGATGAATTGTTGTTTCGTTATTGTTTTGAATTATGCCTACACTCTAACCTTTATTTTATAAGGTATTTTATAAAGTATTTTTTGTCACCTGGCTGGTAACCTATCTAAATGGATAACTTCTTAAGAAGATAAATAAATAAGTAAAACTCCTTAGGTGGAAAATATATTGACATTCTTTTTTCTTTTCCATTACCGCTATTTTTATCTTCTTTTGTTGATATTTCTAAGAGAAAGAGTAAAAAACCGCGTCAATTCGTTTCTGTCACAGCAACGCCCCGATATCCGTTATCTGCTTCAACAAGTGGAATGAAGCGCCTCCCAGATGTTTTTTCTGATGATTTCATTTCCGATGGAGAATTACTCTCATCTATTGAAACGACCATGTTGGCGGCGTAGGATTCATTTATCATGCAGAAGAGGGTATAAATGCATTGGCCGAGCAGACTACTATTCGTTTATCCCGAAATTACAGCCGGTTCAATTGTAGTATTTACCAGCACAATTGAGTTGCCTTCAATCTTTTCGAAGGAAAATATTTTCGTAGATATTTCGATGCTAAAAGTTATGATTTCAATAAATAAGCCTGTAAACAACTTTTAATTGTAATAGTTTAGAACAATGCAACAGGATATTATACGAAGAATTTTTGTTAAGGATAAAATCATAAAGAGGGGAAATTTTTGTTTCCAAATTAGCTCTGTCGTGAGATTGAATGAGTATCAAACGAAATTCTTTGCTTCTTAATCTCTGTGAAACTTTGCTTATTGCCGTTCTCACGCTGAAATCGCTCTACCATGACAATGTTCTTTCTTCGGTAATTAATGTGACGTTTTTTGTTTGACAGAAGTTCAAATTACATTGAATTTTAATATAATCCCTAAAAATAAAATTCCTAAATTGTGCTGCGAAAGCATAGTCATAATTAACTAGGATTTCGGGAGTGTCTTAAGAAATTTAATTAAGTGAGTGTTATTATCCGATTGATGAATTCCTATTGGACAGTGATATATCCAGCTGGATATAGTGATGTGTCATATTGAATCGTAGTGAGATAAAGACGCTCCTGCATAAGACTTTTCTATTCGAAACACACAGTAAAAATATCGCATCCCCAAAATTCACTGTAACCCGCTTTTGCTTCGAAATGAACTTAAGTGTTCTCCCTTTCTCTCTAAATGTGAATCTTTTGAATTTTGTGAGAATTAAAAGAAGATTTTGCCTATCCTATTGATACAAATTCTGAGTGAAATCTTTTCCATCACATTTCCTCAGGACAGCAAGTTAGATTAAAAATTCGCTGTTAACTTTCATCACAATCTCAAGCATATCGATATGCTGCTTTTTGTAATCTTAGAGAGATTTGTTACTCGCCACTGCTGTTCAAATTTTCTTTATTCTTCCCTGTCTAATTGGCAAAAATTGTTTCATCGTAGAAATACATTGTAATGTACATGCATGAAATTTATTACCGTGTCTAAGTTTTATATACTCTTGATTTGGAAATGTAACCAATTCAATATAGAATCAGTTCCGTGTACCTGGATGTAATCGTGAGGAAATAAAATATTATTATTATGATGTTAAATTAAGAAAATCTTTTCAGTGACCTTCAAGGTAAAGGATTTAAATACGAAAATTCGGCCTTAACTCGGAAGAAAACGCGTCTCACAATTAATTAATTTAATATAATTTATAATAACATAATTTAATTCGCTTTTACTCCACCATTTCATCATTTTTTCATTCGTTCACTCCATCAACAGACAGAGACGAGAATACAAAGCATCTAAATTTGCATGCTTTAGGTGAATGCGGTTACATATATGCTGTATTGGTAGTGGTTGTAGATTAATACGTAGCTATTTAAATTTAAAGTTACTAGCTGCAAACGTTTGTGTCTAGTGATATCGTTGTTGTGTAAACACCAGAACCAACGTCTTACTGCGGCGGAAATTTATAGTATTAAATAAAAGAATAGCTTGTAGATAATCATAACCTCAGTTAGGAAGGGAAATACAAAAACACTTGGAGTAATTTCGGGCTCAACACTAACCTTTAAAGGAAGGAACACATTTTAAAGAGTATTTTCGAAGACAGAACTAAGGCCTACAGTTTAAAGATTTAATTTTTTTTAAAAGACGAAAGTTTCCGTCCCTTTGTGTGCCCTCCCCGCAAGTCGACGCCTCAAAAACTGCTTTGATCGAATATTGTTTTAGGAATTTCTGAAGTTACCAAACTAACAAGCGCAAGTGCTCTTCATAAAGCAATCTAAAAAAGACAAGAATTTGCTAATGAACTGACGTCAAGCTTTCATCAGAGATCTTATAAAAACCCGGCAGAACTTTCTCAGACAATATGGGACTATTATCAAAATGAGTACTAAACAAACTCAAAATACCGAAGTACTTGTTTCACAATTTTAGGAATTTTATCAGAGTGGAGTTCCATCAAACAAAGAGCCAAGCCTCGTTTGTGGAAAACGCTTACTGAAGATGGAATGAGAAACGGTGTCCAATTATGTCAAAGAAAATGCAGCTGCAATGTGATTTACAATTTCAAAGAATTAACATAGCAGCAATATAATAGTTAAAAACAACAATTCAGTATTAATATATCTACAGCATACCATATTACATTTTCACAGTTCGCAAAAGACTCCTAATTAAATGCAATCACAAAAATAATAAACGAGGCATAGAATTGAGAACTTTTAAGCTTTTCTTACGGCATAGAGTCATTCCATTTCCGTATATTAATGCAATATTTATGCAATAGAATACAATGAAACGATGCAATGTTATGAGAGGTTAACTAGAATGACTTCACAAGAATAGATGAACGAAGACACAGCTTGCAGAAAAGGACAGAGTGCTGAATTTGGTGAAGAATTGGGAGGTTGAAGAGATGTCCCCTATTTTGAAAATACAAAACAGTTCAAGTGTGCCCAAGTCTTATGACAATTCTAGGAAATTCTTACGGGCGAATCATCTCTTCGGTAATCTTCTTTTTTACTGAAGTAATCATTGGCTGGAATATAAGGCAAATGTAATTAAGAAATTGAGACAAGAAAAAGATGAATACATCTTTTGATATATCAGTTACACTCAGTTGTTGAATTTAAAATTTTAAGAATAGATTCTGATCTCTACGGAGTGTGCAACCACGTCTTCGATATATTCTCCGTTGTTATCCTAAATTAAAAATTTGGTAAGGAAGATAAAATAAGAATAAAGTACTTCCAAACTCGAAATTAATATCTTATATAAAATATTCAATGAAACTAAATTAATAAAGACAAGTGGAACACGGCGACTAATGCTCCTTTAGCCGCCTGTCGGATTCTTCCGAAAAGGAAACCGGGTCTTCAAGAAGTGAAATTAAATATAAAATTATCTTAGACACCAAAATTTGGGAACGGGGCAACTCGCCGCGAGCATATTTAATTACGTTTAGACTATCTGAAATTGCTCGCTCTTCGCAAGGGATTTAATTATATAATATCATAGAAAGAAGAAACCCCTTAATTAGTCTTGTGGGCTCAATATGACCCTTTTTACAAAATATATTTAAATAATTATGTAATAAGCTTCTTATTTATTTTTGGTGATCTACAAAGTAATTCAGAAGTAAATACCAGGTGCAAAATGAAAAATAATATTTGGGAGTTAACATTTAACCAGAATTTTGCTATACAATGACGTGACAAACCAATTGATTGACATTCTTGATTTAACCCATAAAATGCATTAAATTTTAGCAGTGTTACCAAATTTACAAAAATATATATAAATAATTATATAATTATCAGATAAAGTATCAGATAATGGTTTTAAGTGCCCTTATATTAAGTAATTCATTAGTAAGTACCATATTAAGAATAAAAATCAGATCATGCATACCAACTGATAATTACATACATATCAAATTTTCATAAAAAGATATCCCTTCCTAGCTGATCTTTACGTAATACAGTAAACATAATTAGTTTCGTGGAGTGAATGTGACCCCAGGTGGTGTAATTCCCTCGGTAAAACAAATACTAATCAAGATATTTTAACTAAATTTTGTTTTGTAAAGATTTTTACCTTCTTACGGTAATCTGAGAATTTAGTTAATTTTAAACAATGAGTTGTTGAGTTACGTTTCAACTAAATAATATTTTACTAAGATGTGGTTGCTCTAAAATTAATCTTTTGTATTAATTAAGTTTGAATCGATCAACGAAAACTACGAATCTTAATTATACCCGTCCGAATCCGTAGCTCCGCGTAAAGGCGAACCTGCGCGAGGCTAACTTCTTCGCTTACGGCAAATTACATTGAGTTATTCCCCTGTAAATTTCCCCTTATACTGACTGGAATTTTGAAACGTGCTATGATTGATCTGCCATGGTCGAAACCACCTAACAGAAAGTTTCATACAGATATTTATGGAACATTCTATTTAATGGTTTTCAACCACGGAAATCGATTAGTAATATTTAAAAATCGTAAAATCACTCCTTGTCTTTGTTACCAATCCATGAAATTTATTAATTTTTTAATACTTGCTGTACCATGCGCTACAGTGGTTGGTCTTTCGGCATAATCTTACCTTTGGGAGCTGATAGCCCATTTTTTAATTGAATTAAAATAAATGTTAATTGTTGACAACAATTTTTAATAAATATATGACTGTAAATTATCATTTACAACCGTTTTCAACTTTTTTACTAATAGCAGAAAGGAGATAAGGATACATTTGTATGAGACAGTTAAAGTGGAAAATAATCAAACCCGAATTTAATAAAGAAGTAAAATTTACCAAAATCTTACTCGTCAATAATGAAATATAACTTTTATTATAATTTGAAATATATTATAAGAATCAATTTCCTTCTTCTTCTTTTAAGAGGAATTATTTGTATTAGAAAAATGTTTTACTCGTAATTGTGTTTGCCCTGAATTAAACATTGAGAAAATATTGCAAATTTATTTTTATTAATTTAAAAACTGTGATTCTGAATGTTTAAAGTGAGCAGAAAAGTTATTTTTATATATAATATAAAATATTAGGGAGATTAGAAATATAGGCCAAAATATTTGTTTCGGAAATTATTATTTTCAGTTGGAGATCAGCATGATTTGATTTTTAGGATTCTTGGGTTAGACGGAGCCATCACGCACCCCTTCTCTCTGGGGAATGTCTTCTAGCAGTAAATGTATTTATCTTAAAAAAATCTTAGTTTTTATCCACACCTATCCTCAGTTTTCTCCCTGGAATTATTTGTATAAAATATGAATGTGATTTAGATGAAATAGGAGAATTTTAGTTCCAACCAAATTAAAAAGTTTTATTCCCCTTCTACGGACTTTATTTCTATTAATATTATCATTATTATTTGTGTATAATACATTTTTATAGCTCATACTATGACCTACATCAAACTAGGTGTCTTGTTCATTGCTACATTCCATACAATATCATATCCTCAGGAACATTTTCACTGCAGACACATTGTGGGATTGAACAATATTCGGTCCTCATCCCTTACGAATATACAACGACGCACTTAAGGATTCTTCCCTTTTTCTGGATTTAAAAGTTCGTTTACTTCAAGATAAAATCAGATTTTCACGATTCAATATCGATAGTCTCGATAGCTTTGAAGAACTCTATTATCGCGTTAGATGACTTTTGGGAAATCATACTCCACTCCGCTGGATATCATAGAATTAGTATTATGCTGGGATGAATAAGTTCCATACATCTAATTAAAGCGGACGATTATAAATAAAGGAACACGAACAAATAACGGACCTTGCGAAATATCCATTTATTAATATAAGGGAATGGAATGCCATGCTTGGAGAATTTCTCATTGCAATGCCGAAAAATGATGAAATATCAAATGATTTCATTCGCAAATATGGAACACTAGTTGCGCACTAGATATACCTCGTTTGTAGCGATGATATCACTATCTACACATAGAGTAACGAAACTATATGAACAAATTCAAGGTCTTCGTTCATGGAGACTATGATATTAATCGCGAAAACTGTTTCAATCTCTTTAAGACCAAATATTGATATTTCTATCTGATTTTAAAAATTGTTTACAAACGCCTCTGAGTAAACAAAAAATTCTGTATATAGCAACCCGGGTATCTTTTCGTCCAGTACGGAACGGATTAAAATGTTATTCTGATGATTAGTCCCGCATTATTGGAGCGATAAAACCTGAAACGAACAATTTTGAATCAGTAATTAATTCAGAATTCGGTTCTAAACGCTCCGCAAAAGACCAAAGTCAACACGCGCATGCGCCGCAGTTCCGAATTGGTTCAGAACTGTCTCCGCGAACGCACCTGTTCATTCAACTTGTTTAACAAATGGTGCATTTTTCATTTTTCTGACTATTTTTAGCAGGAACCAAATTTTCTTTAAAACGGTTATTCATTTATATGTATTGGTGAAGAGAGAAAAGTTCCGAAAATGTATGTTTTAAAATAATATATAGCCGTCGAAATGATTTCTATGCTAACAAACGCGATATTGCTTAAGCAATCCACAATTCCTTTGTGTTGATATGATGGTCACAAGAAATAAATTCGGATTTTCTTCATCAAGATATTTATCAGTGTAGGGAAAAGGATAAACGTTCGGAAAATTCTGAGCAAAAATGAGTCACTTAGAAAGAAGATTTTTGTGTGAGTTTAGGTGTTTTGAAATAGGTTCGATAAAATTTTTCGATTTTTTATTCAGACGATTCGTTTATTTTTATAGCTTCAGTTATTATCATGATAGTTATAATTGGAGATCGACCAATCTTATTTTTGATATTATAGAAGGATTAGATATACAAATATGTAATAATACATTTTTATAAGTTAAATTCCATCATTTTAGACAGGGAAATTCACTAGTCTACTTATTACTCTTTTCCTGTTACGTACTCTATCTATTCCAGTTTTCTTTAGTGCTCCGTACTTCATCACTAAGAATTGTAAACAATGAATGAAGACAGAGCTAATACTGATAATTGACACCTTCAAGTATTGTTATATGCTGATGATAATTCAGACAGTGAAGAATGTGCGATAGAATGGGGATTTACAAGAAAAAAGATGAAAATAAATGTAGAAAAGTAAATTAATATGTATTGCAAAAGAAGAAAGGGAACACGTCAATTAAGCATAGAACAAATAGATGGATATGTGGGAACTATAAGTGATCGGAGAAACAGCAAGAAAAAGGCAAATGCTACGTAATATCAGTTTAGAATCATTGGAAAGAAGGCCAGTCTGTGTGTCATAAGTACACAATTCACGAGTAAATATCATAATTATCAGTAGGGGGATGTACATTAAAAGAACAATCTTTCTGAGGACA
Organism: Pachydiplax longipennis; assembly: GCA_036926295.1. NCBI lineage: Eukaryota > Metazoa > Arthropoda > Insecta > Odonata > Libellulidae > Pachydiplax > Pachydiplax longipennis. The sequence continues at coordinate 2,663,669 of JAVFKF010000037.1, forward strand.
AATTGGACATTTATCAAGAGTTTGCATTATGAAAAGGAAGAACGACGAGGAAACGTGAACTGAAACCGCAAAAATAAATGCGAGAGAAAACCGTATCTTATGTCTGATATCATATATTTGAAGAAAGGATTTCATTTCGCACACAGAGAGTGTCTCACTTACTTAATATTCGCTCTACGACGAAGCAGATAGACAATTAGGGAAGAATAACAGATTTTGTAACAGCAGTGGTGAGAGGGCATCTCTCAAAGACTACGCTACACGAAACATGCCTTTTCTGGTTTCTTTCACTATGTTCACTTCTTATAACTGTGACAAAAAGAAACACCGAATCTACGTAGAAAAAAGATATGAAGAAAAGCTCACTTCATCTTAGGACTGCGACGGTGGGATTGCATCGCTATATTTTCTCACAAAATTAGTCTTTCAAAATAGAAATTCACCTCTTTAAAGAGAAGATGTAAAACATGCATCGAATGAGACTGGCGGGTTGCAGTGCATCTTGGGAACGTCAGTGTGGAGTGAAAACCCCGTGTTCACTGAGATTTCACGGAAGGAGATCGTCCCATTGGATCCCCTTTAAGGCAGACTACCTGTTGTCCTAAAAGAAGCCGAAGTATTTTTAGATAAGTAAATGGTGGCAACGCTGTGCAACTATTTGACAATCGATTCTACTCGTAGATCACGGAGGGAAATTGATTAAATCATAGAAAACTTTAATACTATTATTGCATACGTCTAATCTTTCTTTATAATATACAATTAAATTAATCGCTCTTCACTAACACAGTGCTTTTACATTCTTAACGAAAGAGGATTTGAATTCTTTTCTTGTTCCATTTTATCCCCCTTAAAGTTAATATGTCGCTCCCACACAAATATTGACGTGGAGAATATTTTTATTTAGTAGCTAAAACAATATCACCTTTTATTTATGTTGTTACATTTCGACGAAAGTCATCCATTATCTTGAGATTGTAAGCATTTGTAAGCAAGAACTTTAATCACAAAGTGCAATTTAAAACCATCTACAAGAAATAGAAGAATGCATTATTCGTATAAATATACTGCTGAATTACCATTTACAAGGTTTACTAATGCTTTCCTTACCATGAAATCTCGGCTTTCCTTCCCCTTACATTACATAGGGGACTATTCCATACATACTTATGAGAGTTGACTTCAATAATTGCCTTTGTCGTCAGGGGATACGATTTGTTTTACCCGTAAAATCGCCCAAATTTTTCGTCATTTTTGTCTAAATTCTCTAAATTTTGAACTTGAAATGATATTTTGTGAGCAGAATAAGAATTCTTATTTAATTTCCTTTTCTTGGCACTTGTCTCGATTTTGCAGGACCATTATTTTCGATGTAATTTCGCCAAAGAATAAGTTTGCAATCGATAAAAATTAACTGTGCGTGCATTTCTTATGCGTCGTCCACAGTCGAACCAAGGATACTTTGGACCACAATATGAAACACTAAATTAAACTTCTAATAACCCCCAAAAATTCATAATCATGTCATCTCAAGAAGAGCGAGAAATTAATTTCCAAAAATTTCCTACATGTATTTGATACGGAAGTTACTGACATAGGATGAATTATGTACACATCGGTGTTTATTATATAAGATCGTAGTAATAGTATTTTAAAAGTAATAAATTATATAGAGTACTATTTTATATAAAGTATATTTTATGTAAGTGGTAGTAGCATCTTAATATTAGCACTTTTAAAAGTGCTTTGGAATGAGGTTATTTCACGCGTTTGGATTCCACCGGGAATAAAACTCGGTACCGCTTAAACCGAAGTCCTCGATTGGAACTCTATTGATGTACGTTGTGAAATATAATATTTGTACTCGCCTTGTTATATTCTTAAATATTGTTAAATTACAGCTTTTATTCCATAGAAATTATTATATAAAGATCTCCGTCACAAAAGGCAGCAATATTTTCAGTAATAGTATACAGTTACAGTTTATTTCTTATCATGGTCAGTATCAACAAAAGTCAAATGAATTATTTTCAAACATTACATATGCGAGCAAAATTATCTCGGTTATCGAAGGACATTTAGCAATACTTTGTTTTATATTCATAAGAAGTAAAATTCATTTGAAAATATCTTTCATGAAACTGACTTATTTCCACTAACCTTCTACTTTATTAGCTAATTTGTAAAAATTATCAAATTGAGATAATTGTATGAAAATTTAATTTATGATTAACTTGGTAGTAGCTTGAATCTTTTGGACGAAAAAAGCCAAAGGAGAAAATGAGCTGCTAATTCTGTTATAAACTAAGAGTTATTATCTAAAGTAAGTATAGCATTCGTTATAAGGTAAACCTTGATTTAACTTTGCATGAAATAGGTTTTTATTTTGATTACTTAAACGATGCAAATATATATTTTTAAATCCATATCATGATGATATGTGTTGAGGTCTTTTCTTGAGGAAATCCTTTAGAGTTTACAACTCGACTATCTAACTTCTTCAAACGGAACACACTTTCATTTCCATTTCAAGCAAATTACACTTATTATAGACGTCTGATTCGTTGGGATATATTTACAATCATAGCCGCACCCAGAAATAAGCATTAATAATCATAATTAAAAAAGGAAGCTTCCATGAGAGTATATGATAGAAATGAAATCAATTAGTATCGGCTGCAAGATACGAGCCGTTTTAAAAAGAGAGATATGTAGCGATAAATACTACATTAGATCGCTCTCACTCTATGAATAATATTTCATCGAAACATGATTACGTCAACCTTTTCATGTCTTTCTTTCAAAACAGACATTATATATATATATATATATATATATATATATATATATATATATATATATATATATATATATATATATATATAATTTTATAGTTTAGTTTACTTATTATCGTGTTTTTATGCTAAGTACTTAAAATTGTAATTCGCACTTTAGAATTGTTGATACTGTTGAAATAACATAATTTGTTAATGAAGTTCGTATGAAGCGCTGGGAGATTCCTCCCGACTGATGCAGGGATTGCCTCTCAAATGACTACCACTTAGCTAAATGCCTATGTTAGCCATAGAATATATGATAATTATAAAGAAAAATCATTTCTCCCCCATTAAATGTGAAAATTACTACGATTTCAGAGCGGCGGTTATACATTGCCTCTTCACCGAAGAGACATTAAATCAGAATAAATCCGTCCGATTGATCTGTACGAACAGCCGGTCTGAGTATCTTTCTTATCAGTTATGAGATGTGTCACCGCTGCTGTTATCAAATCCTCATTCTTTCATAGTCTTCCTAAGCTTTTTTAAATTGGGGATGCGTGTGAGTCCTGCAAAGAACTGTCATTGGAGGGATATATCATCAAATAATGCAATTAATGTATACTTAATTTTCGTAAAATGCAAAAGAAGGAAAAATGTCCATCCTTTTTTTAAGCGAATAGCGGTTAGTGAATACTTACAAATGTAGCGAAAATTGCAGCATTATTGTTCACTAGAGAATTTATCTTACATTTTTTCATTTCCCTTTGTGATACTCCTTCAGGCTACAAAAGAATCAAAAATATCCAAAATATATTATACGATTTCTTTTATGAAATATAAACTACGCTTTTGACTAGATATTCTGTGTACGGATGTTAGAAACGCTATCGTCACTTTAAATGTTTAATTAACACTTTAAAGCGTTGGAATTTGTTTTTACATAACAAAACATTCCACAGAAAACTCAGCTGCTTCACTACGGCAAGAATAAACAAAATATTGAAATACAAGTTGTATATCCAAATAATATGGAGAATAAGGGATGTTTTACATTATACAGAGGCATTAATTATGTAGTATATTCTGTAAACATGTTATGTACAATTACTCTATGAAAAATTCTTTCCCAAAGCGAAAAACATGTACCCGTGAACAAGTCTTACCTATAAAAATTTGTAAAGAATAATAGTATGTGATTGGTAAACACAATCATAATGAATGAAGCCCTCATTCTGATAATAAATCCGCCCGTCATTCAAAGAGGCGACAAATAGCGGCTTGACTGGGACTCGAACCCAGGTCTCCCAATTTCCACTCAACAACTATGCCGAGAAGTGGAATAGTGTTGCTATTTTTCACTTGTGTTTGAATTCTCCTTCATTTAAAGTATTACTGAATCGTGCAATACGAATTTTTCAAATTCATTTGAAATGTTTCGATTCTATAATATATTCGACTGTATTCGATTCTACAATGAATCACTTCTTTAATATTCATGCCTATTCCTACGAATGATTGTATTCCGTTAATTTACTTACAATCTAATCCAATAACACGATGCCTCCCTCTATTTTGCAATCGTTTCTTCTGATGGAAATATTTTGGTAGAGTTTATGAAAGCTCATTTCAAATCCATTATATGCAGATCCAAATGGAAATGAGGAAAATTGAGTATATGTTACCTGACATACTGAGGAATGAAACCATTTTCCCTTATCTTTTGGTACAGAATGGAGTAAAATGTATGTATCATCTCACTCCATCTGGTACGCATTGACAACACTTTTAGGGTATGATGAATCTTTGGTGTGTCACGTAGTTCATCTTAGTGAATTAGCAAGAAAAGAAAACTGCCCATCCTTGCTTGCTTATGGTAAAATCGGACTAAATACTTTACAGAAAGCACGGTAAATTACCGTTATTATTTTTACTTCAGATTGATTCATAATCTGGTTACTTTGATGCATACATTCGTACATGTATAGTCTGATTACAAATACTTTCTTATGAATATAATATATTATTTATAGTAGTTATAAATTTATTATGCTCTGGGATCAACTTCCAATAGAGCAACACAAAATACAATAATTTGGATTTGAAAAAACAGAAAATATCTCTACAATAGAAATAGAAAATACAAAAACTTGGAAGTACAATACAAATATAAGGAATACAAAAAATAGAAGTACGAAATAAACAAAAGATTCAAAAAAGCACCAGATAGTCGTTTTCAAAGCCAGCAAAAAGTAAGTTGAATAGCTTATATTTAAAATCACCCAATGAACAAGAACATTTTATCTAATCCGGTAATTGATTCCAAAATCTAAAGCCTTCAATTTGGAGGTAATTTAAGAAAATTGTTGTGTGAGTGGCTGGATAGATTAGTCTACTCCTAGTAAATATATTATGGTCAAAAAGGACAGAAATATAACTGGGCTCCGATTTTTCGAGAAAATCCGAGCATAAATTTCCTCTTTTTAAGCGGTGAAAGCCACGAAATTTAGATATCGGATTTACGGAGACCAAAAAAAATCTAACACAAGAATTAAAAAGCCGCAGAAGTTTGAGTTCTTGTTCACTTGTTAGATCATTGTAAACAACACGACAATAATCAAAGGTCGGTAAACAAACATCTTTTGAAGAGTTGAAACAAACATCTTAATGGAGGAAGGTTGTTACGGATTAATTTTAACTGATAAAGAGTTTCATTGACTTATTTTAGACATTTCAGACGAATGCCAGGAAAGGCTACTGGTAACGCACTGTATTTGAAATAGTATTGTTGTGTCAGATAAGATAATCTTCTGATTGATAAAATCAATTTTGCTTAGAATTTAGAGCTACCAAATATAATTCTCCAGAGTCTTAGGGGGTTTCAGTTGAAGATGATTTGCATTAGATCAGTGGTAAGTACCAAGATTCTATATCAGATTTAATTGCCTTTATGGCATCAGGTAACTGAGAAATGGTTGGAAGTAGATATACCCCCCTGCCATGCGCCAGTGGCGGTTTGCAGAGTCTAAATATAAATGTAAAATGTAAATGTATTTGCAAATCACCAGCAAAGAGCATGTATTTACAATGTTTAAATTGTCAGAAATGTCAAGTATACATATTAAAAACAAAAGAGGTCACAGTAGCGAGCCCCGTGGAACATCTCTGGAAATGGTTAACCAAGATGATAACTCGTTTTCATTCCCCAATACTGCTTGACTCGGTTCTTCCGAGTAAGAACAAAACTAATTCAATACACTACTGGAAAAATTTAGTGTTTGGACTGTTTTAGTAATATATCAAATGATTAACACAATCAAAAACCTTACTATAATCAAGCAAAACCAAGACAGTACATAACTTACTATCCATTGCTGAGCGAATGTCAACCTTTAGAAGGGCGGATTGTGTCAACGGTGGAAACCAGATTGAAAGGAGTCAAACTTTCTATTATTTTCAAGAAATTCGACAACTTGATGGTGGACTATTCTCTCCAGAGTTTTAGATAGAGCACAAAGAAGAGATATCAGTAGGGGAATATGGTTTAGATACCTTTGTTTTATGTCTGACGAGTGCCTTTTTCCAGATGGATGAGGAGGATAAAGAGAAGTTGAAAATGTCAATGATAGATGAGCCAATGACTCTTAAAGCCTTCTGAAGAAAATCAGCTGAACTACCATCAGGACCGGGAGACTGAGACTTAGAATATGAAATGTATTTTAGCAGTAACTCTGCTACGTGCTGGAAAATAAAAGCTATCTTGATTTAAATGAACTGAGTAATCTAGTGAGGGCGGAACGAAGAAATAGCAGGTGGAAGAAGTGATGAAGTAGGGATTCAATAGGGAAGGTGAAATCCCAGAAGGTAGGATGTTCGTTGCCGTAGCCCTAAATTTCTCTATGATTTTCACGTAGATTTTGAGTCTCTGGAAGATTGCAATTTCGCAGAATAATAAATTCTTCCGGCCTCAGATATATATGATTTAACACGATTACGAATTTAAATAAATTCGATTCGAGATGAAGGAGTACAAAAACACAGAGGGTACAATTTCATTGCCTTATCTAATTTCCTCATTAATCCAAGGAACCGTTTATGGGTACACAGTTTAAATGGAGAAAGACGATCGATACAACTTAATAAATTAGAATTAAAACAGTCAAGTTTAGGATCTATGTTGCTTGAATTAAAAACTTCAGTCCAATGAATAGCATTAAGTTCAGCCAGAAACCGAGAGACATCAAAGTTTTTAAGATCTCGATACATGGACGATAGAGGAGGGATAATAGGAATGATAGGTTATGTGGATCACCTCGTGAGATGACAGAAAGCAGAGACTCTATGAAGTAATTTTCTCTTCGTCATCAACGATACATAAATCTAGAAATGTTACGTCAACATGATGGGTGGCGCCATAAGACAAAATGTAAAGGTTGTTAAAAATGTACAAAATACAAATTATGTCCGCTGTCGCAAAATATAGTCCATGAATAAAATAGATAATGAAATAATTTCTAAAAATTATAAATGGAAGGGAAAACATAATGAGTGTGGAACATAAAGAGACGATTTATTTCATCTAATTTTTAGCATCCCCTTCAGCGTTTCATCGCTTCGATTGAATCCAGTCGCTCACCCCCACAATCCTCTGTCGCATTTTCTGACCTTTCAAAACGGAAACTAAAAATCTAAAACGACGCCTGCGCACTGAATGGGCACTTCAATATATTACGTCATTTCTATCCGAGTAAAAGCCATTCTCACCCCCAAAACGAAACCGCCAACCAAATGCAAGCCGCCCACGCACTGCCTCCTAACGCCCACACTTCCATAGAAAAAGTAAATAGAGGAGCACCTCATGCGCTTGCTCAAATGCCGGGCGTATATAACAAGTGAGGCAACACAGCAGTCGAGAGGGGGAGAGAGAGAAGAGCGCGCGCGCCGAGTGAGAAGAGAGGGAATTGCCGTCACTCCAGCTTAGAGAAGCGACAAAGAGAGATCGGGGAGTCGCCGCTTATTGAACATAATAGCAAAGAAGGATGGCTTGCGGCAAGGCGAGTTGGGTTTCCGTCGACGGACCTGTTGGAGATCGCCGTAAGGCACATCTCTTCTGCACCGCTCTCATCGTCCTCCTGTTGCAGCCCGCCTCCGCCATAGACCTATCCAGGCTCTATGGCCACATCAACTCCAAAAGGAATGGTAAGTCCTCCGTCGAAAGAAAAACGCTGTTTACTTGGCTTTAAATGTTAAAACGTGTTGTCGCGCCGACGAATTCTCTCTAGAGACTTCTTAAATTAGATTGGAGATTGGAAAACGTATTTCTGTATTTTTTGGAATACGAATATATGTTGATGCCAAAGTCTGGAAAGAACTTGTAAGAATCGACTCAACGCAGGTTCGACATACACGGATGTGGAAACGTATCTACCGATAGCCGTGTTCAGAATTCTTTCCTCATTACTTCTTAAACGTTAGAATAAGACGATAGCTGCCGTTAGAAATTGATTTGCGGAGTAAGGGGGAACAAATCGAAGTAACTGATACTGAAGCAAGTGTCTGTAATCGCATTATTTGATGGATGCATTACAATCAATAAGATTGGGCATAACTTACGAGGCCATGACAGTGGATTCTGCAGTTAAGGCCTCCCGACAAAGAGCATTCGATTCTGTACAAATCGTCACTTTTGCTGCATCTGTGATGGAATGAAATGGAGTGAAAAATAGAGATATGAAGAGGAGAGAGCGTTGGAACTATCTGTTGCGCCAAGGGCGTCGTTTCGAATATTTATCCGCGCTTTAATTAGCGGAAAAGGGATTTCGTTTGGAAACTCGAAAGGAGAGAAGGATAAAAAAGAGACTGGTTATAATACCATCTGGAGGATGTGAGGAATAAGAAACTGATTAATTGACATATTTCACGGAGTTCTCTCGAGATCGATTCCTAGATCGAAAATACTTCAAGTTGGCATTAATGGACAGAATCCAACTTCATTCATTCATTTAAACTCTTAGGTTTGAGAGTAGAAGGCATAACGACATCTCAAGGGGAGGCACTATTCAAAGGGACGTTTTAGTATCCATCTAAGACTTTTGAATCGCTGTATTCAGAGATGAATTCTATCATGGATAAAAAGATATTAATTGTATGAGAAGATATTTCCTTCATGTACGTGGAAATATCAAAATATGTCGAATTAAAATCTTCTATGGAAGTTACTAGGTGTTTCTCCTTTGAAAATGAGAAGCTAAGATTAACCATTTTTATTTTAATGAATAGTGTGTCAATTAAAAGCACTAGGTCTGAAAGGGTTAACTAGAATTATATTAAAGCTCCATACCAGATATGGTATCGATTTCTCAGCAACTTATCCGCAGAAGCGAATTCTTTCGTTCTTTTAAGATATTTCTAGTCACTGCTTAATTAGAGATTATCTGAAGCTTCACCGAACAAAATGCGTTGTTAATTATATTTACAATTAGAATTTATTATTTCTTCTTTAAATCATCTCCATTCTACTGCGTAGTAAATTCTTAAGCCTTGAGCACGAATTCTCATTGTAACGAATTTTCATGTTTTAAACAACAAATGTTATAAAAAGAAGATACAAAATTCTCCTATAGAATCGTACATCAGTTTTTAAGATTAATTTTTATATGCGTTATTTTCTCCTCGCGAAGAAGTTTCAAGCGTAATAATAATATTTCGCGACTGTATAAAAGAATATGGCGGACATGAGAGGAGGAGAACTAACTCGCGATATCAATTTCAACTCAAATTTAGATGCAGCATAGACAGTACATAGTGGTTTGAAATTTTCAGAGTAGAGTTAATTGGAAATTATTTGGGAAATAAAATATTTACAATCAATGGCAAAAGAGATGAACTTCCTTCCTTCCACCCTAACTCTCAATATTTAGCATTTCATTTGTATTTATTATATAAAGATTTATTCGTAGAAACATCTCAAATTTTAGTTGAAGATTTTAATATTTGAAGGAATAATAGAAAAACTCCAGTAAATAAAATATTCCTCATCAATCAACCATCTCGCATTATTCGCATATATGATTCCCTTTAATTTTGCACTTTCAAATTTCGTACCAAATTAAGAAAATATTTTGTCCGCCGCAGAGATTTATTTTTATCTTGGAAACGATTTTTCCTTTTCGCAAACCTACAGAAATTCCCAAGTCATTCTCTTCCGCTTTCTGATCTCATATAAAATACAGCAAAATGTAATTTGTTCTAAAATACGGAAGAATTGATTTTCTGCCGCTAAATAAGAGAGTTCGCTTCAAAGTAACTGAAATTAAGGAGAATTATTTCCATTATTCTCTATCAAATCATTTTCTAATCTCATATCGTAGGAGGTTCAGATGTGAATATTGTTTCGGAACACCTACTTCTGTAGTACATGTACCATACCTTCTGTACCATGACAGATTTAACTAAAGCTGAAATTGAGCGACGTCGAATGCATTACGCGAATCATATACGCGATGCAGATCCAATCAATCAAAAAATATACCTTACAATTAACCTTTCAAACACAAAGAACCATGTCGTGATCAGGATTCGAACCCGTTCCCTTTAAAGCCTACACCAACGATGCTGACGAAAGCCGAGACTGATCAACAATTTCCAACTGCTAATAATCCAGAAGTTTCATTTCGCTTTTTGAATTAGTCTGTACTGCGTAATTTTTTTAAGCCGATGAATCGCCAGAACGTGGGCTATTCAATCACAAGCAATCGGGAATTGCGGAGAACGGATACTACTTTTCTCAAGGGTGCATGCGAACTGGTCTCCAATTGACCAATTGAAGGACTACTAAAAGATACGGGTCACGAGCGCAGACGGTGTAGGTGTCCACTCAATGATCTTTAAAGATAATTTTGGCTGAGTAAGTCGCAATCAGTATGGTACTTATCAAATTTTACTCCTCGTTTAAATTAACGGGCGTTTCAGTTATTCTACATTATAACTTTAAATTTAGATGTGTATATGTTAATTCTAGCTCTAAACGCAAGAACCAGAACTTGTAAAACTTGCGTATTATCAAAAGCCACGCGAATAAGTTTGTTGAAAAATGCTACGATTAAAAGATGAAGATACTCTCGCATGCATTTTCTTAAATAAAGGAGATAACAGCTGCTAATAAACTTAGAGAAAGCAGAGGACTCCTGCTAATTCAGATGAGTATGAGAAGCCAGAGTAAATTCTAGTATACACATGTCGTTTTAACTACTCATTCATTCCGCGAACAATAGTAACAAACTAAGTATCTCAAACGTTCGGTGTTTACACCCTCTGCCATACTCCAAAAGGCAGCTTGTAAGGTATTTATTTAAATGTAAATGTAATAGACTTGCATCTATCAGTCTCTGCTTCGATCCCAGGCGCACTCCTATAAGAAATGCATTTAAAATTCATTCCAATCGTTTTCAGGTTCTATTTCTGGTGCAAAATTTAATCTTACGAAGAAATTCTTTCGAACTCGTGAAAAGTTTCATTACAAATCAAACTGTATATAGATTCGTATCCTTAGAATATATGAACGAATCAAAATTTTTCCGCTTTATTTCGGCAAGAAAACCCGATTTGCCCGAACTTTTACTGCCGAAAATTGTTGGGCTTGACTTTGTGGAAAGCCAAATGAATGAAAATGACACTATTTTCGGAATAAATCTATTTCTGATCAAATCGGTGCTCATATTTACTACGAATGCAAAGGATGGAGCGAATTTGACTTTAACCCTAGCATCACTATTTGTTCTTACTTTCATTATAATTATTTCTACGTGTTCTTATTTTCTGTTTCCGACCGTAGAAATGTGACAATATTGATCAAAAAAACAGCAACGCTTCATCTACATCACCCTTTTAGTTTAGTGGCAGGATCGATTACTTTTGCGTTTCATTTTTGGAATGAGATGTATTCATGAATAGACTAGCATCAATTTCTCTGATCTTCCTCATGGATGTAATATAGAGGGCGCATAATATCGGCTACATCTTCTACTAACATACTCCGTCTGAATTTATCATGTAAATTTATTATTTGATTGAAGCTTCTAAAGATCCTCATCTTGCCCCGTGATGTTTATTCCAAGATATTTTACCGAATCGACTGTTGATAAGTTTCACTCGGAGGGCACACTAATCTTCTTCAGCTTTTTTGATTGAATCGAATGCTTGTATTTCCCTTGTATATCTTTCTCAATAAAACGGTCTGTGTAACAAGGAGGACGCATAAAAGCGACTACATCTTCTACGAACGTACTCTCACTAAATATATTACTTAAATTACATAAATTTGTTCAATTAAATAAAGTAATCAAGTAAACACGAGAAATGGCACCAAAGGTTTTAAATTAGGCTTCTAATATCCCATTAATGCATTAGGAAATGTTGCTAAAAATTAATCATGTGTTATTTTGTGAAAACACTTTCGAGTGAGCCGAAGTTGTATTCTCAGGATGAAAATGTTTGAGCGTATATCATCAAGTATTAAATCATCCGCAATGGATACATATATGGAATGTCCTTTCTTATTCTCATTTTTATTATAGCCAAGATAAAACCGCAATAAAACACCGCTTCTCTTTCATTAACGCTTAAGACGTTTATATAGCCGCATATTTTTTCATTACATTAACGGCATATTTTATTAGGCATATTTTTTCATTAAATCCGATTACATTACGGAGTAGTATGATGCCGAAATTATCGTCCTAGTTTGTCTTGTCAGAGAGAAGAAATTACTTCATTATGGGGCGAATAATGTAGTGATAAGGAGAGCTAAATCATTCAATTCATCATGATCTTAAAAATCCTGTCACTGTTACTCAACAATAGTTGGAGGATATCCCATATTCAGAAAACTAAACAAGATTTCTTTTCGCTTTAAAGTGTATTTAAAAAGAGAAAAATTTCTTCTGTTCTCCAATTTTCAAAAAGTTTTTAAAACTCTACCGAAATGATTTGAACTTAGCGGCAGCAAAACGAAAGATGTGAACGATGAAGATTTGGATGCTTTCTTCATCTGTCGCAGATGAGAAATCAATCTTAAAATAATTATTATTATAACATAAAAATTATTATTATTATATTATTAGTATTTAACTTCTTCGGCGATGTTGGGCTTCCTTAGGCCCAACATTTACAGATTTTCTACGAAATCATTCAAAATTAATTCAAAACTGTTATTTACAATTCCTTGACGTCGATAAAAATAAAATCTCGTAAAACCAAATAAGAAACGAAATATAAAGTCTCTAGTTTGTAACATCTAATATGTACTAGCTAGTAGATAAAATAAGAGCGAATATAGTTTCAAAGTCGATCTAAATACTATAATGTTTATGAAAAATTTATGATATGTGTAATAGAATGCGGTTCCTCAAATGAAAAAGCATTCCTCAGATGTCTTTTTTCTAAGCATTTTCACTTCAATTGGACTCCTGACCTTGGATCATTTGCTGCGCCATCACACAGCCTCAGCTGCTCGACAAAATTGAATTTCGTCTCTATTTAACCATCAGCTCAAGCGGAGCATTCTTATTTATTTGGAAATCATTTTTCATCCCACCAAGACAGGTGGCAATACGATAAAGGTTAATGCGTAGGCATAGTTCAACATAATTACATAGGAACAATTTATGATATGATTACAATATAATTAGAAACAATGTTAAAATTATCTTATCCGGGAATATAAAAAACATGTACAAATCAATATAAACCAAAATAAATACCAATACAAAAGCTGAAAACTGAGAAATTAGTTTCAATCTCTTCTTCATCTCCCTAAGGGTTCTATGATATTCATGTCGTTGTTAAGAAATATTCCCCACGTCTTAAATTTCCTTCTCAGTTCGGCCATTTTTCCCATGATATATTGGGTGAGAAAATTCATGCGACGGGTTTCCTAGGAAATAAATATCCTAAATATTCTGTCGATGGTGAAAATTAAAAGTCTAAAAACGTCATAAATTCAACTCATGACTAAGTAAAAGAGGAAAAATTTTAATTTCCAAACGGCATCGACTGCACGAAATGGTTCATGAATGTTATAACCAATCATTTATAGCAAAATGGGTAATTATGAATACAGCTACAAATCAAAGGAGAGAGAATCACGGGAGAATGAGTTTAATTAGCAATTAAATTCGGTCCAGCGCATTCATGCAATGGAATCATCAAAGCCTTGATTGTTTGGCAATAAGTGACTGGTAATTATTTATATGGAAATCTTAGCAATTATAAGTGCATTCATTCGTAAACAAGGTGATCCTTGTTAGAAAGCAGCTCCATTTTCGGAGCAGTTAGAATAAAGAAAAATGAAAAATCCTACACCAACAAGTTCATCTAAAATTAAAACTAACATGCAGCGCTGATTGTAAGTCATGGTGATTAGTTGACACTGTTATTTCTGTTCCGATATTTTGCATTTAGATAAGGGTTTTGAAGAGTCATTTTAGGTGAATGTTAAAAGCGAATAAATTCATTCGTGGTTTGTATATGAATATATACCGTGGTTTATGTAAGTTTTGAATATTTATCCGTGATATTGTTTGAGCTGTGGCAGTAATGTTCAATGATAACGGACATTCCATTGGCAGACATAAAAAGGGGACCGCCGTCTTTTGCATTTCTATTGCACGTGTTTGAGGCAAACATACCTGTTGGGCTATTTATCTAAATATCTGGTATCGCCGGGAAAGTGCAGAGTATGTGTTTCAGTTTTTGAAGCGTTGCTGGATTTAATTTCGGTAATCTCGTTGATATCTATACGGCACCAATTCCATAATCAAATCATAGCAAAAGCGAAGGGCATCAACTATTCGCATTTAAATTCATACGCTTTTGTATTCGGGATAAGAAACGAAGGCAATACGTTTTGAATTATTATAATAAATCGGTGAGCGCGACTTCAGGATTGGAATCTTCAGAAGACCTGATTTACGTAATATAATCGGAGTTCGTAGAAGATGTAGTCGATTTTATGCGTCCTCCTTGTTACACAGACCGTCTTAATGATCAGGGAAATACAATACAATCATTCGATTCGAGAATTCATTTTTTCTCCATATACACTAAAGTAATCGATCGGAAAAAAGACGGCTCGCAGTGCGAAGATCGGAATCGATTGAAAGAGCACAACATTTGGCATTTGCTTCTTCATTACCAGTGGCATCTCAGTTTCTATTTTATCGACTCATTTTCACTTGGATGCATTTTAGAGAGGAATGATAAAAATTAATCGATTCAATGATACTTTCGATAACTGACCCTCGATGATCGATAGATCGATGGACCTGTCGAATCACCGACCAACCTAAATTAGGCGATCAACGGATTCAATTTTCGTTTGAATGAAATAAACGCAAAAATTGATTATGCCCAAAAGATATATATTTTTACTTTTGATATGTTTTTTGAGCAAGTTCAGTGTTTTATACTGTTAAATCGTGAATAAATTCCACCATAGATCGCTGGAATTATTTGATGCAATTATTACTATTATTTAATCGATCATTACACTGAGTAAGTTTACACTAGATAACGAATCATCGAAGATAAAATACATTTTAAAGAAGTCTTTGCATTATGTATTCACTCCATTAATTTCTTCCACCATCATTATTATTCTAATGCTGCAATAATGGAAAAACTTTTCGTAGGAATATGAAGAATTTCTCAACTGATATCGCGTTGTATTACAGGAAATTCAATGGGAAATTATTATCAACGAAGGCTCCATTAAATTATATTAAAAATGTCTGAAATCATACATTAAAATACATAAATTGAGTTTAGTATTGTAGAGGCGACCATAAGCGAAATCTAGGCCCTCGAAATGTATCATAAGAATTAAAATTCTACGCAAAATATATATATATATATATATATATATATATATATATATATATATATATATATATATATAAGTACATGCCATAGATTAATCAGTTGCTAAAATGCGGCATAAATAAACAAAATATCGAATCATCAGTAGTATTTCCACGAATTTATGATGAACAAAAGATAGAATTTACATTATATAGTGACATTAATTCTGTAGTAAAAACTATAAACATGGTACCGAGGGTACGGCGCAGTCTGAAAAAGTCGTATTGATGTGCCTTATCAAGCATAAATCCTGCTTCGTTGCTAGTTCTTTTATAATGATGGCGTTAAATTGAAGAGGAATGCAATATCTGTGATATTAGGAAGCGATCCGAATAAAGTAGGGAATGCAATGGGATACAACTAACGTAATTTTGAAATGTAAACAAAATTGGGCGAATCGAAAGAGGAACATTAGAACGCACGTCTATGCGTTAGTAAGCCAATATCACCATTTTGAAAAGCCAATCGCTAATTTAACTTATTATCACCCAAAAGTGGACTTCTCTGAAACAGCGGGTGCCGCGCCATCTGTCCCCCAGACAAGCGCTTGCGTTGCTTCCGCCATTTTAAAACGGCGCTCGTGGCCGCTTTATTCCATGGAAGAACCTTGTTTCTAGTACAGTCTCTCCTTTTGAATTTCTTATTTTGTGAATGAAATATCGCAGAGGAATCTATATTTCACCGGAACCGATACAATTATTATATTACATCGAATGTATTATTGTAATGTATTATCTGTCACTCTGATAGATATTTTTATTTTTTTCAGGCATCTTTCGTCTCATTTATTCCCACTTTGTATTATTTTTCATAATGGTGTCTGGTATCTTATTATGAATATATGGTTTTTCATTTTTTTTTCTTCGAAAGAATATTGACAAAGTTGTTAAATGATAGTGAATTTTAAAATTATTTTTACTGTATTCATACTAGTTTTTTGCCATGTTCATTTATGACATTCTGTACATTCAGTGTTTTTTTATCTCTTATCTCATGTTTTCCTTTTTATTAACTGTTATTCTATTATGGATTATTTCTATATGTAGTTTGAAGTGTAAATATGTTCCTTGCTTTCTGATTCCAGCCTTTTCTATAAATTTCAGTTTCTTATCTATCTGTAGGTTTCGCAGGTTTTTCACACCCTCTTCTGGGGTGTTTTCCTGCTG
The DNA here is from genome assembly GCA_036926295.1 of Pachydiplax longipennis. NCBI lineage: Eukaryota > Metazoa > Arthropoda > Insecta > Odonata > Libellulidae > Pachydiplax > Pachydiplax longipennis. The sequence continues at coordinate 2,680,530 of JAVFKF010000037.1, forward strand.
TGGGCTATTTTTCCTATCCTAGGTTTTTAAGCCCACAATATAGATTTCTTCCGTGCACTGTTTTTCGCTATCTCTTTCTTTCAAATTGACGAAGGGTTAGATGTAAGATTCAGTCTCAATCTCGCCCGAATAAAGACGATTTATTATTATTATACAACTTCAAGATGAATCTTCTCTATCAGTTTTACTAAGGGTAGAACGTAGATTAAAAAATCGTTTTTAGGCGTTTATTTTCGTTGCCATCTTAGGAACTAAACATCGCAGAAAATGAGAGATATTCTCTTTCTCTAGAAGAAAACCAATAAAAGACGATCCCGTTTAAATGAAGAATAGCAGCTCTTGCTTTACATCGTGCACATTTTATACACAATATTTAACACTATTATTCTACAAATGTGTGAGAAATTATGCAGAATAGATTTAAACCATGTTAAAATAAGTAGTTAAGGTAAAAATAATTTTATTATTGCAAATAAATGTTTTCCCAAGAGTTCCAAGTCGAAAAGAATGAATTGATTAGCCATATGACAATACGGAAAAGTGGCTTTCGTGGTACGTTTGGAAAGAATTAAGCTCGTAATTAGGGATTTTCACGATTCACTGCACAGCAAAATCTGGTATATAGCGCACAAAATATATCTCATTCATAAGTCACAGATTTCTGTGCCCCCGAGAAAACTCATCCCTTCTAAGTGGGTTGGGCGGGTTCGATTCCCGATGGTAGTGCGAAACGGTCTGTCTTCATGATACTACTGCTGATCGCCATTTATCGTCCAAAATTCTTCTCCTCCTTCAATCTGAGATATATCGGTGCCTTACTAATTTGAATGAACTCTCTTATAAATGTATCGACCAAAGTTCTGGTCCGAAATTATAATCGATCTCTGCGACATGCGTTTCATTTTTGAGTCTAATTATTGAGTTAACGCAGATGTGACATTTTGTGAGAATGAAATTAAGATATTGTGAAAAGAGCACAATGTTGGAGCTGAAACGAACTCTGAGATCATCTCACTTTAGATTAAATGATCTCTTTCCTTTCGTCGCATCCTTGTCAAATGGGAATGCAATGTTTTTTTAGTGTAGTCTTGAAGAGACTTGTGATTTCCACTGAAGTCGTACAATGTAGTTCGTGTAAATTCGTGTTTCGTTGCAGGGTGAAAAATTACCAGATTAAGAAACTAAGGAAGATACTTTCTTTGTGCAAAAAGTAGACCATTCAAGAATTTTGATAACCTGATGATCTCATTTTCTCTTCACGCTTATTTCCTCAAATTAGAGAATTGTTCGGCAAAATCTGAATTCAAGCAAATAAATTCCATGGCTCGAAAGGGTGATTTTCAATTATAAAGCTTTCGATTCACTCTCTTCTGACAAAATCAGTTGTTGAGAAAGGAATAAAAGCTAACAAAAACGCGAAACAATGGATTTTGCTGACATTGGTTATCTCATTGTTTTGAAAAAAAATATAAATGATGAGCAAATATGCGGAAAATGCGGTCGTTATGAACAGGATTTGATATTAGGAAAAATTATTTGTACAACGAAAGAAATTACGAATTTGGAACGCAGTAAAACACGTTTAGAACGCTTCCGCTGAAGAGTTTATCCCACTTAATACGCTGTTTTCTCTCGTTCACACCAAACACATTGTAAAACGCGGAGAATCCACATTCATTACCTTAGTTTAGAGTGAAGACTACCAAACTGAGGTCTTTATTCGAAAAGCAGACCATTCTTTAACAAGAAGGCAACTACTATTATACAACGATAGTTGGCGGACTCTTGATAGCTGTAGCAAGCAAAACAAGCTCAAGAAGATTCCTTTTCTTGGTGTGAAACACTTTTTTTAAATTTAAAGAGCCTTCCGCCTTGTTTTCAAAAGTAGAATAAATAAGTAAACATAAATTTGCAATATCCCGATAATAACGCAGTTCCTTGAAAAGCCGAGCTTTACCTAATGATGCTTTCGTTCGATTAAAATGGATTTAGAAGGATCAAATTGAAATTTGTTAAGGTCCAGAATTTATGAGAGGGAAAGAGTATATGATCATGATCGTAATGTTCAAATATCCTTATGCTGAGAGATTCATAAAGAAATACAATTTTGGAATAAACGACCGCCATCCTAGATTCGCATAAAATATCTATGCGTACTCTTCTATGAAGGATCAGAGGCAATTCCTAATTATGGGAACTAACTCTATGGGGGAGTAGGAAAGCCGTTTTAAATTTAGATAGACAAATGGTCAGACGAAAGCTTTTACTGAAGATGAGCTCCTCCGCATCGCTTCGGTAGATGTTATATCATTCAAAGACTGCACTCGATTGAAATCCAGAGAAAGATTTATGCCGAAAAGCAATGGAATTTTAATAATATAGTAATGATAGATAAGATGATGAATTTAAAATTCAATTCCGTGCTTCGGTGTGTAGCACCACCACTTTCCGCGGGTTGTCTAACATTCAGGATAATAACTGTTTTACCATGAGCTTTAATTTACGAATTTTTTTATCTGACAAAGACTACATCCACTATTAAATAATTCAATTTGAAAATGTTTAGAAATCTGCGTTGAGCATAGGTCCATCATCCATGCGAAGTGAATCTCGCGATCTCATTTTCTTTTAACAAATTCTCAACTGATCCAAGTGATGAGAAATCGCCGCTAATTATTTAGATAAGCAACATTGGAAAAAGAAAATTAGTGTGTGTTTTAATCAGCAACTCTTTCCATTCACCGAGAAGAGTTCTAAACTCGAAAAAACTGTTTCTTCTCCACTTCCGCTTTGGATCTCTCATTCTTCTTTGGTTCCGATAATTATATTATCTATTCTAGTATTTTACGCATTACAATATATAGTTAAAAATAGCTGAGATTAATTTTGCAAACAATTATTGTGTGCGTGTAAAAGCTAAGGAACGTCGCATTCCTTGTGGGTAAAGAAATGAATGTGAAAAACAGTTTCATATTCCTTTGCAGCACCGAATATTATGGTTGAAGGAAAATTAACAAATCACGTAACTACGAAAATCAATAATACTTAAAAATCTAAGGAATGCAATGGAGTCAACATATATTACTTTCACTTTTAGTCAAAAATCATACACATTTTTTTGTAAGAGACTAAATTGTACTTAATTGTATTCTTCCCTCTCACATTTTTAGGATTTCATACCCGTTATGAAAATAATTTTGATCAATATATATCATATCAAAATGATAATAGAAATATAGTTGGTAAGGCACACTTCTAGTGATATTTCCACAGTTATATTTCAGGTAGTAAGATTTCAAGTAGATTTTTTATAATCGGGCGTTTTCAACCGAAGTTTTTCGAAATTAGACATCGGTTTCGATATTTTAATTCATTGATTTTGTATCGGAGAAATGTTTTTTAGTATATGGACGGTAAAACAATTGAAAATATTTAATTGAATACCTTATACCAATATTGAATAAAGTTATCATATGATTCCCATCCCAAATTATTAATTAATTAACATTCATTTACTGAAATTGAAGTTATGTAATAATGAATACCGATGGAATGCACAAATTAGTTAGAATATTAGGGTATCAGCGTATTCAAGTGCTATGTTAAGCTTCGGCAAAATACTCTACTTATATTCCTTTTGTTTTTAAGAATGAGGCAATTTTCCAGGAATGTTTTAGGGAAAACACCTTTATTTATCGTAGTCATTTCCAACTAGCGCATTCTCATACTTTTCTGCGATAAATTTCAATATTAACTTTGTATGTCTGTGACAGGAAACAAATATTAATAAACTAACTGGAAACTTTGGACTCTCGAGGAAGCTTTGGTATGTAATTATAAGAGAATAATTTAGTCGCTCCTTCATTAGTGAGATCACGGTAACTGAGAAACGTTCACTTTTGAATGTTTAAGCGGAAAAGAAGGATTTAAATTGAAAAGGCACGAAAATTAATCAAATTATATCCTCCAGATGTAAATGCAAGCTGTAACCCAAGAATTGATAATACAACGAATTCTTTGAATATATATTTCATTTCTCGTATAATAACGAAAATGAATTCGTTCATTTCTTAAGTAAATTACGAATTCCTTCTGAGAAATAAAACAAAAATTGATCGAGAGAGCTAAATAAATTAGAAGAATCAAAAGAATAAATTTGATCAATTTTTAGATTTTACGCAAAAACTGACGCTTTAAGAATTCAGAGGAGGAATTCTCTGGCGAATTACGTTTAAATTAATAAATCGTCGGTGTTTTCTTTAAAGAGCTGCAGATTCGAAGGAATTCATTTTTAGGATTCCGTGATGCTTGGATAACGTGATTAAAGAATTAAATCAGGTAATTTGGAAGGAAAATGCATTTCGGGGAAGATTTAAATCATAGAAGATCGATTTCAAACTATCATTTACAAGCCATTCTAAATTTTTACTTCAAGAATTTAATTGTAATATACTGACTTTCTAGTTTAATTCCATTTTGCCACAAACTCAGACATGGATGACTGCAAGTATCATTTTTCAATATGATTTTATATCATGAGATATTATAGAAATATCGTATCGTGATGTAATTGTGCGTCACATTACAATAACTAATCATCCACCCTGATATGGTTTAAATAGAAATACACATAAAAGGTAAATGGTTACATTTCATCAGACTTCTTTGACCTTGACTTTTCCAGGAGAGCATTTTTACATTCAAAAAGAAATCGTTTATTAGGGTGGTAATGAAAATGATAAGTTGTGGTTTAACCCTTAAGAAGGTAAAAAATTGGGAGTATTATCATATAAAGTAACGAGCTGAGGTGCCCGTTGTTTCTCAACGGGGATATATAAATAAGCAGTAGATAATATACTATAACTTGTGCAGAGGAGAATCTAATATCTCTCACTTAGCTTGGATCAATGAAAATGTTATCCTAAATGAAAATGTTTTATTTTTCTAACTTATCATTTGAATGCAAATCTAGAATCCACGATAAGAAAGGGAATCGTCTTAGATTTTCTTTCTTTAGGAGTCTCCCAACTGTGTAAGATGATTCTTCCTTGGGATTTTTCCTGGGTACACGTCGTCTCATGTAATAATTACCCATTTCCCTATGTTTCTTTTAAATTTACTTATTAAGATAGTATTGCTTAGCTTCACTTCAAATCCTATACGGGAGAAAATTTTGATGGAAACAATACTACTTGCTCACGAATACAAAAGATCGCCCGTGTAAAAAATGAGGCGTTTGATTAGGTTATCATTTACTCGAAATGCTAATGTAATACGCGGTATTAGACGATTAGGGAAGCAGATTCATGGTTCAAGCACACACTGCCACACGCCAAGAGGCTGCACTCAGTATACATTAATCAATTTAAAGTTTTTCCAGTGTAAATCACAGGTAATTCATTATTTCATTATTTTCAAATAGAAATGGCAAAGTCGAGGTGATAAAGAAACTCTCCCTAAATCATACGATGCCTCCTGTGAATCAACGCTGCAAATTGATCGTAAATGCAAATGCTGAAATTTCAGAATATTGCTTCATAAGTACATATACTATCATTCGTTTTTAATGATTACTTTCACATGAACCTAAAATCATCGTGTAATTCTTATGGGAAAACGCAATACCTCGGTTTCAACAATCGCATTCGTCGTCAAGGGGACTCGTTGTTTATAGCCTCAAAATTTCACGAAATTTCCGTTTATTTTAACCGAATTCTCGCCATTTCGACGCGATAACGATATTTCACGACCAAAAGAAGACTCGCTATTCATTTCTCTTTCTTTTGGTGCTTATCTCGATTTCTTAAGCACATTCTTTCTAATTTAATTTTGCAAAAGAAATGTAGCCTGCAACCGATAAAACTGAGGTTTACGTGCATTTCTTATGAGAACGGTTTTTCTTGTCTGGGTTCGAACTGGGGACCTTCAGGTAAATAAAAAGTAGACTATTATCTGCGCAGGGAGTACATTTAACAATCCTGAAAGTTTCAAAGTTGTGCCATTTATGGTTCTCGAGTTTTAGGCGAACATACATACACACACACATACACACACACACCTTATTTTATTATATTAGATTATCATTTCTGGTCCCTGCCAGGAGGAGGAGAATACTATTTGATGAAGCAGCGAAAATATGAAAGAAACTTGAGTAATTTTAACCAAAACTTGTTATCTTCAGCGAATAATAATAATTCGAGTGAATTATTGTGAAAGTGAAGTATTTAACTGATAGTCAGATGCTCCATAAACTATATATTATTAGAATTAAGTGAAGATTCATTTATAAAATGAAATGATTACCTATCCTTCGTCCATCATGAAAAGAAAACACTTCCAATCTTCAACGTGTGGATTAAACGAAGGCTAATAATATTACGGAGAAATAGATAAGATGACTGATTTGGCCGCTTTATTTATCTACATCTAAAGTAATACTTTAAGTCGGATTTTGAATTCTGGTTCGAGCGACTATTGATCAATTCATTAAATTGTGACTTATAAGGTTTTTTAATACTTTAATCGATTAAATTGAGTCGAATTGTGAAAGCGATAAAAATAAAATAAAAAGCAAAGCTGAAAAATAGGCTGAACCTGCAAAAGCCAAAATAACAGATAGCAAATAAATATTCGATCTGCAGCCCTACGTTTTCTTAAATTTCCTAGAAGATAATAGAAACGTGAGTAAGCGTCACAGAATCTGTTTCCAGCGTTATTAAAGGAAGACTTGGACACTTTCGATCGCTCCACAGAAGTGCACCCATTGAAGCATATTCACAAACTCACTGCGATGTAGGTTCTCTGCTCAATAGCCCAAGAGAGAAACTCATTTATTTTATTTACTTATTACCGCCCCAATTAGATAGGTGTTATATATGATTCATACTTGATAATAATAATTAGAAATATTTTACAATTCGCAATACATCATAGAATTTTATTATGCTATAAATAACAATTTTTAAGAAATCTCCTTAATTATTGTACCGTTAAATGACAACAAAATTAAGCATGATTTGGCTCACCAATTACCGTAATTTAAACATCATAGCATGGATATGTAAATTTTGGATTTGAATGAGTAAAATATGATTTATGAGTCGATTCGCTGGAATCTCTCTTAACAAAAATTTAACATTTTAGGTTGAATCATGCTGAGGAACTTATAGCAGAATTTCCGCCAATTCATACACGCATTCGGCTATAGCCTAATATAGCAAACAATAAAAGCGAACGACCGTCCTTTAGATCGCGGAAGTGAGTTCTTTTTTCATGGGCGCGATGCCCCCTCAATTTAGTTCAAGAGGGATCGAAAAGTATTTTCCAACTGTTTATCTTTTCCATTCATAAATTAAACATAATGTTAAGATAGAACATAAGTTATACATTGTCTTGAGCCGGTCAAGTATGAGGACATTGCGGAAACACTATCATAATGAAAGGAAAGGTATGAGATGCCGTCATAAGAAAGAAGTAATGATTCGAAGCACGCTTACGAACCCGGTCGTATTAAAGCTGATAAATACTAGATGTCTCATTTCAGTTTTCTAAGAAGGTTTTAGAATATCAAGGCATAATACATTAACTAAGAGATAAAGGTTCTCCCAGCGCCGAAAAGCGGCGACCGTCTAAGGGCGATTCCCGGGAAACGGATAATCGTTTAGCGGTCCCAGTTCTTCAGAATCCCGATGTACATTTCGGAAACAATGCTTCCATCTTCATGGGGGGTCCAATGATGAATTCAGCATTGGACCCCCCATGGTTGGATTTTTTGGGCGTGGATGTAAAAACGGACGATAAAGTGAAGCTATTTCATTTAAGTGAATGAGAAAACATCTTTCCATAAATAACTCAATCCCATTCATTGTTTCACCTCCAGACGCTCATAAACAACTACAGGAAAATAATTTCCATGCTCTTGTCTAAAGCTTAATTTATTTTGATATACATCTCTTAATCAATATACGACTCCTATGAAATTATTTGCAATACGGATGTAAAATTAATGAAATACCTTGTAACTTAAAAATTTTGTCTTTCTATCTAATGCACCGACATTTTACCTACAGCTCATACAACTAACAGATGACTTGTCTTAGTGTATTTTTAATTACATGTTTTCCATATAAAATTGAACTTCGGGTTATTGAGAGTCGAAGATTATTTGTTGATGGACAAATTCATAAATTTAACGCTATTCCCTTACAAACGTGTTATTAAAATATATAAATTATCTATCTAAAAAGTTGCTTGCATACTGCAAGCTATCAGTTGAATACAGTCTCGTACCAAGAAAGGCCTCAAAACAATTTTGAATCATTTTTCACCTGTGTTTTTGGTGTTTTATGCCTCCTTTTCTTAGATGAATCATTAGAATGGGTATTACCCTTGATTATGACATCTTTACTATCTTTTACTGTTAGAGCGTCGAACTCAGGACCTTTTCGTGAGAGAAAATAGCAAATTAATATTAGATAAGTGCCATTCTGACTTGTTCCAAAGTTTCGATTCAATATCTTATCGGGAAGGTCCCAAAATAAGATTCCGTTTTCCTCGTTTGAAATGCATGGTGAAATCGGAATTACGCTCTTGCATCGAACCAAGGACCACTAGAGAATGGTAAACCTGATGATCGAATGTTTCCAAACGCTTCTGTCACCATTCCGGGTTTTATCTTTCCAGCTTATCAGCAAGGCATTTAAAAAAATCGTCAAAGATTTCAGCAATGGATTTCTTATGGATGAATTTTGCACCAACCTGGAGTCGAACTCACGGTCATTTCGTAACATTTCTTCCATATGAACCATAGAAGACTAACTCAAATTCAACCTCCGAGATTTTGGTTCCTCTATCTGACCGATAAGTGTCTCAAAATAGTTTTCAAAAATCCACGCAATGCATTCTTATGGGAAAATTGCGATTTTTGGGACATTCTAGTATCGAACCCATGACACCTAGCGTCGACCTCTGCATTATTCTGGGATCTAGAATGTGGGGCCAGTACGTCGAAAAAATCTGACGTCGACGGCGCTCGTGGAACATGGTCAGAATTCGTGTCCCCTATAAATATATATATATATATATATATATATATATATATATATATATATATATATATATATATATATATATATATATAGGTATATCCGGAGAGTTAGCTATATATAATAGATATAGATATATAAATTATAAGAGTAGCATTTCCTAATCATACAACCTTTGCTTCAAGAATTCCCTTTGTTCATTCCAAGCACACCTTCCATTTTCAATCCGATATCATATCGCCTCCTTCTTAACCACAGAACGAAAAAAACGGCAAGTTACAACATGGAGTCTATTGGATATAAAAATTGCACGCTTCGTGTTGAAAATCGATAAAACTTTATTTTTCCCTGTAATATGAATCACTAATTACGCGGAGAAAAACTTTAACGTTATGAAAAACTCTTTTTCGAGAGAGAGAAAAAGCTACATCTTTCCGAAATATGTACTCGGAGAAAAAGTGAGCCTCCATTTTCCGCCTCACGCGATGCCTGTTGAACGCACGTCAGGGGCCGAGCGTATGTGGTTTATTGATCTGCCCATCAACAACAACACGTTTCCCAGGCTACGATAAACAAAATTGAGCTTAAAAAATATTCGCTTTTGAATGAGGTACTCCTATGATGAAAGATTTCTCCGGAGAGTTTTGAACCGGAAACTCGTCAGTTAAAAATACACGCGACAAAACACGAATACAAATCTTTTTACCGTTAGAGCGCTACGTTCGGTGGATTCGGGAAAATTTTCGTGCGTGCGTCATTAATTCGGTCAAAATATTGTGTTACTTTGAAAGCGAAGAGATATTTTTATGAAATTTGGTTTTTCCGAGAAAAATTATGCAAAGGGTGCGGGTCAATGTTAGTTCTTTGATCGGAAGATGATGGAAACTGAAGTTCGAAAACATTTTGTCTTGTTGACTTATTCTCAGATGTATTCGAGAGAAGTTGTATAAATATTAGGTCTAATGATTGAAGTTAGAATGAAGGCTGAGACATTAATACTGTGTTATTATCGAATGAATCGTTAATCACATAATGCTGGATAGATCTTTAAATAAAAATCTTATATTTCACGCCCATTTTTAGAAAAGAAAATGTGCTTTCTTTTGTTACTTAAACAAAATTTCTCAGGCATGAAACGAGCTTAATGCAAGCGGTCTTTTAATTCATTCTTAGTTACCAGCAGAATTGTGTAAGAGAGTTGCCATAAAACTAAGTATTTGTACCTTATAAGTCCCATGCAATATTTACCTTAGAATAGAGTTAGTTAAATCCTGTATAAAAATCAACCCTAATTGAATAAACAGATCAATCCAAAGAGACTTTTCTCAGGGCCGTAATACATTCGATAGGCGAAATGAAGAAACTGCTGCTCAAGATCCAATTCTATTGTGATTGATTTCAAAGCCATCAAAATGTAAGATTATTTAATGTATTATCATCCAATCACGAATTTAAAAACTATTCATGGTACAGTCAGTCAACATACAAATATGTACACGAAACTGAATACTTTGAAGTAGTTTAAGTTTCTCTTTTGTCCTAAGAAAACTCACACTAAGAGTATAACGCTGGATTTCGACGAATTGAATGGTTCGAGGTTCTCTCCTCACGAATTAACTCTGTTTCACTCAATGTCAACCGAAATACGAGTACAACGGCCAAATACATTCCCCGTTTTACCTCTCTTCCGAAAGGGAACTTCGTATTGAGTCAGGAAAATTAAAAGAATCTTTTGTTCCTTCCTCATTCATCCACCCATCTTTTCTTATCCATTCCGTCTTCCGTTTTAGTTTTCTTCTGTTTCCCTTCTAATCATTTCATTCCTTTCCCTCGCTAGGACATCTCTTGTTGTACACATCCAACCCCATATGCACTTCCTTAGGTTGAGTCATACATTTAGGAGAAAATAACCATTTTAAATGTTTTAGTTGTGGTGTTAAATATTTACAAGTCTCTGTAGATAAAAAAAGTCGATAGATCAGATGAAGAATTTTGTTTTTTATTTCACGTGAATGCGCTGAATGAGGCCTTCAATTTAAATTGAAGGCTTAAAGGAAGGCTTTTGTTTCAACGGATAAATTTGATCAAATATTCGCGATTTTCCGATCGCAATTCTTGTCGATTTACTTTATTTAGCGTTCTTCAGATGCAATGGAATTTTTTAATATTCTCTCTTTTTACGACTGGGATGATATATTATTGAACAGGCTAGGATGATATCGGAATATCTGAAATCGTTTTCTCATCGGAATGTTTGAGTATAAATGGATGATCTTCGCTTCAAGTGACTAATCAAATGAATGCATCAATGTATGTACGAGTGGAATTTTGATGAACGTTTTACCAGTTGCCACATATTCAAATCTTTACTTTAAATCTGTGGTCATCAATGAGAGAGGTTAACCAACTAAGTTTTGCACTTCAAATCAGAAATTTTGAGTGAGCAAGGTGAATTTTACCCTTCAGTATACTTCTCAATTTTAATCAAATGGCCGGTAATTTACGTTTCAGATTCTTGTTCCATTTTTATTATGAATTCACACTTCAAGTTATTTAAATTTAACCAAAATGGCTTCCAATTGGAAAGAAAAGTAAGGCAATAACCCCGGCAGTTTTTTTTCAAGATACTGCGTAGCAAAATATTTCTGAAGAAAATGAAGACCATTTCATGGAACTACTTTTTAAAATATACAACAGAGAAAATTATCATTACTCTTTAAATAAAACATAAATTGCTGTATCGATATAAAAGAATCCTGCCACCGCTTCAGACGTATTTTCGATTTGTTCCTTCAGTGACGCGATTGAGGAAACGACAAATTTACACTTCCCGCTAATCGGAGGAAGTAAATACGGAATTAAATTGGGAATTAGGAGGAAGAAAATCTCTCTCCAAAACATTTATTCTTCTCTCTTTGGACACTCTGATATATGAGTCAAGGATATTGTTTGTGGATGATATGCCGGCAATGCCGGAAAAAAAAGACTTTCTTGAGAACGAAATAATTCCATATAAATACATATGCGTATAAGTGTAAAATTTTCCTTCGTCTCTTTTTATATATTACTAATCGATATACGAGGCCGTAGCATGAGTGCAATTCTATCACCTTCCTAGATACTTCAATCTGATTATTATCATTATCAAATTCATAGAAGGTGAACAATTTTCATTCCATATCTACAAAGCGAGATTTTTCATTTTAAAACCAATTTTCAGCACTAACGCCACTCTCTTACCTTCATTCTATCATAGAATATCAATTAAAAGAAATTTTCAACGGTCGATTCGGTGTATCTTGGAGTAGCTCTCACTTGGGAAAGTCACATTCAAAAGGGAAGAGAACTCGGCTTCGTCGAGAGAAAGTGAGGGGTGTGCACTACTCATCTCGAGTAGCAGTGAAAAGAGTTGCAATTACAAAGGTAATAAGTAAGGAATTGGAGAGACTTAGATGATTCAGAAGCCAGAATGGGAATCTTTTCCTAATAAATTGAGAGAGTACGTTCGTAGAATATGCGATCGACAATATCTATGCGTATGCATAGTTACATTGGCCATTCTAAAGAGAATGATCAGAGAATAAGATCCAGTCGATCAAAGAATTTATTTTTTCCAAAAACGGTATGTGAAAGTGATCGATCAGGAAAGAAGAGTCATAGTTATACACACTGAAAGGCAGCTTGCAGGGTACGGTTTTGGACGTAAAATTAAAAGACGCTTTCTATACACTTGCTTGCATATACGTGTGTGTGTGTATATATCAATATATATATGTATATATGTGTATATATATGTGTGTGTGTGTGTGTGTGCGTTCGTGTGTAATGTGTGTGTGCGTATATAAATTCGAGGAGCAATCGCTGAGCTGATTGGAGTTTAAGGTTCGATCGATTTAAATGGACGTCAGCGAAGCAGCTGTTTCCATTATATTACCATACCATACCGATGTTAAAACATTCTTTCATTTTCCGAAGGAGTCTTTGTATCTCAATGAAAAATAATAAAATTAAAACTCGGAAAATAGAATGAACGTTGCAAAAACGTGTTTAAAGTTCACGGTGGCTCTCTAACGGAAAATTAAAATGTTAACAACCAAGAGCAGGTGCTTCCCTTTAGTGTTCCATTTTCAAGGATCGCATCGCCGTAGAAGTAATTTTAAAGACATCAAATATAATTTGCAGGTTATAGTAACAGGGAAAGAAATGTCATAAAATTACCGTGAGTTCGTCGCCAGGTGAGTGCAAAATTCACCCCTTTAAAATAGAGTGCGGCGATTTTTAAGACCTTTTGAATCGCTTACCGATAACATAGAAAGATAAAACCCGGCATGCAAATAGAGTTGATAAATAAACTTTGTATACGCAGTTCACCGTTTCTCCAATGATCCATCGTTGATGCCAGAGCGCCATTTTGCATTCTACCATACATTTTGATGTCGATGCATATCCGCCATATTGTTTTAACCGCAATGCATCATGGATGTGTTTACAACCGTGATTCATTGCGATTAAACATCATTGTAAGATTTAAAGCCAAGGCGATCGTTGAACTACGTCAATCAATACTGTAAATACCACGGAAGACTTGATTGCGAATTACAATACGGTTCATGAAAGAGAATGGGTAAAGTATATATTAAATGAAAAATAATAAACCATACTTCATCGTGTTGCTTGAAATAGCTTTCTCAATTTTAGCGACTGGTAATAAACCTGTAAATTGCAAAAAAGTAAAGCACGTGTGAATCTTGCTCTCCCATTTCCTGACTAAGAAAGTTAACAAATAAAAATTTCTTTATATACGTTATTACTACAAATAATTATTAGTAGCATAATTATAATAACTGTTTATGATAATCTATCACGTATTGTACGTACAGTTCATAAAAAGACTGAATTCTACAGGTAAACATAATCGTCGTCACTGGTTTCAGAGCGTTTTTTGTCGAGTTAATTTTCGTTTCCGTCGCATAAGTTACATTTTTATCTTTCGTTTTGTTTAGAGTCCAGTTAAATGCATATAATATGGTATTCATCACTGTCTTTTCCCCGCTGAAATTCAACAGGCAGTTCATCTCTTACAATTAAACATGTACAAGATAGTACAAGGACGGCTTTATTGTAAGTATTATAAATATTCGAAGTTTTATACTACTTATTAGTCTGGATGAGAAGATGGTATTATATGCACTTTCCTGGCATCATAATGCGACATTTTCTAACTAAGCGTCAAATAAATGCATTTGATCTTATTATCGGTAACATGAACATTCCCCTTGAGGAGTAAGACACATTTCCGTGATTCGACGAATTCTGTCAGCACAATAATTACCATTCTGAGATGAGAATATGGAGATTGTTTGACGAAGTATATGTCGATAAATAAAGATATTATTTCTCTTTACTTGATCCTTGCATTTCGATTTATTACATTTACTTCATATATCCTTAAAATGAGTAGATCAGCATTTTTGATGAGTGATGGATTTTCGTAGAATACCATGTAAATGATACGAGCTGAACCGCTCCTTCAGCGGGGAAAAGACAGTGATGAATACCATATTATATGCATTTAACTGGACTCTAAACAAAACGAAAGATAAAAATGTAACTTATGCGACGGAAACGAAAATTAACTCGACAAAAAACGCTCTGAAACCAGTGACGACGATTATGTTTACCTGTAGAATTCAGTCTTTTTATGAACTGTACGTACAATACGTGATAGATTATCATAAACAGTTATTATAATTATGCTACTAATAATTATTTGTAGTAATAACGTATATAAAGAAATTTTTATTTGTTAACTTTCTTAGTCAGGAAATGGGAGAGCAAGATTCACACGTGCTTTACTTTTTTGCAATTTACAGGTTTATTACCAGTCGCTAAAATTGAGAAAGCTATTTCAAGCAACACGATGAAGTATGGTTTATTATTTTTCATTTAATATATACTTTACCCATTCTCTTTCATGAACCGTATTGTAATTCGCAATCAAGTCTTCCGTGGTATTTACAGTATTGATTGACGTAGTTCAACGATCGCCTTGGCTTTAAATCTTACAATGATGTTTAATCGCAATGAATCACGGTTGTAAACACATCCATGATGCATTGCGGTTAAAACAATATGGCGGATATGCATCGACATCAAAATGTATGGTAGAATGCAAAATGGCGCTCTGGCATCAACGATGGATCATTGGAGAAACGGTGAACTGCGTATACAAAGTTTATTTATCAACTCTATTTGCATGCCGGGTTTTATCTTTCTATGTTATCGGTAAGCGATTCAAAAGGTCTTAAAAATCGCCGCACTCTATTTTAAAGGGGTGAATTTTGCACTCACCTGGCGACGAACTCACGGTAATTTTATGACATTTCTTTCGCTGGTACTATAGAAGACCACTTCATTTGTACACTTCGTGAATTCTCTATCCTACCGGAAAATGTCTTAAATGATATTTGAAAATTCGCGCAATGTAATCTTATGGGAAAATTCGGACATTTGGGACCCGAACACGGACGGTGATATTAATAGTTTTCCTTGTGGTTTCTAGACGTAGAAATACAATACAATTTGTCTCGAATCTCTAAATCAAACCGTTTCTAATATAAAAGAAGGGACGGACGGACACACCGGTAATTATATTTAGGGTTTTTATTTGTACTAGCTGAATTGCCCATTGATTCTCAACGGGGAAAATATACGTAGGATAAAATTAGTAATGCTATTTGTGTAGGAATGAAATAATCCTCTCAAAAGATTTTCGAAGCAAATATAAAGGTTCCCTACCTCCGTTTGTAAGTGTGTGTTTGCATTCGTTGATTGTTCTACAAAAGGGATGCACGCGGCAATGTATGTACAGATTTTACGTCAGATTTTTACGACGTACTGGCCCCACCCTGTAGACGTCAGAATAATTCAGACATCGTCGCTAGCTATCATGGGTTCAATACCAGAATGTCCCAAAAATCGCAATTTTCCCATAGGAATGCATTCCGCGGATTTTTAAAAATTATTATGAGGCACTTATCGGTAAGATAGGTGAACCAAAATCTTGGAGGTTGAAGTTGAGGTAGTCATCTACGGTTCATATGGAAGAAATATTGTCAAATGATCCTGAGTTCGACGCCAGGTGGTTGCGAAATTCTTCCATAAGAAATGCAATGCTGCAATTTTTGAAGATTTTTTTCAAGGCTTTCCCGATAAGCTGGAAGGATAAAACACGGAATGGTGACAAAAGCGTTTGAAAACATTCTATCATGACGTTAACCGTTTCTCTAGTGGTCCTTGGTTCGATGCTAGAGCGTCATTCCGATCCTACAATGCATTTCAAACGGGGAAAATGGAATCTTATTTTAGGACCTTCCCTATGATCTATTGAATCGAAATTTTGGAACACCTCAGAAATGCACTTATCTAATAATAATTTGCTATTTCCTCTCGCGGAAGGGTTCTGAGTTCGACGCCAGGCGGTCTTTTCTCGAATTTTTGCAATCTGTTTTGAGGCCGTTCTCGATGCGATAGATCAATCAAAATCACGGTGTTTGCAGATGTGATGGTCTTCCATAGTACCAAAGGAAGAAATTTACCAAATGAACTTGTGTTCGATGCCAGGTGGGTTCGAAATGCTTCCGTAAGAAATGCATTGCTGAAATCTTTGACGATTTATTGCAAAGCCTTCCCGATAAGCTGGAGAGATAAAACCCGGAATAGTGACAGAGGCGTTTGAAATCCTTCTTTCATTAGTTTCACCGTTTCTCTAGTGGTCCTTGGTTCGATGGAAGAGCGTCATTCTGATTCCATTTCATAATGAGAACTGTATTAAGGCCTGAACCCACCGGTGCGGCGACGCAGCCGCATGCGTTTATATGACGGTACCTGGTCCTTCCTCTGCGTTCGTCAACTATACATAATCATTGGTTTCATATGGGGCCGACCCAACCGATGCGGAAAGTGCCGTCCGGCAGATTTGTTCAAGGGAATATTGCAGCGTCTTCGCTCCGGCAAAAAGGCCGCACGGCTACGAACTCTGCATGCACAATGTTTCGATTTGCCGCAGCCCGTTTGCAATCAAATATTGTCGTTATTTTGATAAATTTCCTCTAAAGGATGCTTGCACATGATAACTTAACAAACTCTGTACACCGTGCAAAGTTTTCAGAACAATCAAAGCGATAGTACTCCGTAGAATCTCGTCCCCGTAAAGTACTGCAAAAATGATACGTTCGTAGTGTTTTCGGCATACAAGTGACTGCTTCAGCCAAGAGTTTTTTTGATAAGTTTTGTCGGAAGACGTTCAAAATTATCAATAAAAATTCTTGCGACAGAATGTTTAATTTATTTATGTCAAGCATATTTACTTTACTTAATTGTATGTTTCCTCAATCTAAAATATGCGGCAATTAGAATAAAGTAACAGGTATGTGTTATATATAATCCCTGCGCAGATAATAAGCTACTTTTTATTTACCTAAAGGTCCCGAGTTTTAACCCAGACAATAAAAACCGTTCTCGTAATAAATGAAAATTCTCATCTCGAAATTCTCGAAATAAATTTATTCCTCATATACATTAACGACCTAGGGGATAAAGTAAAAAGCAAAGTTAGATTGTTCGCCGATGATACCCTCATATACAGAGAGATTTCGTCAGAAAATGATATACATATACTACAGAATGACTTGGACGTTATAGCAGGATGGTGTAAGGATTGGCAGCTTGATCTGAATCTTAAGAAATGCGTTGCTATGAGTTTCACGCGTACTACAAACGTTATTCCCGCACTGTACAAAATTTCAGGACATCCCTTAGAGTTCGTGCGTCATAATAAATATCTAGGAGTCACGTTCAGTAGTAGTTTATCTTTTAAAGAACACATTCGAGATGTAATAGGTAAGGCGAACAAAATACAGAGACCAACAGGTAGAACGCTGAAGGGATGCTCATCAAGAGTAAAAGAAATAGCTTATTTTTCACTCATTCGACCTAATCTCGAATATTGCTGCGCGATTTGGGATCCACACGAGGTAGGTTTGGTCTCAGACTTAGAAACGGCCCAACGTAGAGCAGCTCGTTTCGTTACAGGAGATTTCAGGTTCGACAGTAGCGTTACGTCCATGATAGAATCCCTCGGTTGGAATTCACTTCAGGAGAGAAGAAACGATTACCGAAGGAAACTTTTCGAAAAGTTCCTCGGTTCCGAATTTAGGGACGAGGTGAATGAAATTTTGATTCCGGTTAGTAGTGAGCGCGATCTCCGAGAGGCATTAACCAAGCGTTATAAGGAGGAAATAGCAAGGACAGATAGTTATTTTTGGTCGTTCTTCCCGCGAGCTATTAGAGAAGCTAATAGGGTCGATTAGAATACTAAGATGGTGTCATTACACCCCCTGCCATACGCCACTGGCGGCTTGCGGGGTACTCATCTAAATCTAAAATGAACGCAAACCTCACTTTCATCTGTTGCAGATTACATTTTCTTTGCAAAATTAAATTAGAAATAATAGTCGTTCGAAATCGAAACTAGCACCAAAAGAAATAAAATGTTAATAGCAGCCATTAATAATCTGAAATTTTAACATTTGCAGTTACGAACAATTTGCAGGATCGATTTATTTACAGGGGATGATCATTTGGTTATCAGCTCGGGGTTTGTGTTCATTTTTACTTAAAACTCGAGAACAAGAATTAGTGAAACCTTAAAAAATGCGTATTATGAAAATGCATCCCCTAAGAATGAATAAAAGTTTTTCATCTGTAATATTGGTCCTCGTTTCGATCCCAGGCGGATCCAAGCGTAATCAACCGTAATAGAAGCAGATGGAGTTCATTTTAATAGTTTTCTAATACTAATGACAGACAAGAGAACATGTGTTGGGCAAAGAAAAACCCAAAATCGACGATGAAATGAAAGGAAGGGTGTGGAAGGAGTGGGCAAGAGAACAACAGGTACCCCACGGGAGGTACAGTTAATGAATAGCAGAAGGGTTTCGAAAAGGAAGGATCAACGTAGTTAATGGTAAATTTCTATAGGACGTGCGAGCTGCGGTGATATTCAAAGAGATGCGACCGTGGGTGATAGCGTTCTCCATATTCTCGGAAGCAATTAACAGTTCCTAGGCGTACTTGTTACTCCGAAGTTGGGATTTTCCATGGCTCAAGAAGAAAGTTCTTCCTTCCGACCAAATTTGGAATTTGATCAGTTGCTTCTGAAGTTCGCTTAGGAATACCTCAAGAGAAGGAAGAGTTGGTGGTGGACCTATCATGGAAAACGTCGTGGAAGCCACCCCATACTTTACGACCTTTCACATCCCACAAGTCCGAATCTTCTGGTGATTGCTTTGTTCTAGCGGTTGCTAAGTGGGGTTTTACGGGGAAAAGGTGTCATCAATCAAGGGAAGGTGGGATGCGAACGATCCCGGCACTACATAAATATAAAATCTTTCTTCGTCTTCGCGAAGTTGAGGAACCAAAGTGTAGAATTCTCCTCACGTTCCAGGTTGATTCGATGGACCCATATCCTTTTTCTGGGATACAGAATCATATTAGAATTAACAAAAAAAATTAACACCCAAATTATGTCGCACACATATCTTAGAATTAATTATCAAACTCAATTGTAGTTATTAGTACCTTTTCTGTGCTTCTTCTTCTAGTAGAGCAGCAAGAAGTAAAATCTCTTCATCACTCGCCATATTCACAGAAATGTATCTTCAATATATTGAAGGCAATCTTGCTAAAAACGCGTGCGAAATGTCGAACCTAACAGACGAGCTCCTAAATCACGACTGGTGGTCGTTCTTGCCGCAGCCGTGCCGGTGGGGCCTACTATGCGGCCAGGGTGCGTTTCTACGTCACTTAACGGAACTTTGGCCCCCCTCCCAAGTGTCATAAAAACGCTTGCGGCCGCCGCGCCGCACCGGCGGGTCTTAATTCGTAAAAATTTACACCGTCCTTTGCCTTAAAATGGTTCCTTTTCTTCAGATTTGGTGGGAATAACATTAAGATATCGCGAACCGTCGAACTCTACTCTAATACTCTTTTCTTAGGGTAGATTAAGAAGTCGCTTCGTAAGAAGATAAGGAGATGGGCCTCTCACCACTGCCTTCATAAAAATCCGTCTTTCTGGTAGCAAATATTGTATTATAGAATGTAAAATGATATAAATAAAGTAATTGAGGAAGACAGTCTCTTTATGCAGACCATGTAAATAAATAAATGTAAGTAAATAAAGTAGCACTGCATGGTTACAAAGCAATCCCGCTTAAGACATGGTTTTCTCTTGTTCCCCCGAAAATTGTCTTAACCGGGTTTTATTGTATTTAGAAATTATTTCACTTGGGATACTCAATTCGTAGCATGCATTCTGGGGTCATTGGTAGTGAAAAGTGCAACGAGTAGATGCATTGTTCGTCCATTTTACTTCACTGTCGAATGCAAAATTATGATGAAACGAATGTGTGGTCATGTCTGTAAATTCTTCGAAATCGATACATTCTTTCTGGGGATCATTCTGATGATGGTGTATTTACACTTCAAATCCATCTTTATGCTTCGACATCATATCCTCTTCATTCCGAATTCTCTTTCCTTCGATATAGATTCTCTGAAAGAGGGCATATCTATCGTATGTTTTTCTATCCACATTTCGAAGGTATGAAATATGGATTGAGAAATAGTTGTGTTGGAGGATGAGATTATGAGAAATGAGTTTCATCCCGCGGCTATTCTTCCGCGCGTTTCAAAATTAAGTAAGACTTTCCTCACAATTGTAGAGAAGCTTTTCTGAATGTCGTTTTAAAAATTAAAATACGAATCGTAATAAGAATAATAATAATGGTGAACTTTATTACTGTTACACCCTTTAGACATTTCACTCACATTAGTTATAAATATAGAGAATTGATAAAAAGGAATAAAGTACAATTATGCATAAGACAATTACTTACAATTTTGCCTTTCTTCACATAAAATAAAGAAAAAGAAAATTTACATTATTATCAAGATGAGCATTCAATACCAAGGATTAGTGTGCAGCTGATGTATTACTTCGTAAGTAAACGATTAAATATTTCTGTTTAACAATATATATATATATATATATATATATATATATATATATATATATATATATATATATATATATATATCTTGCATCGTTGCAAGGTTCGATGCAAGAGTGTCATTCCGATTCTAACCATGCATTTCAAACGGGGAAAATGGAATCTTATTTTAGGACCTTCCCTATGATCTATTGAATCGAAACTATGGAAGAAGTAAGAATGGCACTTGTCTAATATTAATTTGCTATTTTCTCTCACGGAAGGGTGCTGAGTTTGACGCCAGGCGGTCTTTTGCGCGATTTTTTGCAATCTGTTTTGAGGCCCTTCTCGATGCGATAGAGCAATCAAAATCACGGTGTTTGCAGATGAGATGGTCTTCCATAGTACCAAAGGAAGAAATGTTACTAAATGACCGTGTGTTCGACGTCAGGTGGGTTCGAAATGCTTCCGTAAGAAATGCATTGCTGAAATCTTGGACGATTTTTTTAAATGCCTTCACGGTAGGCTGGAAAGATTAAACCCGGAATGGTGACCGAGGCGTTGGGAGTATTCTTTCATGAGGTTCACCGTTTCTCCAGTGGTCCTTGGTTCGATGCCTGAGCGTCATTTCTATTCTACCATGTATTTCAAAGGGGGATAGCGTAATTTTTATTTAGGACCTTCCCGATAAGATATTTAATTGAAACTCTGGAACAGGTCAGCATGGCACTTATCTAACATTAGTATGCAATTGTTTTGCATGATTGGGTCCTTAGTTCGACGCCAGGTGGTCTTTTGCGCGAACTGATAGCTTGCAGTATGCAAGCAACTTTTACTCGTATTATATATATATATATATATATATATATATATATATATATATATATATATATATATATATATATATATATATAATTTATTCACGAGGAAAATTAATAAGATTCCAAAAAACTGTTTCCATGAATCTTCAGTGGCGTATGTAATGGCGCCCACTCGCATCCGTTTATTACAATTTTCAATTTTTAGCGGTGACCGAAATAGTAACGGATCTAATTCTATTTCTGACGGAATAATAAATCGGCAATTTTATCCTCGCGACTGAAACCGTGTCCTCACCGTCATTTAAAAAAAGAATGGCTAATGAATGGATGGAGGACAGGGAAAGCCTTCTCGGGAATTTAATTTGGTCGGTGCGGATAATGTGGAAAGAAGATTTGTCAGAGACGAATCACTGGAACTGCAACCAGTCTCGAAAAAAAGGAATAAAATCGAATTTAACAAAGGCTGCGGGATGTACTCCGTCTTTGAATAATACACGCAGTAATTAAGACTGAAGAACGAATAGTTGATGAGTTGCTTATTCAGCTTCTTCCTAATGTACAGCAAACATAAATTTGACAAGTTGGGCATTGGCTTAAAAATAAAACATATTATTTAGGAATAAATCCTTGGATAGTTGAGTATTAAGTGATTAATAACATACATTAATAATTAATTCTGCAGATCTCAATGGAATTTCAATCGGTTAAAATTTCATGGCTTTCATTTAGGAAAATCAAGCTGATAGAGAGTTTTCAAAAGAATAATTATCATTAAAATAAAGGTTCATTGGGAAAGTAGGAGATATAATAATTGGAAAATACTTCTGGTACTAGAAAAAGTTACGCAAAACATATAAATTTTTCTAAACGGTCGTTTATAAATCATTTAAAAAGTTAACTAGCAATCCAAGGAGGTTTTATACTATCGCGAGATATGGAGAATAAGACCGATTTGGACTTCATCTTCAGATTAAGAATGGCAACGTATTCCTTCAGAGAATGTAATTTCATGGAAGATAATAAGATTGATGGAGTCCTTAATTGGATCTCTCTTGAACCTATTAAATATTTACAGTAAAGGCTGCATCAGTAGGTACAATATTTTCTCACCATCAATGATTTGGTCTCCGGATTTTAAACCGTAAAACGTAATGTTACTGTTACCATAATAATTGCTGCTTACTGGGCTCTCAAAAAAGTATTAGGTAAAAAATGTAACTCAAAAGACGGAAAATTAAACGAGAAGCATTATTATTATTAATAATATTAAAATTTTCTATGCACCCAAAAGACACAAAAAAATCACTCTCATTCCCAAATAGAGAAGAGAAAGTATAGAAGAACAATAGTGAATGAAGGGATTGGATTTTAAACAAAACATTAGCATTCTTCATAGGTGACAATTTTCATGTCTCTTCTATTTATATTTAATTTTCGCCATAAACCTTCAGTTGACCTTTCCTTCTCTCTTCGAATGGTCATATTTATACTTTTCCATTCAAGTCAAATTTAGTTTAATCGATGGAATAAGAGAATGGAGAAGGAAGCCATTTCTTTAAAGGAAAAATGAGTCGATGGGAAGGATGAGATTTCATTGGATTTCAATTGAAGAGAGGATGTTGAAAAAATAAATAAAGACGGAGAAGATAGCAGAGGAAAATATCAAGCCGAATTCGTATCCATTGCATGCGAGATAAAATTCAGATTCGTAAAAATTTGGCTGATGAAGAATTGACGAAAATGAGAGACATCTTACTAATTACTTCTTGATAAAAATGAATTAATTGGATGGTTACTTTCGTTAATGTTATTTGACTCAATTTAATTTATTCAAATTAATGTTATTATTTGCTGACTTATTAGACCTATGATACTGGAAGGCATTCTATGGTATTTAGATGAATTAATATGAAGAGTTTGGTTTCCTAGGGGACGTTATTCTTTCAATTATGATTAAGGCGGCAATTGAAGCTTGCATGATATCACTTTGTACAACATGCACAATAGCGTATATCAAATTGAATTTTATGGTGCAATAGTGTGCCGCGAGAGGTAGTAAGTGTACCGTGAAACATTTGACGGTAATATCTAAGCAAATCCTTTACTTTTTTTGGAAAACAAATTTTCTGCGCCGCAAGTTTGCGAAAATATGAAAAGACTCACTACTTTCATGCTTATTCGTTTGGTGCACAGTTAGATTAGATGTTAAGAATAAATATTTACACGTAGATTGGAAAAAGGAAATTTTTTCAGTTATTTTCTGAGTTTTCGTTCTCTTATAATTTTGGGCAAATAAACCTTTATAATTTTCGCTAATATCGAGGACTACTATCATTATTACAATTGATATTCGACGTACACATTAGAGATGGGAGTTTTCAATGAAAAGATCCCGAATCGAATTGAATCGTTTGCTTCGAATCGATTCAAGCGTGAGATCGTATTCGAAAGATCGATCGGATCGGTTGTGCTCTCTCTTATTGGCTGTTTTGAATCGTTTACAATAATGTCTATTGGCTGGAATGGCCACATGACGCTGGATTTTTAGCATCTACGTCTGTAAATTTACTGTACAAATTACTTCAGTTGAACCAATTTATTTTCAAGAAAATAATTATTATCCTTATAATTTTGACACAATCTTTATTCGAAAGTTAGGATATGATGATATTCTCTACAATATACTGGATTTATTTAACTAATTTAGAATGCAATTTGGAAGATTAATTAGAGTGTTAGAATAGTTCTCGCCCCTAAGCATCGAGATATGAAAATGAAAGCAGCTTTGAAAATAAGCTTGGAAGAACGAAGACTGTGGAATAAGCATTTCCTAGCATCTGCCTTTATTCCCCCTAAGCCACGCAGACCTCGTACGTCCGAATCGATTCGCATAGATCGGATGGATGCATCGAATCGGATCGAAAGATCGGTTCGGATCTGATAGATTCAAAATAATCGAGCATCGGGTTAAGAGAATCGATCTTGAAGTACATCCGCCCATCTCTAGTACACCTAGCATTATGTTTAACTAAAAGTCGATTTCGTTGGTACGCCGCAAATCTCAATTTGCCTTTACATTGATGTATCATACGATACGAACTGAACGAGAAGTATGAGAAATTATTAACATCGTTTTTATAGTACAGTACGTAAATTCATAGATAAATTAACAAATTACGACTGATAAATAGGAGGCAAAAGCAATACATTGTACAGTTTAGTAAAAAGAAAAGAAATTCGGATTTTAATGTAACCGATAATTGATAATGATAGATTAATCGAGGAAATTCAAGGTTGTTCATTATTACTCAGTACATCACGTTAACTCTCCTTAAAACATACAGAGAGATAAAATAACATTCACGAGATAATTATTGATTTTTTGAGCGAAAATCATCTCTTGCTATGAACGAGAAATTGAGCAGTTACTCCAAATTTACAGTTTCGAAGATACAGACTTCCATTTCAAATCTCTCGGAAATCGGGAAAGCGTGACGAAGTATCACTTCACTCCGTATCTAAAAGAAATCTAGACTAGAAATGTGGAAGTAATAAGGTAACTGGAGTTCAAGCAGAGAATGTAAATGAAACTCCGATTGCTCTCTCGACTGAATGAATTCACTGTCCTGATTGTTTTCAAAGAATACAGACTTTCATTTTTCTTCGCCTCCATTTCTAATCGAATTCCTAATCAGAAATCAACTCTTTAGAGTTATCGAAAATAATAATTTCTTTTCCTGTAAAGTGAAGTCTGATACCAAATTCTCACCATAAAACCAGGATGCATCAAATCTCTATGTTTTTAAACTTATTTCAGTCAGTATTTATCATTTTCAATCCACTATTATCGTTACTGCATCACAAATTCCTTTTATTCTTCGATTGGTATTTCTTTTACATTTATTTACCTGATTAGTTATTAATTTTAATCGTGACAATAGCATAGGTAACCGGAGTACAACAAGCGTTTACTTCGCTATGTTTCCGCCAATATTTCTGGATTTTCTTTCAGAATTTTCTAATCAAAGAATTCGATCAATACACTTGATGCCTGTCATATGCATTAAAGCATTGCTATCCAACGACTTAAGACACATTCCAATCCTTTCTCCACTTAAATTTTCGAGATTTCTAATAATCTATATGTCCTTTCTTATCATAGCTGTCTCCTCCGGATAACTACATGCATCGACATTTGTTTCATTTTCTGACGTTATTTTACGACATCTTTTCCTTATTTGAACCTTTTTTTGCCCTTCATAGCTCGAATTGGCAGTTGTCTCTCAAAGAAACTGAATCGCATTAACAAAATTCGTAAGAACAGAATATGAAAGGTCATCTGCACACAATTATTCCTGTCTTTATTGTCATTCCCTTTTCCTTTGTCAGAATAATGTGGCGAATTAAATTGGTCGTCAAACTAATTCTTTCAATCGACGGATTTTTTCGTTTCATTCAAATTTTCGCTGAAAGAAGGGTTCAGTATTATCTCACTTTTTCATCACATTCCCGTCTTTCTTCTCTTCAATGAAGCAATTTCTGTGAGAAATTGATTCTCTCTGAATGAAACCGACCTTAAAGCATTTTACACGTTCGGAATCCGATTATTATATCTTACAAGATAATGAAATTCCCTCTCCTTGGAGTGCTCCAAAAGACAAGGTTCGATTCGATTCTCATAAGCCCTATATTCAGGTGGTATCAAAGATGGAACGTAATCATATTAAGATTTTATTCAATTTATCTTTTGCGATTTGGAAATAAATTTAAGTTACCTTCAGCAACAACGAATCGAGTTTCCTAATCATGCCATAATACTTGCTTTTCTCTTCAATTCAGTTATTCAGTACACTGAGATATAACAACTATTTTAGGCTTTTCTAAACATTGAGCTTTGGCCGTTTCGCCTACGAGAATATTTGCTATATTTAGAATGATCCACACTATCGCTGGACTCACATTCACTCGATTATAATGGATGTGATGGATGCTTAACCGACAAATACCGGAAAATGAGGAGAAAGATGAAAAAAATAGGTTTTATCGATCAACAGAGACTACTGAATATTTTTCTATCACAATTGTGTCATGAATGGCCAATGAAATTCTGTTTTACATATTCAGGAGACGGGTTTTTTACCATTTGATTCCTCAGTACGCAACATAACTCATTTTAATAGGAAAAAATGAATCTCATTTTCAAACTTAACGCAGCCCAATATAAACAGAGAAATAAACCCATGCAACAGACAAAATAAATATTTTTGAAGGTCTGTGATTTGAAATGGCAACAAATGATGTTCCACATCGTATCCCTCAACTGCCTTTATTCATATTTAAAGTCTATAAATTGCGGCATTTTTAGAGATAATTTATTAGGCTTCTGAAACGGCTGAATGGCATTATATTCATGGCAGGAAAAGAATAACTAAGGTCTACGCGAATGATTTCGTGATAATCTCTATGAAAATGTATCATATCACCAGGTCAAATATTCCATTTGAAGCACTTGACTTTGCACCCCGTAGAGGTAAGACGTTGTGGAAGCTTCTTAACGTCTTTAAATTATCTCAGCGGTATCAATGGTTATATTTTTCATTACATAAAGTCCAACTTACCCAAATTCAGAAAATTTTCATTTTTTTTTTTAACCTTTATGCTTGTAATGTAACCAACCTTACCTACGCTGCTATGCACCAATGCTCTAAATTTTCTATATTTATCCATCTGATTTCGTTTTTCTCACAATTAAATTCGATAAACAGACATAAAGTACTAGCGTTAGAGACATTTTCAAAGCAGGTAACTTGCTGTTGTCCATAGAAAAAGAGGCTGAACCAATATAAATGCCAGTCACGAGCGGTAATTTCCTTATTCTTGGAAAGTTTTATTAAAATTTTAAACATTCTTGACAAATTGAATCTCAAATAAGTCAATTATCACACAAGCACAAAAAACGCAGAATTTCTGCTTTATATATAGATTTAACCTGACGTAATAAATAGTAAAAGCTAGTATAAATAAAACTCTCAACATGTGATAGTGACCATCTGGTTTTGAAATTTAAATGCAGAAAAAAGAATCCACGGAAGATTAGAAAAAGATCCCCAAAAATAATTTTCCTCTATCATTCACATTTGAAAACTAAAAGGAGAGATGGAGTTTAAATCATCACGTCAGAGAAAAAGTAGATTTATATTTGAGTTCAGAAGTAGAAAGTCGGGGGAAAAATTATTCATAGAAATGAGATAAGGAATATTAAGAAAAATATTCAAATGGAATTTTAAGTGAACAGCATAGAATTTCGTTCATGAATTAAAAATGGGGGAATTTCTTTGGGCAAATTTCGAGAAATTTCTGCGACTTTCCATTAAATCTCATCATAAGAAGTTCATAAAATATAACTCGAAAGGAAATTAAAACTATAATTTCTTTATAAATAAAAGAGGTAGAAAAAATCGAAAAAACAAATTTCTGAGACACACACACACACATCTGTCTCTCAAATTACTGATTGAACAAAATGAAGATATCTCGAAGCAGAGTTATCTATACCCGGAGCCGATACAAAATGAAGCGACATCTTTTTCTCAGAACGGTGTTTTCTTTCGTCGCTATCTTAAGAAGTAAACAGTAGTAGTAGAAGTAAACTATCGAAGAAAAGAAGTGTTTTTTAGCGTAGTCTGCGATAGATGCTGTTATTCCTCCCTCTATCTGCCTCTTTGTGAAACCAAAATTATGCAACTAAGACATGCAGACCATACTTGAAAAATATGAATCCAGAACGACAGCACCCGGTTAAAACGCTCAAAATAATAAAATAATTAAATTAAAATTTAATAATTTTGCTTGTTTTCTTCAACACCGTATGTAGATTAACGTGTAATAGAATTTTTCTTGACTCATACAATTCAGATAGTCGTTCGGAAGGAATGGGAAAATATGAGAGAATGATGAAAAAAAATCGGAATAATAGTTATTCTGGAGAAAAAGGTTCTTTTGAATCCATAAATAGCTTGGAAAAGACTGAGAATAAGAAATGAGAAATGGAGATTTCGGAGGAAAAGGGAGGGGTTATATATAAAGTGGACGAAGGCATAGATTGTGGCATAAAAGGCATAGATTGTGGCATAAAAGGCATAGATGGAAGTGGAACAAAAGAGGGAGAAAGAAGAGGTTCTTGGTGATGACGTCAAAGCGGTGAACCGTTTATTTCCGATTTATGTTTAAGTAGAATAGCCAAAGGAAGAAGTTCGTTGTCATTTAACTTTAAATGTGATGCGAAGTCTCTAAAGTGAAGCGCATCGATGGTTTAAATAGCGAAAACTGGTGTCTTTTATATTTCAGATACTATCGATACAAATTTAAACGCATTTCTCAGATTTAAAATCACTGGAGGCTAAAGAAACTTTGTAATATCCTCGAATGGAAATTTCTTTTACACGACTATTTACGTCTACAAGTAAACATCTTGTTACAAAGTAATTACTTCATTAATTAGCTAAAAATGTTTACTTGTAGACTAGGTACGTATATATCTATGAATCTCTCGTATATATTCTCGTACTATAATACTCGTATATATTCTATGAAAATAACCACAATAAGTCTATCAATTTCTGAAGGCCTTGTCACTGCTGTCAGATATTTCTATCCTCTTTAATTCCATACAAACCCATTTGTTTCTTCTATATATCCAGTAAAAATGTGTTATCACATGACCTTCCCTCTCATTTTTCATCTCTTATGCTTCAAATCTCATTCAGTAACATGCGCTTTTTGCCATTTTTTCCTTCTTTATCATGATATTTGTTGTTGAAAGGTTTTTTGGATCACGCTATACTTCTCCTTGTTTCACAGTTGCATATGTTGTCTTATGTAATCATTCTCCCAAGGTAGAATAATTTCAACTAAAAAATTAATAAGTGCATTCCAACAAAAGAATGAATAAGTAACACTTAGTAGTTTCCACGGGTCATCTCACCTTGCGAGAGTCGAAACCGGTCGTGAATTTCCAGTGGAAACTATATGCATTCTAACATTTCATCTCCAGCTACAAATACAATTCTCGTGCCCCATTCTAAAACCATAGAAAAGAGACTTAAGAATAAAAGGGAAGGAATAGGAACGCCTCAACACCTAGATTTCAAAAAGGAAGGATGAGAATGAATACAATAAATGTAGGACACTTTGGGGACTATAATAAACAAACGGAGTAGTTAGGGCGCTTTATCCAAAGTGATGAGTACGTAAGAATAATCAATATATATATAATTTCTATGATTTTTCTCCAAAATTCTCTATTTGTATTCTACTATTGAAGTTTCTCGTCAAAATAAGGTAAAAAATTTAACTCAATTTCGCTAAAGGTTTAAAATCTTAAATCGATCAACATGAACTCATTTCTTATGAGAATATCTACGAATCGTCCAGAGTCGAGCCGATGAAACAGAAGATATAGATTTGTATCAGTCCATTAAGCCTCAAAAGAATTTCATTATTCAATCTCGTCAGAAATGCGTTAATTTTTTTTAAAATTGGTTTCTTAGGAGTAACGATAATTACTATGATCACTAATTCTATATAATTTTCAAAAGAGTCTTTCACTCAGCTTTTAGTATTCTTAGAGAATATGTCACAGATTTTCTATTACTTAATAGCAATAGTTAAAACAGGAGAGGAAATAAATTACTTTACAAAAACATATATTTAAAACGGACGAAATGAAGTTCGCGGAGAGGGGTATTTGCAATAGAGAAGAGAAAGCACATCCCAATCGTACCTCGAGACTGTTGTATTGCTAAATTCCAAAATTTCATTAAATTGAACAATAAATAAGGTAGCATACGAATATATATATATATATATATATATATATATATATATATATATATATAATTATATATATATATTCCTCTGAGAGAATTCTTTCTCCATTCATTAATGGAAATAGGGTTTCGTCTTCGAACGAAGAATGTTATTTCCCATGATTCCACGCTTTTGAGGGAAATTCATCCAGTTTACTCTCTTTCCATTCTGGATGTTCTGGGCCCAATTTGACGCGTTTTAATGGAATTGAAGCTATCGCTGCGTCCCGAAGAGAAGTCTTACAAAATTAATAGCGCCAAAACCTCTGATTAAATTATGAAGCAATTAATTAGGGGAAAGAAAGCCGTTTTGCGTTCTTAAATATCGAAATTTTAACGAAGTAGCGTTGGAGGAATTTGGTGGAAAAAGACAAACAGTCCGGAAGAGAAAGTTTCCCATGAAGATTTCCCATTTCGTAACATGTCACTGAAATTCTCAGAAGGGAGCCAATGATGATGAAGTTGATTATTTAAGAAGTTTTCATCATTTCGAATTCACGCAACGATTGATATAAATAGAGACTAAAATAGACTACAAATAGACTCTCGAAATCTGCCAAGGAAATTTAGTGCCCTGGGTTAAAATGCAATATTTAATTTCAACTCACCAAATTATGTTTATGCGCCAATCCCCTGATAATATTAATTGAAAATGGATTAATTAATAGAATTTTTATGTTATCTAAACACGAATATCATCAAATCATAATTTGACTATGATTTCCATCATCTAATCAAATTGATGAAGAATGGAATTATTATTGTTAATTCGTTTCAGATGGAGCAATATACCATTGGCAATGTTGATGATTACAATATTTCCACACTAATATAAGATACAGTACATAACCATAATTACAATAATACAACATTAATAGCCATTATATAAATACATCATATAGCTACAACAATCTTCTTATATATTATAAACGTAACGGTGTCTGTCTGTCTGTCTGTCTGTCTAAAAAAAGCGTTTTTCTCGCCAATGCCAAGAGCTAGAGCGATGCTGAAACGTGCATTCGATGTAGACCGCTGCACCCTACAATGTGGCAGAATTTTCTTTTACCTTAACGGCCCCAGTTCGAACCCAGAGAAGAAAAACCGTTCCCATAAGAAATGCACGTAAACCTCACTTTTATCGGTTGCAGGCTACGTTTCTTTTGCAAATTTAAATTAGAAACAATAGGCTTAGGACATCGAGATAAGCACCAAAAGAAAGAGAAATGAATAAAGATTCTTATTTTGGTCGTGAAATATCGTTATCGAGTCGAAATGGCGAGAATTCGGTTAAAATAAACGGAAATTTCGTGAAATTTTGAGGCTGTAAACAACCAATCCCCTTGACGACGGATACGATTGTTGAAACCGAGGTAATGCGTTTTTCCATAAGAATACACTATGATTGATATGCCCATATGAAAGTAATGATTAAAAATGAATGATAGTACATGTTCATAGTCCAGATGTCTGGTCCAGACCAAACAACTGCACCCAGAGGGTGCATGCGCGCGGCTAGTCTATATATATTAAAAACGTAACGGTGTCTGTCTGTCCGTCTGTCTAAAAAAAGCGTTTTTCTCGCCAATGCCAAGAGCTAGAGCGATGCTGAAACGTGCATTCGATGTAGACTGCTGCACCCTACAATGTGGCAAAATTTTCTTTTACCTGAACGGTCCCAGTTCGAACCCAGAGAAGAAAAACCGTTCTCATAAGAAATGCACGTAAACATCACTTTTAACGGTTGCAGGCTTCATTACTTTTGCAAAATTAAATTAGAAACAATAGGCTTACGAAATCGAGATGAGCACCAAAAGAAAGAGAAATGAATAAAGATGAGTATTTTCGCCAAATATCGTTATCGGGTCGAAATGGCGAGAATTCGATTAAAATAAACGGAAATTTCGTTTAATTTTGAGGCTGTAAACAACCAATCCCCTTGACGACGAATGCGATTGTTGAAACCGAGGTATTGCGTTTTTCCATAAGAATACACTATGATTGATATGCCCATATGATAGTAATGATTAAAAATGAATGATAGTACATGTTCATAGTCCAGACTCAGGCCAGTTGTCTGGTCCAGACCAAACAACTGCACCCAGAGGGTGCATGCGCGCGGCTAGTACGCTATTAATATACTAATATTTCGTATTTACGAGGCTCTATATCCAAGTGCGCAGCACTTTCGCCATTTGTGAAGGCTTTGTTTTCCCTTGAAGATCCCCAAATGAACTCAGCTGTTGAAGTACTTCTAAATATATTCCCAAGCTATAGCGATTACAATTCAGCTGACTTCTAGCTACAACTACTCATTATTTCATGGTAGATAACTCCCCTACAATTAGTAAATGACCTCCCTGACAAATTAAATGATAATGATTAAGATAAAAGTATTAAATGAAAATTATGATTATTAAGAAAAAATGACTCAATAAATTTGCAGGAAAAGGAATCTTGCAAATGAAGTTCAAATGTTTGTAAAACAAATATTCCAAGGAACTACACTAGGAAGAGCTATCATCTAGCAATGCTGCTAAAGAAAGGGAGGACGAAGAGCATTTTATGAAAGAAAACATTTGAGTGAAAATTCCTTGTTTGTATACAAATACTAGAGTTAGTTAATAAATAAATAAGCATTCATAAATGAGTCAATGGAATTATCCACGTTAGCAAGAACGTTTGATTAATAGCTTTATTAGTAATCATGCAAAATTTCAACATAAAGAGCATTAATTAACCATCGAAAGTGAGTAAGTGAATTGGGTGAACCAAGTGATATCGTAATGAGAAAAAACGGGAATTTTTACTTCCTCTGGTAGCGAATTTAATCCCGACTTTCGGAAAAGGTGCATCGAAATAACTAGAATTTATAACATGTTATTTTATTCAGAGGGAAAGAAAATAAGCAGAATCTCTCGATCCCCTGTGACATTCCTCAATGGCTTTACTACTCCTTCACAAACGATATCGTCGGACCTTTTTTATTTAGGCGGAGAAAATACACGGCTTTGGATTGATGCATAATGTATTTGGTGGATCGATATCGGAATTGGGGTCAATGCTTGGAATAAAGGCGGTAAAGTAAAGAAAAAAGATATGCTCTACATTTGGCAAACTAAACCGGTAAAGAAATTACACCGATTGTGACTAGCAATAGACTAAGTGATCCTTTTATTTATTAGAATATTCATTTAAATTTTCCGCTGCAGTTTGGCC
This sequence comes from Pachydiplax longipennis, assembly GCA_036926295.1. Lineage (NCBI taxonomy): Eukaryota > Metazoa > Arthropoda > Insecta > Odonata > Libellulidae > Pachydiplax > Pachydiplax longipennis. Next base: position 2,714,528 of record JAVFKF010000037.1, read on the forward strand.
TTGAGGGGATTTTAATTTAAAAAGGATTTCTCCCAGATTCGGGAGAAAACCTTCAATAGGCGACACATCACAAACTACGTAAAATACTTTCATATAAAAGTTTACATTATATGATATGTAATGAATAATTATAGTATAATAGTAGTGCATATAAGATTGATATAGTCATTTACATAAAAGATATTTCAACGGATTCTTACATCGGTATTATTAATGTCTATAACTTAAAAACCATTTAATTATCCATGTGGTAGAACGTGGCTGCGATAAGAAGTGTTTCTGCGGGAATAGGAGTATGAGCTTATGAGTTTGTTATATATAACGAACAAATTCAACTAGTGAAATAAAAAAACGATTTAAAAATTTGCTCACACGGACGTATGAGAACTTATTTACTTATTTACATTTAGGTGAAGAATCTCAGTGGAAGATTTTGAGAAATAAACTCTAATTGATGAATGCAGATTTCAAAA